>OX375870.1:16942356-17390351 GCA_947359475.1 Heligmosomoides polygyrus bakeri
ATGATTTTCCTGAATGTAATTCCAGCCTAATCCCGTACATTTCCCTCCCTCTCGTTGGATTGCAATGTAACGCAATTTTCACTAAAACATGTCGTGCACCGCTTCAATATGACAGGCCACGGTATCGATGAGGCGGCTCGTGAGATCCATATTAATGGATTTTACGATGGCAAACTGCGCAGTGGTCCAAACACAAACGCCTCCGTAACTCAAACTATACGGTTTGTTGGCTCGCTTTTTTTTCTTATGATCTATACCTATGCCCAACCGTCACTGATGTTTGAGTTTTGAATAAATAAACGAATTAAACAAAGGAATTTAAAATCACGTTAAAATCAGAAATAAAGGTAAGGCAAGACCTACGTCTGTTCTGCTGAGAAGAACTCGGCACTGTGAACTTTCCAAACTTCTCCTCAAGCCCTTCAGCATTCTGTTTTCGTACAGCAACAGGAACTCCGCTTGGAAGAACTCTCTGCGCTCTGTCGGTTTCGGATCCCGCAGCTGTCGATACGGCACCAAGATCGGCCATTTCTAAACTTGTCAGAGGAAGATTAAATTCGAAGAATAAAATGTTAGCCAAAAAAGAAACCAACCATTCTCTTGGCCGTCTCGCAATCCTTGGCTAGGAGCTTGACTCAGCGGAGACTCCCTCCCATCAAGACTTGCTGAACCTCTCCCGCTGAGTCCAATCTCATCCACATCCGAGACATTATCAGGGATCGTTGACGCTCCGTCCTCGTCAAGAAGCAGCATTTCTTAAAATAATATCAAAACGACTACATGGAAAAAGTAACTGATTATGAAAAAGAAGCAAAAAACTACCTATCTTCCTGAGGTGCCTCAAGACTGCTTGAAATTGAACCCACTTCCTGCTGCTCTGCACCTTCCTCCTCGAGGTCAGACGCGTTGTCGGGGGAGTATGGTCCGACACAGCTGATCCAACTGAAACGAGACGGTGAGCAACCTAGCAACCTAGGAATGGCTTCAGTAGAAGTGGATATTTAGTTACTACGGAACCAACTTCTTGTTTCGGCGTACAAGAATTTTCGACCCACTTGTGCTTCCTGTGTCAACAAAACGAGTCCTCTTCTGTGCCCCACTTCTGCTGTGCTTTTTTGAGCCTCCGCTTGCAGCTAAACTCTCCATATATTTGTCTTCGGGCACTAGACCAATCGGATCTCTAAAAAACCACCACAGTTGGAGAAATGGTCACACTCGAAGAAATCGCTGAAAACTGCAGACTTACGATTGAGTTTCCATTTGAAATACAACGACATCAAAAAAACTCTTGAGGCAATCTGGGCACGTTCGATGAGGAGTGTGAGCGTGACAGGGTGCGTGGTGGAGAGGTGGACAGCGAGTTATGAACTGAAAACTCATTTTCATTAACTGACTACTCAAACTGGCTGCAGTTCTACTATGAGACTAATCAGCGTCATCTTCCCAGTTTGATGGGAACAACCTGAAAGTATATGACATCGCGTAAAACTACATCACGCTGTTCTCCAACTAGAACTGCCCTAAGTCTATGGCTAAATTTAGGTTCTCGCACGAAACAATGGTGATGGGGAACCGTGAGAGGACTCCTCATATATTGAAAGAAGTCTTGTCTAAATAGGAAGACTCGCTGCCGCCCTATTTTAAAATGATTTGTGACAAACAATTGATCAGTAACGATAAATTAACAAATAGCCCTGAAAGCTCTGAAACTGACCCAGGCAGGAGTAACAAGTAAAAGTCTCTAACGGTGGACCCACCATTGCCTTCTTCGTAACACAACAATAATGACACACACAGCTACATGAGCATTCTAATGATGTACGGATATCTGTAGTAGTTAGGGAAACGCCACCAGCTATGGCTTTTATATACAGGGTGAACCATAAGTCCCTGCAACCAAAATAGGCGACCTTATTAGGAGTCTTTTTGCGGATAACCACATACCAACTGCTATGTAGCATAAATATAGTGCTATATTCCCTGCCAAAAATAAGCGACATTATTAGGAGTCTTTTTCCATTGCGGATAACCAAATACCAACTGCTATGTAGCATAAATATAGTGCTATATTTCTTGCCAGTATCATGTTGCTGCTCTTATTATAAAGTAGTGCGCTTCCACGCAAAACTACCGAAAATTTTCCTCTGGTCCACGGGTGAAGCAATCCCGCTCCGACGTGGCTTAAATTTCTGAATATTGGTGGTAGAACTTTCGGTATTATGGTATCCTGTACGGCAATCTAAAGTCTTATTACGAATGAACAGTAAATGAATGGATCTGAACCACAATAGAAGAACGTTAATAGTTCTCTGATCATACACGATGCAGCAATGAGCTGGAACAAATGCAATATTCAGCTGTGTGCGTAATCATACCAAAGGGGCTTGTGCCCGCGGCCCAGCCTGCAATGTATCTTAAATTTGGTAAGTTAGATCAGCCAGACCCCAGAGTTCCTTCCCTCGCCTAGATATGTGCAGAGGTCGTGTTTATGTGAGCGTTTCACGACCATGTGCAATCTGTGAGCGGCCACCTGCCCGCTAAGTATCGCGTAATCTACTAATACGTGATTTGTAGTTATTAGAAAACTACAAGGGAAGCTCTACAAGCTCACAAGAAAGTCGAAGACTCAGCTATAAGAAGAAGAAAAAGAAGAAGAAGAAGAAGAGAGCAGAAAAGAAAAATTTGTAAGCGCAGTTGCAGCGCGTTGCTCAGGCTGGGTATTCAGGGACTGCTTCATTTGATGAAAAAATTCTCAAAGCTGAGCGATCCCAGAGAGGTCAAAATAATAGTGGCGTTTAACAGCACCTCTGGGAATGATATGCAAACAATGGCATGGCAGCTGCTCGTCTTACATGATTTTCCAAAATTTCTCTCCTCATACAATAGGGTTACACATTACACATTACACATTACACAACACCCCCTTACCCAGTGCAGGTAGATACAGGCAGAAAAATGTAGTAAGCATCAGTCAGTAGTGACACTGAGAGGGCATGTACACGCACCACGCTGCCTTTCAAAGGTCATCTGAAAATCCAGCGCATGCTTCGCAATGTTTGATCTGTGGCACATCTTCTTGATCTAGATGCACGTCGTGCGACATTCCTGTCACATACACGTTGGACGACAGTGAGAACAAAGTACTGGTCCGCCCCTTCCAGGTTCCTTCCACCGATCCCCCCTTCCTATTACTGGTCCCACCTTCACTGATCCCCCCTCTTTTGGCAGCCCCCCCCCCTCACTGGTCCCCCTCTTCTGGCAGCCTCCCTTCACTGGCCCCCTTTACCGGTCCCTCCTTTATTGCCCCCACCCCTTCACAGCTCCACCATTACTGGTCTCACCTTCACTGATCCCCTTTATTGGTCCCCTCCCCCTTCACTGGCAGCCATTAGTGGTCCTACCTTCACTGGTCCACTCTTCACTGGTCCTCCGCTGATGGTTCCCCCTTTACCGGTTCCCCCTTCACAGAACCCTCCCACTTCACTAGTTTCCGTTCACTCCCCCCCCCCCCCCCCCCCCCTCCCCCCAACCCTCACCTTAGTGGTATTCTTTATTGGCCGTCACTGGCTCCCATTAAAGGTCCTACCCTTACTGGTATCCCTCCCCTTCACTGGTCCTCCCACCCTTCACTGGACCCCTGCTTACTGGTCTCCCCTTTAGTGATCTCCCATTACACGTGTTCGGAATCCTGACACCCCTTGCGCGGCATAGGTGACATCTCTTCTGAACCCAGACACCGCTTGCATGAAAACCGTAATACCTCTTCTGAGCCCAGACACCCCTTGCGTGACATCGCTAACATGCCTTCTGAATTCGAGCGCCTGTTGCACGACGTCGGTGACACATCTTCTCAAGCCGGACGTCTGTTGAAGGACATCGGTGACATGTCTTATGAACCCGAACGCCCTTTGCGCAACATGGGTGACACGTCTTCTGACGCTCTCAACCCGACATGGGTGACACCTGGTCTGAACCCGGACCTCTGTTACTCGACGTCTAGGAAAGGCTAGGCGGATGAGCAGACGGACGGACGGACAGACGGACGGATGGACAACCGCTTACTCTTTTATATATAGTAGGATATCTTCTTTGGAACAAATGAGGAATAAAAATCGATAAAAGGCACTGCCACGCGAGCTGCAAAGCTACCCGCACGATCTGAAGGCTCTAATTAATCAAGAAGCTGCCGCTTGTGAATAATACTGCTCCACCATAATCTACAAACCAGGAGCTAAAGTGGTTCAAACTGTGCCAAATTTGGTGCATTCTTTGCCTTTTTATACAACTGACTCATTGTTGCCTATGGTTCACCCTGTATAGTTGGATACAGCATAGACCTCTGCATTCGCACTGAAAAGGGACGTCTGTGAATTTTCCCCACTGATTCATAACAAGATCTACATGGCTTGTAAACCATCCAACAAGGAGCACAAGGTGAAGATTGTTCGTGCTGATGAACTGTGTGGTTTAAAACGGCAAAAATTGTCGCTTAGTAAACCTGTTACGGCTTGCATTTGGTTGACACTTGGGTTAAAATTGAAAAGCTTACACGAATTCGGGATAAAGAAAGAGCGGCAAAATGACCGCCACTAGTTGCATAGAGAAGGACACATATCCTCGAACTCCCAAACATGAGTCACTAGGCGAGAAATGTTTGCCATTTTTGAACCACCCAGTGGCATACACCGAAAAGGAACTTCACTCCTATGCTCCTTGTTAGATGTTCTACAAGACTATACAGTTATTATTGAGAATCGTTGGTGTAAGTTCACAAACGCCCCTTGTGAGAAATGTTCTCCTCTTCAAACATGTTCAATTAACCTAAACAAAAAGCGAATAGGGTAACACTTAGAAACCTTTATCTGCGAGGTTTCTCATCTTGTTTGGTCGCGAAGCTGAGCTCGAACTGGCTTCATTTACTGGCTCTGGTACAAGTGCTGGTTGAGTCGATGAGAAAGCTTTGGGAAGACGACTACGAAGTCCTTCAAGTTCCGTCCTAACGTCGTTTGTCGACACGGTAAATAGGGCGTCCGAATGCAACATCGACATCTGCAAAACACACCTCCGCAACAAATACTCTTTCGGAAACTAATCGATATAACCTCAAAACCAGGAAACCAACCACCGTATTGACTTCGGCTAGAGAGCCCATGAAATACGAACGACGAAACAGTTCCTTTGACCGGTGAGACTCGCAAAGCACAGGGGGAAAAAGTGATTCAAGCGAATCCAGTTGACGAGACAATAACGATCCAACGATGTCGCATATTTGACTCTAAAGAGTAGCAATGCAGCCACCAACACGCATAGATTCCCCAATTACCAGGAAAGAGAAACAACGGAATCTTACATCTTTGAACTGAGCAGCGAATAACTGGAAATGCGGTTGTGGTGTCTCATAGCGACTCAACGCCAGAGTCTGAAAAAGAGATGAAAGACGGTAACACTGAAAGCTCTCACAGCATAAAATGACATTTGGGATCAAAATAGTGACGTCTGCAAACGTATAATTTGACACCGATTATCAACTTATTGCTAATCGAAGAACCTAATGTCAGGATCCTGAATGCAACTGTATGCACGAAATTGGAAAATTTTGAGAAATTGAAGGATGCTTAAGCCTGTCCATATCTCGCAAGTGACGCCGTGTGTCGTCGCCCAGCCCGCGCAGACCATTAAACACTGGGTGACTAACCGATCTGCACTAATTCTGTTCAGTACGATCCCCGTATGCGGCTGTGTTTATTTGTGTTTAAACTATTTGCGCTAGCACTGCTGATAGCTGAGTTCTCTATTATCCTATGATGGACTCCTCTTGTCAAATGTCCCTTCTCGGGGCAAAAAACGTTTATTCCAGGAATTTGCCACCCAAAATGTACTGCTTGGTTGGCAAGGTTCTGTTATGGCTAAACACGTAGCAGAGCGCGTGGAAGGCAGTCGGAGGAGGTGTCGGCTGTCGCGTGAACCCGATAGCAGGTTCTTGGTTCGGATTTCCTGCCAAGGCCAAGAAAGCCTTCCAGAGTCGATGAACCAGCACCAGTATTGTCTCGGAACGATAAAAACTGACCAGTCGATCGACTAACCCCTCCGCTCACTGTTGCTCTATTACAGAGTCATCGAGGATATCTTCTGAGAATGGAGCGCGGAATCAAATCAGGCATTTGCAGTTTTTTGTACTCGAAGCAAGGTTACAGTTTATTTCAGTTAGATCAACGAGTTGATATTCGAGGCGGGAGACGAAGGAAGTAACCAGAAAGAACACGGAGCTGCTCGAATAACTTCGGTTTCTGAGGGAGGAAACAAATTCGGAAAGGAAATTACTTAATATCGATGCCTCCAAAGTAACAAATTTCTGAGCTTAAGTCCAACTCTGTTCATTGTCTATACCTTGAAACAATAAAGGATCACCTGTATCACCTGTATCACCTGTCGTCCCGTTGATCATCGACTTGCTCGAGCGGGCGCCAGCAGCGTCTCCATTCGTCCCTGTCGCGTGCCAGAGTGGTCCAATGGATCCTCCTCGCTCGAGGGACACGAAGAGCGTCATATCGGTCGTTCAGGGCTTTCACGAAGAAGTCCGACCAACGCGTTGGTGGGCGTCCTGGTGTTCTTTTGACATCCCGCGGAATCCAGTCTGTGACGGCTCTCGTCCAGCGGGTGTCTGCGAATCGCATTACGTGGCCGGCCCACCTAATTTTCGACGACTTGGCCCATGCGACAGCGTCTCTGATCTTCGAACGTCGGCGAAGCTCGGAACTCCGGAGGCCTTCTCTCACTTGCGTGAGTCGTGTCACTCCGAGCATCGTCCTCTCGATTCCACGCTGCGCGACGCTGATCGCGTGTTCATCCTGCTTTCGTATAGCCCAGGTCTCTGAGGCGTATGTTAGGGCAGGAAGAACAGTGGAGTCGAATAGGTGGGCACGGAGTCGGACGTTCTTCGTTTTCTTCACGACTTCTTCGACGCTCTTGAAAGCTCCCCAAGCCGCTCGTTTCCTCCTGCTCAGCTCTGGTGCTAGGTCGTTGGCCATGTTGACTTCGCGACCCAGATACACATAGCTGGAGCATTCGGAGATGTTCGTTCCGTTGAGCGAGAATGGGGCATCAGAAACCCATCCGTTCTTCATGAACATCGTCTTCGTAAGATTCAGCTGCAGTCCAACGCTTCCACATACACGATCGAAGTCGGCCAGCATTCGCTCCGCCTGAGTGATGCTCGGTGTTATGAGCACGATGTCGTCAGCGAAGCGAAGATGGTGCAGTTGCCGGCCGTCGACCTTCACTCCCATGTCATCCCATTCTAGTTCGCGCATGACGTTTTCGAGGGTGGCGCTGAAGAGCTTCGGGGATATGGTATCCCCTTGTCGAACCCCTCTCTTCACGTCAATGAGTACGTCGTTGTAGAATGGTGAGATCTTGGTCGTGAATCCACTGTACAGCTCTCGAAGGACTCTGATGTACTGAGTAGGAACGCCCTGGGTGAGCAGGGCTTCCATAACCGCTTCAGTCTCGACGGAGTCGAATGCCTTCTTCAGGTCAATGAACGTAAGGCACAGCGGCAGCTTGTACTCTCGCGACACTTCGATGAGCTTCGTAATGGTGTGTATGTGGTCGATCGTGCTGAATCCTCTCCGAAATCCTGCTTGTTCGCATGGCTGTCCTTCGTCCAGCGTTCTACTAATCCTATTCAGGATGACTCGAGTGAACAGCTTGTAGACTACGGACAGCAGGCAGATCGGGCGATAGTTGCCAATGTCGTGCACGTCTCCCTTCTTGTACAGCAAGACGGTCTTGCTGGTCTTCCACTGAGATGGAACCTTGCATTCGGACAGGTAGCGTGTGAAGAGCCGCGCCAAGGTGTTGATGAGCGCTGGCGGGAGGTTCTTCAGGTGTTCAGCTCTGATCCTGTCAGGACCGGGTGCTGTACGTTTCTTCACCGACGAGATGGCGTGTCGGATCTCGGAAGGGAGAACAGAGGGGATGACGTATCCATCCTGCGGAAGATGGAGTAGGGGCAGGTGGACGTGGCTATCGAAGAGATCGGAGTAGAAGTCGTGGATGACTTTCTCCATGGTCCTTCTGGAAGAGGTGACGGTTCCGTCAGGACGTCGGAGAGCGGTCATCTTGGTCTTGAAGTTGGCGAAGTTCCGGCGGGCATTGCGGATGCTCAGCCCTGCCTCTGCTGCTTCAGCCAACACTTCCGCCCTTCTCTCCTTCAGATCTTCCTTTATCGCCGCTCTGCATAGCTTTGCAAGCTCGGACGTCAGTTGATAGTTGCCTGACGCTCGTGCTGCTCCACGTTGGCGTATCAGCTCGAGAGTTTCCGGAGACAGGCGTCTCTTGGTGGTCTTCAAGCTCTCGGCTCCCTTAGCACTATCGTGGAGATGGTGCACGAAGCGATCGTATTCCTCGTCGACGTTGTCCATGACGGCATCTTCCCAAAGGCCGACAAGAGAGGTGTAGAGATCCCAGTTGATGGTCGTTCTGGGACTCCTCTTCTTGAACTTCGCGGCCTTCTCTCCTTGACGCGAAAAGCGGAACCTCGCGCGAAGGAGGCGGTGGTCCGATCCCGTGTAGAACTTGGGGACAACGGAGACATCGGTCAGGCAATACTTGCGATTGAAGATGATGTGGTCGATCTCGTTGTGGAACTGGTCACCGGGGGATTCCCAGGTCCATCGTAGGGAGGGAGGCTTCTGGAACTGCGAGTTTCCATGGATGGTCTTGGTCGACATGATAAACTCAGACAGCCTTTCATCTTGCTCGTTCCACTCCAAACCGTGGGTTCCGATGTGAAGTTCTTCCAGCGACCTTCGTGGCCCGATCTTGGCATTGAAGTCGCCGACGATCACCTTGTAGAAGGTGTGATCTTCCTTATAGAACTTCTCCAGCTCCACGTAGAAGGCCTCGACGTCTTCGTCGTCGTAGTCGGATGTTGGGGCATACGCGACGAACACAGTCAAGGCTGGCACGGAGCCACATCGCTTCAGTCGCAGACGTCCGATTCGGCTTGTCAGAGACTCGTACGCATCGATGTTCATGGCCAAGTGCGTGTTGACGAGGACACCAACGCCGCCTACTCCCCTGCTGTCGCATGTTCCGAGGAACAGTTCTTTTCCGGAGTCGTAGGCGGCGTGTAGGGGGTGGTGTCTTCTCGTCTCGGTCAGTTAAATAAAATAAAGGATAAAAATATAAATAACAAGTAAACAATTGAGATCAGCGGCGACGTTGACGTACCGCTGTTAAAATATAAATGACATTATAAGCTCAGCCCCTTCATGTGCCACCTCACCGCGGTGAAGGGGTGAACATCACTTTGTGGTGGCTAACGGCACAAACGGTCACGCAGTACGCGGCGCTTTGTCGTGTATGGGCGGCTCTCCTGTATCCCTGGCCAGGAACATGTGAGTAACCAGACCACCGCTACGGCTCAAACAACTAAACCCGCGCCCCAGTCCTCCGCGCGCCGGAGGTGGACTTCTACGACGTCGGTTGCATCCACCTCCGGCGAGGGGCCATCTAATCTCGGAGTAAAGCTATCAGGACGTCATTGGAATCGGACTACCGGAAACTCCCTCCCACCACGACACGGAAACTGCCTATTCGTCTGCACTTACAACTGTCGTTCGATCGCATCTGAGCAGGATCTTCGGACACTGCTTTACAGAAGCCGCAACATCAAATACGACGTTATCGCCCTGCAGGAAACGAAAGGCAGAACGGAAGCCATAAGAAGGACCGACCACAACGAGCTTCTCATTATCGGAGCAAAGGTGGACAGAAAGAATATTGGCGGAGTTGGATTTCTCGTCAATTCGACAGTGCACCACCTAGTAGACTCTTATAAGATCATCAGTCCGCGAGTAGCTGTTCTTCGTCTGGAAACCAAAGATCAAGGAACCATCTCCATCATAAATGGATATGCTCCAACATCCTTCAAACCGACGATGGACCTGGGAAAGTCCAAATGGAGAAACACGTTCGGAGATCGACCATGTTCTTACAAACAGACGCTGGAATCTGTTCGACGTCTCCGTGCTGCCTTCATTTGACACCGGCTCGGATCACCGTCTTGTCCGTGCGAAGCTGACTCTCAAAAAGAGGATGTTCAAGCGTGACACTCATAAACCGGCACCGGTGAGGATCCCCACATTCAAGTCTGAGGAGTTGGAATATGCGATAAAGTCGTACGATTGGAATCTTCTTGAAGATCCATCGGAAGACTACGACCTTCTCTCCAAAGGATTGTTGAAGTGTGCTAGCAGCTCTTGCGAAGCCACATCACCGTCTGCTTCAAGACTCAACGCACATGCGATTAAACTCTTGGAGCAAAGAAGAGCTGTTAAACTGGATCCTAATGCTTCCCATCTGGAAAAAGTCACCATCTCGAAGGCCTGTCGAATTGCAGTGAAGGAGTCCATTCAAGCCTACAGAAGATTGAAGCTGTTAGAAGCGGCTGGAAAAGGTTCAAGCATAAAGCGCTGCAAACGAGATCTCTGCGATCAGAAGGCAATAATGTCAGCCCTTGTGGATAAGGATGGAACAACGCAAACGTCTCGAAGAGCGATGGAGGCCATCGTTCAGGAATTCTACACAGATCTGTTCCGTTCTTCCATCACTGTCCCGAAATGCTTGATGCCACCAGCTGAGGAAGTACCTCCCATTCTGGAATCAGAAGTTGCTCATGCCATCAGAAGGATGAAGCCGGGCACTGCTCCCGGACCGGACGGCATTTCTGCTAATCTCCTTCGTACGGGTGGCAGTGCCGTCTGCTCACTTCTTGCCAAGCACTTCAACCACTACCTTCGAATTGGTAAGATTCCGGACTCATAGAAGGAGTCGAAAACAGTTCTAATCTTCAAAAAAGGTCAGCAGGAGGATATCAACAACTATCGACCCATCAGTCTTCTCTCGGTTGTGTACAAGATCTTCACCAAGATACTGCTTAACCGCATGGAGCGTTGCTTGGATGAATATCAGCCAGTGGAGCAAGCAGGGTTTCGCAAGGATTTCTCCTGCATGGACCATATTCAGACTGTCTCACAGCTCATCGAGAGGAGCCGCGAATACCACCTCCCACTTGTCCTTGTCTTCGTGGATTACCGGAAAGCGTTCGACTCTGTGGAAATCAACGCCGTTTTGAACGCACTTGTGCACGCTGGTATACCATCGCCCTACATCCGACTTCTCGACGAATGCTTCTCGAACACATCGACTACCATCCAGCTGTTCGATCGAAAGCTTAAAATTCCTATCGGGAAAGGAGTACGGCAGGGAGACACGATTTCTCCCAAGCTATTCACAGCGGCACTCCAGGATGCCATGAAAGACTTGTACTGGGACGATAAAGGCTACCTTGTCGACGGTAAACGGATCAGCAACCTTCGCTTCGCCGACGATATTGTTCTCATATCTACCAGCACGACAGATGTCGAGGAAATGCTGAACGAGCTCAATGTGGCAGGTATGAAGATTGGATTGGACATGAATATGTCCAAAACGCAATTTATGGTCAACCAGTGGTGTGACACGTGACTCGTAAGGTTAAATGGAGTTGCTCTGCAACTGGTCGACTCCTACGTCTATCTGGGAAGAGAGCTGAACATGGATAACGACCTCGCTCCTGAAATCGCCCGCAGGAGACGCGCAGCATGGGCAGCCTTCAGTTCGATTCGCGAAGTCACCGATCAGGTCAAGGATCCCGGCCTCAGGGCCTCGATATTCAACGCCTCTGTACTGCCTGCGATGTGTTACGCGACGGAAACCTGGCCCGACAACAAGACAATCGCCAGAGCGATGCAAACTACGCATCGTGCACTGGAGAGATGTCTTCTAAGGACAAGCCTTCGTCAGCAATGGCAAGAAGGCCTACGAAGCTCGGAGCTACGGGAGAAGTCGCAATTAGCAGACCCGCTGCAGTACATGAAGAAGTCCAAATATCGCTGGGCCGGACACCTGCTTCGACGAAAGGACGATAGATGGAGTCTCCGTGTCACAGAATTGCTCCCGAGAGACCATAAGAGACCACTGGGACGACCGCCAACGCGATGGGCAGACTCATTCGCAAGATCTTTCAGAGAGCGGAGTCTGCCTCACTGGATGCAAGCAGCCAGAGATCGAGCGGTCTGGAAGAGTTGTGGTCCCCGCTGAGAAGACCTCCAGCCGACAAAGGACCATCAAAGTATCAAAGTAAGTATAAGCTTAGAGCAGCACTTCCAATGTTCGCGCTACGTAAGTTATCGTAAATACAATACTAAACTGTCTGCAGATCATTAAACCAATCTACTAGAAAACATTCAGAAATACCCCTGGCAAATGAGATGCGCAACTGATCTAGTTACTCACTCAACCTTTTTGCTTGACAGTCATACATGTCTTAGAACACACAACTCAATTAATTCGCCCGTGAATCCGCGCGCGTCCGCAAGATTGCAGACACCAGGTAAGACGCCATAGCTATCTCAAGATGGAAGACCTATATTAATAAACACCTATATCATGGATGACACTTAACCAAGTCAGCAGATTGATATCGTTCTACTATAATCTTGGCTGCTGTGTGTGTTTTGAGCTTATACTGCTATAATACTATGCACGTTGAAATGGACTTCACATCAAACAAACTAGGAGATGAAAGATGTGCTTGTGTTGCAAGGAAAGTGCCACCAACCTGTATGATCTGTCCAATCTGCATGAGATTGAAACGAGCTATATGACTAACAGGTGTATCGCTGATTATGCCAACGTTCTCCGGATTGATTATCGCCGGACACAACAGATTCGTCACGATTAGATCTGTACATATAAGCGCAGCCTGAAAACATCCTCAACTAAGTTCGTAGACAAATAGGAAAATGAAGCCTGAAGTACTGGAGCTCACCTCAGATACAGGAAGGCACTTTGTTAATGAAGAATTAAGCTGTTGCACCAGCCATGTCAATCCCATCGGAAAACTGGAAATCGCATCGCAAATTCCTAGAAAATAGCGAAATTTAAGTATACACTTCAAACCGATAATAAAAATCGTTTCTGGAGTAGTGTCCAGTATCAACGGTGGTGAAACAAATCACAAGAGAAGTGGGACCACATGGATCAGAGCAAGGAAATGAACTCCGTGTGTGGTCGTTGATGAGTACATGTAAATTCCCAGCCCGGGTGGCACTGAGACCTAACCCGCAAATTTTCAAGCAAACCAACAGCTCTCACCTTTAATGAAACTGTGTGCAAGCAATACAAGCTTCTCGACTATCAGTCTCCGATGAGCAGCTACTCTCTTGTGGTACTGGGCACTAGTGGGATCATCCCCAAAACGTCTGACGCGATCAGCGATAGGAAACCGCAACGGTGACTGAAATTTTAGCAGAATCGGGCCAACTGTAGGCTGCTACAGATAAGAACGACGGATGAATCCATCAACCCTAACCTTTGCTGGATCAATGTCAAGGAACACCTCGTCCTGACACAGTACCAGCATGACGGAATCATGAAGAGCTGCAGTCAAGAAGATCTGCAAAATTCGGAAATTTGCAAGAATATCTATGAAGCAGGGTTGAAAACTTAATGAATTAAACCTTTGCTGCATAGAGGGACTCGCTGTACAGCTTGTACAGGCGAGGAAAAGCAGCAGTTCCTTTGCGGATAACAAGACGTGGATTACTATGAGGGACCAGTTGAACTTGAATCAGGCACGACAGCGTCTACAACAAGATTAGCGTAAAGTCAACGTTGTCGTAAAGCAATTTTATGACTAACCTCCAACACTGCCTTTTCATCACTTGGGAAAATACAGTTCCCATAAATCAAGCTGAACACGGAGTGGATACTGTCATCAGAAGAAATCTCCTGTAACTCAACAAGAATTCTACCTTGGTTAACACAAACGGTAAAAAATGAGGACCAAAGCTCTACCTGACTTTGCCCAGCGACATGAAGAAGTTCAGCGGTAGCCAATGGCGACTCGTATAGTATAGTTAGGCACCTTCCCACAGGTGAATGGTGATGACCCAATTTCCTGATGAGAAGATACAATTATGAGAATAAACTAACAAAATCCTTGAGACTTCAGATGTCTTGTTTTCCTCTAAACAACTGCTTTCACTATTTAATAACTAACCGGTACGCCTCCACGTATTCTACAGCATTGAGTTGAGACGAAATAGCACATGAATTATCTTGGGACACATAGTTGTGCGAGCTTACTAGACGATGAAGCAGAAGCTGAAAATCGAAATGAATGATGAACACATAACATTCACCTACAGGTATATTTTCTGATCTATTCAGAATCGTTCAACATTCTATACATACACACTGTAGTTCTGAATAAGGACTAGGCAGAAGCGAATGAATGACTTTAGGCTTTATGGATCATCACTACAAGTCAAGAGCTTGGGCAAAGCATACAGATCGATTAATTTCGAGCAAAAATCGATATACATGTTTTGTCGAATATTCACTCTCATCGTGGACTATGAATAGAACCTTATGAGTCCCAGCTTAGAGCAGGCCATCTAAAACTGTGTATGTGCATGTCGTAATATCTGATGGACGAACAGGCTGATTCGCGAGTGATATCTACAAGGATAAAGGACGGCGTTGCTCGATCCTTTTTGGGATGCCTCACGCATTCTACTTCTACAAGATGTCGTGAAGGCGATTTGAATGCGGATTTGGCAATGACTTGCAGTGGCCAGCCAATGAAGATGTCAGTGCTATCCTTCCCAGACAAGTCTGGTACCAATTTACCGACCCCGAAGGGATGGAAGGCTTGGTTGGCCTGTACGGAAACTCCGAACCAAGAACTTGGTATCGGGTGCACGCGACAGATGGCACCTCCTCCGACTGCGCCACACGCGCCCTACGATGGGTCCTACGATAAGCCATCACTCAAACTAGACAAATACTGACAGGTTCACCATCACATCAACATAGCTCATGCCTTCGGGAACACAGTGAGAGAGATTAATACTAATATTAATTTTTGCGCAAAAACACTATGACGTTTTTCCACGAAAACCTTCTGATGAGTAATTTTTAATGGCCAAGTTAACGCGTATAGGAAGGAGCCATCTTCGCAAGTACTAAAACTGAATGCAACTATCGAAGGGGTTGCTGGCAAAAGAAATAGAGTCGTGACGAAAAAGATCAGGACCATGGGAGACTATAGAAGCGGTCAACAACGGGGAAAACAACATCACCGTTCCGTCTGAATAGAACGACACAGCTTATATCGGATGACTGAGCCACCTGATGAAGGTGGAAACCGGCCTAACATCTTCACATTCCACTACATGTAGCGTACCTCCCGGTTGGACAGAAAATGCTCTCAGATTAAAGCTGTCCTTATCATTGAGGACGACAACAAGCATATGATTCACCGTAGCCTTCAGTGAACCATATTCTTGGTTATTCCCCTGATAATGAAGTTAAAGGTAATGCTCTAGGAGTGAGCTACAACCCATTTTTCGAATCGAAGTAAGCAAGTGCAACACACGCCGTAAGGTACGTCGCAGCACTTGTCTTGAATGATTTGACGTTCCCAGCCCTTGAAGATGATGCCCATACGTTAGCTTAAATAAAAACCGATATCAATCTCGGTTGGAGGGCGAACAAGACATCAATCGTCTACATCTGTCACGTCAAGACAATGAAAGCAAGAAGTGGACAGTTCTTCGATAAGAACCAACGAAGCTTTTACCTATTGCGACAAAAACTGTCTTCGAATAGTACGCATATAAAAGTCATTAAATTGGTAGTAGTTAATGAAAAGGGCATGGAGCACATGTTTGGCAACCCAGCTAGAAAAAATGGAAGGAATCGATTATCACCTGATGCTGTTTGTTGTTCCACGACAGAAGTCCTAGCTCAATAAGCTTTGCACATACATCATTGTTAAGATCTCGCAATGAGTTGACCTATAACAGTGCACATCGAGCTATGCTAGACTCTTAGGCTCTAGAAAAGAAAAGCAAGGGAAATCTGTCCAATTCTACTTTCTGCGTGACGTCCATTGCCGTCCGCCGCTATTGGTAAGGGTGAGCGAAGGAGAACACAGAAGCCATCTATTACTGCAGACGGTAACAGATGTCGAGCATAGAAGTAGACATTGGAAGACATTCCTGGATGTTGTCCATCCAAGACACCCACTGATTTTCGACTAGCTTACGCCCCCTTCCGAATGTTGGGCAAAAGATTAACTTGTACGGCGAAATGCTAACCTCGCTGTTGATTAGCAGGCGCTCCACTCTCAGCCGCTCACAGAGGGACCTGATACCATCGGCGGATGAAAGCATATCCATGTTAAGCACTCAGCGAGACGTAAATAGCATCATTTCCTGCAACATGGATGATGACGTCAATCTCACAATTCAAGGCATACGGGCATCAAAACGCGTCACGCTTCATCAGAACAGAACATTTGATCCTATTCATGATGTAAACTGAGAATGCAATACCGGTCACGGAGAAAATCGATATACAATTTGTACAATCCGAAGTGAACCAGGCTAGAAAGGGAATGAATTTTCCGGCGCAGTACATGTTCGAGGAGGGAGAGAAGTCCCTCCTACGCTTGGACAATTTCGATATACAGGATGCTGTAGAATAGAATACATCGTTTTCCTAACGGTAGCCCCTCGAAGGCGATAAAATCTATCGTGGTAAATAGAAGAGATCCTAACACCCTGATGCAGTTTACAAGCAACAACGGATCCGACGGCGAACTATCGAATAACCGATGACACTGGACACCGACTCAAGGTCAATAAACGAATGGTTCCGATTTCTGCAATTTTGAAACACCTGAAAACCCAACCGCTTACCCAGACATCACTTGCTTGAACCTCGTGTATGAGGCCACCCAAGATCATGACATGTTTTTAATCTCATCTCTTCAGAATACCGCAAACCAAATACTTTCTTTCAATGAAATCTTGAACATTGAAAGGTGCGATTTTCATGCCCCATCGTGAAAACTATATACTTTGGTGTAACTAATTCGGAACAAGCTATCCTTCTGATTGCTACTGAATGAAATAAAAATAATGAACTGATTGATACTGAAACGTTCGCACGCGCTGTAGCTGTTTAGATTATACGACAGCTTGATGGAAAGATCATATCGGTTGCACGTGGGATGGTTATTGTAGTGCCAAAATTGTATGAGAAGCTCACCTGCAGACCACTATGCTTTCGCCGCTAGGTCCTCAATGAATGCCACACTAAATCTCACCCGCGTCTTTAGCACCGTGAGCGCTCCTTTGCTTCTTCCAAATAGATTAATAATAAATCCGAGGGAAAATCCGACGAGATATTCAACGCAGTTATTGGGTAAAGCGAAGAGAATGGGTGCTCAAGTAAAACATTCGTTATCACGACGGTGATATTGCTCAAATTCAACAGGCCCAACGAGCAGCTGTTTTGCTCCACCCACGAACTTGCATGAGAACGCCAGTAATTGTCTCGAAATAATGAAGATTTTGAGCAAATCCAGAGAAGCGAGAGGAGGTTTTTTTCGTTTTGTTTTTCCTCGTTCTTTGTTCCGAGAAGGGGCGAAAAATTGCTGGTGATGGGAAGCCGAGCGAGTATTTAAGGATAAATACATGCACAAGTTTTTATACACATGGTCGCAAAACATTGGTCTAATTACAAATCTTCCATCTCCATCCATATGAGCACAATTTAAAGTAACCACTTCTCCACAGAAGATGATAGCAGCCATTTGTGGCCTGCTAAAACTGTACCACACCCAGCAGAAATATCACAAAACAACAGTGAGAACGGGTTCGGAAAGTGGATACCAACTGCCCTTCTTATGAAAACATTGATTACAACTGAACACACAGCGGCCACCATCAGTCACCTAGCGCTCAAGTTTTTTTTTTTTTTGCACATCGGCCAGGTACAGGATGGAGCACAGCCCCCCCCCCCCCCCCTCCTTATCCCCACCTCTGCAGATCTGCACCGAATACGAAAAAAAACCTCGACGACAATAAGAAGAAAGACCAGATCAAGACAGCGTCATTAAATGAGGGTGAAATTCCGGAGCGCAAACGACTTGCGGGAAATTAAAGTTCGACAACACTGCTGGCGGCCGCGACGCGTCCATTCGACTAGAGCACATCCGAGGGACACTTTACGCGTTAACCCTTGAATATATGCTTCTTTCAGGGCGTACGATGTCAGAATTGGAGCATCGCAGAGACTGACGCTTCAGACATGATAGAAATATTACATGAGACAGAGCAATGTGAATAGCACATTTCCCCACCATACGGATGAGGAAGAAAGTATTTCAAGGACACAAAGAATAAGCGGCGATAGTAGCTCATTCTTCTTCTTGATAACACCTCACAAAAATAGAGCTTTCATGCATTATTGACCCAACATTTATGTTCTATGTGAAGGTGCGGGCATACTTCCACAGATTTGTGTAACGTCGCAGTAAAATTGAACAGATTTTCTGAATGAAAGAATAAGAAATAAACCACATAAAAATGTCTTCAATAGCCAGATATGGAAATCATACAGTTTCAGAAATCTTACACAGTACTAGAGAAAGCGCTAAAGAGCTATGAAATGACGAGGATAACGCGTACTAAACAGCAAGGTCATAGCGACGCGTTCGCGTTGCGGCACTTTGCCCTGGGACGAGAATCATTACGACACCACTGCACGTTTTAGTCCTCTTCATTTCATTAATAGGATTGTTCTTGTGATCCTCTGTAATCTGCACGGATCCGAGAGTCAGTATTTAGCACAAGAACTATCCGCCAATTTCTGCTTTCGGGAGTCCTGGTAGCGTGATTTATCCGGGTACTATGCACTATCCATCTGCACCATTTTCACATAAGACCGTGGACATTATTCAAATCAAGCTGAACCGTTTTCAAGTTGAAGTACTAATCAAATTGGAAACGTATAAAATAATTGTTCGATTTAATATATTTACATTGACTTCCTTCGACACGGTATTTTTGATTTTCACGGGTTAGAGGAGCTGACCAATTCTCCGGCAACGGGACCTCTTAGGAGCGAACACCTTCGAAATGCACTTTGTGCTTCATTAGCGGCTACTCACTCCATCCAGCACTAGGATTGCGTCAGGATGGTAAGATTCTATTAGGGTGTCCGGAAATTTTTCAGAATCAAACTGCGCTCAAATTCAGGGTCACTTTAGGAGTAATCCGGCGCAAAGTTTAAGGGGCATGCCTGCGACGCCCTGACACCTTGACCTACTAACCACAGTGAAATATCTGGAAGCAGCTTTCCCGCAGTCAAGATCTATTCCACGGTCTCTTTCCGAAGAGGATCGTCGAGCGAGGATGGGGACGTGCGTTAGAAGCTTCTTGAACCATGAGCAGGCGAGTTCGACAAACTTCACCATTGCTCATGACGAAAATCCAGACAGGAAATTGCGATGGTTACCACTAAAGCACAAGTCACAAACCGTTTCAGAGCCAGGTGACCATGTAAAGAAGCAGCAGTTCTTCTGCTCCACCGGCTCTATCCATCGGGTCTATTACGAGGTCCTTCCCGAAGGCACAACATTGCCGTCGGCAGTTTTCTGTGCAACAAAACGAACAACTGCAAGAGATGCCGTCCCGAGTCCCTGTTTTGCACATTATCAGGGCAGGTTCCTAACCGTCATGGATAATATCCGACCCCATCACGCTATTAAGACGAAGGATGAACTGGAGACGCTCGGTATCATCTGGCTACCCCATCCTTCGTATTCTCCTGGCCTCAGTACTCGCGATTATCACGCATTCAGCAGTCTCGAGGCCTACACAGGAGGGTAAGAAATTCCACAGCTGCCAGGAGATCAAGTCTGCAGTTGACGAATGGATGTCACCTCGTCTCTTTTCTTTCGGGAAGGATAGTGTAGCCGCTCTGCCCAAATCAATGGAGAGATGTCGTGCAAAAGAACGGCTGCTATCTCGATTACTGATCTTTCATTTTGTTTCGGCTTATTCTAAACTGACCGAAAATTCTTGAAACCTTCCAGATACCCAAGCAGTAAAAAGTTCGGAAAACGCAAAAGCAATTACAAGAGTGCACCACTAACCTGTACAGTGCCATATTGGTTACCTGCCGGAAGGAAGTGCACACAGCGTTCGGATTTTCCTAAAATCCTTTGCTTCTAAAGGCAGGAAGGGTATTGAGTGGGCTTGTGTTCGATTTGAGACTGCACACCCCCAACTGCCAATCGCAGCAGGCGGATCCTCTGCTGCACTCCGGCATGTGGTGCATCTAACCAATCCGTATTAAGATGCCTCACCACGGCGAAGCGGGAACAAACCCCTCAAGTACAGTACGTGATTCTAAAGTCTGTTGTTTTCTTCTTGATAGTCTCTTATTCAACGTTAGTTTGCTTCTCTTCATTCCTTTAGGTACAATCCCAATAAGAGGGGTCCACCTCATAACGGGACGTTCGCCTCGTCCGTCCTCTTGGCGTATCCGCCAGGGATGAGCGGATAACAAAATTTTGAAACTCTGATAACGGATAATTTTTCCCAAAAACGGCCGGATAACGGAAAAACGGATAACGAACAAACAACAAAAATGAAAACTAATTTTAAACCATCCTTTCTCTAATAGTAGGTCGGGATTTGTAATATTGTCCTCGTCACAAGTCAAATGAGTCCCTTTTAACCTTCTTATCGGTGTTTTTCTTCGAGGCGCGAAGTAGCGCACTCTAAGAAGGCGCCGACTTTCGCATGCACTCCGACTCAATGTTCTTGGTTAGGATTTCCAGTCTAGGTATCAGGATTGCATGGGAATGTTAATGCACTGACTTGTCCATCGGCTGGTCACCGCAAGTCATTGGCCAATTCCGTATACCAGTATTGAACCCGCAGCTCATCAACAGCTACTTCTACTGCTCAGCAACTGCCCGTAAACCTATCAGCCGTAAAACGTCTGGTTGGGACTTCGGCCCAAACTCCGAAAACAAAACGCCTTGGACACGACGGCTTATTGAACCTTCGGCCCCATTAGAGAAGAAAAAACTAATTTTGCTTATTACACAGAATAGAGTAAGGGATGATCTTACACAGAATAGAGTAAGGGATGATCTTGACGTAAGCCTTGTCCGCTGCCAACCGCATTAGTGCTATTCCACCTCCGAAGTGTCTAATCTGCAGAAAAATTGATAGTCGATCGGTTATTCGGTCAATCGATACTGTTATCTTGTTCTAGAAACTGTCTGAATCTCTTTATATTGGAGTATTTCCTGCAAGCGGGAGTAATTCTCTCGAAGAAACTGTCGTGTGACTGCCACTCCAATTAGACAAATTTGGGAGAAAACCTGGTCGTTTCCCGCTTTTGTTCATTTCCATCCATTGCACATGAGGATAGCCTTAACAGGTTTTACATGCACGTGCGGGTCATCTTTACACGCTTGACATGTTTTACTGGTTCACACGAACAGACGGACTAACGCTTTCATATATAGTAGGATAGAATAGGATATTAAAGTACTGCCTTTCCACCCACCACTCGGAAGTTATTCACATGCCAAACATAGTTTCAATGAAAGGGTCGTGTACATAGAAGATGAACATCTCACACATCCTTAAAACGAAGTGATCCGTATGAAGGTTTATTCCCTTCGCCTCTAACCGACAGGTTTTTTCCAGACAGTACATTATGCTAGAAAGAATTTTGGTGAAAACCCCACAAATAGAAATGAGCAAGGCAGTGTTCTGCATTTCAGAACCCGCTATGAGCAGGTTTATAGTTTGGCCTAATTATGCCATTGAGAACTAAAAGAAGGCACCAACCTAGCATTGCAAACGTATCTCGACTAGCAGTGGAAAAAACACAAAACGATTTTTAAAAATTGTCCTTATATTCAACTAAGTAATCATAAGGGTGCCAGATTTTGTTGTTCGTTATCCGGCCAAAAACCACCGGATAACGAACAACAAAACGGATAGGCCAAAACCCGCCGGAAACCGGATAACGGATAACGGTTAATCCGCTCATCCCTGGTATCCACCCCTGGGTTTCTTTGAGAGTAGTGGTTACCTTACGTTGTACATTATGTTGCATGTGTATCCGTTTCAGCTTTTATTTAAATCTGTGTGTGAGAGAGAGATGGATCTCCCCCTCCCTATTGGGATTGCACCATGGAATCACAAAGTGCATCGGGTAGATTACGATAGGAACTGAAAAGAAATTGATAAGGCTTGGCTGTTGCTAATAGCTCCCGCGGTTCTTAATCTTATGTAGGTCGGTCCCTCGATTTTGTCGAGCATCACCTATCTGGTCACATCATCATTTGCATGCTGTAGCCGAATGTTGTCATTAAAAACTCATTGAAACAAAGGCGAGACTACTTACATCATGTGATCCGAAAGATGTCTGAAACTCTGACTCAAAAAGTTTTCGAATTGTGATGAGCCTGATCGAACTACGAACGCTCACATTGATTTCTTCGGCAATGGATTTCCGAAGAAATCACCGTAGAAGCTAAACTCACTATGCTGAAAGGCCTAAGTAACATAATTGGACAACTAGCAATTCTGAAACCCCATATGTCCGTCTGAATCCATCTATAAAAAAAAACTCGGCTGAAATAAAAGACTTCTCAGAAGGGTTCAAGGATATCTATCAGATGTATGCAAGAATGTCGTTATATAGATCAGAATGAGATCTCCCGAGAAGTTGATTTATCTCATAACGATCTCAACAGCTTATTAGAGAATTTCTACGTCTGGAACTAAGGCATAGATGGAGAAGGAAGCGAAGCTGTTGGGTGAGAGAAATGTGTTTTATTAGGTTGTCCCATAAGTCCCCGCCGTTTTTTTTTTTGTTGAACGATTCATTGTGGATTTCGGGCGGTCTCTTGCATAGCGCTGCATAGCTTTCGAAAGAGAATGATTGCTCTATCAGAACATGTATTGCATTTCTTTTTTCATCATGAATTTTGTCAATTTTTAGGTCGTTGAAGTGAAAAGTGAAAAAGTAGCCATTTGCGCACTTGTTCTCTCCGCTTAGGTTTGTAATTTTTTGCGCAGTGTTTATAGCACTTGGAAGACAATGTACTGTACTACAAGAATATGTGTTGGTCCTATTTTCTCACTTGTCCTTTATTGATTTTTAGGCCATCAAATTGGGAATTCCGACTTTTCCGTCGGAATTTTTACCAAAACTCCGGTTCTGTGGTTGGACTTTTTTGCTTGTGTTGTGTATCGTTCGAAAGAGGATGTCTTGCTTAATAAGAATTTGTGTCGCGTTTATTGGCTCACGCTGATTTTTGTCGAATATCCACTCGAACAACTGAAGAAGGAGAAGGAGTTGTTGGTGAAGACGATTTTTCTCTTTTTGGCATTTTGTTGATATTCAATAGAATATCAATAAACGTGACACATATTCTTATAGAGCAAGACATTTTCTTTCGAATGACATATAACACCAACCCAAAAAGTCCAACCACGGAGGAGGAGCTGTCGGCAAAAATAACCATCCTCCTTCGGACGTCCCAATTAGATGACCTAAAAACCAATAAAGGGCAAGTGAGAAAATAGGACCAACACACATTCTTGTTGTACAGAACATTGTCTTCCAAGCGCTGTAAAAAACTGCGCAAAAAATTACAAACCTAAGCGGAGAGAACAAGTGCGCAAATGGCTACTTTTTCACTTTCCACTTCAACGACCTAAAAATTGACAAAATTCATGATGAAAAAAGAAATGCAATACATGTTCTGACAGAGCAAATCATTCTCTTTCGAAAGCTATGCAGCGCTATGCAAGAGACCGCCGGCGAAATCTGCAGTGAATCGTTGAAAAAAACGGCGAAGACTTATGGGACAACGTAATATTCACTAGCAAGTGATCCCGTCTTTGCTGAGTTCCGATGACGCCCGCTCGCCAGTCGGTAAAGCAAAATTCTTGAACTTTGAGGAGGAAGCCAGAAAGGACTTCACTGAGCAGAACAACTGCCGAGGTGTGCGCACCTCGCGAAATGGCAATAGCAGTCTGCTGGAAGATTCGAAAGCGCGTGATCCCTTCTGTACCGGTTCCGAACAATTCCCGGTCTCTTGTTAAGAAGACAGCTCTGCCGTCTACTTGACAAGGAAGCCAGAAAGTTGTGTCCGGTCCACGCATGTCACGGTTGCGCCATGACATTCGCAGCCTTCGGCGTTGCTCATGAACTCAGCTCTTCCCTGGTTTGCCATGAAAACTCACTCAGTAGCCGATAAAGCATCACCATAATGGATAGCTACGATTAGAACAAGAATGAGGATGAACGCGGAAGACTGAAACAGAATTACTGGTTGGATTCGACTTTTCCTATTCCACGAAGGGAGCGACGGCAGCGATTGGAGCAGCAGGGCAAAGCGCATGTATCGATTTTTCCTGAGTGATCACTCGACGTTGATCGATTTTCGATGCCCTGTCCAGTCGCTCCTGTCGCGGAGTACGAACAGGCCCCTAAGCACAATAACTGTCAAAAAGATAGCTCCATCTTGACAGAGACCCTTAGCAATCTGTTCAGTCTCGATAACTAAGAGAAAGCTCGAGGATGGGTCCGGAAAGTATTGGGTTAAAAATTATGCAATCAGCTCCGAAGTGTGGTTGAACAGCCCAAAAATGTTAGCATCTGCGGCTAGGCGGCAGTCGAAGGTCTTGCTCGTGTACAAGTTCTTCGCTGGTTCGCCATAAGAACTCGGCCATCAGCCGAAAAGCGAGAGTAAAGATCGAGCTGTACAATAGATGGATGCTTATGAAAGTAAGGATTATTGGATGCACGGAAATACTATTGGATTTCACAGGTTCACTCCCATTTTTACAGAGTAAAGTGCTACTCAACCAATTCTCCTATGTTTTTTTTCTTCTTCTGCACCTCAAATTCAGGCTGTCGAGATTAACACGGTGACGGCGTTGTAAGACTTTTGATCATGCCATGGTCATTGAACCGCTAGAGATGAAAAACATCAAAGAACTTGAAAAAATTGTGGAAAGAAGTCAATGTCAATTCTTGGTAGCTGTAGCACTCCAACCGGTTGGTTGCATTTACTCGTGTTTTGAGCTTCGTGTCGTTTTTGGAGAGGACATTGTGCTAACACAACACGGCCGACACAACTTTTAGTCGTCTTGCTACTCATAGATTTTTCGTATTCCAATAGCCTCAAGAAAAAAATCTGTAATTTTGCCTTGG
Source organism: Heligmosomoides polygyrus bakeri (assembly GCA_947359475.1). Taxonomy (NCBI): domain Eukaryota; kingdom Metazoa; phylum Nematoda; class Chromadorea; order Rhabditida; family Heligmosomidae; genus Heligmosomoides; species Heligmosomoides polygyrus. The sequence goes on from OX375870.1 coordinate 16,967,521, forward strand.
TCTTAACCAGGAGACTACCCCAACAGTAGATCTGAACGGCGGAAGTGGAGCCGTATATGCAACCGAGCAGCTAGGGTTTGCTTCGTCATCAGCGCCGGCGATCGGGGTGGTCTGGCGGCGGGGTAGCGGACTCATGGGAAAACGGACAAGGGTGCGAATGCGTTCGTTGTGGCTCCGTTTTCATGCGTATAAAGGCAAGGAAGGTGCAATCCTAAAGCGGGGGGGGGGGGCACCTGGCCTTTCTGCAGCCTTTTCATGCCTTCATAACTAAATTTGTTTCAATATTCCGGCGACGGGACCCGCTGTTTTCACGGCAGGGCATCAGGTAAGCACTTTACATATTATGTTGTGTGAGTTTATTTTCAAACACAACATATTCACAAGTGGCTATGGAGGGGCTCTCACTCCCCCCGCGTTGGCATTGAACCGTAAGGAATATTGGGTTTGATAGCGATGTTACTGGATTTTACTGCTTCATTCCTTTTTTTTGCAGAGTATAAAGTGTTACTCGTTCAGTTGTCTGACAGAATATTCGATACCGCTAGAATTCTGAATATTCGTTCGATTTGGAACATCGAAAAGAAGCCATATTCGAACATTATTCGGACATCGAATAAATCTCAAATCGTTAGGGCCCGTTCATACTTCGCGACAGCAGCGACAAGGGCGACTGGGGCGACCGACGTAGAGGGTGTACAGGATTGCACCATAACGCCTATTTCTTGTAAGGGCCTGTTCATACTTCGCGACAAAAGCGACTTGTCGCCCGTGCAAAATACGCATACCGATTTAAACCGAGCGCGCGCCGCCGAAAAGTGTTCATACTCGAGCTCCGGCTCTGTCGCTTCAGCCGCTCTTGTCGCCGTTGTCGCTGCGCACGCCACGCTCGCCACGCGAGCTGCGCTCGCTACGCTCTCGTCGCTCCCGTCGCCCCTGCAAAATATGCGAATCGATTAATAGAGAGCGCGCCGCCGAAAAGTGTTCATAATCGAGCGCCAGGCGTTGTCGCTCCAGCCGCTCTTGTCGCTCTAGTCGCTGCTGTCGCCTGTTCATACTTCCGCGCGCTGCACACGCCGCGCGCGCTGCGCTCTAATCGCTGCTGTCGCGAAGTATGAACAGGCCCTTAGGGCGGGGTTAGGGGTAAATCAGTCAACACCGACACTAGCAAACAGTCATAATCCTCACTCCATCCATCCATCCTACATCATCAATCTGGCACTCAAAAGAAGTATAATAGCTTGCCTTACTTTGATCTGAAGAATGGCAGAATAACAGTCGTTCCCTTCGAACACCAGTGCGCTATGGTGACCATACTCCGTTCGTCGACCCTGTCGCTCCCGTCGCCGTAGCGAAGTATGAACAGGCGACAAAAGCGACAACACCAGCGCTCGGGTATGAACAGATCTCGGCGGCGGTGGCTCGGTTTTAATTGATCTGCTTGTTTTGCACGGACAACGAGTCCCTCTCGTCGCGAAGTATGAACAGACCCTTAGGCACGGAACCTAATTCGAACAAGTTGCTCGAATATTCGGATAAAGAGCTTATTCTATCTTCGATCATTCAAAAAATTTATAAGGGGGTTTATTCATTCGTTCATTCGCTCGACAAAAATCTCAAAGTACAACTATACTAATGGGCTCACAGAGACTGGTCAACTGTAATGTGATGACTGTGGGTTGCAGCATAATATGCCGAAGCAGTTGAGAGTAACTCACCAAACGTCGCGCATCAGTAACATTAGTTATCCCAGTAAATCCTGGTCCAGGGGGGGGTGGACCACGTGGTGATTTGCGCCACCACAAACCTGCTCTGAATCTCGTAAAGAGCCCAGTGGCACTCTCGTGACATCAGGGTCCTCAGGCGATTTTAAAGGAGAGGGTGGTGAGGTTCACGAGAGGGAATCAATGGTCCCCATGGTGGATGACCTCCTCCAAATAGGGTAGCCTTGTTACCCGTTACCCACAAGTACTCTAACCTATGGTTGTAAAGACAATCTTATGCTGTTGAACAAAAGTCTTCAAAAGTGGTAAATGCGAATGGTTTGAATGACTCTGAATGTGGCTCTTTTCTACCTACCATTGCTTTGATCATGTCGTGATGCATTCCCCCCGGCCACATATATTTCAAAGAAGTCGAACACTTTTAGGTTTCAGTTTCGTGAAGCCGTACTTCTTACAAAGATGACTACCCCTTATTTGGACGACCGGCACATTGCAGGTAACAAGTTCTTCCCAGTTTTTCGATTTTTTGTTCTTTTGATTAAAAAGATACGAAGTTTTCTTCGTATTTTATAAAACTTTTTGTTCCGAAGCAGTATTCGCTAGAGTTACTCGAGAGATTAACTACAGTAAATACAAGGAACGATTGGTTGGTACATAAGACCACAACGGGAGCAGTGAAGCCGGGTAGGGATTGCCTAGTGCTTTACACTGCCGCGCTGCGACGGCATCGCGCCAAAACGAGGCTGCTGTGGGGCGCGTAATCGCCCTCCTTCACCTTTATTTGACTAAATTTCATTAATCAGCGCTAGAAAAAGACTGCGTGGACTCAGAATCAGGCAAACGCCATAAGATAGGTGTATGACGATAGGTTCTATCCGTTGCCCTCGTTCATGTTATTTGGTCACCACTTCTTAGACTCCTTCACGATTCTAGCAGCCACACTTTCGCTTATGTTCACTGCAGTTTTTCAAAAGGGCTATCAAGCAGTCGCTGCAGTTAAATAGCTCCGGGAGGGGCAGCTTGTTTTCGAAGTATTCCAGCAGTGTAAGATGCCAGAAAGATCTCCATTTTTTTCTTCCATTTTTCCAACAAAGGTATGGCACTGGTTTCTAAGCTGTTCAGAGCACTCTGTACGTGTAACCCTAAGGTTTTGCCCTGGGCTTATAAGACCTATGTCAGACCAACATTGGAATATGGCACTCATGTGTTCTCTCCTTTTAAACGGAAAAGCATTGACCTATTGGAAAAGGTACGGAACAGTTTCACTAGGAAGTTGACGATTAGAATGCTTGGCTTTATTTACTAGTACTGAAAGGAATCAGAATCTCGGTCTTCACAAGCTGTCTTCTAGAAGGAAGGCTAATGACTTGCTACCACTTCACAAAATTCTGTTTAAGTGTGGCATCAATCCGGAGGAGTTCCTACCGGTGAGGGCCACTTCAGTTACCAGGCGTGGGCCTATCAAGCTCCAGGTTAAGACGGCTAAGCTCAACTGTAGGCGGTACTTTTTCGTTAACAGAACAATCGGCTCATTTGAGACCCTGCTCAGAAGGGGCCAGGATGGGTTGCGCTACAATACCTTCAAAAAACTGGTCTATAAGGAGCTTACTCCGTAGGTCGTACATCTTTCCTACTCTCTTTCAGTTTTAGCTTATCCCTAGTTTTCCTTTTGTTACTCTACCTTACGATGTTGTGTGATGCGTTGTATTGTTGGCTCTACTTTTGTGTTGTTTTTGTGCATAAGTACCCCTTATGTAATAAACATACATTTACATCAAAAATAGTCCAGAGTGGTCTAGTACACGGTGTAACACGCCAGCGTGGTGGTATGAAGCGTCTAATTTCGCACAACACAGCAAGCCAGCTGTGATGATTTTATGCTGAATCGTCAAATCTTCAAGTGCTTGTCTATTACTTAAATTCTAAATGTTTTTTAGTATCCTCTTGCTATTCAGTGCAGAACGGCGTGCAGTAAGGTGGCAGATAACAAAACAAGTTTCGTATTTGAGGAGCAAATGGTTTCAAGAACTTTTCGGTTTTCGAGAAGCCGCATTGAATTTGCGTGAGTCAGTTACATGTAAGGCGGGATTCATATCCTGAACGTCTGATGGCGCGGCGTTATGAAATCTACTCGTATCGATTGTGGCATGCTGACGATCGATACGGATGACATTTACAACGCCGCGCAGCTTCGCGATAGATGTATAAATCCCGCCTAAGGCTACTCGTGGACCTGTCGCCCGACATGGGAATGGCGGTACCACGGCGCGGGCGCCACTTTATTCCTCCAACTACAAATATGGCTGTAAGCTTATGGTGCAAAAATGGCGAATTTTTGTTGAGCTTGAAAAGAGATCGCACCATGCACTCGTCTAAAGACAATTATAAACGGCGGATATCAGGACCGGCTCACCGTAACCGCAGTGCGGGTCGCGCCGAGACTTTGCTGTCTGCGCCCTCCTAGCTCAGAGATCGCGCGTCCTCGTCCACGCTGCGACGTCCGACCGATGTCTTGTGCGCCCGCGATGGCACCGTGCGCAAGTGGGTCGTGGTGCAGTAGGTAGAGGGTTTACTTCACGCGAGGGATGTCGGGGGTTCGGTTCCCGGGCGCCGCGCGTTCTTGCACTTCAGATAGGTATCTGAGATCTGGGAGGTTTCGACGTCTACGACTTTGCGCGATTTTTGCGCATTGTTTCAGCCGCTCGAAGAGCGCAGAATCCAGATGCGACTCCCTCTGAGCGACGAAAGCAGTTTCCATACGAGCAGCTTGTATGGCACACACCCTGGAGTCCCTTCCCTAGCCTGACTCTGCGCTCGAAGAGCGCAGAACCCAGCCGCGAACTCCCCCTGAGCCAAGAAACCAGTCTCCATACGAGCAGCTTGTATAGCACACACCCTGGAGTCCCTTCCCTAGCCTGACTCTGCGCTCCAAGAGCGCAGAACCCAGCCGCGAACTCCCCCTGAGCGAAGGAAGCAGTCTCCATACGAGCAGCTTGTATGGCACACCCTGGAGTCCCTTCCCTAGCCTGGCTCTGCGCCCGAAGAGCGCAGAACCCAGCCGCGAACTCACCCTGAGCGAAGAAAGCAGTCTCCATACGAGCAGCTTGTATGGCACACACCCTGGAGTCCCTTCCCTAGCCTGACTCTGCGCTCGAAGAGCGCAGAACCCAGCCGCGAACTCCCCCTGAGCCAAGAAAGCAGTCTCCATACGAGCAGCTTGTATAGCACACACCCTGGAGTCGCTTCCCTAGCCTGACTCTGCGCTCCAAGAGCGCAGAACCCAGCCGCGAACTCCCCCTGAGCGAAGGAAGCAGTCTCCATACGAGCAGCTTGTATGGCACACCATGGAGTTCCTTCCCTAGCCTGGCTCTGCGCTCGAAGAGCGCAGAACCCAGCCGCGAACTCCCCCTGAGCGAAGAAAGCAGTCTCCATACGAGCAGCTTGTATGGCACACCATGGAGTCCCTTCCCTAGCCTTGTTCTGCGATTGCACAGTGGACGTCTCACCCGACGCCTAAGGTTACGGTGAGCCGGTCCTGATATCCGCCGTTTATAATCCTGTCTCGTCTAACACACTCGATTTGTATTTGACTTGCAGCAAAATTTGTCTTTTCACAGATTTATGCACTAATTAACAGTGAAAGGAAGGCGATTGAGCAAAACCGCATATAACCACTTCGCAGCTGAAAATAAGCAGTATTTACACTATCAACCTAGTTCGCGCAGCGACGTACTGAAAGAGTGCATGACACTCTTGCACGTTCGAAAATTCTTCCTTGCAAAAACGAGTAGGAGTAAACTTAAAATAGGTCTAGAGCCATTTTGTATTTTTTAGATAAAATTTTGCAACACTTTGGCCACTTTTTAGGGCAGATGAATTGTACATTTTCAAGGAAAACTCATGGTAAATTTTTGGCGCAATCGCAAAAGAGAGGGGCTGGTAAAATTCAATGAATCACCTATGATGTGACTGAGCACATCCTAGGTGACTCATTCAAATCGAACAATAGACCTCTATCCCTACAATATAGAACAAACAGTAGGGCGCTATGGTAGTTAGGGGGGGGGGGGGGGGTCACCATGGCAAGCCGCGGCGAGCGGGCGTGACGAGTAGCTAAATACAGCGAATGTAAATGCAGTCTTCTCTCCTCAATTCGATTGCAGACTCGTGTCTTATTTGCTTCCAAATTGGGCATGGTAGGGAACTCCAGGGGCCAATTCATCAACGATACCGCTGGTATCATCTTACCGTGGTAACAGTATACGGTTGTCGTGTCTGTATCTCCTTGTCTCTCTGTATCACATAGTACGTAGGCGTATGGTGAATCCGCGGTAAGATGATACCAGCGGTATCGTTGATGATTCTGGCCCCAGGATGTAGGCAATTTTAACACGGGTGCGTCAGTGGAGCCACACCGTAGAGTCCCTTCCCCTGTCCAGATCTGTGCTCTTCGCGTCAGCGGAGGAGAGCACAGAACAGAGCTATAGCATTGTTTGTTCCTCTTCTTAACTATCAGTGTGGCTTACCAAATTTTTTTCGTGCTAGTGATACTTTTTATAGAGCGACCCCTCCCCCCCCCCCTGGATTTGGGCAAGGGAAGGGACTCCGGGGTGTGGGCCAAGTTACGCACTCGTGTTAAAATTGCCCACATCCTGGAGTTCCTCCCCTTGCAAAAATATGAAGGAGCAAATGAAACAAGAGCATTGTGTTTTCCTTCGCTGACGCGAGGAATTATAATTTTTAAGGCAATGTCCAACCTTCCGGCTATGGGTTATCTGGGTGCCCCCCCCCCCCAACCACCATGGCGCCGGCACGATTGAGGTGAAATGGTAAGTGGTTTTGTATTGCTTACATAATTATCTAACTAGGTATATATATATATTTTTAAAATTTTACCAATCCCTCTATTCTGCGATTGCGCCAAATTTTCAGATAGAAAGTTCATTTTTACCTTCTCACAGGGTGCCTAGTTTGATTAAGAAGGCGCCAGCCTTTACTTTTACGGTGTACAGTTCGGTGTTTTTTTTAATTTTAAAAATTAACCTAGTTAGCCTTGAAAAGCGTTTAGTTCGACGTTAAAATGGTATGTTTTGATTTTGGCTCTACTCCTCTCTTAAATTTGTCCGAGGTCAGCCGTGGCTTCCTAAAGATATTAGGGCACTCGAACAAATTCTGGGGAGGAATGTGGAGCGCAGCATGCGAGAAGGACACAACGCCATAAAAAGGGCTGCCTGGAGTCGCGCTGTGAATAAGCGGCTTTTCTGAAGAATTTTGCCTCAGATCTCTTCCGTTTTCTGTTTAAAAAAATGGGCGTTCACAAGCCAGCTACCACTCTTTCCAATCCAGGCTCGCGCTATTCAACTCAAACGGATACGTTTTAGGAGTCACATCGATTTCTATTTTCAAAATCTCAAAGGCTTATAAGAGTTATGACTAGAAAACACTCCTGAAGGATCTCGCAGCTCTTATTCAGAAGCATCTCCACAATATAGACGAGTGTTTGCATAATGGAGATATTTTTGAGTAAAGACTTAAATTCTGGCGGGGCGCTGCAGAAATGCATGGTGGACGAGACTACATGATGTGTCTTTGCTCTCATCCACACCGGTGTCTAATCCGCCGGTGCAGACGCGGTGTCTGTATCACTCGCCCAAACTCGCTCGGAATCGATGGAAACTCAAGAAACGCAAAGGCAAGTGTTGTAGCGAACGAGCAGATCTGGCAAAAATGAAAGGCTTGACGCGAACCTCGTCGTGACCGCGCCACTGATCGATAACGCGTCGCGGCTATATGAGCGACCAAGCTAGGAAAACACTGACCTCTATAGCTTTAGGTTATACCTGACGAAAATGACAGCTGTGGTGGCAGCCGATGAAGACGTCTAACACTGTCTCCTAAAATGGATTGAGATTTTTAGGAGGCCATTGTATTCGAGTTTTAGAAGTGATCATGTATGCCATCTTTACATCAAACCAGACGTTTTTTTCGGATCTATCCTAGTCCGGGGGGCACATAACTAAAAAATAGGTAACAAAATGAATTGAAACTTACCGAGCGGCTCCTAGAGGACGAAGTGGAACCTAAAAGGAACTAAAAAGCGAACGAACAAACATAAAAATAAAAAATCGCCGCGGTTTACAACCGTCTCGGCGGGCAAAAAGCGAGGCAATGGAGCCATGCCGCGTGCTGACCGCCGCCTGACATGTTATAACGAGAATCTAACATGGTAAGGAAGGCACACAACTTTGCCTGCTTACAACCGCAACAAATGTGATTTTTCGTTTTTTTATTTGCGACTTTTCTTGTTTAGGTTTAGACGTTGTTCTGTAGGAGCCGCTCGGTAAGTCTGAAATGGATTTGATACATATAATACTTTTTAGTTATGTGGCCCCCCGGACTAGGATAGATCCGTTTTTTCTTTAAAACAAACTGTTCCTTTTTGAAATCAAACCAAACACCTTTCAAGTTATATTGATCGTTTTTCAAACTAACTTAAACTCGTGCTGGAAACGCTCAAACGTTGTTTTCAAGAAAATTCGTTTCAAGTTTTCCATACACAAATAAATGGGGAATTGAAGGAGCTGCTGGAGTCGTAGAGAAGTCCTTATAGTTAGAATTCGTCCCTTTTATGCCTACTGTGGCTACTTGCCTCTGTTCGTATTGTTTTGTCTCCATGGATTAGAATTCGGACATTCGGACACATTGCAGCTGCGAAGTGTTGTGACGACTTACTTAACCTAACCTGCTGACAAACATGTCACACTGGGTTCTGGTGATACAATGTGAGGCACTCCTACAGGCTATAGTACAAAGCACTATAGAACAATAAATAGCACTTCTTGTTACCGTAGGCCAGAAGACCCATGTGCATACAAAGAACCCCTTCTACAAGAATTTGGCCCCTTCTACATCAGTTACAAAATCGACCACAACCGGAGCTCCTTTCCTTGCTCAGTCTGTTCTCTGCTCCCCGTCAGCGTAGGAGAGCACAGAAAGCAACCAAAAGCCTTCATTTTTTGCGCACGAGCTCTCTGCCCCATAAGTGCAGTATTCCTTTCCAAAACCATCAACTCTTCTCATCCAAGACCCCCTCAAGCAGCAGCCTCCTCATCCCGTAGTTCCATAGCTCCATTACCGATCACCTGGGGCCGTATGCTCGTCTACCCCGAGTCTCCCCCGATGGGGGATTGGGGCGTGATAAGATATGCTGATATTGATTGAATTTCCCCCATTGGGGAACACGAGCATATGGCCCCTGGAACTGGCATTGTGGCAGCACTGGACTAACGATTTACTGGTCCCGCAACGATTGTTCCTACGCTAACGTACGACTTCCGCATGAATGTCGCCACATTGCCAATTCAGTGGTGATGCATAAGTTCCTTCAGTGCAGAATGCATAAGTTTCATCGCCTGGCTTTTCACCGCAGTCTTGACCTGGTAAGAAACGATCGGATTTGTCATCAAGAAGGCTACAGGCGTTCACGATGTGGGTGTTCTACTACTATGGGGTTTATGTGTTAGGTAACACGATCTCTTCATTTTTTATTAAATTATGTTTACTTTTCAGTAAAGCACCCATGACCACGAAGAGTACTATGAGTGATGGGGATTGTCTCTTAAAGTAGTGCGTTGCATAAAGATTCGCACTGCTCGCGAGCAAAAGTATCGCTGCCATGGGTTGCTTGATTTGATCGAATTCTGTTTGCATTCACTTTCTATTATAGCACTCGAGAAGCTTGTGTCAGATAACGATGAAGTCGACGATTCTGCGGCACCACCTCGAGTCGTTCCTATGTATGTGGTGAGTACCTTGTCTGCCATTATTGAAACAGCCTGCCAAGTGTAGATCTAGAGAGGGGGGGGGGGGTCCACCCTCTCCTCCAAACAAATTTCGCACTGCAAGTTCCTTCTACGTCGGTATAGGAAAATGAACTGACTATAGGAAGCTGAAGATTCCGAAGTCAAGTTCACCCGTCGTTTACACTAACCACATCTGCAAGTACATAGTGCAATCGAACATTGGTCACCAGAAGCAGTATCTCGAGATGGTCGCATTGGAAAAAAAGCTAATTATTTTGAACAATTTTGGACTTTATGGTACTTTCACAACTCCACTGGTCGAGGAGAGGTCGAAAAAATTTTCGCCCAAACTTCGCCTCGCGAGGTTGTTTGGGGCGCTGATCACGCATCTGACACCCATTTTTCGTTTTACGCCAGAGTACGGTAGATTACAGTAGGTACGGGTGACTAAGGCTGCCAAGGTCATAATCACCGATTTCGCCCAAACTTCGCCCAGGGGGTTATTTGGGGCGCTGATGTCGAATCTGACGTCCGTTTTTCGTTTTACGCCGGAGTACGTTAGCTACGGGAAGGAATGCTTCAGGATGGATTCCTGGTGGTATACTGAATATCTGAAGAAGTATCTTACCTTTGCACAGCAGTTGTGGTGGTATCTATTCAGCTTCTAAGGGAAAACGTTGATAATAGATTGTTCTGGTGTAGTCCTCAGGAATGCCTAAGCAGCGGACAATTAGGGGGGGGGGGGGGGGAAGGTGGGTTCGATCAAAGAATGAACACTTTTTAACAGATAAACAAGGGATTGTATCCCGCCGTGGGCCGACTCGGCACGTCCTTTTGTAGCATCTCCATATACCTGCCGGTTGGTATATCTGCATGGAGTCGCTAAAATTAGGGCATAGAGACGTTGCTAGCAACCCCATCCTTCTAAGCCATTCTTGAAAATCGGCTACATCCATGTTTAGCTTCTCAAAGACGTCTTTCAGCTTGAAGTCGCGCAGTTCTTCCTGGCGGCGGATGTGGAACAGTGCCTGGAGGGCCGTGATGCTTAGATTGCTATCTCTCGATTAAGCCTTCGCCTATCGAAGAGTTTTGGGGCAACGCAACAGCAGGTACACCCGCCCCCTACTGGGGGCGTGGCGTCTGGAGATACAGCCACTGTTCTGCGGACCGGAAACTTTTGTTTTGCGTGTCAAAGGTTTCATAAGGCGGCCCTTAGACTCTCGGTGAAGCCTAGGGAGTTGGGGGTGGGTGAGCAAGGAGGATGAGAGGAAGCTGGCACGCCCCCTAGAAGGGGGTGGGTATAGCTCCTGACCGTCCCCCAAGAGTTTCCCGCAAAAATGGTTTCCCGCTAACTTGCGCATTTTCAGGCGATCGCTGCGGGACCGCTTGCATGCTGTGTCACTACCGTAGCACCACAGATAACCCCTATAGCCGAAGTTTGGGCGAAATAGGTGATTATGACCTTGGCAGTCTTAGTCACCCGTGCCTACCGTAACTTACCGTACTCCAGCGTAAAACGAAAAATGGATGTCATATTCGTGGTCAGCACCTCAAGTAATCCCCCCCCCCCTAGGCGAAGTTTGGACGAAAAAAACTTTTCGACCTTCACTCGACCCGTGTGGAGTTGTGAAAGTACAATAGTGCCATGGCACTGCTGTACTTCCACGACTCCAGAGGTCGAAGAGAGGTTGTGGGGAATTTTCCTCCATGCTTCATCTAAGGGGGTTACTTGTGATGCTGATCATGAATCTGACATCAGTTTTTAGTGTTACGGAGGAGTGCGATTGTTTACATTAAGTACTGTGAATAATCGGTGATTGTGACTGCGACAGTTCAACTCACCCGTACCTACAGTAACCCATCGTACCCCACCATAATATTAAAAGCGGGTGTCAAATTGAACATGTTAAATAACCCTCCTAGGAGAAACTTGATCGAAATCGGTGATTATGCGTGCTACACCGCAATAAAAACAGATATCAGATTTGTGATCAGCACCCCAAATAACCAACATGGGTAAAGTTTGAATGATTTTTCGACCTCTCTTCGACCTCTAGTGGAATCCTTGAGGTACAGTAGTGCCGAATTTCCATGTTTAGAAAAGTAAAATGTCGGAAAATGTGGGCCGATTTTCCTTCGTTCGTTTCAAAAAGTGCTTCTAAAACAACTTTTTTTGGATTAGTTTGTTGAATTGTTTCAGAAGGAAACCCCTTGTGCACCACACGAGCACCCGTTGGAGTTCACTTACGTCTATTCGTTCTTTCTTCGCCCGCCTGGGAAATTCGATCCGGTTGAGTATGCTCAATATGTGCAACAAATAGCCGCTGTTCGTTCAGTGGAGCAGTTCTGGAGTGTCTACCGTCATATCAAACGGCCCTGCGGTGAGGTTTATTATCATTTACCTTCTGCTTGCTATTGGATGGAAGTATCTCAAATTCCTATTTCAGCAGGTCGGGTTCATGAAATTTACTCAGACTTTCCTAGGACTGTATCTGGGCTTTCTGTCATGAATCTGGAATTCATTTCAACCTCACCGTCCTTATCATTGTTCACCCTACTCATCGTGCTCCATAGTTATACCAAACACGACAGATTATTCATGACCAGAACTCCGAAATACCCTTATCGTGGAAGTTTGGGCTAAGCACGGAGCTTGGCCGTATCATCCTTACTCAATAAGATCCACCGTAACCTACCGTAATTGGTAAAAATTTACAAAACATGCCGGATTTGTGGTCAGCACCCTAAGTAACCTTCCTAAATGATCTGTGGGCGAAGATGTTTGATTTCTGGACTTGTAGAAGAGTAATAATGCCGGTGCCGGTGCATGACTCGCGATATTCAAACCATGTTAAAACAGATCTAACAAAGTTACGATAATAAAGATGCAATAGTAATCTGCGCGACATCTGCGTGAATCTTGGCCACGATAGAATAACGTTTGGAGGATTGAGTCAATACTTTTTATGTGGTGGATCATTTGGTAATTTTCGTTTATTTTCGTCGTCCCTGAGATCAGATTTGTACCTGTTGATGTTAGTTAGTTAGTGTTAGTTGAGAATGGGTGGCGACTAGGGGTAGGACAGTAAGTCACGTTGTAAATTTTCCATAAGATCATGCGCCTAGTGACACACCCGATTCACATATATATCTCAAAGCGCTTCGGAACAGCTAGGTGTACCCATGCCTGCAGGCTCGTTTAGGAACCAAAAATGGGACTATGGAGAGCTAATACATTCTACACCGAGCAATCATTCTCCGAAAAAGGTCATCGATATACTTACAAGGAAGGTTCCTAACTCGTGGTGAGCTTTTGCGATGCTATTTTAGCAGCACGTAGGGCCCTGTGAGTGGAGTCCAGAACCACAGTTAGTTTTTGCTGAAAGCTTCTTTAAGAACCTGAAAAGGAGGCCTGAAAGCGTGCGCGCAACTATTATCAACCCCTACGACACCCGACGAGATGTTCTCGGTGGCGCAGCCGGTAGCACTGTTGCCTCATAGGAGCACACCAGCGGGCTTTTCAGTTCAAGTCCGAGTGCTGTCATTACTTTTGCACGTATTAGTTTGTTCTTATTACACTTTCTTATGATAACAGGAGTCAATTTTAGACCACCAATGCTTACAACAAACCAAGGCTCTAAATATGCGCCTTCACATGTGCTAGTATTTCAACTATGCATATCTGTTCCAAATCACTCCTCTGCAAATAAAAAGGTTCATAAATTATTAAATTAAAAGTCTTATATTTTTTTATTTCCTTTCCGGTCAATAGCTATGGTACAAAACTATGAAACAAGTAAAACACAAGCGCTTGTCACACCAGCAGCATCTTACAAAAGCCAGTGAGGAACAATCTTCTCACTGGCAAGGAATGACCACTTCTTGTTCGTTGAACACGCCACCGAGGCACATCTAGTTGGGTGTCATAGGGTTCGATAATAGTTGCGCGCACGCTTTCGGGCCTGTTTCAGGTCTTTAAAGAAGCGTTCAGAAAAAAACTAACTGTGGTTCTGGACTCCACTCACAGGACCCTACACACTGCCAAAATAGCATCGCAAAAGCTCACCATGAGTTGGGAACGTTTCCTTGTTAGGAACAAGCTTTCATTCTTCCGGCCGAAGCTACCCTTAAAATAAATGTTGGATGACGGGCACCTACTGAAGGCCATGGATCTCTACTGTTCCTCAAGCGCTTTTCTCACTGATCTGCTACTGTTATAACGTCAGCGAAGCGATCAAAAAACAATTTTGGAAACTCCGGAACGACGCAGGCATGGCTCTAGAGGCTGCAGCATGTTCATCTTGGTTGTTTTGTTTTGCTAGAGCGCCCTTTTAAAGGCTTGAAATCCGCACCTACAGTTCCACTCTATTTTAGCTACACGTAACGCTCATCGGCAGTTTCTGTCAGACATCCACACCCATTGCTTTATCCTTGATGGATGTTTCAAGTCGCTATCCTATCCCCAGTAAATGATCGTATTTGCTTCGCGATTTACTCCCCTATTCACCTCTCGAAGAGGTGAACCCTGAGCTTGCGACAAGCGAACAGAATGTGAGGTTCCCATAAAAGGATAGTCCGACAACCTTCCGATGAGGGAGAGCGTGTTTCTAATATTAGTCGTTATACAGAGTATCAAAAATCGGTACAATTTTTACAGCTGGAAGGTACTGTATTACTACCATATATGCTCCTTTTGCAACATTAGGTTGATGTACATGGGCTTCTTAAAGTGAGGGTAGGAATTATACTTCTGACAACACGTAATGAGGCAATGCTAGTGCCACCAGTATCGATTACGCCGCGCGCACAATAAATATTGTCTATCCTTGCATCGCGTTTGCCGCTGTTGTCGGCTGTTGCATACCAAGTACCATGTTCTTGGTTCGCATTTCCCGCCCGTGCCAACCAAGCCTTCCGTCCCTCCTGGGTCGATGAATTAGTACTGGACTTGTCTGGGAAGGATAGCGCTGGTTTGTTTATCGGCTGGTCACCTCCATTCATTGTTCGGCACAAAAACGCATTAAAATTTTCTCCACAGCAGCCCATAAAAGTAGACTGCGTGCCCCATTCCAAAAGGGATTGAATAACGGCGTCCTTTGTTCTTTATCCTCTATCCTCCATCTTTTATCCCTTGTCCTTGCATCGAATCGCTTACCGACCGAAACGGAAACATTCATAACATTGTTCACTACATTTGTGTACTAGTAATAAGATTCTTCTTGTATAACATGTCGACAAATTTCAGATATCGGTGAGAAAGTGGACGTACACTTTTTCAAAAAGGGTGTGAAGCCTGTTTGGGAAGACGAGGCTAATATTAAGGGAGGCAAATGGATTCTTCGGTTGAAGAAGGTAGATGACCACGTTCCTTTTCGTTGTCTACATAGTTAATTTCGACCTTTCAGGGACTATCATCTCGTATATGGGAGAATCTTCTGCTTGCCATGGCTGGAGAACAGTTCCTTGTAGGCGACGAAATTTGTGGTGCCGTGTGTTCCGTACGAAATCAGGAAGACATCGTGTCATTATGGAACAGGTAGCGTTCGCCCCTCTTCCCCTTCTTGTTCATATTTCATCCGTTTGTTATATGTACATGTCGCCTGATGTAAGCCTCGTCTTCATGCGCTCAATTACAGGACAGCGGACCATATTGGCGTGACAAATCGGATACGAGACACCTTGAGACGAGTACTTAACCTGCCGATTAATGCTGTCATGGAATACAAACGGCATGACGAGTGCTTAAAGTACGTTTTTAGAAGTTGGGTGAGCCCTGTGGTTTGGAAAATAACTATTTAAAAATAGGATCCGTGGTATTTTTGCATTATTTAAACGCTGATGGCCACCTAGATGTTAGAAGGTGCCGTTACATTCATGCGCTGAAGTCGGTCGTGTTTGGTTCGATTTGGAGTCTCAGTGAACAAGGCGTGTACCATCATCTCCTCGGTTAATCATGTGGTGAAGAACGTGGCTGAAACGGCAAATATGACATGTCTGCAGGATTCAGTATGCATTTACATATATACAGGGTGCGCAAAAATTACCCGCACAAAGATATCACCGTTTAACTTCATCACAAATGCGGACTTGACAACGAAACTTAACACATGACTTCTTTTTTCCCTTACTAATAAAAATATATCAGAGTCATGCGAAGTGGCAGCCTTCTTTTACGAACGCAAGTCCTCAGGCGAGTAACGAACGCATGGCACGGAGGTAGTCTCCGCTCATTTTGTTCCATGCTTTACTCAAGGAAGCTTTCAGAGAAGCCAAACTTACGTGTCGAGGGGAGCAAACTTTGCTCTCAATAACTGACCAGACAGAGTAATCAAGAGCATTTGAATCCGGTGAATTCGAAGGCCAGTCTTCGTGCGCGATAAAATCCGGGAGCTTACGTTTGCATTACTGCTGCGGTGTCCTCGCCTTGTGTACAGGCGCAGAGTCCTGCTGGAAGCACCATCTGTCATTACCGAAGTGTGCATCGGTCCAGGGCTTCAATACGCCCTCCAAAATAGTTTTCTGGTATTCGTCCTTGTTAATTTTGACGCCGGATTCGACAAAAACTAACCGAGGCTTGCCGTTTGAAGCAATCGCACCCGAAACCATAATTGAAGCCGGATGTGCTGTTCTAGCAACCAATTTCCCGTCGCGGATAGCAGCTCCAATATTCTGTGAGAGAATGCGATCGCTTTGACGATTCACCGTGGGTTCCAGGGTGAAGACTTTCTCATCAGAAAAAAACGATCGCGTGGTGCGTGCCATTCGCGAACCACTTCAGCAAGTTCATGCATCTTCGTAGGCGCTGAGCTATCATTCTTTCAGTTAGCATGTGAACACGTTGAATACGATATGGATACATCATAAGCTTGTTTCTGACGAAGGTTGCAACACTGCTTGCAGAAATATTGAGTTCTTAAGCCATTTTTCGCATCGAACGGGGAGGATTACGACAAATCCGCTCGCAAACCTTTTTTCTCGTTTCCGGAGTGATAGCAGTCAATTTTCTACTTCGTCCAGCCCTGTCTGATAAAGTACCAAGCTCTTTGTATCGTTTTGTGGCATCATACATCGTTCGTCGAGGAACATTGAAGACATTGGCGATGAAGACAGCGCTGCGACCAGAAAGATTCAGGCTGATGATGACCGATCGTTTCGTATTTCGCTCTGTCATTGCCGCTCTGTAGGCATCCATGAGCTCAAACTTGGAACGCATTTGCGCATGGTATAAGTGTATAACATACTCCAATATGGAGCTCGGAATCTAGTTCCGATCTATCTAGTAGTTGTGGACTGCGTTGTACCCTGTGCGGGTAATTTTTGCGCACCCTATACAATATCGGCTAAGAATAGTAAACGTGGCGCATCATGTCATAACTTTCAAGTTACATCAAAGCGTCACCGATAAAGGCAAGGTGCGAGCAGGTCCTGTGTATTCTAAATATTCTCTATCGTTGGAGGCTTTGTACTCATCTTTGGCACCAGTGTGTGGATGATGATGGACACGCGAATTTTTGGTTGACCATGGCATAATCCATGTCCTCCCGTTGCCACAACATTGAAGAGCCTGTGGCAGCCAGGTGAAATACGACTATTTAGGTGCTAAACGCTACTTAAACGGCACATACGCCACCAATCAAGTAAACATTGCGACTTAAGTCCCCCACACACTTCTGCGGCGTTGCCGCTGCACTATCCTTAACCACAGGGCAGGGGGGCCGAGCTCGCCGGCGGCAGCGTCCCTACCCTATCCTTAACCATAGTGGCGAATGGCGTTACTGCAGAAGTGTGTGCGTGCCTTTATTGGATGATCGTGTGGCGCGATCTCAACATGTAAGATTCCAGCTTCCACTTGCTGCTCTTCAAAATAGACCCCAAACTTTGCTGCAGCTAAAAAGTTTGTTTTATAATTATTCAGGGTGCGATAATATGTTTTATAACACCTTGTATTACATACTCTTTTGATGTATCCTTAATGAATATGCTTATTTCGTTGTATTTTATGCCATCGTTTTCTAATATCGGTGACAGTGCCATTATTTTCCATTTTTTAATAAACAGTTATTAACAGAAATAACGTGTTTCAGGGATCAAAGCAGCTACAGACATGCGAATGTGGATCCAATTTCTCGGAGGACATAGCGGTTCTACAATGTTTCGGGTGTTCAGCTACCTTTTCTTAGCGATAATTATTTTCGAATCCGTCAAAATTAGGTGAAGCTCTTTTCCTGTTTTCGTTTTTGTTACATTTGTTACTTGCTGTTGTCATGGATATCTATAGTGCAACTGGCAAGCGATTGTTGATGTTGGTCTGTACTTTCTAAGACAAGTAAATGAATTGAATTCTTTTCTTGTTTGTGCATACAAATATGGGTTTATTCGCGCAGTTGCCTAAGAAAAAGAAGAAGCTGACAAGATTTCATTTTACCGTTATGTACCCAAAAAGCTACACTAACAAAGGTGCAGAAAGGATCATAATAGCCATCATAAGATATGACTGATCTATCCTAGTCGGGAGGTGGCCACCCTGTACATGCAGTGTTGCTCTTATGCGCATGGCCCACCTCTGCCTCTGAAATTTCCCCAAGGCCCCTATATCATAGGAAAAGTGCAGAAACTTTCGGCTAAATCAGGGAAGGGAGTGGTGTAAAGAATCCAGCTATGGTTCCTTCTGCATAGGGCAGCTGATAACACCGCACTATTCTTATTGGATGCACTGTGAATTCTTGAAGAAATTTCGGTATAGATCAACAGTTTGACCGACACGGGGAGTGATGAGGAGGACAGTGAATCCAGGTATCGTCTGCACACGCCACATCTGAATGATTACTCCGTTTAATGCGGCTTTGAACCAAAGTTCTGTATCAGCCGTGTAGATCTGCTGAGAGCTCAACCACACTCCCAGCCAAACAGCTGACACGATTTACATTGACAGCTCAGGTATCTAGCCTGTACACCTGTTCTCCGGGCGCCTAGAGGGGCGAGCGCAATCGGTGCTATCGGGCAAATACTTCACTTATGCCGAAGTTTGCAGGGAAATTTTAGTGGGTTGTTTCCAAACTTCCTTAGTAGTAGTGTAGATATGGGCTCACTTCTATCACCGTAGTCAAGCTTTTGAACGTAAGAGTTCTTTTTTTTTAATTCGGAGTTTCTGTTCTCAATAAGCACGCCAGCAGATCCCTCTTCGGCTTCCAATTCCTGATAAGCTGGAGGCAGTAAGGCGGGCGGCTTCGATTCGAAGTCGTCGACTTCGAAAGCTTGGGGAAGTGGAGAGAAACGGGAGAGGGAAAAGGAGAACTCCTTTAGTGGGCACCCAACGTGAGCAGGATCCTTTGCACGCCATTTACATGTCCCATGTGTCACTTGATCGTTATCGATTGCTTGGCGTAGGATACTGCCGCGTCAACATTCGCGTCTGCAGCGTTGCAGAGTAACTCACTGTACTTCTCTAGGCGTGGGTTGATCTGTGTGCTCGCTCTCTCTTTAAAGAATTTCAAAATGAAAAACGAGCAAGGTGGTAGTTGATTGGTGTTCCTTTGACATCCTCTTTGATCCAAACACCGTTCTCACCCAACGAATGTCTTAATGTGGTCATGAAGCTGTGGGTCCCGATGTGAATCGCCTTTCAGGCACTCGTGAGCCATCAAGTGAGTGTCCGCGTCTGTCACACTATTCACCACCAGCCGGTAATTGACTTAATAGGACCAACTGTAGCAGGTGACTGCCTTTTCTGGAGTCCGAGTTTCTCCACTTCACGGAGCATTTAAAAAAGCTAAAGGGAGAAAAGCAAGGCATATGATATAACCAATTACACAGAAGGGCTAACCTTCGCTCTAACCATTCGAGCTTAACTGCGCCTCGAAAACTACCATAACTATCCTGATAGACCCTACCCTACTATCCTACTGTGTAAACTATTTTCACGTCGAATTGGACACTCATCTAAGCTAGCTTCAAGGCTTTTGGAGTCAAAGCGAACTCTTCCAAATCGAAATGATCTTCAGACAGGTTGAACAACATGCTCAATAAGATGGTTGGAATACTTTTTTTGTTCAAGGAAAATTTGGTATTTATTTATTTATTTATTTAATACGCTGCTTGACGGCGTGCACCACCAGACAGTTAACCAGAAAGGAAGCCCTCCACGGCACCGAACACAAAAAATCAATAGTAGTGAATAAAAAGGCTTCAGTAGGAGAAAGGAAAAAAAAATAACATCAGAAAAGGAAGTGAGCGCAATTAGATAGGAACCATTGGATCGGCTAGATAAAGGAAAGAGCGAAATGACAGAATCTTTCGTAACCAACTGGATAATAAGAAAGGCAGGTTTCGTAACAGACGTTTCACTTCCCCAGCACAAACTTGAAACCAACTCAGGGGGGGGGGGGGCTTAATAGAAGAGCATTTTTCCATAGAAGGAATAACCATAGTAGAATGTTAATATTTAAATCAATTGTTTATTTGAAAAAATATTTTGCGTATATATAGTAGAGCCGACATAGACGATGTAGAGGTGAGAACCAGCGAACATTCCAAGTTAGACACTGCGTTATGTGCTCCAGTTGATAGCTCTCAGGGCACGCACCGCCAGGCGGGTCTCGTCCTTCAGAGACCTCATTGCACTGGTAGGCACCTCGGCGGCGGCCAGGAAGCAAAAGAAAAGAGATCGGCTCGTTAAAAAAAGATCAGTCTGAGTGCTAGTTAATAGCCAGTATTGAGAATAGAAAAAGACAAGCCGGGACAGCTATTTATGTAAGAGCCTCAAGGTATAACTTCCATTGAAATCTTTCGTTTACCTGTCGCAGCATTTTATAAAATTTTTATTTTTGAGAAAACTAATAAATTAAATTTTGTTTTGAAGTGCAACGATGCAGCACTCATGTATTGCGCTAAAGACTGGTTTGCGCCATGCACTCAAAAGTTCATAGCAACTTTTGTTTGGTTAATAGTGTGAATCACTTACATGACCACCAAAGTTAGGATATGTGTGTTCGTTTTTGTAACAACGTTTAGATGCGAAACTCCATACAAACAAAAATTTTGCTAAAAATTGAATAAAATCGCGACGCCTTGAACAAGAGCAAGGCGAAATCTCTTCCTTCAACACTAAAAAATGGCCACCATACTGTTCTTTAAAATAAGCTCTAAACCACTATTTCCTTAAAAAAATAAAACTGTTGTAAAATTTTAAACAATTTGTCGACTTATTGGATAGGTGAATTAGAACATCAAAGAAAGTTATATAAGATTTTCTTCAACAAAAAATTATTCTAATTCTTTAGAAGAGTATCTATTTTGACGTAAAGGAAGCTCATTTCGATTTAGAAGAGTTCGCCTTGATTTCAAAAGTCCTAAGTTAGCTCAGAAGAGTGTCTGATGTAGTTTGAATTTGCCCAATTAGACGTGAAAATGGTATATGATGAGTGAGAAAGCGGATATGTGTATATCTGTAGCCACATGAGGACTGAAGCACTTTAGAGTATAAAAGGATAAGGGACGGCGTTATTCAATCTTATTTTGGGATGCCTTCTACGGGATGTCGTGGAGGCGATTTGAATGTGTATTTGGCCATAATGACTTGCGGTGATCAGCCGATGAACAAGTCAGCGCTTTATCCCTTCCAGACAAGTTTGGTACCAATTCTCCGCTTGAGAGATGGAAGGCTTGGTTGGCTTGGTGGGAAACCCGAACCAGGAACCTGGTATCGGGTGCACGCTGCAGCCGGCACCTCCTCCAACTGCGCTACACGCGCCCCTTTAGAGTATAAATGTGAGGCTAGTGGACTGGTTTCATAGGAATATTTCTGAAAACCCGATCCTACCATATGCTGCCATCCAATTTTTTATTGTATTCCACATGGCTTTTTTTTACTGCAATAAAGGCGAGAAGGAATAGGGAAGAAAATAAGGACCGTTAGGCCAAGGTGCTGTATTGTTAGGGTTTGGAGACGAAGCCATCAATCAAACCAGACGTTTGACACTGAATACTGGGTGGTTAGTATCCTTGATTCCTGCTCAGTGACCGATCGAGGTGGGGATCACCCGAGTATGTCAATGGGTACACACAACTGCACAACAAGAGAACGGTAGCAATCGGCCGGGCTTCGCATGCAATCACATCAGGCGAATGTGTTGCCACTGAATAGGCTAAGGATTCACTACCCTGCTGAAATCGTCAAGGAAGATGGCTTGGTGCGGGAAGAATTGCCAGTTATTTGTCTGCTGAAGAACTAGCATTTCTTGCTGCGTGCAGAAAATAAGGCCAAACAAAACTCACGAAAACTCTCAAGCGGGAACAATAAAACGACGGAACGACGTCTTTGAAAGACATGAACACTGTGTGCGGAGACGATCACGTCGTTGTAACATCAAATAATCGGGCGTGGAAGAAGGTAATGAGGAAAGACAAAGACACTTATCTCAGTGCCTATAAGAAGGACTTGCTGAACCCTTCGCTCTTTTCCTTTTATTCATCAAGGCAGCCGAATGCAGAAACTGCTCAGATCCTGCTCACATCTTCAGCGCAGTTGCAGATGTCTGTCTTTATTTACTTACACCTACACCTCCTTCGACTGTCCTACCACCACGCGCTCATGCATAATGTCGTTATTAGAACGTTCTGTTGCGATCAAAGCTCTGGCGTCTGGCCGGATTCAAACCTCACCTCTTGCTTGATAATGCTCTCGATAAAACACCGCCGTTGGCGTAGAATCCTAGAAATAAGGCTCGGGTTCGAGTCCCGCCTGCCACAAGGGTTTTGATTGCAATAAGACTCCCCTGTAACGAACCGTAAGATGTTTTTCTGGCTTTCTAGGATCTGAAGTAAAAGGTGCAAACGATAAGGTTCGACGATTATCAACTTGCTTGGAATACGTTAAAGCTGTATAGGACCACGTCATTCAATCTGTTTTGAGATGCGCCACGCCTTCTGCTTCAAAGAAATTTCGTGGCAGTGATTCGAATACATGTCTCGGCTACTTTCTGTGGCCAGTCGACGAACGAGTCAGCAGTGTTTTATCCTCGCCAGACAAATGGTCCAAATCAACAAACCAGGAGGAGTGGAATGATTGAGTCGTCCTGGCAGGAACCGAACCAATAACCGCGATTAGGAGTGCGCGCGACAGCTATCGCCTCTTCTGTCTGTGCTGTCGTGAACTCTTGTTCGCGATGTATCACAAAGAATCCCAGAGATTCTTCCAAGAAACATAAAAATGAGATGCGTCGGAGGATTACGAAGTGAGATATGTGAGACATCCAACGGCGGTTTGTCGCAGTCGCTTCAAGGCCCCAAGAGTTGACCAAACTGTCTGCTCTGCAATTGAGTCGTATGCTACCAAGCTAGCAGGTGTTACCGAATGGAGCCTGCTTGAGCTCGACGGGATAAGTCTTATAGGCGGAAGCTAGTTCCAGCATGATATACATATAAGGAAAGTGTAAAGAGGAAAAATCATCTGTATCACCTGTCGTCCCGTTGATCATCGACTTGCTCGAGCGGGTGCCAGCAGCGTCTGCATTCGTCCCTGTCGCGTGCCAGAGTGGTCCAATGGATCCTCCTCGCTCGAGGAACACGAAGAGCGTCATATCGGTCGTTCAGGGCTTTAACGAAGAAGTCCGACCAACGCGTTGGTGGGAGTCCTGGTGTTCTCTTGACATCCCGCGGAATCCAGTCGGTGATGGCTCTCGTTCAGCGGGTGTCTGCGAATCGCATTACGTGGCCGGCCCACCTAATTTTCGACGACTTAGCCCATACGACAGCGTCTCTGATCTTCGAACGTCGGCGAAGCTCGGAACTCCGGAGGCCTTCTCTCACTTGCGTGAATCGTGTCACTCCGAGCATCGTCCTCTCGATTCCACTCTGCGCGAGGCTGATCGTGTATTCATCCTGCTTTCGTATAGCCCGAGCTTCTGAGGCGTATTTTAGGACAGGAAGAACAGTGGAGTCGAATAGGTGGGCACGGAGTCGAAAGGAGGAAAAATAACTGTGAAAAATTATTTCATTTGGAAAGAAAAATATTTGTCCTAGTAAAAGGGTGCAGACGATCGACTTTCCGACTCAACACAGAATTTCGTGTATAAAACGAATAAATATTAACAGAAATAAAATTTAAACAAATCAGGTGTTTTTGTGTAGTAAAACTTATTGACCCACGATGTAACCCAAAATGGTGCACCGGCGGAGAATCGAACTCGCGCCACGTGGACAAACCACGACTCTTAACCACAATATAGGTAGTTAAATTTAATTATCAGGAAATGCAATGCACATTAAAAAAATGGATTTCCGGAAGTTGTAGGTTTTTTTACGGAACGACCCTCGCTCTCAATGGAGTGCTCGATCTCCGTTCTACCACATCTCTATTCTCATCTTACGATCAGATTCCTACATTACTACTCTTGCTATTGCTGTGGGTATTGGGTAGCAAAGTCAGATGAGATGCCGACTGAGACTTACACCTGTCTGATGAAGAGACGCTGGCTTGTTCATCAGCTGGACACTACAAGTACAGTACAGTACAGCGCAAAGACCCATTAAAATTTCCTACCTAGCATCCCGTAGAAGTAGAAAGCGTTTCTTATCCAAAGAAAGGAGTTGCTGAACCATCTTTTATTCATTATCATGTTTTATTGCCGTTGCTTATACCACGCTGTATTGCTTTTATGTGCTCGTAGTTTTTATGTTCTGCATTAAATGTTTCTCTTTCTATTGTCACTTCGTCATCTCAAAACATTGCAGATGTTTGAAAAAAATGAAAACCTACAAAGAGCGCCTTAGAATTTTAGGAGAAGAAAAAATCTAGACACCTGGCTCGCTGACCGAAATGTAGAAACCAAATATCAAAAGCAATGCCAAAAAGATCGCCCGAGAAGGAAAGCTCGCGCAAAACCTTGTTCGCAACCATAAAATGTTCAACTGCAAGTATTAGAGGGGGGGGGGGGGGCAAAAGTAATAAGACTCTCCATGCCGTGTCCATATAGCTGGTGACTGCGGTCTGGTTTCGTGCTTATCGTATTTGTATGTTTGTATGCTATCTACTGAAGGCCACCTGAGGAGTTACCACTTCCGCCCTTTCCAGGAGCATGCCAAAACCGCAGTCTGTCTCATGCCGAAACCCCAGCCTGACGAGTCGACCTGTGTCGCGCAAATCTCTCCCGATTCCCAACCTCGAGCAGCCTGGACTCAATCTTAACTCAGGATGAAAAGTACGTCTTCTACCTTAACCCTGCCAAGTAGCCAGTCTGGGTGACGCCTGTTGACCCGTTACCGACCTTCGTTCGGCGAGATGTTCACGGCGAGAAGCACCTTCAGAGCCTTTGGGTCTGTGCCCATGGAGCGGTATACTGGAAGCTGCTTACCAAAAGCACAGCGATGGATTCCAAGGCCATGGTAAACGAAATAGAAGAGATGGACCTGCGACTCGAACTTATTCAGTCGCAGCGCGTCAAAAAGGTCCTCCTCTTGGACAACGCTTCGGGAACAAGTGACCGCGGATAAGCTTGCCCAGCTGGGCTACGTTCACACGCCTCACGCACCGCATTCGCCGGACCTCTCTCCATGCGAATACCACCACTTCTTGGGTCTACGGGACTTCCTGGTCGGAAGGGACACAAGAATCCAAACAGTCCTTGACAACCATGTCGAGCAGTTGATCAACACCAGGCCCAAGCAGTTCTGGAAGGATGGGATCAGGAAGTTGGCTGAGCGATGGCAGCAGGTCACTGACCTTAATGGCATACACATTACTCAGCATCGTTGACTTGTAATTGAGTTATAAGGAGATAAAGAATTTTTTTCAAATTGTCTCATTACTTTTGCCCCCCCCCCCCCCCTAATAGCAACGCCGCAGGCTGTCCGCAAAATTTTGGACTCTAGTCCGCCTGCTCTGTATTCACTTCTAGGCCTAGAACCTTTTTGTTGCGTGGAACGATTTGGTAGCAGGGAGCGTGGTCGACTCGACTCGAGTAGCACAACATCACGCGTTCATGGGCCTTCCCTAGGGAATTCGTGGCGAACCCCTTCGCGCTTCCTTAGCGCTTACCGTCAGCTATGCACCACGTTATTTCCGGTGTGTAATCTCTGGCCTCTGATCGGTGTCGCCGAGTAGCCATAGCCATCATGGTTGTCGAAACTGGACGATGATTCACTGGCAACGAGTTCCTCTGCTTCTCCCCTGAGCGTTTGTTCCCGCGCAGTTGCGTGGTCCGCTGCCCTTGTCGGTTGTCGCCATCTCATCCTTCCAAACAAGTCTTCTGCCTTGGCATCCCAGCTACGGCCAGATCCTGCTGCTTACGTCCCTATTATCTTAATATTTATTTATTTATTTATTTATCTAATTATGATCTTTATGATCCGTACAAAAGGGTACCACTAACGAACAAGCACAATTTCGTACTTCTAGCCAATTACTAAAAAGCTGCCCGTAATTCCCCGAAAGAGGCAAATAAGACAGTAGTGCGCGCACGGTAAAAGCGCATTTATTGATGCGTCTGCTAATTGCTTTGCGAGTACGTCGAGTTTTACAATGATCCCGGCTCACTGAATGACCCTTTTGTCTTCTGACCTACGTACATAGTGAGGAACCGCTGCATAGGAGATACAGTATTTCACTCCAACTGTACTAAGCCATATCGCATTTCTTCATCAGGATTTAGCAACATGTCCTCCCCTTCTCAGAAGAGATCGCCGAGAGCAGAACTTCTCTATGTAGATTCTTTTCTATCAAGCTACACAGCCTGGTCCATGTGTATAGTATGAGCTTTGTGCCCGCTGAACTCGAGCGGTGGGGTTGCCATGTACTAGGCCACCTTCCTCTTCGCATGTGTTTCACTACACTGTGCTATCTGAGGCGTTAACAAAAGGAGGATGACGGATTCAGTGTCGACCTTCGATGCGCTCTCGCCCTGCATTGTAGACCTTTTTCACTAGAGCTGGTTTTACCGTCCCTTGAACCTTTGTCTACTCCCCTATGTATGAATGTGCGAGACTGCAGGGGTTCCGCTTTATTAGAGCAGCTATATTTAGTACTGCGTCCAAGTGAAGATCCTAGCACTTCTTCACAATCTTATTGTGAGCCACCTTTCCTCGCTCAAATTAGAAAAACTAAACAAGGATTTAGAAGAAAAAATTAGAAAGGAAGTGGTAGCAGTGTCAGTGTGGCCTACCTGGATGGAGGGGAGGAGAGAGGATGCGCAGATTGCAATTGTCCATCTCATAAGGAAGTGCTGTGGAAGAGAACAATAGCAGGTGCAATCCCGGTATGGGAGGCGATTGGCAACTGGAACAATCGCCTCCGTCTTCTGTGCACCACTACCACCATGAGATCCCCTGAGCACCCTTACACCATGCTGCTGTCGAATACTGTCCGGGTGGTCTGTTCTGGGTAGAACACCACTTAGGATTCCATCCAATAGATTATGTAGAATCAAGGAGTGGAACTAACAACAAAAGACGTAAGTTAAGGCCTATTATATGTGTCATATTGGATCCTCATAGACTACAAGTCTTCCAAACATTGGAAATATATTTGTGTTCAGTGAAAAGAATTTAGAACGTTATTGTGTCAGCCATCAAATGCATTCTCAAAAACATTTCAATCGAACAAAAATCAAAAATCGAAATCTCAATATCAATAGGACAACTCCCAAGTTAAATTAGGTCCTCAGATTGCGTAGCCCATCATGTAGTCGAGACCATCACAATCAACAGAGTTCTTGTTTTTGGTGTAATTTTTCATCGATCAGAAGAAATTAACATTGGAAACAGGACATGTGCGCTGTCATTTTCTTGACGTAACGCGAACCACTCCGCACTGTTTTTTTAGAGCTTCAATCAACTCATTTCAATGATTGTTGACTGTTGATGCGTGTCACTACTTCAAGTTTACCAGTTAGCGCATTTACAATGAAACAGTGCCGTCAAAACATCACAACATTACCGTGCATTTCGCTTTTCGGAGTTTGAATTGAGATTCTATTTAGTCGCCACGTTAATGCATTCTCCTGCTGTTGACGTAGATTACCAGCTTCTTTTCACCACTGACGACGAGTGCTTCAGGCGGTGTCTCCAATATATGTACAGGGTGTACGAAAAGTCCTTGCCCCTGCTTTCGCGTAGTTCCGTAACTAGTGATTGGCTTTGGACCTCGCAATTTATTTAGTTGGCACTCTCCTGATATATACTTTAAGAAGCTCCTCAAAGGCTTCGATGATGAAGGTTATGGTGACCGAAAACAAACGGAAGATTATTGTGCGTTTGGTGAAAGAGCGCATCGCGCAGAATAACGTGTCGGAGATTACCGGAATCGGTGTTGGGAGAATCAAATTTTCTCTTCGTCGCTGCCGGAAGACATTATCAGTCAACCTCTGTCCGTTACGAATCCTACGGTGATGTGTATCGTTCAGAAACGGGTTGCACGAAATCCGAAAATTAGTATGCGGAAGATGGCTCGAGAGCTAACTGTGGGTACTGATTTTATCCGGAGGTTCACCAGAGGCATTCTCAAACTTCGTTCGCTGGGGCCACAGAAGCTTCATTCCTTGGATGACCTCATGTAGAAGTTGAAAGATGCCGCACGACGTCGACTGGCAAGACACCGTTGGTCTTCGTCAAGCAAGGAGTGAAAGTGAACAGCAGGACCTACATATCTGGAGGACATTCTAAAGAAAGCTGACTTACATTGACGTCGTTCTTCTTTCGATGGTCAGCCCTGGACCTTCTAACAAGATTGCGCTGCAGTCCATAAGACGAAGTTAGAAACGAAGAACGATGACAAAGACGGTTAAGGAGTGGTACATACCGAATAGCCGCACTTCATCACCTCCGCGGAATGCCTCCCCTTCCCCCTCCTCCCCTCCCCCCCCCCCCTTCTACTCAACAGACTTCAATCTTCTCGAATTTCCGTGCCGTCGATCTTTGGAAGCATAGCATGCTCGTCCCTCCCCCTATTCAAAGTTAGGATAGCCTGAAGCGTTCCCTTCAGAAGGCCTGGGACGATCTCGACTTGGAGTACAGTACATGCGGGCGGCAGTGGATGCATTCCCGAATCGTCTCGAAATCTGCATTAGGGTTGAAGGAGGATTTTTCGAACTCTAGATATTGTTCTGTTAATTAGGGGATTCGACTAAAGTGCTGCTCACATACATATCTGTCCATATTTGATCAATTAGTTTTCGTAGATTTTCTTGCCGATCCGTCTAATCGTAGCTGGTCGATCAACCTGTGCCTAGAGAGAAGCCTCTTCGTTCTTCGCCGGTCCGTAACATCACCATCCCCCTTTCTTCTTTATTTTGTTCACTCTTATTTCATTCTTTATTTTGACATCACTCACTCTCTGTCCGTCGCTTCGGTGGGGGTAAGCGGTGGCTTAACATAGGCCTAAGGAAAAAATTTGCGCCAACTTCGCCTAAAATCATCTAGGGGTTGTTTGGGGTTCTGTACATATGCAGCAACGGTTAAGATTCTAACAAGGTTTTTATTTATTTATTTATTTATTCAAAGACGTGTCATACAATGCACGTGGATTAACATAAGGGAAAGGAAATCAAACGAAACCAGGTCATATCAAATCAAGACTCAAGAAATTATCATCAGATAAAATACAACGCCAAATTAGCTTAAAAGGAGAAATCTACGAGCAATAAATGACTTGAGAGCCGGGAGTGACATCTGTGTGACATTTTCGGATTCACCAAGCAAGCAGTTGAGCTCCCTGAGATTCCTATAGGTGAGGAAGCTTGACCTAGCCTGCGTCCTTGCAACAGAGACATAAATTCTAAGTTTCCCTCTTCTATTTCTAGATAGCGGAGACTTGAAGAATGGCAGTGGGTCAACTGCAACGGTTTTAGTCAGAATTTTTAACAACATGAGCAAATCGGCCTTTTTTCTTCTGGAACACAGACTAGGAAGACCAAGCAACCTTGCTCTAGTGGATCCATTCGGCAAATCACAATAATGAAGTCCATAACATCTCATAAACAGCTTACGTGTATAATTATTCTGAACGCTTTCCAACAAACTGATATCCTTCTTTTTGGTGGGGTTGAACACGGTTGTGCCACATTCTACAATGGGCCGCACGTAAATTTTGTAAGCTCGCAAAAGCGTCTGAATGTCGTTCGTTTTTAATATCTTAAATAAGTTATAAGTTCGGAAATTTGCTTTCTTAACCAACGCTCTATAGTGCTCATTAAATCTGAGATCTGCTGATATTGAGAAACCTAGATCCCGAACGGCAGAGACCGACTTCAGTTGCACTCCTCTTAGACTGTACGCTGATTGGGAAACTTGACTTCTTGTTCCGACTGCAAAACTACAAGATTTTTCTGGAGCAAGGGGTAGCTCCCATATTTTTGCCCACTCATCCACGCATTCGATCGCTGACTGTATCACACGACAGTCTTGAACATTTTCGATCTCTTTGTAAATTTTTATGTCGTCAGCGTACATTTTGCAGGCAGCCCCAAGTCGAGCAATTTTAGCTGGTAGCTCGAATGTATATAAGAGAAACAAGAGTGGTGATAGAACCCCGCCTTGAGGCACACCACTGTGAGCAGAATACATGCTTGAATACTCTTGTCTTACTTTGACCTGATAGGTTCTTCCCGTGAGGAAACTCTGGATCCAAGCCCGAATCATAGGATGGATACCGGCCATTTCCATTTTTATAAGCAGCTTATCAACTGGAACCTTGTCGAAAGCTTTCGAAAAATCAAAATACACAACATCGGTACGATTACTTCTTTCAACGGCAGCAGTCCAGTCGTTTAGCGAAGTGAGCACCGCAGTTTCGACTGATCTGCCTTTCATAAATCCAAATTGATTTTCAGAAATTACTCCACTTTTTTCGATGTATTCTAAAACGTGCTTTTTCATTATTTTCTCGAAGGTTCTCGCAAAAATTGACGTTATACTAATAGGTCTGTAATTTCCAGGATCACTATACGGCTGCTTCTTAGGGATAGGAGTAATGAAAGCATGCTTCCACCTTTGAGGGACCTCAGCATTCATGTAGCTGAGGTTGAAAATCTGCTCAAGTGGAAAAACTATGTAATCCAATACGTTTTTGATGAATTTTAATGGAATGAAGTCCGGTGAAACCGAGTACGATGTAGGCCACTTGGACAAAATTTCATAAATTTCTTCCTTATGGAACCATAAGGAAGACTTCATTTGAGATGTGACTACTGGTAGACAAGGTTAATTCAGCTACCATCTCATTCGAGACGAATACTGCTGGGAGTCTGAGTAGTTATAATTACGTGCCTTCTGCTTGGTGGCTGACTTCTGCCAGTCTTTTTTTTTTGTTCTGATTTGTCTGATTTGATCCGATACAGCTTCACACGAAAGCTCAATGGTGTGAACGCCTAGTTCTTGCCTGTTTCTTTCTAGGGAGATACTTTCGTGAATGTCTTGAAATAGTAGATAAGCTAGCCTGTGTTAGAATCTTAACTTATGAAGATCCGCTCGACTTATTCTGGGATGTACCATGCCCTTTATGCCTGCCCTTTATGCCCACATAATGTTAAGGGAAAAAATCGGTCACCTGCTCAGTGATTCAACGCTGGGACGAGGGTCTGGCATCTATTGTTTTGTTGAAGCCTGAGAGATGAAGAACTTCCACGGCGCAGAATCGAACTCAGCCATTCGTCGCAGTGGCGCCTTTTGCCGTCAGCCATCAGGCATTTCTTAAACTGTTTTTTTTTACCATCAGACACTACTTCTAAGACAACTGGGAGCCAAGCCTAAGCCCTATATTTCATATGCAGCCAGTTTAAGAGAAAATAATGTACAAATGGTAAAGACTTTAACGTCATTCAAAATGGGCGATGCTTTCCTCATCCTGTGCGATTTCGTTAAGACATTTGGAGCAAGCATTAATCGTAAAAAGGGAGAATTTTATGCTCTTTCCAAGGAAGTCTCACAGATCACGTTAGCAGTGTATATGTAGTTCACCCGAACCTATATTGACATGGTCTCATTCAGTGGACTGCGCCATGAGCACGTGCACGTTATCACTCCAATTCAAGGGCTTCATGTAAAAAAAAATAATGACGATTTACTTTTAACTTCCACCAAGGGAGTAAGAACTTCGCCCAAACGGTGATATGCGGAAGTTGTGGGGTAATTCAATGCCCTTTGCAATCGAAAGGTAGAATTCAACTCAGGAGCACTTCAGGATGTCACATTCTATGTCAAAAACAATTTGATGTAGACGCATCCGCAGCGCAGACAATGGAGAAGTAGTCGCGATTACATCAAATTCTTCTCGATCAGGTTTCATGACACACGGCCAAGACATAACATTCGTAGCGTCAGTAAGGGCAGATTAAGTGTATAGATCAATGTTCGGCGTTGATGAAGTTTTTTTCGCTCAAAAAGCTCCACACAACTTAGGCAGCACTGCGGTTCACTCAAACCAAAGTGGCAGCTGGCTAAATAAGTGAATCTTCCACAGCAGTTGGAAGCGACATTTTCGAAAACGGTAGAGGTGTAGGAATTTTATTTCTTCCTTCCGAGGTGACCACGTGGGAATTGACTGCCTTCCGTCCGTTCTTTGAACTTAAATAATCAAACTTTTTTTATAAAGTATATTTTAAAGCAAAATGATAGGCGAAAATATTGTACTGCAGCCGATCTCGCGTTATTTTATATTAAATTCACCATATACTGAAGATCCATATCTAACAGATAAGACATTACAACGACATCGACATTAATGTGCTGTAGTCCTGGTTGGAAGTTGTCTAAAACAAAACAGAAAACACTGTAAATTCTCACTTTATGCTTCAGAAGAAACGCTTCGAAATACGAGAATTACAGATTTTCCTCTTCTAGAAAGAAATTAGTATCATAGACCCATAGGCAATTGAGGGAGAATAGTAAAATTCGGCATTATAGTTTGACCGACCTTACGTTCTCTAACAAACACTGACTCCTTGGCTGAAGCTAAGCCTTCAAGAAAATTTTGTAAGGACTAGGTGATTTTAGCTTAGATTACCTTTTTTGCTTTCGAATGTCTTCTAAGCCAATCTCAGCATCCGCTAAGATCTACTCTCCATTAAAGTGACAAGAAAATATTTCTCAAGATAGAATTCACATCACTGCACAAGTGCGCTCGGTTACAAGAGCCATATGGTGCAGATTCGTTACATCAGCGCATACGCCATAACCTGACCACCCACTTTACTGCTTTAGTAGAGCAAACACTGTTTTTTGTGAAAGTCGCGGTTTTCTGAATGGGCTGTGGTGGAGTAGTTGGAGGAAGTGTCGGTTGTCGCGTACACCTTTGATCGATCCAAGCTTCGGGACCCGAGCAGGCCAACCAACTCTCCCCATCCATCCGAGGTAAGGGAGTGGTACAAGAGTAGTGGGGATAAATTGCTAGGATAAGCTATTCAGTTTTCCATCGGCTGACCGCTGCAGGTCATTCATTGGGTATGTCAATTTCGCGCACAAGTAGAAAGCTTGGCGCATCCTGCAAAGATGCTGGTTTTTGCTAAACTCTATCCGTTCTCTTCTCTAGCGAAACAAGAAAACGCCCAAGGCCTGGTGCCTTGGCCACCACTTCCCCGCCAACCTGTTTCTCACTTGATCTCAGAGGCGATACACGACCGGAGGAGTGAAAGGGGAGAAGGAGGAGCCTCATTCCGAAGGCATTCTGGTGCCACCTGTCGTGTTTCATGTACAACGATATTCAGTCCTGAGTACGAGCTTCATCTTCACGCCTGGTCAGTCTACGTGGTTGGTCAACATAACCAGTTATGGGAAACTTTCCGAACGTCAGCTTGAATTGCGGCGTCGGTTACAAACAAGCCGTGTCTCTTTGTTTTCGGTGTTCTAACAGGCGCTGACGAATCGCTGACAATCCGACGGACGCTTGATGCTGCGCCGACAGTCGTGTCGTCGTCACAAGGAGAAACCGTCTCAAGCGTTAAATTAGCGTCAACGCTGACGACGACGCACCGGTGTTGGACCAGTTCGTCTCGATGTTTGCCTATGTATGCAAGATGCCATAGATCGGCGTTAGATGGTGAATGGAACAAATAGTTACCTGAGAAGGTCATGTCATTCATGTATAACATGTTTTCCACGGTCAGAGAAGCGAACCCGATCCACCCATTCCATCAAGGGCACTGGCCGCCTGGCCCGGCTCCTTTCGGTTTTCGTCGAATTCTTTCCTTGCAGTCGTTTCTTCTGGATTGAATAGCTTTTAATGAGCACTTTCTGCGGAGAGCTTCTCGTCGTTACCTGGTCGGCCATGTTCTACAAGGGCACCTGAAAATGTGCCGTCACAAATTTTCTTCCATACCTACAACACCGCTCGTGCCTTTTGGTTTTTGGGCGGAATAGGCGCTAAAAGCCGCCGTTTTTGCCATTTTGCTATTTCTTCAAAAGGGCCTATTCAAAAAAACAAAAGTTGCAGTCCGGAACCAATGTGGGCGATCTATCCAATGATGTAGGTACATATCATCCAGTGGTTTTAGAAAGATATCGTTTTGATGACCTGTAAGACTTGGACCCCGTCGGTGAAATTACCTCGAGCGATAGGAGAAGGGTCGCCGTCGTCAGGTTTTATAGGTTCCAAACCTTTTTTTCTAAAACCACTGTATGATACCTACACCATTGGATAGATCGCTATCATTGGATCCGGACCGCAACTTTTGTCTTTTGAATGAGCTCGCTTGAAGAGAGTTGTGGGAAAACGGCAAAAACGGCGGTTTTTCGCGCCTATTCCGTCCATAAAGCGAAAGACAGGAGCGGTATTGTATTAGGTTGGTACATAAGTTCTCGGACATTTGATCCCTCTTGAATTGAAAGCGCATTTTCTCGCCAAATTTTTCACATGTATCAACGCGTAAATGATCGATCGATAGAGAAAGGAAAGGGCTACAAAACTGTTCCTAACATTTACTTCTGCGTTGTTAACGTCAGCTATTATGGCTAAGCAATTCATCCCAACTGAGACGCATATTCGGCACGTCATGTTATTCCTGCGTCAATCTGGCCTCAATGCCAACGAATCGTATCGTCGCCTGAAGGATGTTTACAACGAGAGTGCTCCTGCTCGAAGTGCTGTGTACCAGTGGTTCCCGAAGTTTGGAGTTGGTGAATTCTCCGTTGAAGATAATGGACGAGAAGGGCGCCCGATGACACTGGATTTGGATGGCCTAAGAAGTAGAGTGGAAGCGGACCCATACCAAACCACTCGCGAACTATCAAGCACTCTTGATGTTAGTCACTCAATAGTCGTTCGAGGATTGAAGTCGATTGGCAAGGTGCAAAAATTGGGTCGCTGGGTACCTCACGACTTGACACAACATGACATGGATCGCAGAGCCGATGTCGCTCTGTCTCTCCTTACCCTCAGACGTACCCACGGATGGCTGGACAACCTTGTCACCGGGGATGAGAAGTGGATACTCTACTCTAATTATCACCGGCGTGCACAGTGGGTTGACGCAAGTGGAGAGGCGGAGGACGTTCCGAAACCCGACCTTCACGTGAAAAAGGTAATGCTATGCATTTGGTGGAGCGTTCTTAGCATAGAATACTGGGAGCTGCTGGGCGAAGGAATAACAGTGACGGCAAAGGTTTACGTCAACCAACTGAGGAAGTTGTGGGCCCACCTTCAAGCCGCACGAGGAGAGCAAGTGAAGGTGTATTTTCAACACGACAACGCTACACCGCATATTGCTAGAGCGACGGCGGCTGAGCTGGCGGACTACGGATGGACCGTTCTTCCACATCCACCTTACTCACCAGATCTCGCTCCTTCTGATTATCATTTGTTTTCAAGCCTTCAACGCTATTTGGAGGGCCAGCAATTTAGGAACCGAGAGGAGGTCAAGGAGGCACTGCTCACATTTTTCGAATCACAACCGGCCACGTTTTGGAGAAAAGGCATCCATGACTTACCAGCACGTTGGCGAAAGACAGTTGATGTGAAGGGTGGTTACTTCAAATGATTTCATATTGTTGTTCGTATGTTGTGATAATAAATATTTCATGCCCCAAATGTTCGAGAACCTATGCACCAACCTAATACTACCTAAAGGGCTTGGTAGCGCAGTCAAAGGAGATACCGGCTGTCGCGTGCACCTGACCTTGGCTGGTTCTTGGTTTGGATTTCCCGCCAATACCAACCAATCCTTCCATGTCTCCATAGTCGGTGAATTGTGACCAGACTCTCTGGGAACGACAAAGCACTGACTGGTGCATCGGCTGGCTACCGCAGGTCATTGTATAGGACAGATACGCATTCAAATTACCTCTACGACAGTGAGTCGAAGAGAACGCGTGACGTATCCCAGAAGTGATTCACTAACGCCGTCCTTCATCTTCATCCTTTTTATCTCTTACCTTCTACCTATTCCCATACCATTTACAGCGTTACTTCACAGCCTTCCCCCCCCCCTCCCAAAAAATTCTCACTTGAGTGGTCATAAAATCCTTACTGCTTCTGCTACATCAAAGCCTTCTTTTGAAGAGGTGGAGCGCCAGCATGTGTTGGGATTGTGTTGGGACGTTTTCTTTCAAGCAACACTTTTAGTTACTCGAAGGTGAATGTATATGTAACTTAAAGCTGGAAGTAGGGTAGAACAATGAGAAGAAAATAAAAATTAGGCATACACATAGTTGTTCGACTAAGAGAAATATTCACAGGCTGAAGCAGCCACAGAAGCTACAGATATACACGGAATAGGGAATTATGTTTTACGCTCGACCGAGTAATACTCCGCGTTCTCTGTACTTCGACAACATGATCGTGTTATCTTCGATAATAAAACGCAAATTATTTTCTTTCTCTAACGAGTGATAGCATTAATAAATGCATACCTGTATTGGGCGCGTGGGCGCGCAATGGGAATAGGCATCGAGTGTACATAGAGTGCACTCCGAATCGTGTTTCTTGGTTCGGATCCCGCCCAGGCCAGTGAAGCCTACCATCTTAGCAGGATAGTTGATTTGGTGTCAGACTTCCAGACTTGTTCGGAAGAACACTGACTTATCCATGACCACCACAGGCCATTGTTCAGGTCAAGTACGCATTCAAATAGCCTCCACAATATCTTGTAGAAGCAGAATACGTGGCGCATCTCAAAGAGGGTTGATTAACGCCGACCTTTATCGTTTTTACACATCCATTAAAGCTGTAAGATTTCTTTCTCTGCTCACTAACCACTTGGGAAGAGTTACAGCTAGAAGACTCGTCTGAAAATAGGTGGGGAAACAAACCTTTTGAAAAAGAATTTATTACTTTCTATTTTTTCACTTTACTTCATGATTACGGATAAAGAAGACTTAAAAAGAAGCTGGACGTGGCGTAATTTGTGGCATCCCGTTTGCCAAAAATATTTTTGCAGGGGCGCTTGTTGCGCAGTCGGAGGAGGCGCCGACTGTCGTCTGCACCCGATACCAGGTTCCTGGTTCGCATTTCCCGCCCAGACCAACCAAGCCTTCCATACCTCTGGGGTCGGTGAATTGGTATCAGACTTGTCTGGGAAGGACAAAGCGCTTGCTTGATCATCGGCTGGCCACCGCAAGTCATTGTATGGTCAAATACGCTTTCAAATCGCCTCCATATCCCGTGGAAGTAGAATGCATCGTGCATCCCAAAAGGGTTGAGTAACGCCGTCCTTTATCCTTTATCCTTCATTTTTGCAGACTGCTTAAGAGATGGAACTTTTTCTGGATCGAGAAATAAGCGTGACTTAACTTAGTAACTTTAGTTTCACCTAAGAGTGCAAGTTCTAGCGCGATGTTTTTGTTTCAAAGTTACCACAGCAATAAAAGCTCAAAATGAGGATTCAGCAAAAAAGGCCCAAAAACTCGCGTGTTTTCAACGTCAAAACATCATTTAAATGGAATTCACTCAACCAATTAAGTGAGCATTGCGGCACTTGAGACAAGCGCATGGCACTATCCCAGCACTTACTCTTCGAAATAAACTGTGGAACCCTGCTGTTGTTTAAAGGATAAGAATTTTATGAGTGTTTAAACCATATTTTTCGTTAGAACACCCTGTAGTTTGGTGGTGATTGTAGAATCGGTCTAATTGCTCTGACCATTATTTAGAGATAGCGCTCACTGTAGAGAGAATTGACCGCCTGATAAGCTGTCAATTTCTCCCTTTGTTCGTGTTTTAGCACAGAGCTCCACAAACGTTTAGCGGAATACTGGTTTCTGCCTTTAGAATTGCTTTGGCATATTTTTTGAATGTTTTGCGAATGCGCGAAAGTTTCTGAGTGCGGAAATCTGGTTTTCGGCCGCTTTGAATACATTTGTTTTCCTCTCACCTTTTTTCAAGCAGGAACAATAGGAGAACTGGAGAGAGCCCTGTTTCTCGAATCAGCGCCGATCCGCCCTTCATATAAAAGAACACTAGTTATTCGATTCGGATGGTTGAATCACTAGTGCATCGACTTCCTTGGAATTATCCTAAAAACTGCGATGTAGTGTTCAGTTCTAATTTGTCAGTTCAAGTCGGCTCCTGCTGTGCTGGAAGCAAGTCTCAGATGACGGCTAAAGCATTCTGTAGTGCTCACCTTCCAGAAAGAATGAGAATTTTGCAGTTTTTTAAGGCGCGTTAGTCAATATCGTTGTGGCGTAAGCCGCATATTCTGTTCTACAGAACATCTAGAAGAGAATTGGAAGCGTCGCTGTCATATACAATGATGCGCAACAAAACCACAGGCTGACTAGTCAATTGTTCATCGTCCTGGGAAAATTCGATACCCATTCACCGACCCCGGTGAGATGGAAACCTTGGATCTGAACCAAGAAACGCGATTCAGAGCAAACGCGAGAGCGAATGGCTCCATCCACTGTGCTTAATGTTGTGCTGGTCCTATTTCAAAGAAAACACACTACGGTCATAGAAGTTTTTAGAAGTTGTTGCCTGTTGTTGAAGGTAAATATCAGTAACTGGATTATTAATCCGTGGTAGATTGCTAACAGCCTTGAATATTTTGCAGTGAAGATTACAGTATTTTTATTCCTTTAATAATATATTTGATGGGATGTCACCCCGTCTACAGGGTACACGAAACTACAGTTTGTGACTCGCACCCTGGAGCACCTTTGCTTTCTCAAGAAGCGAATCAGCGGAAGGAAAGCACAAAATCCGAACAATCGAGCAAGCACGGAGCAGGAACTCGTCAGGTACCAAAAAACGATAGCGGGGTCTCTATTTCGCACGAATTTTGAGGGTATAACGAGTGACTCCACATCTGCTCTGTTTATTCCCTCCGTTTCTGATGTATCACAGTTGGAGACAAACACCACAAACGCATTCAAGCTTTAGTTCCAGTACTTCCATCCCTCTGAGGTCGGTGAAGGGGTGCAAGATTTGTTTGCGAGGATGAAAAGGCAAACTTGTCCACTTGGCTAGTGTAACTCATTGTATAGGTAAAATACGCTTCACAGTGCCTACATGACAGCATTAAAGGAAGGAGGGTACGAATACGTGAGCGGTCGATTCAAGCCGGCCTTGAACTTTCAATTGCATTTCGCATATACGGTGACCTGCGGAGGCCAGCCGATTGACAAGTCTAGAGAATGTGGTCGATCATGTACTTCCTTCAAATTTTCCAATTTTATCTCAGACAGAGCAGGTTTAGATGGACTTCTGAAGTTGTACTATACATCTTTGCGTGCCTAACTTTTTTATATTAGAAGTCTTCGAACAAATTTGCTGGACTTTATGAAAATAATGAACCCCTTTCTCTCCCCAAGGAACCTTATAGGTTCGGGAAATTGATATTTATGAATAGATTAGGACGGAGTCCTTATCCGTGTGGAGAGAGGGGAGGGGCTGCAGCTCTTATGTACCCAAGGATGACAATGGAATGGAGCTAAACGATAATGCGAAGGCAGTGCACCAACGTAATCTACCTCCTATCCTTGAACGGCCACCTTGTCCGTGTTAGATTCGATTTCTTGAGGCTAAGCCTTCCCCAATTTCAGATTAGGATTGTACCTAAAGTGAGCCAAGTGTAGATTTATGGAAGCACTTACTAAGCTATACTATTAGACCGTTCTTTTTCTACAGGATCGGTGTGGAGGTCCTCGGCGCCCTTGGTCTTATAATAATACCTGCTTGACCCCTAATTAAGGCATCTGAGGCAATGTTTCCAATGCGAACTTGGCCTAAGGAAAGACCTCCGGGCTCATATTCTGTCATTCCTATAGGTCGGATAACTAGGCTAGCGCAGGAACGCGAACTCGAACTGCACCGAAAATCGATCGATTCATGTGTGCACGAACAACCAGTGTTTTCGACTGCGCCGCAGAGACCAAGGAGCTCTGTGTCCCGTCAAGTTATAGGGCTTAATCCTAGTTCAGGGGGACCGAGTGGTAATTTGCGCCACCATAGACCAATCCCGAATCTCCTCAAGAGCTCGGTAGTCATCTGGTGATGTCAGAGCACTCAGGAAATATCAAGGGAGTGGTGAGATACAGGAGAGGGAAACATTTGCCCCAACTGTGGGTGGCCTGGCAACCTCCAACTAGAAGTGCATTAGTTCCACTTCTTTAGATCCAGTGTGGAACACTTCAGTGGCCCTGGCATTGCCATTAGCCCCTACGTGCCTACGTGCCTAATCAGCGCAGTAATTAGGTGCTCTCTGACCTGGGTGCGGCGTCCTCCTCCTAATTATTGTCTACCTGCTACGATCGACTAGCATCCGCTGGCTGGGTACTCTTTAATAGAACTAGTGCCGGGCTGTATCCATCTCTCCAAATTGCGCAGCTAAATTTCGCTCTCACTCGGTGGGGATAATCCACTGGCGGGTGCTCAGTAATTTGTCCGGTTTATGTGATCTTCTGAGCGCGCGGGAAGAATTTGGCGCCGGTTATTCTGGTCGATTTGATGTTGCCGATCCTCTTGTCGTCATCGCTAGAGGCTTTCACCCTTCTTAGAAGTTGTGGAATTCATAATTCCAGTTTCAGCTCTTCAACACAGTCACTAACCATTTGATTTCGTTCCAAACGACCATTTTACTACTTCTATTTTTGTGATTATTGTCGACGAGGACAGTAATGTGGAAACCACTAGAGAAACATCGATGTAAGCTTGTTTCTTTGTACAGTTTTTCTTGCCAATTTTTTTCACCTCGTGGATTCATGTATTCATTTCCAGGCTCCCTACTGCCCCCGTGCCCTAGCACACGCTGGGTGATTTTCACTGTGATTGCTACTATACTTCTATTGTTCTTAATACATCGTCCACTGCCTCCCGGCCTAACGACAAAGCCGATGGATCGAGTTTATATTCATATTTTTGAGGCATCCTTAAGAGTAACCTATTATTGGCCTGTGAGTTTGCAGCAACCAGTGGCAGTTTATTTCATCTGTACGAAAAGTTGGTCAACCCGCAGCTTCCAGAGCCGACTATTTCCAAAAGCCAGCACGATGGTGTGGTGGACGCGGACGGTGCTCAACGCTCTATCGCCAATTCTTGGACCACTGTGGAACAGCGACAATATCGCGGTGGAGACGAAGCAGTGGAGAGGAGTAACTGTGAGTGCTATTTATTCGCTTGGCCGTTTCGTTTTGGAAGGAACTTATGGGTTTTTCCTAGTCCATGAATAATGCTTAAAGGAACGTCTAGGAATTGCCTGTTGTTGGCACTGTACCTTTGTTATTTTCCCTTTACTTTTGTTCAGCTGACTAATTGTTGCTTTTCCACACTGGGGTAGATCCGGATTTAGTACTTGTGCACATTGCACTTTGAACTTTGGTCGCAGAACAGCGCAGTCGAAGGAGGCGTCTACCGGGCTGTGTGGACGTCGAGTCAAGGTCGTTGTTCAAGTCCCACCCAGGTAAACCAAACCTTCCTTCTGTAGTCGGTAAACTAGTGCCAGTTTTCTCTGGGAAGGATAAAGCACGGGCTTAATTTAAGTATAGGCCAAATACGTATTCAAATTG
This sequence comes from Heligmosomoides polygyrus bakeri, assembly GCA_947359475.1. Lineage (NCBI taxonomy): Eukaryota > Metazoa > Nematoda > Chromadorea > Rhabditida > Heligmosomidae > Heligmosomoides > Heligmosomoides polygyrus. The sequence continues at coordinate 17,008,964 of OX375870.1, forward strand.
TCTCCACAACATCTCATAGCAGTAGAATGCATGTGCAATCGAAGAAGGTCTGGCTGTCGTCGACCTTTAACCTATACACTTATCCTAATTTGGGGTGGAGTTGACACCGTATAAATATTAGTGGAACAGGCGTCCTGACTTCAGCGCACTTGGCGAAATCCTAGTTTGGGCAAGGGGGAAGGTATTTTGCCCCACCACATCCTGCCCTGAATTTGCTCATGAGCCCAGTGGCTGCTTCGTGGTGTGAAAGGAGCTGGAGCAGTTTCAGTTTTTGTTTAGGTACACCCGTTGTACAGCATACGAGAGGAGAGAAATCCAAAAAATCCACGTTTTCCGGCTTGTTTCTCGAAGCTAGGATTGCACCGTTTTTTTCTGTTGTTGACAGAGTCACCATCGAATTGTTGATTGATGCAGTGCCTTCGCTTTTTGCCGTTATTTTAGTTCAGTTGGTGAACTCCGTCTAAGAAAAGTACACTTTGGACGTTGACCCCGACAATGTATCATTTCTTACGTTTTACCTTTTAGGTTCGCGTTTTCGCTCCGCGGGACAATGCTTCAACAAATGGAGCCGTCTTCTTCATTCATGGCGGTGGATTTGCCTTGGGAAATATTGAGATCTATACCTCATTGACAAGGCGGATAGCTAGAATGTACGTTTTGTTCTTTCTCACTTCGTGGCTTGCATAAGATTTTGTGGGCCATGGAAGCTGGAACAGTTCGAACAAGGATGATGGTGAAGCATTTGGGATTCGTTCTGTTTTGTTGAATGGATTCTCCCAGTAGTGCAGTTTTATTCGGGCGGTGGTGGAGTATTTTGCTTAATAGGGGGATTTAGCCCCCCCCCCCCTCCCCGAACTTGCTGAAGAGCGCTGAATCTTGCTCAGGAGCATGCACAAGAAACCTAACCCGTTCATCGAAAAATTTACATGATTAGGTTAACAGTAAAGAGAGGGTAGTGTGTCGGTGGTTTCTCTCCTCGGATGGCCATTTTGTATTTGTTTGAGTCAAGCAGCGATGGCCTTCCGGACCGGGACTGGCCTTGAAAGCCGTAGTGTGTCATCCCAACGATTCTCGATGTACATCAAAATCATCCACACGTAGTCATGGCTAGGCGTTCCGTCTTCAACCCGTATTGACCGAGAGTTCGTACATCAAAAACTTTATAGTTGTCACCACGGGAAAACAACACCACCTTGGAGCGACGGTCGATAAGACCTGATTTTGGCTGCGTTACTTCAGGTTATTTCAAGGCAGATCGTCCATCACTCTTGATAGGTACAATCACTATTTTTTCAGCGTACGGAATTTAGTACGCTTTGTTGTCCCTTGGCTTGTTTTATTCTGTTCGAGGCTTCTCTCAGTACAAGGAAGACGTCGTCCTTATGTGCCATTTATTTTATTCTGCCATTTGTTTGACGTGGTTGTCAGTTGACAACAGGGACACCAGAAGGCAAAACGTAGGATAAAAAGGTTAAGGGACGGCCTTACTCAATCCCTTTTGGGATACATCACGCATTCTACTTCTACGGGATGTCGTGGAGGCGACTTGAATGCACATTTGGTCATACAACGACCTCCGGTGACCAGCCGATTAACAAGTCAGTGCTTTATCCAGACAAGTCTGGTACCAATTCACCGATCCCGGGGAATGGGAGGCTTGTAGTCGTAGGCGGGAAATCCGCACCAGAAACTTGGTATCAGCTACACGCGACAGCTGGCACTTCCTCCGACTGCACTGCAGGCACCACAAAACGTCGTTATGTAATTTCTGAGTGTAGCTTGAAGTGGTCGTATTGCGATGGCGCTTTGTATCCGTGTTCGTTCTCTACGCTGGTTGGATCACGCCAGTTGCCAGGATTATATTGTTCTTCCTTGAGAAGTCTGATCCTGGTTCCCATAGGAAAGGACGAGTTGGTTTGCTGAAGCTGAATCCACTCATGGTGTTAGTAAAATCAGCGCTCTTTACAGTTTAGTCAAAGTGAACGAAAGTTTGATGAAGTTTGAGGGCTGATGCAATTTAGGCGATTATGTACGCTTACATACTGTCGTTCCTCCTCTTATTTGATGGGTTTATGTCCTGTTTCACATCATTTGGCAGGCACTGTCTTTCAAGCTTATTCATGTGTTGGAATAGGTGAATGGCCAAGCGCTGACTGCTTGTCAGATCTTTTGGTGATCCTCAGTCGCTTGTTAGAGCTTCGGGGCGGTTGAAAATTAGTTGCTGACGCGACTCGATGGCGCGCTCTACTCGACGGCGATAAGCGCTGTCCGAACTATCGAGAAAGATGGATCACGCGGTCTCAGTTCATTGCAATTTCATAACGATTGGTGTTAGGGAATCGATTATCACTTGTGGTAGGAGGTCGGAGTAGAGAGTTTAGAGGGTTTCTCTCTACTTTGTGTCGAATAACATCTGCTGTTCAGGCTGAACTCCGTTGTCGTATCCGTAGAATATCGACTTTCACCTGAAACTGCATTCCCAGGAGGACTACATGACTGTGAAGCAGCGTTGGACCATTTCATCGGCATCGCTGAGAAGGAGTACGGAGTGGATCCGAAAAAGGTAGTGATTTTCGGGTTGAATGATCCCAAAACGTGTAATCCTCTTTTAATTAACGGGTTTTGATCCATTTTAGCCACCTACACGTATTTTGGTTACGCGGGGTGGAATCCGTTTCCGCGGAGATTATCTTACGTTGCATATGGTTACACTGAATCACCGTAATTGTGCTGGAAATTTGTGGCCCCAAACATAGCATATTGCTCCTCCAGTTATGGCCTCAGCGGGGTGCAAATGGGGCTATTGTACTTTCACGATTCCAGAGGTCGATGAGAGGTCGAAAAATTTTTTCGCCCAAACTTCGCCCAGGGGAGTTATTTGGGGTGCTGATCACGAATCTGACGTCCGTTTTTCGTTTTACGCTGTAGTACGGTAGGTTGCGGTAGGTACGGGTGGCTAAGGTAAAACTAAAACGAAAAATGGATGTCAGAGTCGTCGTCAACACCCCAAATAACCCCCTGGTCGAAGTTTGGGCGAAATCGGCGATTAACCTGACTTTGGCAGCCTTAGTGACCTGTAGCTACCGTAACCTACCGTTATCTTCTAAAATTTCGAAAATGGATGTCAGTTCCTTCACCAGCATCCCAAATAACCCTCCTGGGCGAAGTCTGGGCGATTTTTTCGACCTCTCCTCGATCCCTGGAGTCGTGAAAGTGCAATAGTGCCGTGCAACTTTATCGCTTGCCTAGTTGCATGGGGTAGTCTAGATGTGCACAGCATTGCATTCCTCTCCCCATAACATCAGTTCGTCCGGTAAAGAGTGCATTTTCTTCCACGTCCCTTCGTTTTAATAAAAGCAGTTTACAATGTAGTGATGACTCGCTAAAACTTAGCACTTTTTTCTTCTTCTTTTCCTGAGCGTTTAGTCCCGCGCAGTCGCAGGGTCTGCTGTTCTTGTGATCCGTCGCCACCTCATCCTATCGAGAGTGTCATCTGCTGCGGCACCGACTTCGGCGAGATTATTCTTGATGACGTCCTTTCACCTTTTTTGGAGCTCCTCTCGGGTGCTTTCCGGGTGCCTCGAAATTTAGAGCCAACCTCATGGTGTGATCCTCTGGTCTTCTGAGAATACGGTCGTACCACCTTAGGCGCTGCTCCCTCATCTTCAGCTGGATTGGAGCTGTCTTCATCACTGCCCTAACATCCTCGTTTCGTACTCTGTCCCGACCCGCCCATCCACATGCCCATCTGAGCATCCTCATTTTCGCACCGTGCAGTTGCCGCTCCTGCGCTCTACCTAGGACCCCCAGCACTCACAGCCATAGAGGGTGCAGGCCTCACTACTTTTTATATAGTTTGCCTTTGAGCGTCCTGAAGCTCCTACGATCGCAAAGGATTTTTGTGGACTCCCCCCATTTGAGCCATGCTGCATTTATCTGTCCCCTAACCGCCTGGTCCACGCTTCCTTCCTCGGATAGGTCACTTTCGAGGTAGTGGAACTCCTCCGCCTTTTCGATCGCCTCCCCTTGGCAGTCTAGGATCGGTTCGGTACACTGCTCAGAGCTGATGAACTTCGTCTTCTTATTGCAGATGCGAGAGAATTTGAACTTCTCAGTGCTCGTCGCATCGCCCATCGTTCTGCAAGGGAGCGCGACGGCGATCCGCCCAGGACCAACGCTAAACACCGCGCACGGCGCGAAAAAGTATGCCATGCCCGCGATGGGCGCGGTAAGCCATCGCGCATGCCGACCGCCACTGTTGCGGGGACCGCGGCGAAGTTTCCTTTGACTATTCGACCTCGCGGCGGAATGGCCATGAACTGAGCACCGCGATGGCATCGCGGCGGTGTAAGTATGCCGCAGGCCTTACCCTCTATCGTGACTGTTGAAAAACTGTGTCAGCCAATTGACTTCGCAGATCCCCAGCACCTTCCAAGCCTCTACCTGCATCCCATGAGGTCCAGCTGCCTTCCTGAGTGTCATCTTCCCTACGAATTTGGTAACCTCTTCCTGCGCCCAGACGGGATTGGTCCTTCCGTTGGTTGTTCTTCTTGGGCTTCCCGATGCGGGAATTCCTCACTCAGCAGTTCGTTGATGTAGTCCTCCAATCTTTTTATGACCTCGACTGCTTTTCGTAGAACCATACCGTCAGCACTCTTCATCGTCTTGACCACTCGAATGTCGACGCAAGATTTTTGCCGGGCCTTGGTCAGCCGGATAGCGAACTTCTATCCTTAGGACCGTCCAGCTTTTCGTATAGGGCATCCATTCCGCGCTCTTTGCCATTGCTACAGCTGCTTTTGCCAGCCTCTTCAGCTTCCTATAGATTGTAAGCTGCTCGGGCGTCCTTGTCTTCTGCCACTGCTTATAGGCGTCCTTTTTCCTCACCGAAGCCGCCTGCATCTCTTCATTCCAGAACCATGCAGCCTTATCCCCTCTGGTTCCTCCTTTTGTTTCGCCAAGGATTTCCTTGACACATCGTAGGATCGTTTGAGTCGTTAACAACTTAGCACTATAAATATTAATTTTGTTAAGATCGTTCTGATGGGTGACTCGGCTGGTGGAAATCTTGTGGCCGTCATCACACAAAGACGTCGGGATTTCGGAATAAAGCCGGATATTCGCGGTCAAGTTCTACTGTATCCTCTTCTTCAACTGGCTGACTTGCAGTCGCTATCGTATCGATTCTTCACCAAAACTCTTGATGGGACTTCCCTTGTCGGTTGGTTTTATTCCATTTATAATCTTTTTTCATGCTGTCACATCTACTAGTACTAAATAATTTTTTTTGGAGATCCCGAATCTGTCGCGTACTACTACATGTTCTACGCCGGTATTGACATGGATCAACACGGAGATTTGGTGAAATACACACTTATTAATGGCCACGTTGCACCAGAGCATCGCGAGAAGGTAGACAAGGTGAGATTTGTGGTATCCTGCAGCTTTTACTTATTAGAAAAACGTTTGGGTAAATCCCAGTCGGGGGAGGAGAGGCATGCAGTGTTTTGCTTGTCCATTCTCTCTCCATTTTTTTACGGAACTTAATTGCTTCCCATGACGTGAGTTCTGCGACAAAGGTATGCTGAGGTATGGAGGATTGCCCTCTCCGGGCTATAATTAGTCATTGCCGGACATCCTTGTCTTAGGTTGACACAGTTATTAGGAATATGCAACTGTGGTTCAAAATCATATCAATGTGCAACAGACAGTTTTGAAAAGGAGGGTTTGAACTGAACTTGTCCTAAGTAGTTGAGAACACTCAATGTCTTAACTGTTTTGTTCTGTATATTTCACCTGATTTGGTTTTCATAACCATCTAGATGGTGTCTTTAGGATTTATTAGTCCAGTAGAATGTCTGTTTGTTCACCATTAACGAGTAACAGTTAAACTCCAGCTTCTTGACCGTTTTTTCAATCACTATCTGCCTTGGAAGTACTGTGAACTAGACTTGAGCTCGATTAATCGGGCCGAATAATTGTTCGAGCGATTTCGAACAATTAATCGCTCGATTACTCGAAAATCGTAAATCATTGTTATTCGAACATTGTTCGAAATCGACTTTCGCGAAAAACCGTTATTCGAACATTGTTCGAAATCGACTTTCGCGAAAAACCATTATTCGAATATTATTCGAAATCGATTTTCGCGAAAAACCATTGTTCGAACATTGTTCGAAATCGACTTTCGCGAAAAACCGTTATTCGAACATTGTTCGAAATCGACTTTCGCGAAAAACCGTTATTCGAACATTGTTCGAAATCGACTTTCGCGAAAAACCATTATTCGAATATTATTCGAAATCGATTTTCGCGAAAAACCATTATTCGAACATTGTTCGAAATCGACTTTCGCGAAAAACCGTTATTCGAACATTGTTCGAAATCGACTTTCGCGAAAAACCGTTATTCGAACATTGTTCGAAATCGACTTTCGCGAAAAACCGTTATTCGAATATTGTTCGAAATCGACTTTCGCGAAAAACCATTATTCGAATATTATTCGAAATCGATTTTCGCGAAAAACCATTATTCGAACATTGTTCGAAATCGACTTTCGCGAAAAACCGTTATTCGAACATTGTTCGAAATCGACTTTCGCGAAAAACCATTATTCGAACATTGTTCGAAATCGACTTTCGTGAAAAACCGTTATTCGAACATTGTTCGAAATCGACTTTCGTGAAAAACCGTTATTCGAACATTGTTCGAAATCGACTTTCGCGAAAAACCGTTATTCGAACATTGTTCGAAATCGACTTTCGCGAAAAACCATTATTCGAACATTGTTCGAAATCGACTTTCGCGAAAACCGTTAATCGAACATTGTTCGAAATCGAAGATAGGAAGACGTTGTTCGAACAATGTTCGAAATCGAAGATGGCTAAAAAGCATTGCTCGAATATTGTTCGTAACCGAATATTGCGAAAAAGTATTGCTCGGATATTGTTCGAAATCGAACAATGTTCGAACAATATCAAGAGTAGGCCGCCTGAGTATGGATCGGCTCCGTTCGTCGAAAAACCCACGTTCAAACTCGCTCCACTTCTGCGCCTACGGTAATTGGCGGGAACGATTTGCGATTTCCTTTCGAGGGTTCTGGCGGCCGACTCTTGACATTGTTCGGACATTGTTTGATTTCGAACAATATTCGAACAATGCTTTTCCGCGATCATCAATCTGCGATTTCATTTGGAGGGTTCGAATTTGAAAATAGAGAAGTTGTGTAAAACGTATTTCGAAATCGAACAATGCTTGAGATCGAGGGATTCGTCATAGTGAATTAAGGAGGGAGTTCAAATAGAAGTGGCAGTTAACTAGAGGTAATGCGATATTTTGTTGGTTGCTGTTGAACATATCTAGGATGTAAGAGTCTGATTTTTCTAGGTTATTACAATCCCTAAGATTTCTCGAAAATCTCATTAGCATTAAGCAGCGTCACGAAACTGCTGTCTAGTCGATTCTGGTGGCGATATTATGATTTTGGGTACTATCTCATCCTCTTGTCTAGTGTTGTGTATAGTTTTTGTTCGGATGACCTATTCGAACAAAATTAAGGTATTCCAATGATTTTCATTCGAACTTAGATGATGAATTCGAAATTTAAAAAACCGCGTTTTTCGCATGTATTCGAATCCTAGCCTTCATAAAACCACTTTTAGATTACGTTTGAATTCGAATACTCGAAAACTGCGGGCATTTGAAACCCTTCCAATAGTCGGAAATTTTGCGAGAGCGCAACTACATATAGTATATATATATATATATATATATATAGTTGTGCGTATAGTTGATCCTATACTGGTTGCTTCAACTGATAATAATAAGTGGTTATAAACTATGATTTTGATAAAAAAGCCTAATAAACGTTTTTAAGTGATAAAATACATTTTTATTTGTAAAAGTGATGATGTATTACAAAATAGATGTATGGATGTATCAGCGAAATGCTAGCTTAAACTATTTCTGTGGGCCATTTCAAGCAGTTTGGACATCGTTGAGAGCTCTTTCTTATTGCCTGCTCCGATGGGAATACGGCGTGCTACGTCGGTTTCGGTAGTTATTGCGTGTTGTAATCGCATGCAAGTGTCTGGGTGTGTAGGCCTGCGCGCCTCTGAACATACGGAAGCTTGTCGTGATGGTTGCCGAACGTCGCGTCCGCCACGGTCGCAGTGTATTAGAAAATATTCTGTTTTACCATGTGTAGATCAGAGCAATTCCTCATTAAACGTGCATTAAAACTGCGGACGAATTGTCGCCGTCGGAAAACGCGCTCTATGAACGTTGAAATCGTCATTCTTTTCAAAACCAACCCAGGCGCGAATTTCAAACCGCGAACAGTGACTATACGTAGAATCATGCTTTTTTCTTAAATTTATGAAAATGGGCTCGAAGAAGGAGGGGGTCACCATGTGAGGCACCCCCATCACGCATTTTGTGTTGCGCGAAAATGGAACTGTTACTCAACACTACGGTATCGTACCCCTTGTTGTTCCATTGAATTGTGTTGTTCCATTATTGAGGTAAATCGATATTCATGGGCCTTCTCACGAAAAGGGAAAACCACAAACTAAAAGGTGGCCTCCTCCACCAACTTACTGACTAATACCGTCCTTTATCCGTATCCTTTTCTTGTCCGAGCTGGAAAAAGCTGAACAGGAGCAAAGAGCTGACTCTTGAACATAATAGGATAGAAGCTACCTTATAACCCTTACGGATTTATGTGTGCTGAAGAAAATATGCTATACCCGAAGCCGGCAAGCCTGGCGTGGCCCGCACGCCCAGCGTAGGGCACGGGCGAAGCCGACGACGGACACTGGCTGAGGAAGCATTCCTAGCTAGGTTGGGCTACGTCCTCAGCGTGGCCCGCTTACCCGAAGCCTGGCGTGGCCCGCACGTCCATCGTACTACGACGGACGCTGGCTGAGGAAGCATCCCTAGCTAGGTTTGCGCTACGTTCCCAGCGTGTCCGCCCTACCCGAAGCAGGCAAAGCCGGCAAGCCTGTCGTGGCCCCGCACGTCCAGCGTACGGCGCGGCGAAGCCGGCGACGGACGCTGGTATCGGGATAATTCGAGAATTTAGTGACATCGACTCGCAAATGAAGAACCCGTGGCAGATAGCAAATTACGCGTAGAAGTGAGGAATATCCCTTCCTTTGGTAGCACCTCAACCCTGGAGAATGTCCATTACTTGCAAAATAAATGACCAAGTATCTTGTTATTCCGGTCTTCTAATTGGATTGTAAACGATGATTCAGTTGTCTTCCTAAGTTCAACCCTTTTCATCCACAACTGTGGTTTTGTTCTGTCTTCTTTCGGTTCTCTGTTGAACGTCCCTTCGAAATCGAGTTATTCGATTGTTCGATTTTCGAAGACGGCGAAAAATCGAGTTATTCGATTGTTCGATTTTCGAAGACGGCGAAAAATCGAGTTATTCGATTGTTCGATTTTCGCAGACGGCGAAAAATCGAGTTATTCGATTGTTCGATTTTCGAAGACGGCGAGAAATCGAGTTATTCGATTGTTCGATTTTCGAAGACGGCGAAAAATCGAGTTATTCGATTGTTCGATTTTCGAAGACGGCGAAAAATCGAGTTATTCGATTGTTCGAATTTCGAAGACGGCGAAAAATCGAGTTATTCGATTGTTCGATTTTCGAAGACGGCGAGAAATCGAGTTATTCGATTGTTCGATTTTCGCAGACGGCGAAAAATCGAGTTATTCGATTGTTCGATTTTCGAAGACGGCGAAAAATCGAGTTATTCGATTGTTCGACTTTCGAAAAAAATTGTCGAAAAGCTCAACTCTACTGTGAACGCTGCTTTCTTGGCTTTTCATCTTCGGAAGCAGATATTCACAATCTACGACATATCGTTCTTTCTGAAAAGTTCAGCTTTTTATTTTCATTTGTCACATTAGGCACCGATACTGATTGTTCGCGAGAGCTATTCAATTCTGATTGCCTTGGCATTCCCTATGTGCTGAATATGAAGTGTAAGCTGTAAGGCAAAGCAATGGCGCAGTCAAAAATGGGGCTTTGCTACATTTCCCTGCCTAGGACTTGCTACTCATCAGTCAGGTTTGTTATGGTTCTTCTTTTCAGATCCTAGATTACGACTCGTTTGCCTATATGAACTATGATAACGAGACACTCCCTGAACGGAAGACGATTGTGTACTCTGAGGAAGCGCAAAGACTTTTGGCTCCATTCATTATGAATCCATATTTTGCTCCTTTGATGCAGGAGGTTTGTCGTCTTTCGAAGATTTTGACTCGCTTTATTCCTTTCACTTTCTTTATTTTTTAACAAGTCAAGTGAGTTAGATAGCTATATAGTTCCCAAATTCACGACCTCTTACACTGTGATGTGATATGAAGAGGTGGGTGCAGCGCTGGAATGTTTTGCGGTGCATTCTACCTAAATGATGCTAGAGGTGCAGCAATCTTCTACTTTTTTAGCTGGAGGAGGGACTATATGTGTGTGGTATGAACATGAAACTGTTGACGTGACTTAAGGGAACAGGTGCTCCATTCCTTCCCCGCCTAACTGGGACATCGCTGACGCGAACGCATAGTCCACAACTATATGGTGCGCGTTTTAGTGCACACTTGTGTCTTGGTTTGGAACACATCGACTTCCACTCTGGCTGCATGGGGGCAAGGAAAAGAAATCCAGGCTGTAGATACTCTTAGCGAATACGTTAGTTGGGCCGTATCCCGGAGCTACTTCCCTACTCCAATTCTGTGCTCACCTCCTCGCCAACTGAGTGGGTAGGGGGGGGGGGGGGGGAGACCGTAGACCCCATTCATAGCATTGCTTGTTTGCTTTCATTGCTAGCAGTGTGTCTCGTTTGCCTCGTTTTCCACGTTGTTGAATGTTTATAAGCTAATCTCCAATAGGTTAACACCGAAGTTGAGTCGGCTGCATTCTTCAAGGCTTCAAGGAGGAACAATGTCTGAATTTCACTTTTTTCTGTCAAGTAACTTTTGTGTGCATTATTTTTAACTAGTAATGCTGCTTGTCCATTATAGTAAATTCTCATAGAACCAAACATGAAAGAAAATCGCGCACTGTAAAGGGTAGAGCGAGTAAAGCAAAATCTTTCTTTCTGTGTGGAAGCTAAAGTGTTCAACATAATACGTTTTTAATTTATTTAAACGCTAGTTTCATAGTTCGCCTGGTCTTCGTAGTCTCGCCATGCTTTGTTAAACAACGTTTTAGTGCAGCTAGAGTGCATTCAGTAAATAAATAAATAAATACGTGAGAGAGGCTGCAGTAGAAGTTATCCGGATTTGTGTGGGGAGGGTCCACCTTACAACGCGATTTGCGTTCTACCCCTCGTCCTTTTGGCGTGTCCAACCCAACCCCTTGGGCTTTCTCGAGTCTGGTGACTGCCTTACTTTATGAATATGTTGCATGTGTTTTCATTTCAACTATTATTTAAAAGTGTGTCTAAGGTGGGTTCCCCTTATTTGAAAGATCCGGAGGGATCCCTTATTGGATCCCTCCGGGTCTTTCAATGTGTGCCGAAATTTTTTATTCCTGTTATTATTATTTATTTTTTTAAATTTATGAAAAATTATATTGTAGGATTTGTCCAACTTACCTCCTGCGTTTGTTATGACGTGTGAATTCGATGTTCTGAGAGATGAAGGGATTATGTACGCCAAGCGTTTAAAGGTAAGGAGGCGTTTTTGTTAATTTCTAGGAATTCGTTCTCAACTATGTCGTTACAGGCTGCTGGAGTGAGGACAGATGCTCGCAACTACAAGAACGGTTTCCACGCGATGCTGAACTTCCATCACGAAATCGAGGAGGCGTCAAGGTCATTAAATGACATCGTCGCTTGGACGCACGCTATTCTTAGTGACAAATAGTAGATTTTATTCTCGGTTGTTGATCTTACGGTTTACTACGAGTTCTTGAACTTGATGGTACACAACGCATAGGCTCAATAGCGTGTATTTCATGTCGTCTTTCGTTGTTTTGTGATATATAGTTGTAAATACATAGTAGTTTAGCATCGCTAACGTAGAAGTCATTCGTCAGTTTTATATAGCTTTAAGCGTTTCCATGTGTTCTAGTTTGCATGTACATAAAAGCAGTTATCAAATTTTGTGCATAAATGTACTAACCAAATGCTGTTCTATGAACTATGAAAGGGTAAAGCGGTTTCCTAACGTTCTTCTTCATTGAGGTGTAAGGATAGTATGCATGTCTAGGGATCGAAAAATAAGCGTGATGCGCTTAAAGTCCCTGCTCCTAGACGAGTATTGACCCGTGTGTTTCAAGGAACGTTAGGATGTGTCCCATCGAACGCATCTGTGCCGAAATTGTGGCAACATCCTGACCTGCTTCCCTTGCTTAATCTACCACAGACCGACCCAACTCGTGCTTATATGCGTACAGGTCATTATCCCAAAAAGTACCCTATTCTGTGTTAGGCAGGCTTATGCGGTGTCCCCTAATAAGCTTAGCAAGGGTCGTATTAAATCTACTCGTTCAAGGAGCATAATAGGGACACAAGCCCGTTCAGTGTTGGAGTTATGTGAGATCAAGAAAGAAGATAAAGAAAGAGAAAGTTCACAGCTCACCTTGCGGTGTATAGCAGGAGCTTCAGGCTAAATTTCAGCACCTTAGGCGCCTTTTATACTCCCGCCGCGCAGCGGCGCGTCAATTCGGGACGCGGCGCGGCCAGTCGCGCCGCGCCCGAATTTGACGCGCCGCTGCGCGATTGTAGTTAGAAAGGGGAGCGTCAGGGACGCGCGGCGACCAACTTCTACGTACTACGTTCCGTGCTCCATAAAGGACGACGGAAGAGACGGTCCATGAGTCATTGAAGAACGAAAACAGAAAGAATTCGTCTGGCCGATCAGAGGAATGCTTCTGGCTAATGTTATTGGTGGAAATCCTGTGAGGAGCGACGAATCCTCTCTTAAAGCTGGGGTCGAAGTCGTCTGCTCAACCTATGGCTGAAATTGTTGACGGTGGTATTGAGTCGAGTCCCCTGCAATGCAAATGGCACTAAACGACTCTTTATTTTTCAAATGTGCAGGTTCAAAAGTAAAATTGCTGGAAGGTTCTCATTGTCGAGAATCGCTCAGAATTCTCTCTCGTATTGCAATTCCGTGGTCATTGTTCACTGAACATATCTTTAGCGTAGTAGGTAAAACTTCGTGAATGTCTACAGATCTCCATCCCCTTCCTATGTTACGAAAGGTACTGGTGACTATGGTAATGGTCACCGAAAACGGATGTCAGATTCGTGGCCAGCACCCTAAATAACCCCCCCCCCTGGAGTAGTTTGGTCAAAAAACCTTTTCGACCTCTCATCGACCTCTGGAGTCCTGAAAGTGCAATAGTGCCATAATTTTGCTACACCTTCTTTGTTTTGTTAGTTGAGGAGCCAAAACAAGGAGTACACAGCAAAATGATTCATCTCGGTGGTGAATCTCCCACTCCACATCGAGTCTGCCGCAGCTGATCGCGCCGCGCCGCGTCCTTTCCTCCAGCGGCGCGATTCGCCGAATACCGTAACCCAAAATTCCGTCAAGTGTGGTGTTTTGAGGCGGCGGAGTATGAATGCGATGCGGCGCCGCCGGGCGGCGCGAAAAATCGATAGCTATGTCAACCATCGCGCCGCGCCGCGCGGCGGCGCGAGTATAAAAGGCGCCTTAAACAGTCATTCACCTCTGCTCTCATCCACTCTCCGGACTGGGTTGATTTGTGCCCTGCCTGTAGTTGTCCAAGGAGCGGCTTTAACCCATCCAGTGTTGACTTTCTTCTTATAGAGAATTGCTGCACTGGCTACTGAGGCTTTTGAGGAGGGTGTTTTTGGGGAGATCTTCAAAATTAGTTCCTTCGTGCAGCTCAGGGTCACGGGGTGTGGTTTTCTCATTTGAAATCTCCAACGGAGACTATTTATGCACGTAGAGAAAGTTCATGTATTCAAAGAGGATGTATCTTTGGCACACCATGTGACAAAGAGATACAGTCCTTTCTGGGTCTGGATATTTCCGAGATGTAAGGAACTATAGGACAGCATGTTGCGCTTTTCTCAAGAAGTTCCAGTCCCACACTAACTTCGCCTCAATGCTCAGCACGAATTCTAATTAGAAAATGTAAGATGAGCCATAATCACAAGGGTGCACTTGCCACGCCACCAGCTCGCTCGTATTGCTCCTCTTGTGCTGCAATACAAATATTCCCATTATAGACGTTATGCACCTTGATACACAGCTGTCTTCCAATTGCGCTCCTTTTTTCAGCAGATGGCGTTGGTGAACTTGGAATCGTGCGATGGTGTAGTGTATAGTCTCCCAAGCGACATCGCCTGTTTATCGTCACTTGTTGGTGATGTTATGACGCACTGTTCAGAGGATGGCAACACGACGGTTCCTCTTCCGAAAATTCCCGATGTTGCCCTTGCTCCCGTGGGTACGTCTTTAATGCCAAGGATTATCATATTCGACTAGACGCTGTTTCGTTTGGGCTAATAACATAAGTATCCTAAAGTGTGGTTACCAAACAATTCTTGCCTTAGGTGGTGCCAATTTCGCAGAAGCTGTTTGAGAGGTAGGACGTAAGAAACGGAAGTAGATATATGCCGTGATGTGTTCATGTGTGGGCGTGTGGTAGCGCAGTGGAATGAAGCACTTGTTTTCATATGTGGCCCGAATCGAGATCTTCGGGTACCTCTTAAGCCAACTAACGCTTTTATTCTTCCGGAAACTGAATCTGTAGCAAACTTTCTGGGAGAAGCACAACAGTAAATTATGTGTCGGTTGGTCACAGAAGTTCAGACGGCATCCATATAATGTATAATAAGTTAGAAGCTCAGTTTATCAACGTGGTGAAGAAGCCCTGGGAGGCACGATTCCGCAGTGGAAATAAAACACAACAGAAATCGTAGAATTGCTTCGAGTTTGAAACCAAGATTGTTATTATATCTTTATCCAGCTAAAGTTTCGGCGCAGCCGCCTTCGTCGAAGCCTGGAGAAGCAAGGGAATTTAGAAAGGTTATTCGCTCAAGGGTGCGTGGAGCGCAGTCGGAGGAGGCGCCGGCTGTCGCCTGCACCCAATACCAGGTTCCTGCCTTGGATTTCCCGCCCAGGCCAACCAAGCCTTGCATCCCTCCGGGGTGGTGAATTGGTACCAGACTTGTCTGGAAAGAAGAGAGCGCTGACTTGTTCATCGGCTGGCCACCGCAAGTCATTGTATGGCCAAATACGCATTCAACTCGCCTCCACGACATCCTGTAGAGGTAGGATGTGTGGCGCATCCCAAATGGATTGAATAACGCCGTCCTTTATCCTCTATCCTTTATCCTTATTCGCTCAAGATCCACTTTCAAGTCACGGAGGTCTAAAAAGGAAGAGTTGGAACGGGACAGAACGGAGGTGGTTCAACCTTTACTAACCTTAAGATAGCGCCGGAAGGCTGTCACGTCACCCACGAATGGAGGCAGACTGGGTGAGTGAAGCCTTCCACTTCTCGCCACTCCCTCAACGATCCTCCCTACGGGATTATCTGGTTATTATTTACATAAAATGAAACTCACAAAAAGAATAGAGAGATGTAAGGAGTATGTTACATTAAACGTGAAATGTATTGAGCAGTTACAATAAATCTATGTGGAAGGTAGCATTCGGTGGGGAGGAGGGAGTGGGGGGGGGGGGGGGGGGAGGAGAGAGGCGCCTGAGCTCGCCTATGTGGGAGGAGACTACCAGGTGTCGTTCTGGCCTCATATTTTATAGTCGCCTCCCGAGGTCGGAGGGATGTCCACCGTGAGGGGTAGAAGAGCTTAAACGGTGCGGGTGAAACCGGGGAAGTGAACCGGGAAGTGATTATTATGTTGACGAAGAACTTCCCCTTTTTGTTTGGTATAGTTGTGTTTGAACGAATAAGTTCGAATAATTCATTCGGATATTTACTCGAATCACTCGAATATTCGATACTTCTAGATTTTCGATTGTTCGTTCAAATTCGAACATCGACGCTTATGAAAAGTCGAATATTCGTTTGAACTGGAACATCGAAAAAGAGCCATATTCGAATATTATTAGAAAATCGAATATTTCAACTTTACTCGAAAATCGATTTATTTTTTCGAATATCGAATAAACTTCTTATCATCAAGCGCAGAACCTGATTCAAACAAATTATTTGACTATTCAAATAGACGAATGGCGGGGCTTATTCGATTTTCGATTATTCGAAAAAATGACTCCGACATCGAATGAATCCGTTCATTCACTCGCCTGGAATTTTCGACATAGAATTTGTTCGTTCGTTCATTTGTACGATAAAATTTCTCAAAAACACCACTATTATGTTTGGTGGAGGGTCACCATATGAGTGACTCTCCTTTGAGGTTCAGGAGATCTTATTCATGGTGATTTTGTGAATACCTTGATGTCTAGGACTGTCCTGGGGTCGACTTCATGGTTGCTATTGTCCCGTCTATCCCAACCCATGTACAACAATATGGTCTTCGTAGTAGCAAACATAAACTGTGCAGTTCCACAAGTAAAATCGGCAGTCTTGAAAACAACTGTGGTGTTTTGCATACCTGTGCGATCTTTCCTTCCTTGCTATACTCACCCTTTCTTATAATGAATACTAGAATGCTCCAAACGTCTAACTACTGATGAGGACTCGTGCTTTTGTGCAGATGCTATTTTTGGACATAATTACAGTGGAATGGATGCGACGGAAAAATGCGGTCTCCGCACAACTGTCTGCATCATCTTGTCGGTGTACTCATGGCGGCAATGATAGCGAATACGGTGGAAAGGTGTGTGAGAATGTGTATTTCATTCCCAAGGATGTGTTGCCTACAGTTTTAGTGCTTCAGGACGTTGAACTGTCAAATTGGGAGCGTATATTTTTCCACGATATGGATAAGGATCTGCTGTTTATGGTGCTGAACACAGCGAATTACATGGGGATAGCCGCGCTCACAGCGGCAGGATCGAGTTTCGTTGCAGAGATGATTTCGGTATTGTTTCCCAACATTTTTTCTTCGTTAAAATGTTTCTTGTAACGTCGGCATCCTGCAATCCGTTGGAGTCGTGCTAGGCACTCTACCTCAAACTTGTGTTTTTGAGGCTATCTGACTGCATACTTGAGCAATACAGTGGCTTGCAGTGGTCAGTCTTTGGACAACACGGTGTTTTATCCGTACATGTAGGTCTAGCACCAATTGGGCAGATGAAAGGCTTAATATGTCTGGGCTAGATTTGCACGTTGGAGATTGGAGGTGTAGGTGAGAGTCAGTGCCTTATCCCTCTGCACTGAAAGCACTCCTTCAAAGAACGCTTGATTGGACAGTGTGTAGCGCAGTCAGAAGAGCGATTGAACTGTGTGTAGCCCAGTCAGAAGAGCCGTCGGCGTTCTTGTGCGCTTCCATTCAATTATTCAGGTGCCTCCTAGGCCATCCAAACCTTCTATCAATAACACACTGCTATGAAATCCTAGTATGTGACATCAAAGAATATCTTGAAGAGTTCCGTATCATATGCATAGTATACAGAACCCCTGATTGCAATGTCTCAGGGTCGCATCAACTGTGCAAGGCTATAAGTGGTTTTTGTGCCACTGAGCTCACCACGATTTTGGTGGAAGATTCCCACTTTCTGATCTAATGGCTGGTCGAAGCAGTCAGGAACATTTCTCAGGTTTTTGAAACCCACGGTTTTGAGCAGTTAGTGTCCTCGCCTACCAGGCGAAATTCAGTCCTGAATTTAGTTATATGTAATCGGCAAGGTTTCGTCAGCAATGTGCAGCAGGACTTCCCATCGGAACTAGTGACCACGCTACAATTATTTATCACTAGCCTTAAGCTTCAAGTCTGACACCGCGAAGTGCTCGAAAACATGCTACTGCTCATGCATCGTATAACAGTGATTGTCGTGTTTTGTGCTAGAAATATTTTTGCGGTTCGTTTTTTAACATCATTGATGCTAGATTTTGATCTACGTAAAATAAATGTCTTCGGAGTAGGAGAAGGGTACCAGACTTTTCCATCGGTTGGGCAGCGCAAGTCACTGTAGGTCAAATGCGCACTTGAACGGTTTCCTCGGTGTATTGTAGAAAAGGAATGCGTGGTGCAGCCCACAGAGGAAATCATTACTTCTCCTTTTTGCATTTGCAACCCTCTATTCGGATTAAGTTTCTTCATTGGTCGGAAATAGCGTTTAATCTATTTTTTCTCCAACTGTTCTAACCATCATGTATTTCAGCTGGAAAGTTCATTTTTGTATTCGACGTTGTCAAACATGTGTTTCAAATGGTAGGGAATGGGGTGTCATGTGTTTGAGTGGGAATTGATTTCGGGTTTAGGTTTTTCCTGTTCGTTGGTCATTGCAAGTCATTCTTTTGGATAAATACGCACTCAGATCTCTTCCAAAGAACTGATGAACACCGACTTTTATCAGTGGTCGTTTTTACATGATGTTTCTTTGCACGCTATTGTCTGTGATTCAGGGTATGTCGTTAGAGCAAACAAGGGAATACCTCAACATTTCTCCCAGCAAGAAGTTTGACGATGAGCAGATCCGAAAGAAGTATCCGTGGCTTTTCATTTGATTGTGCTACTAAACTTTTGATGGTGTTCTGTTTTTTCGTGGGGTTTTGTTTTACCTCACGCTGCGTGAACACTGTTCTCGTTGACGTAGTCATCATTTTGCTCCCTAGCTGGCTCTAATCGACTAGAAGTGTTGCTGTCAATTGTACTGTTTTCTTATCCGGTGTTTCCTGCAGGAGTTAGGCTTTGCGCAATAGTTGTTGTGATGATTCTGACTTAAGCGCTTTCTCTACGTGTAGGTGTCGCTGCTTGAGCGACATTTTTCTTCGTTGGTGAGGGTATCATTCTAGCTATTACGATGACATTTCTTTAATCACCTAAGAAATCGCTTTAGTTCTACTTTCATTGAATTTCTCGAGGATGTGCTTGATCATGTATGCTAAATCGATATGTACGTATCAGTTTTTTATGGTGTTCCCAGAAATTTCGGTTTTCATCTTATCTTGTGTGCTATAGCTTGTAAATGTTATAAATGTTGTCAGACTCATTATCTCTCGATAACCACGGAGCAGCTCTTACATGTATGTGGATCATCCATTGGAAGCTGTGTGGCGCGGCGACTGTGATGAACCAGTATTGATTAAGCCGCAGGAAGGGTCGATATTGATGTATTTCACTTCAGTGCATCGTTCGGCCTCTTATTGTTAGACACAGCTCTAACGGGGAAGTCAATGAGGTGTCCCTAAAATCTTTGAAAGAGAGCTATAGAAGATTGTAGGTGACCATTTGGTAGAAAAGGTATTGGCTTCCATAGTTCCTGTGGATTTTTAGGTCAAAAATTCGGCAAGAGGCAATTATGTCAGACAAGCTAACAATGGTAAGAAAGCGGAGATTTTGCGCCTGCAGAAACGATATACAATACCTGAAACGGAAACATTCGTAACCACTAAAAATCGACCAGAAATTGAGATAGCAAAATCGGCCATTTCATATGCAACGACATAATATACTGAAATTGCACAAGAAACAAGAAGAAAGCGGCTGAGAATCGAAAATTGTTAAAAAAGCCGAGAATTGAAGAAAGAGCAAAGAAAAAGCTCACTTCTCACAACTCCCTCACCATCAAGTTATCCGGCAAGCTGCACTCTTTTTTCGTACGATCGTTTCGAAGAATGGAAATTAACGAGGGGAAGGATGCTGGCTGTGCTTCTCAATCAGGTCTTCGTTTCTGGCTTATCTTCGTTCACTTTCACGAGTAGTCATAGTCACGTCGGCGTGCTTAAATCTTCGACGGGTTTTGGCGAAATGTCGAGCACAGTGCAAGAGGCCACTTAAGTCATCAGAAGCTGAAACCACCGTAGATGGGAATTTCTCTACCAACAGCAACAGAAGTTAGGGCGAACTGGGACTCCTCAGTTTTTCAGTTGACCGTGTCTAGTCTGCCATTGGTATCCATTATGTTTCACGAATTTTTATCTTATTTTTTTACTCATTTAACGTTATTACGTGCTCACGAGCTTTCTTCACGATTACGAATTTCATCACTATTTTGTCGTTGCAACCTTTGTTTTGAGGTAAATCTGCGCACAAAAGAGTGTAAAAAAACAAGCTCTCGTTACGACGCTGCTCCTGGTGCAAGGTGAATTTTATATGTTGTGTATTTGGATGGATATCTATTCATGGGTATATATATAATAACGCGCGAAGCGATGAGTCATAAAATAGCGGGGAAAAATCAGGGGCGCGAAAATAGCGGAAAATAACCAAACGTCTTCTATCTGCCTGAGAACTTCAGCCCTGGGGCAATCGAAGTCGGTGAACACGAATCTGAAGTTCGGTTTTGAAGTATCGATCGCCATCAATCGATATTGATCAAATAATCGATTTTTTATGGATGCCTTTTTTATCGGTCCGAAACTTAGCCTTGGGGCTTTACGGGGTGCAAATCAAGGGGCGCGAAAATAGCGGAAACTAGGTAAAGGTCTTCTACGTGCCGGAGATTCAGAAGACATGCCGCCGAAGACGTCGCTCAAGTGTTTGGGGATTTAGAAGACGTGCCAAAGACGTCGTCCGCTAAGAGGGATCATTGAGGAGGCCAGTAGCAGTAAAGGGGAGTTGTTACGGTAAGGTGTCACAGATAGATCGGGCAATGAATATCGATCGATATTATCGATTTTCTCTCAGATCCAATCGATCAGAATGGGAGTTAAGTGATTATGATCGTCGACGGAAGGCCTTCACACCAGATAAGAAGTTTCGATCGGGAGGCCAATATCGGTCGATTTCATCGATTTTCTCACCGGTGATTTTGGTTTGGGAGACACGCGGATATAATGGCCGACGGAAGTGCTTCACAGCAGGTGGAAAGTGAAGATTCGTCACTGCTGTAGCGGTCCCGCCTGGAAAAAAATATCTGCTCAACATAGCATTACAGGGTGCGTAAAAAGTATTGACGCACCTACTTTTTGCTTCAACTCCAACTTTCTCTTTCCACTTTTCAAAGTTTTTGTGTGTTATTTTTGTTGTCTATATTGTGTTCAAAAAATGTTCTTGTAAAAACTGAAGAAACATGATACCATCGTGGTTACAGTAACCCTTTCCTGGCTGTTACCAAAGGAAATGAATACTTCATTAACAAGAGAATTGGGCGGTGTTCGAAACGGTCGGTGAGGAATGAGGTCAACAATCCAAACGTTAGCCACGGCTCTGTCATAACAGATGATGATTACAAGATGTTCAAGCACGATAACGTTCAAATCCAAAATTATCAATCTCTGTCCGATAATGGTAAACAGATAACGCGCGCAGGTGTAGACAGCTTCTCAGATGAGCACAGCTTAAACGTGATTCCGCCGAATTACTCTTTTTAGGCGATTTTGGAGAATGAGGTCTGGGCTACTTTCAACAGAAGTGACCAGTCGCAGAAGGCTACCCTGGTCAAAGCACGGGACGAAATGCAAGCGAGTACTTCTGGCACGTGCTCACGAATTTTTCCGTCGTTTTCGCTCCTGTATTCACAGTAAAGGAGCCAATTTCGATTACGAGTTATTCTATCGTGTTTGTAAGATCATTTTCCAAATATCTCAAGTGAATATTTTACAACTTACTGCGCGTTACTATTTCCACAACCACCATTTACTGCGTCAATACTTTTTACGCACCCTGTCGAAGCAGAGGGAATCTTCTGGCAAAAATAGTTTTCGTCGTTTGACCAAAATCGATCAAACGCTCAGTGCCTATCGAAAATGTCGATTTTTGCCTGAAGTTGACCGTTTGAGGAGAGGAGTGGAGGTGCCTGCAGTCAATTTTGTACGTGCAGAAACGAACTTCAGATTCGTGTTCAGCGAGCTCGATTGCCCCAGGGCTGAAGTTCCCAGGCAAGGAGAAACGTCTGGGTATTGTTCGCTATTTTCGTGCCGTAATTCCCCTCCCCCCATTTTATGACTAATTTCTGCGGCGGCGGCGCCTATCGATAGTATGACTCAGCGCTTCGCGCGTTATTATAGAGTATGATAGAAGAAGTCTGGGTATTTTCCGCTATTTTCGTGCCCCGTAACTTGATCAGTATCGACTGATGGTAATCGATACTTCAAAAATGAATTTCAGGTTCGTGTTGAGCGAGCTCGACTACCTCCAGGGCTAAGGTTTGTACCGCCTAGACGACATCTACAAAAAATCGATGGTTTGATCAATATCGAATGATGGCGATCGATACTTCGAAACGAACTCCAGATTCGTGTTCAGCGACCTCGATTACCCCAGGGCTGAAGTTTTTGGGCAGGTAGAAGAAGTCTGGATTTTTCTGCCATTTTTGTGACCCGTAATTTGGCCAATACCGATTGATGGCCATCGATACTTCGAAAAGGAACTTCAGATTCGTGTTTAGCGATTTTGACTATCCCCAGGGCTAAGGTTTCGGATCGCCTGGACGACATCCACAAAGAATCGGTTGTTTGATCAATATCGATTAATGGCGATCGATACTTCACAAACGAAATTTAGATTATTGTTCGGCGACCACGATTTCATGAGGGCTGACGTTTTCAGGCAGGTAGAAGAAGTCTGGGTGTTTCCGCTATTTTCGTGTCGTAATTTCCCCCCACCCCCATTTTCCACACCGATTTTCCCCCCGCTAATTTCTGCGGCGCCGCCGATCGATAGGATAACTCATCGCTTAGCGCGTTATTATAGCGTATGATATATATTTACTTACTTACTTTTACTTACTTACTTACTTGCGATGCTTGCGACCCGTTCCTCAGCAACGATTTGTCTTGCACGGGTCCCAACTTGTTCGCCACCTTGTTCGATCTTGAGCCAATGTTGACCAGTGGACGAACACCTTAATCGAGTTGATGTTAGACGTACGGATGTTGTTCCGATGAGCGAGCGAATCTTGCCATCGTAGAGGAGGACGACCGAGTGGACGTTTCTTGCTGAGTAGTTCCAAATGCACAGTGGCGGTACTCCATCGTCCGTTCTTTGTCTCATCACATGAAGCGAAATGATGTTTCGCTTCGTCGATATGAAGAATGACGTCCCGGACTTCGGAGATTGCTCGGATCTGTTCATTGTGCAAACCGGAGAGTCGCTGCTGGTGTAGAGAGATGCCGACAATCTTCCTTTTCAATGCCGTTTGCACTCTTCGTAATCGATCTTCTGCTGCCTTTATTATGGCTCATGTTTCGCAAACTTAGCATGGCGCAGGAAGAACTGTGGAGTTGAAGATATTAGCTCTCAGTTCACAGTCATTGCAGCTCTCGACCACGCCTCTCACAGAATTGTACGCCGCCCATCCCGCTCTTTTCCTTTGTGATATCTCCGGTCTGAGGTCGTTCTTCATGTTCAACAGTCGCCCGAGGTAGACGTAATCTTCGACTTCCTGTAAAGGAGCTTGTTCCAACAGTACTGGGTCACCGCCCACGAACTCGTTATTCATAAATTTCGTCTTCGACATGCTGATGGTTAGTCCAGCCTCAACTCCTTCGATGTGAATTTCGTGCAACATTCTTGACGCCTGCTCCGTGGACTTTGTGATGAGGACAATATCGTCGGCAAATCTTAAGTGGTTCAGCTGTCTACCATAGATTTCGATGCCATAGTCGCTCCAATTACAGCGACGGATGATTGATCGATAAACGTCAACACCAGAGGTTCGTGGTATTCTCGAGCAACTTCAGTTAGTCGACAGCAGGTGAGTATTTGATCCAAGGTGCTGGACCTCCGTCGGAAGTCTGCCTGCTCCATCGGTTGCTCTTCTTCCAGAGACCTCCTGATGCGCCATAGGAGACACCTGGTAACGACCTTGTATAGCACCGGTAGGAGAGTTGTTGGTCGATAGTTGGAAAGGTCCCCCTGTCGCCTTTTTTAAACAGCAGAATCGTTTTGGATCTCTTCCAAGCAGACGGTACTTCACATTGCGTTACGTAGCGGAAAAGCGCTGCGTCGGAACATTGTCGCCAAGAGGTAGACGTGCAACGATGAAATGGCTTCTTGTTATGAAAAGGTTCGTGTAGAAGCCCGTCATTATAGACTCCATTTCTGGCCTAGATGAAGATCGCGTACCTTTAGGAGCCTTTAAACAGGGGTCACATGACGATATTCTGCAAGATCACGTTTTATTTTCTTCAGACCCGGTTTGTTGGCTGCTGTGTCCAATAATCGCTGACGTGAAACACTCCTGCCTGTGATCTTCGGTAAGCTTTTGTCTGCATAGCCTGCATAATATAGTGTACTCAATGTGATTTCGCTGGCAGCAGTCTTCGTTGTGCAAGAAGGCTCCGTGTGACGTCGAAATTCGGCGAGAGCTGTGATTTGGGACCACGACACAGCGCCGGTTGGCAATCGTCGTTATGGCGTTTATCAGCCGAGTATAGCCTTCATCGATGCCGCCCGATATCTGAAGGGTTGCACTATCCACCATTGCGTGAATCGCCTCTGTGTTCAAAACCGTTGCCTTGGGAATTCTCGATCGTATCCGTGGAGGGAGTATATGAGACCGATACGCGTGAAGTCGAGCTCGCAAGAGACGGTGATCTCTACCTGTATTGAAGGATGGGACGATTTCAACATCTGTTAGGACCCTTCTGCTGCACAAGATGTGGCCCAGCTCGTGGAGATGCTGTCCGTTCGGAGATCCTTCAATGGCGACTTAAAGAACTGGCTGCTGCCGTGATACAGATGATGTACTCCGCAAAAGTTTGCCCGCTTCTCACCATATTCGTTGCGGGTCTTCGCAGTATTAGGCCCGATAAAACGCTCACCACCTCTACGTGGTCTGATACGCGCGTTGAAGTCTCCAGCTAAGACTACATAGCTGCTCTTCTGTGCTCTAACCAGATCTCCTAGCTCTTCATAGAAATCGTCATGGAGTTCCTCGCTTCTGTTGGTCGTTGGGGCGTATACTTGAATTACGGAGACATCGACGTTCCTCGCCAGAGTTGCAGTGAGTACGCCGAGTCGATGGCCATAGAAAGTGAGACTAGTTACGTTCTTCGCAAAGTCGGGTGCCGCAATGAAACCGACTCATCCTGATGTTGTTTCTGCTTTACGCGCTCCGAGAAAAACAGCAGTTCCATCGTTCCACATACATGATAGAGGATACCCACGTTTCGTTTCGCTCAGTCGGATTACGCGATACGAAATCCGTTTTGTCTCCTAAAGCCGATAACTGAGCGGCCGTGTTGATGCTACGACAGTTGTGTGTGCAAACAGTAAAGTGGCTCGCTCTTGTCCGTTTCCGATGCTAGCCTACGGCCCTGAGATTTCTTCGCCTTTAGCTGTTTGCTGATCCAGCGTTACCGTACTGGGCAGTGACAGCCTGCAGTGAAGTAAGGCAGGAGAACGAAGTTGTTGTAGCATAATTCGTCCCACAGGATAGCCTTGCTGGGGCGTTCCTCTTGCTCAAGGAGAGCGCCGACCCACCATGAGCTTGGGCACTCTGGGTTCTTTAGTCACGGAAACTGGTCAAAGGCTTGGCGGGCCTTATCCTTACGGATATCCCGGTTTGCGCTACAAGCTGGTACACCACGACAAGGTAGAACTCAAGTGCCAGATATATAATTCCATTTTCACGTCGAATTAGACACTTTTCACGTCAAATTGGACACTCTTCTAAGCTAGCCTAAAACTTTAAACTTTAAATAAACAAAAATCAAAGCGTACTCATCCAAATTGAAAATTACCTTCAGGCAGACTCAGGCAGACTCAGGTACAAAAGACTCACTAAGATGGTTAGAATAATTTTTTGTTCAAGAAAAATTAGCTAGAACTTTTTTTTGAAAATTTTCAGTTCAACTGCCCCAGGATGTGTAGTAATTTAATAATAATTGTATTTTCCGAGAAAAAAATAAAGAAAATTTTGTTTTGAAGCGCAACAAGGCAGCAATCATGTAGTGCATTAAAAGGCTGGATTGCACAATGCACTCGAAAGTTATGTCGCAATGTTTACTTGATTGATAGTGTAAATACTGCTTACGTGCTGCATCAAAGTGAAGATACGTGTGTTTTTTTGCATTTGCTGATGTTGCACCGTTTGCAGATGTAAAACTCCATGAAAACAGACATTTTGCTGTCAATCGAATCAAAATCGCGAAGCATGGAAGAGGGGATGTCGCATTCTCTGTTTTGGCAATAAAAAATGACCGCCTTCCTGCTCTTTAAAGCAAGCTTTAAACCACTATTTTTCCTCAAAAAATAAAAATTTTCTAAAATTTTAAATCATTTGTTCACTTATTGGGTAGGTGAATAGAAACTTCAAAGGAAGTTATACTAAAATTTTCATGGAACAAAAATTATTCTAACCTTTTTGGGTGGTCTCTAGTTTAATGTATCACAGACCGCTCCTGCTGTGCATCCGTTTGTGATGTGTTCGACTGAATTTCGTACCGCTACTTAGTGGCTTTGAAACATGAAGTGCAGCCCATCGACTTTCTGCCGTTGCTATCGCGTTTTCCACCAGATGTCCCTTTTTCCACTGTTTTCGCTATCGATTAGAGCGTAAGAACCGCTGCGTCGCATACGTCGTTTTTCGATCACTGCGAGCGCAGTGACTCAGCGATTTCGCTTTCGCTTTCGCTCGTTGCTCTTCAATCATCGCGGCCAGAATTTTTGGACGAATTTTCGGATTTTCAGAAAACGAAACACAGAAAGACGATTTACTCGGGAAACACAGGTTAGAAAGCAGAAGTCAAATTGGACACTTTTCGAACCATATTCGACACTAGTGAAACCAAAACTAGCGTTTTTCAGTTCGAATTAGACTGTTGCTGGAAAGTTAGAAATAGAATGTTGTCTTAGCATTTTTTTTGGCCATCTGTTTATGGATTGCTGTTCTTGCGCCGTTCTTCTGGTAAAATTATCAGTCATTTGTCTTCAACTCCATATTGCTTCTGCTTTTGTTCCTGTTGCTGATAATAAATTTATTATTATTATTATTATTATTATTATTATTATTATTACTAGAAGGACTTAGTGTGACTCTGTTTGAAAATTTGCAGTTTACTTCATCGATTTTATAGAAGAAAATTGATTTTAAGCTAGGTTTAAAGTACAGAAAAGCAGAAATTTTAGACTGCAATAAAATGGGAGACGCATGCACCAGTCCAGCGTACTACGATTTTTCTTTAGTAGCGAAAATTCTGTTTGTGGGGAGCTACGTGTTAGTGAACGCTACAGTAAAAACGTTTGTAAAAAATAGACATATCATCACTTCGCAGTTTCAATTTGCAGGAATTACACTATCAAGTAAATAACAGTCGAGGCGATTGTACAATGCCATCTCTACATAGTTATATCATACACAGCTCCAAAATAAACTTTAAATCATCATACTTCCCTTTTATACTCAGTTTCAAGCACTACAATACCGAACGCGTCCTTAATAGACGCCGCAAAGACCTCGATTTTGCGGCTTTTGCGTCGCTTTGGTATAACTCGCCTAAAGGTCATCCGTTTGAAAAACCACGGACATATTTGAACTCGAGCTCTATCGTTTGGTGTACATATTTCATATGGAGGCACGAAAATGTTCGAAGTTGAAAACATGCGCTCCATTACGATGGGCGGTCGCGGACGAGTTGTCGGTCGCAAACCGTCCGTCGCATGTTCACCATTCCTCTAATTTTGGGTTTTCTGAGAAACGGTTGGCATCATTCGATTCGTCTCCTCGAGGTCTACACAAATCTCTATACAGCGTTTCAGACCACCGCACTGTCTGTTCACTTTTTGCGTTTTTTTGTGGCAGATCCTACTATATATAAAAAAGTAAGCGGTTGTGTCTGTCCTTCCGTTAAATGTCGAGTGACAGGCGTTGAGACGAGGTGTTACCCACGTTGTGTCGCGTGCGTCAGACGACGTGTCACCGATGTCGCGGAAGGGACGAACGGTTTGAAAAGACGTGTTACCGACGTCGCTCGACAGGCGTCCGGGTTTAGGAGTTGTGTCACCCATGTCGCGCTGTGGGTGTCTAGGTTCAGAAGAGGTGTCACTGATGTCGCCCAAGTGGTGTCCGGATTCAGACGACGTGTCACCGATGTCGTGCAAAGGACGATCGGTTTGAGAAGGCGTGTTACCGACGTCG
Source organism: Heligmosomoides polygyrus bakeri (assembly GCA_947359475.1). Classification (NCBI taxonomy): domain Eukaryota; kingdom Metazoa; phylum Nematoda; class Chromadorea; order Rhabditida; family Heligmosomidae; genus Heligmosomoides; species Heligmosomoides polygyrus. Next base: position 17,037,071 of record OX375870.1, read on the forward strand.
ATCTACTGGCGTCGCTGTTCAGGAGTTGTGTCACCCATGTCGCGCAGTGGGTGTCTAGGTTCAGAAGAGGTGCCACCGATGTCGCCCAAGTGGTGTCCGGATTCAGTCGACGTGTCACCGATGTCGCGCAAAGGACGATCGGTTTGAGAAGGCGTGTTACCGGCGTCGCTCGACAGGCGTCCGGGTTCAGGAGTTGTGTCACACATGTCGCGCAGTCGGTCTCTAAGTTCAGAAGAGGTGTCACCAATGTTGCGGAATGGATGCTTGGGCTAAGAAGGGGTCTCATCGATATCGTGCAAAGGGTGTCCCGGTTCAGACGACATGTCACCGATGGGTGACCAGTGAAGGGGGATCAGTAATGGGGGAGCAGCAAAGGAGGGTCCAGTAATGGGGTGGGGGGTAGTGATGAAAGGAGGGCCAATGAAGAGGGGACCAGTAAAGGGGACCACTGCAGGGGAGGGTCCGGTGAGAGGGGACCGGGAGCGGGGGGGGGGGAGGAGGGACCAGTGAAGAGGGGAGAGGTGGAATCTGTAAGGGGGGAGTGGGACCAGCAGAGGTGGAACCCGTAAAGGGGGGGGGGGGGGGAGTGGTGAAGGAAGCCCAATGAAGAGGGGACCAGTGAAGGTGGGACCACTGAAGGAAGGGGTCCAGTGAAGGGGCCACTAAGACCGGGCCATGATTTTTTATCAGTATCGTCCAATGGGTATCAGGTTTCAGAAGATGTGCTGCTGACGTCGTTACACGTGCGTTGGGGCTCAGCATATGTATCGCAGACTATATCAACATGCGTCCGGATTCAGAACACGTGACCCAGACGTCGTACTACGTGCGTCCAGATCCAGAAGTCGTTCCACAGATCATACTTTGCACAACATTCGTGAGAAAACTTTTTAAAGGCTTCGTTCGACGAGTGTGCGCGTACTTGACTCTCACTACGCCTTTATTTATTTATTTATTTATTTCACTCCGGCACAAGTGTAAGGGGGTATTGACGGGGTTGTGAGTTAGGGTAAGGAGAATGGTGAAAGTTATCGGAGGAACATGATTGCTGTCGGACAGTTAACGGTATCGAGCGGTCTACCGACACCCATCGCTTTCATTTATGTTTCCGCAGATTCAGCACTTTGAACTGAGAATCTCACAGCCTGTTCCTCAGGACGTATCATTAGTAGAACATGTACTTCGGAGAACGAAATGAAAGTAAGAGGGCCTAAAGAAAAAAAGAACACGGTCGGGGTGTTCTACACTCGGGGTTTGGGAGCGAAGCCCCCAGCGAGATGCTTGGCGTCCGCGAGTCCGCTGAACGTCTGGTTGTTTATAAATCTATAAAGTGCGTCTTACTAAATTTTCCCAAAAACGCGATTTTCCTGAATACTCGAATTCGAATGCCCTAAAAAAATTCAATTTTATGAATATTCGAATTTGAACGCTCAGTACGAACATCGAATTCGAATGAAGTCTCGCGTTCCAGAAAGGAAGGGAACATGAGATTTGTTAACTTTGGTGGCCTGACCATGTGCAACGGTCAACTTTGTCGCTGTCGAGAATTTTCGTTTGCCTTTCACGAACTTGTTATACGGTTTCAGAACTAATATTTTCACTAGATCGCCTTCTACGAAACAGAAGAGGATCATTTATTAGGGGTCATTATACCAAGTATCACTCTATTGTAAATTTTAGTCCTTATTTTTTATAGAGAGTGAATAATTGATATGGTCTCAAAAGCAAACTTAATCTTGCAGGGAAGTGGCCAGAGCGGTTGGTCGTGCGCACGAAATTGACCGCTATGGTTGGAATCTCCACCGTTGAAATAGTGGTAATCCAAAACAGCGGCTACCCCATCACGATGGTTAGGATGTCTTTTATGCTTCTACGCCAGATGATGTTGCAAGGAGGACCGCTCATCAACAAAAATTGACTTTCGAGGTTTCGCGCAATAGTAGAGGAAATATGCGATGCTTTATTGTAAAAATTTGCTTCAGCCATCGTTCTAGCTCTTCATTGAAATTTCCTCAATGGGAGGGACGGAGTACCACTCCAAGATGCGCCCCAAAGGAAAATTTTCTGAGAAAATCCGAATGGAGACAGTTTTCGTAAATCTTGTTTACGAATTATAAAAGCGTGTTGGGTGGTCCAGTGGAGCATTCATCAGTCAAGTTGTGTAATTATTTGCATATATACCGTGCCATGTAGGCGAGAAGCACACCTGTAAGTTAGGGTGGTCTAGAACCGTTTCTTTTAGGTGGCTCGGCCAGATGGTGTCAGTCTTGGAGACGTCAAGCTCAGCTTTGCTTATTGTTCTGGCGGTTGCCCTACAAGTAGGCAGTGAAGGCGTATCGATGGTTGTTGAGTCCTTCAATCTCCGAAGCGATCGGAAAACGAATCTCACTTGTTCAAGAGTCAAGGAGCTCACAGTGAGTAGTTGTCTTTCTAAAACGCAATCGCGTACATACATATTATACTGCCAGCGACGTAGGACTCGTTCGTTTGCAAAAACTTCTTGCATAATGTTCTTTGAAATAGGCTCTAAGATCTCTGCTATTGTTGTGGCTTTAGGAGAATTGACCCGTCAGCAATATTCATGGGCTCTTGCACAGGAGAAAGCACAATTTTTTTTCTACTAGGTTGTTCAAAAATTTTCCGCCACTCGGTTTGGCATTTCGCAAAATTTTTGAAAAGAGCTCTGGAACCTTCTATCGACAACATGTATATATAGGTTGGCCTATGACCTACATAGTATCGTGAGCTTGTGCTACGAATAAAGGATAAGGACAAAGGACGGCGTTACTCAATCCCTATTGGGATGCACCACGCATTCTACTTCTACGGGATATCGTGGAGAAGACTTCAATGCGTATTTGGCCATGCAATGACTTGCGATGGTCAGCCGATGAACAGGTCAGCGCTCTATCCTTCCCAGACCAGTCTGGTACCAATTCAACGACCCCGGAGGGATGGAAGGCTTGGTTGGCCTGGGCAGGAAATCCGAACCAGGAACCTGGTAGCGGGTGCACGCGACAGCCGGTACCTCCTCCGGCTGCGCTATACGCGCCCTCATCTGCTACGAATATGGGGATGAAATCGACCTCGACGCCAAACATGTTTGACCGCTCCTGCTCTACGAATTCAGGATGCACGCCAGTGCAGGCTATGCGACACAAGCAACATTTGTGACGCGATAGTTCCCTCCACCGTGCCCTACGAGATAGCAATAGTGTGGTTCTGGAAGTTCAAAAAGGGAACTTCTTCGTTGTCTGCTGTGGAGCTCTCGAAACACGCTGATGTGCGAAGTGGGAACACCCTATGTCGCCGGTGCTTCGATTGACAGGTCAGCTTGGACCCCAACTACGCAGCTAGGGCGCCTCTACGACATTCCGTAGGAATAGAATGCGTGCAGTGTCACATATTACATCAAACAACACAGAATTCGTACTTTTAATCGATGTGGAACGTACGCAAAAATGTTAGCACCGGCGAGTTTTCGGAGTCTCCAAGATTGTTGTAACAAGGGTTGGTCCTTGAATGTTAGTTAACACATTTTCTAATGACCTACTTAACAGAAAATTTCGTTGGTGATTGGCGTAAATCCGTTCAATCAATTCAAGTGTTGCACCGGTTTGGTGGCATTAATGTCGAAAAAAGCTAGGCCCTCCTCGTTATCAAAACATCTTCTTCGTAATATCTATATGATATGTCTTCATTTTCTCAACACGTGACAATGGCCCTAAGAATTAGAGCTTGGATGAAAGAAAAAGAAAAAAAGAGTGAGAAAAAGTAAAAACGCCGCGACCAACAAAACGGGAAGATTGCAGGCACGTTCCAGTATTCTAGTTAATTTATCACATCGTAATTTCATACTTTGGTTTATCTCAAGTTTTATTGCTGCCATATGAAAGCCCCCTGTCGCGGTACTTATAACAAAAGTACAAGTATATAGTATACTTATAACTACCACATATAGTCCTGTAGTGCAAATTAAAAGCAAATCAGGGACTCTGGCAAGCTTGTTAATTTGCCTTCATTTTGATGTCAAACTCGCTGATTTGTTGAGGTTGAGGTTGTGCCTCCTCGATAGAGTTTATCAGACGATAGTCTGATCAGTTTTTTTCGCAAAATTGAAACGTGCTAGCGACCTCCGAATAATCAGTCAATTCTAGAGTTTGAGATTTGCAACGAGTACGATCTTTGCACTTTGTGGGTAGAATCGTATGTACTTTTTGTGCTTTCCTGCATCTCTGGGCGCGTGATAGCACAGTCGGAGTCCACGCCAGCTGTCACGTGTCCGAATCAAGGGTTCCTAGATCGGGTCCATGCCAGGAAAACCAAGCCTTCCGAAGGCGTTTGGTATCACACTAGTCTGGTAAGGATGAAACAGTGACTTGTCAGTCGCTGGCCATCATTGTTTAGTCGTTGCATAGGCCACCCAAAACCAATTACGCATTCAAGCTGTCTCCACGATATCTCGTCAAAGCGTGGGGGATCAATCGATCTAAATGGGTTTGATTAATCCCGGCCCTTATTCTGTATAAATGCGAGTCTCGGTTCTTGGTGATAGCCCTCTCTCTACCATGCTATGGTGCTTCGATCAATGCTCGCTTTACTGTAGCACATATCCACATTCTGCAACAAGTTGTAGTGTGTTACTGTTTCGTTCTAGAGTTTACGGAAAGAGGAGGACATGGTCAGATTCGACCATATTGTAGTAAGTAGTTGATCCATACATCAATCAAAAAATTTAAAGTATCGGACGTGGAGCAATCCTGGCCATTCACATGTCGGACAGTTCTATTTTTTTACGCGGCGTTACTCCTTCTTAAACAGTACTGACATTTCTTGAGTAACCTTATGTAGTCTAGAAAATATTGAAATTAACTCTAAAGTATTCTTTTTACGAGCCTCCTTTGTTTGGAAGTGACACGAACCAAAGATCCAGTAGGGGTAGCGGATAAAGAGTAATGGATAAAGGATGGAGTTATTCAATCCCTTGGGGTGCGGAACGCATTCTACTTCTACGGAATCTCGTGGAGGCAATATGAATGCATGTTTGGTCAATCCAGTTACTTGTGTTCCCCTGCCGATGAACAGATCAGCGTTTTATCCTTCCTAGATAAGTATGCTACAAATTCAGGGACCTTAAAGTGACAGAACGCTTGGATAGCCTAGGCGGGGTCAAAATCACGAACCTTGAATCGGTATGCGCGCAACAGCCAGCGCCTTCTCTAACTGCGCGTTCTTTTGTATGCCCACTAAGGACACACATCGAAATTAGGTCTTCTATGTACTATATCAGCTGGGACCAGGTGGAGAAATACGTTATCTGATTTTCTGGACTTTATTACTTACTACTGTTTTTCGATGAGAACTCTTCTTGCAATAATGAATGTCCTACATAAACCTTTCTACACCTTTCGTGTCCAAACTTTTAACTGCTAGCTAGTTCGCTATTCGTTATCCAGGGCAAAAATCCCCGATAACGAACGACAAAAAGGATAGATCAAAACCTCTGAAAGCTTGAGGGGGGTAGGACGACTAGCTGATGAGCCAATAACAGCCCATCATCGATGTCCATCTGGACATCGGGACCACACTCGCGTTGAAACTGGCCACATTCTGGTGTTACTTATCCTGCTCTGGAACAAAAACGGAAGCGGCGCGGCCCATATGTCCGAGCCTATTTTGTCAGTCTCAGTCCCGCTCTCACCAGCCCTGTCGAGCGCACGAGACCCATTGACGCAACTGCGAAGCTCGATCGATAATAAAAATCTGACAAATACTGTGAAAGATCAAGAGAGCGCTGGAGATAAAACAATGACAATCGCCTTATAACGGGAAAGAAGGAATGAAGTATACAATGAGCTTTATCAGTCTCTGATTGTGAGGGTACGCGACACGACTGCTGAACACGATGCTGACACTGCGAATCGAGAGACACTGCCCGCGGCTCTATTGAAACAGTCCAGAGACACCTGCTCTCCATATTCGGCCAAACCGCTTAACTGCAAATTCTTTGTCCTTCCCTTTTTCTGTTCAGTGGAGCCCAAGTCTTCAATATGGCGATTGTTTTGTTCGTATAAGCGTCGTGGCTATTTTTCACCTCAAAAGGAGCCTAAGGCCAGAAACGTATTCGATAAATATTCGGTCATTTCAGGCTTCACTGTTATGACGACGTAGATACGTACACACATGAAGCTCAGGAAACCAAAATAAAACGTTAATTATAGAACTGCACTTCGATTTTCTTTGAAATTTTTTTAGACGCCCACGCAAGATGTGCCAAAGTGTGAACACCCTATGTCGGCAAATTTTATGAACATTTTAACAGTAAGTTCAATACTTGGAACACCCCATGTGGGAGAGTAACAAATTTTCAGAGGAAGACAATGTAAATTTCTGTAATCAACGTTTTATCGTCTTGTATTTAGGCCTTTTCGGAGATGTGTCTAGCTTAATTTGTAAGAAGTCCATTTCAGTTTGAAAGGGATTCGGTTTGAAAAGCTTCTTGTTTGGTTTGAAAAGTGTTAGTTTAACATGAGAATGTTTTGCACTATTATGTACAATGAGTAAAATACAGGTCAACGGCGTCCTAATACCTGGTTGGCACTGCATAGGTGGAACAATGGCAAAGTATCGAGAGCCAGGGATGTGGATATCTGCTACGGTGAGCAAGACGGTTCCAGGTCGGCGTTTGCCCATCACTAAGTGCGCGCCAAGCACACTGGCGACAGAGCATCCGCTCAGAAAGAGGAGCCCAAGATGATGGCTAACAGACAGGGTGTCGAGTCGATATCCGACTGGTGCTGTTGTGAGTGGAGCGCACTGCTTTCCTTGAGCTGGGCAACCGAAGGCCTACAGTACATACAGTGCGTTTCAAAAGTATAAGGTCACCCTAATTTTGTAAATTTTGCCTTTTTACGACATTTTACGGGTAAGAGGCTGCTTCCACTGAATCCGCCGTGGTCGAAAAGCACACCTGAAAATGGTCCAAAAACCTCTCTTGGATACAACTTTATAAAAGAAGAAATCATTGGTTTTCCGTTATTCCAAAAGTATACGGCCATCGCAGAGACACCTCGAGTTTATTACAATCAATAACCAGCAGTTACAAATTAATAACTAACAGGTCCGCCGTGATTAGAATATTTTCGAAAATTCTGTCTGTCATACTTTCAGCGAAGTTCTTCAGAATATCAGGCTCCAAATGATTCCACGCTTCCTCGATCGCTCTGCACAGTTCTTCGACGTTGTTGAATTGCTTTTCGTTGGCATATATCTGATCTACAAAGATTCCCTAGCTGTTTTCAATCGGGTTCAGGTCCGGCGAACAAGCTGGCCAGTCTAGCACGCGGATGTTTTTGGAGCTCAGCAACACGATGGTTGACCTACTGGCATGTGCCGAAGCGTTGTCCTGCATGACAGTGAATTCCTGTGATGCTCGCGAAGAAATGATAGTAGATAATATTGAAGAATATTCTGATAGTCTTGTGAGTTCATTCGACTCGTGGTAAATGCAAGGAACACCAGGCCATCTGGAAGCCACCACCAGAATGACATCTTCTGAGGACGAGTGAATACTTCCGCAGGTTCCGCCGGTAACAGTGAGATCTATCGATGCTGTCCGAATTGAATTTCTTTCTGTCGGACAAGACTATCTGAAAGCATCGGACTCGTTCAAGTAGGAGGAATTTTATAGTGAAAAAATGACTACCGTGTTACAATCAGTCCTGATGTTTCTACGCGCAAATTGAAGACTTTCGGCCTTGTTGCGGTCAGTCAGCCTCAGAGCAATCTTCATCGACTCACGGACAATGCCGCCGTTGTGTCTGACTGCTCTCTAGATGGTCGTCCGCGATGCAACCAACGATAACGTGTCTGATCGAAGCCGTCGAATTCGATAAAAGTCGCTGAATGTATCGAACACCTTGTCCAGAGAGCACAGGAGGTCTTCCATACACTGGTTTTCTTCCATAGCCAACAGGATCTTTCAGGCGGTTGGACACAGCGCATCTGGAACGACGATGTTGGGTAGCGATTCCACAAGTGGAATGCCCTGAATGATATAGAGCCGAACTTGAGCTTGTTCCTCGACGGACAACAGAGTACCAGGCGACATGTTGGCGTTAGGATAGTAGATAATAGCACTGTAGAGCAGTTGTGATTCAACAGGGCGAAAAATTACAGGCATAACAAACCAGCTTCGTTAGTGGCCTTATACTTTTGAAACAGTGGAAAACTAATGATTTCTTCTCAAATTGTTTTGTATCCAAGAGAGGTTTCTGATTCATTTTCAAGTATGATTTTCGACCAGGGCGAATTAGTGGAAGCAGCCCTTATCCTTTTGAAACGCACTGTAGAATCAACACTCTTTTCTCACCTACGTATCATGCGACCACAAAATCCTTTTACAGAGTCCAGTGATTAAAGTCGCAGTGAAGAGCGTTCCTTTTGAAATCGGTTATGACGGCTATGAAGAAGAGAAGGCCTCAACAACATTTCAGCTGGGAGACGAAATGCAAAAGCAACTAAAATCTAGTGCTTCATTGGTTTTAAAGTCGAAAGGTAAGCATTACACAAGGAGTCCTAATAGAATTGTTGTTCCAGGACCTTTAGATACACTAATTCACTTAGCACTACAATCTCTTGTCTTCATAGACCCAAGGCTACACGAATCCACTCGTTATTATCTACAGATAAATCCCACAACGCTCCGAACAGCATGAGCGGCATATGGCGTGAGAACCGAAAAAAAACCCGTCATAACAACTCGAAGAAGCAGAAGGGATCAAAGGAAGAATCGTATGAAATTGGATGGGAACAAGACCACGGATAGAGAGCAGTAGTGGCAAATTCGCCTAAAGTGCTAAGGCGTAAAAATATATGCGCTTTTGCTTTTTCAGCTGTAACTCTCTTCATGTTCATGTTCAGCCTATTCCAATTTTGGTATTTGACGGAGCTAAGCACTGCTCAGTAAAAGGGCGTATATAGACACTGCACATCACTGGGAACAAAGGTTGGGATTTTTTGATCTATCCTAAATGAGAGGCATTGCACTATGGCTATTTGACAACGGCGGAAAAACTGAAAGCAAACTAGTTTACGGAGACAACACCGTGAACAGGCCTACGGGAGCCATTCTTTACAATTTCGTAGCCGGAAGGCCATATTGTTTACATTTGTTTCGCTTTCCAAGCGGTGCCGCTCTCCATCAAGGATAGATTCGAAATTTTTATTGAAAAACGGAAAACTGGCAAAACTGTTTGTGAAATCGGATAATTCGAAGTAACGTAAAATGTAAAAAATAACGACTGTACAGCGAATAACACTTAGCAAGTTTAACACTCGTCACGAACTGGGGAGTTGGCTAAACTAGTCCTTCACGTTATTAGCCCTCTTTCCAAGCAAACGTCGTTTCCAGTTCATTCCATAGCGGTTTAATGATTCACTAACAACACCTGGTTGTGCTGGCCTCACTCCCGCAGAGGCGCTACCTTGCATTGCTGTCATGCTGGAAAATCAGAAATGACCCTGAGTGTGTAATGCATACAGATATATGACATTAGAAAATCGTCCCGTATAGATTACCATTCATCGTGCCTCAAGTTCTGTGAAGTGCCCTGTTCTTTTTTAAAGGAACACACACAAGCCATGGCCAATTCTCATCGATGTTTTGCTGATGGTTGTTGACGCTTTAGATAGAGTCGTTTTTTGTCAGGGAGTACATATCAAACACAATCTTTTCAAAACATCATAAAATTGCTTTATAGCTCGAGATAACGTTTGGTCGCTTTCATGGTGTCTAGCTCAGGTGGGTGAGAGCCCACTCCACTCGTATTCCATTGTTAGACGCTGGAATATACGGCTTCTTAGTACGCCGTCTCGCTTTTAGTCCTGCGGCACACTGGTGACGGCAACCAGTGTTCGCAGAAGGTTTTTTGCTGCCTAGACAACGAAATTCCTTGTAGAATGTCAACCGCTGTAAACCAAAGATTTTCACGCTGCAAGCGGAGAATATTCCTGTCGACCAAAGATTTTGTGCAACGTGGTCGTCCTTTTTTCTTCTTATCGACGGGGCATTCTGAACACTTCAGCACTTCAGGAAGCCTCTCATTGCCGGCCCTCCGAATCTGAACTGTTGTGCAAGCTCCATAGGTCCTCTCTTGGTTAGGACCTTCTAAAAATTCTTGTTGTTGCCGCTCGTATAACTTCCCAAGCATTACGTGTTTTCGCCGTGCTTTAGTCAGTAATTGTTCTCTACTCATCTAAAGTTGTAAAAAAAAGTTCAAGAATTTCAAATTGAAGTTTTGCCACGCACAACAGTTTTCTGATCCACTTCTATAAAAAGCTGCTATTTTTCTCGCATTTCATTTAGTCTCATCAAAACAGGGTAGTAAACTGCATTAAAGCTGGGCGCTCAGCTTCTTTTTTTCCAACTCGGTTCATACAGTTTGGAGAGTTACGCCCTACATGCAAAGGCGCTACTTTTGCTTGCTTCTGTAGGTCCGTCTTCATTCGCCTGCATTTAAATTTGCAAAGAGATAAGGTCAGTAGAGAATGAAAGCTTCGAAAACGAAAAAAGTCTGTGGTGGAGTAATCCTAAGGGCATGGAGACACTGAGTAGCAAATACTAAGTAACAGCACTAAGCAGTATAGAGGGGCATGAAATAGTGGAGGGGTGCATGACTTCATTCACCACAGTACGCGGTTAACTTCGAGAAAGATTTCGTGAATTGATAAGGCAAGCTCATCGTTCTTATGAAGCGAGGAACATGATGCAAGAGACGGGCATCTTTTGATGCTACCTCAGGGTCTGTTAATACTTCGCGACGGGAGCAACGGTCGCCCAGGTAAATCATACGTATCGATATTGCTAGGCGAGCACTCGACATCAATCGATCCATATGCATTGCACTAGCGATCCAGTCGCTCCCGTCGCGAAGTATGAGCAAGGCTTCAGTGATGCAGCAAAACCGAAATTATGCTTACTGCGCCATAGACCATGCAAAGGAGCGGCTTACGGCTTAAGCAAAGAATGTTGCTCCGGCCAGGGACTTGTTTGAGGGAGCGAGTTTTCAACAAATTCTTGCTCGTTTCTCACGCCTGACACGCGTTTCTGGAATGCATCGCTCCCAAAATTACCATGGAATCAATGGGTAAAGGTGGGCGTTCAGAGTGCGTAAGGTATCCTAAATCTCTGTCAAGGAAAGCTTCCCAACTCATGGTGAGCTTTTGCGATGCTATTTTGGCAGGATGTAAGGCCCTGTGAGTGGAGTCCGGAACCACAGATTTTGCTGAACGCTTCTTTAAAGACCTGAAAAGGAGGTCTGAAAGCGTGCGCGCAACTATTATCAACCCCTACGACACCCATCGAGATGTACCTCGGTGGCGCAGCCGGTAACACTGCGGCCTCGTAGAAGCACACCGGCGGACTTTTCAGTTCAAGTCCAAGTGCTGTCACTAATTTCGCACGTATTAGTTTGTTGTTATTACACTTTCTAATTTTAGACCACCAATGCTTACAACAAACCAAGGCTCTCTATTTGTGCCTTCATATGTGATAGTTTTTCAACTACGCATATCCGTACCACCACCATATCATACCGTATCGCCAACGATATTGTAATTGCAGACAAATACGCTCATCTTACTGCTGAGCATAATGAACCTGGGCCATATCGGCACATAAGTGCACTAAAAATGTCGTTCTCACCTGAACATGTTCTCGGCCGACCTTCACGCCGGATTTCACTTCTCTGATAAGAGAGATATTGCGGTTGCGGACGCCATAAAAGGACTCCTCCTGGACCACATTTATAGAGATATCGACTGTCAGGAAGAAGAGGCGGTACAGGTTAGAGGTAGCAGGTTAGAGGCCATCCGGAATATGTTACATGCAGCCGAGATGATATATTGAAAGTGGGAAACTGGTATGAAATATTATACAAAAAGGGTACCACCCGTGACTTTTTTTTGAGTGCAAATTATAAACGAACCTACCGACAGTTCTGCGCTCCGGTGTTTCAACCGTGTCTGTCATATGCATGGGTGGCACCTAGTTACGTCGATGTTCACCCGGGACTCTTCTCTGCACCCACAGATTACGCGGTCAACGAAGAAGAAGTGGTCATTCCTTTCTAGGGAAAAGATTGTTCCTCACTGGCTTCTGTATGGTGCAGCTGGTGTGACAAGCGCTTGTGTTTTACTTGTTTCATAGTTTCGTACCCTAGCTAAAAGGGAAATAATAAATATAAGACTTTTAATTTAGTAATATATAAGACTTTTCATTCCCAGAGAAATGATATGGTGCAGATATGAAGAGTTGAACAACTAGCGCATATGAAGGACCGAAAAGACAGCCGTGGTTTGTTGTAAGCATTGGTGGTCTAAAACTGCCTCCTGTGATCAAGAGAAAGCGTAGTAAACAACAACAAAATAATACGTGCAAAAATAACGGCAGCACTCGGACTCGAACTGAAACGTCCGCCGGTGTGCTCCTACGAGGCGGCAGTGTTACCGGCTCCGCCACCGAGGCAGATCTCGTTGGGTGTTGCTGGGTTGATGATAGTTGCGCGCACGCTTTCAGACCTCATTTTTAGGTCTTTAAAAAAGGCGTTCAGCAAAAACTAACAGTTGCTCTGGACTCCACTCACAAGGTCCTAAATTCTGCCAAAACAGCATCGCAAAAGCTCACCATGAGTTGGGAACCTTTCCTTGTGAGATATCCTGGAGATTTTGCGTAAGCACTTTATCTTCACAACAACGTATAGTGACCAAAAATAAATTTATTGGTTTGCTCAGTTCTGATACCCACCGTTTTAGCGAGGAAAGGCTCAGCTAGCAGTGGGATCGGAGTTAATCTTATGAAAATGGGAAAATGACCCTGACTTATAGTTGCCAACCAATAGACAAGTCATTGCTTTGTGTATCTTAAATAATCTTGGTACCCATCAGTTTACAGCGGAAAGGCAACGACCTTTGTAAGCAATGAGAGCGGTGTTCATGTTCTATGAAAACGAGAAACTGGCATTTTTAGATATGAAGAACGACACTTTAAACGTAACCATGACTTACATCCAATTCCAAACCTGTGAACTGCCTCCTACTTCCACAGGAAACGTCGCTGCATCAACAATTATCGCTGTTCTAGAGGTAAGATTTGGTCTTAGAAGACGCTTTACAAATCTAGAGGTTTAGCTTAGGACGCGCGAATTTCTGTTCGATTACTCGCAGTAAATTTCATATGAGATTTGGTTACACAATAATTTTTTTCTTGCCCACCAACATCTCAAACAGCGTCGCGGAGTGGTAGTAGGTTGATGAACCATTTTCTAAAATTACGTTTACAGCTCTTTCAGTGAACTCTCTTGATTCTGCCGTATTTTCAGGGAATTATATTAGCTGCAATCGCACTATATGCAGCATTTACCATTTATCAGAAAAGGAACAACTTTGCCCACGAACGTATGGGCGATAGTTCGCAACAGGTGGAGAGTACAGTAGTGTATTCTCGTGCTTCAGTCAGCAACTAAACTTGACGACGAAATGTTCAGAATTACGCCGTCGACACTGATGAGTGATTACGAGCACTTCGATTGTCTGCCTGGTTTCCTCCTAGCACAAGAGATTCCCATTTTCGATTGATTTTATCTGTTTTATCTGGTGTGCTGATGTTGGCGGATACACCTATGCAGATTGACTCCTATCTTGGACATCCGCTGTGAGAATGACGAGGTATGCGATGCTGCCAGCATGGCGAAGCGACGCTTCACAACAGAAAGCCAGACGTTGTTCAGACATCACCTAGCTGATGCTGTCGCGTCTCCGTGAAGTTTATTCAAGCGCATAAATTCGCTTGATGCTCCCAAAAAGTACCTCACTAGTGTAGAATTAGGACAATAAGCCGGGGCTGCCAACGCTTCGGTTAAACCTTTTGCGGTGTCGGACATAGACGTTGCTTAGCCGATCTTCTAAGACCCTACGTTTTATGCTTGCAGAGATTTCATCTCGCTAAGGTCCGAATTTGCTCTCCTTTTCGGATAACCTCGTAGGAAATGTTCACTCGTCAATGTTTCGCAATTCTCTTCTTTTATTTAAGTACCGTAAGGATTGCAAATAAATTTTGCCCACAAATCGTGGGCAAAATTTTCTTGTAGTCCTTACAGTATTGATGTTATTGATATAAATGATTCTTCAATACTTCTAACGCTTTATTAATGAGTAGGCTCTTTGTCACCTCTAATCTTTTCTCATATATCGTTACGATGAAAATTTAAAAATATCAAAGGAATTCTAGCTCATCTCTCAGCAGGCACTAGAAAGAGCTTATGGTCTCTGAGCATTTGTATACCGCACACTTCCTCTACATACATAATTCCGTTGAGCGTTTCGACTGCGGTCGTTCACATTCTATGAGGAATTGTGAAGACGGAATCACTACTTTCGAAGCGCTGCTCAATTTTAGGCCCGGTGGCGATCAATCTACTACGACATAGAATCAAAAATGACTTCGCAACCCGAGCTGCGCTGCACTGTGTTACTTTATTTTGTTTCCCATCATAACGTTCACAGATTTTCAGAGCTATGCTCGACCTAAAGGCTTACTCTTCATCACTATGGCCATTTCTAGAGTCACGGTTCCGAATGAGGAAACGGAGACGTTGGCTCTCAATTGTTGTATCATCTACCTCTTTGTTGAGCATATTTGACAACTTTCCGAGATACTGCTATTTTCTTAGCGTTCACTCATGTTGGGCGAGCAGCGTCATAATTTCCAAATCATAGTCAAGACGCTCATGGCTCATGCATGCTGTCATGGTGTGATGTTCCCAGTCTCTCGCACTGTAAGCCGAACAGCATGGGCGATTGCGTAGGATGTGGCATATAGTCTTGCCCACAGATGCAAGTGCTATCAATCTCCTGGTCCGTACTTTTCAACCCGTGAACGCGAACACCGTCGAAAACGTCGAATGAGGACAAGAGACAAGCTATAGGATGAACAAAGGAAGGTCAGGAGTGCAGAACAAAAATCTTAATATTTAATATCTGTGGTTGTGGGTTAATGGGATGGTAATTCGGGTGGCAAAAAAACTATTCATTAATAATGCGTTGGAAATTCTTGCACTTACTAAGCCTTCCGACAGTATTAATTGAGAGTCATCATTGCCATGTCAAGAAGTAAAAGAGACTTTTTAGAAAAACGGGCCGGAGCAAATAGTCTAAAAATGTTGCCGATGCTACAGTGGGGTGCGCGAGCGACACACGGAGTATTAATTTGGTGATTGGTTTTGCTTCTCTGTTCCGACTGTTTTCACTGCTTTTCGTTTTCTTCGAGGAGAGATTGCTAGCTGGTCACTTGCTGCTTTTCCTGTTTCGTATTGCACCATGTAAATGTTTGCCTCATCTGTATGCGAATGTTGTGAGCTGGCATTTATACAATCGCCTTCGTAAATTCTGATCGTAGTCATTGTGTAGACCAATGATAGTTTTGAAATCGACTAACATCTGCTAGTAGGCATTTGCTTTCAGATTAACTGCGGGAAGCATTTTCAGAAAAAAACAAACCTGAGGTATTTGAGCTGTCATTTTTCTGTCTGAATCAGAACAATCAGATGGTGAGCGATGTTTGGAGCAAACTATTCGCGTTCTGTGTATTAGGGTCTCCGTTCGACTCTACGGATTTCGTTTCATGACTTAACACTCTGTACCAAGCCGGGGGTGTGTCCTTCGATTCATTCACTGTTTAGTTGCTAGGTCTTCAGTTTACTCCTATGGATTGTCCACTACCGTCATTTGATTGCCTTCTTTGAATGTGGTCAATTTTTTAATAAACATGGTGTTTCTTTTAACACACTAAACGCAGAATTGTTCGCAAGACAGGTTTAACTGTTTGGTTATTGATGAAATATCTAGCACTTTCGAACTTTAGTCACAGTCTGCAATAGTTATGCATACTCTTGCAATCCTGATTTATTACATTTTTGCTTTGATCATGTATAGCAGTATGTATATTTGATCTGTTTGAACTAGCTATCACTTCATTAATAACTACTCGTTCACTAGCAATTGTATTTGCATAGTGGTCTGGTTGTAAACAGCTTTAATAGCCAATGTGTTCAACTACAATGCACAATAACTGAGTTATTCCCATACGCCGTTAAGATCCTTTTATAGATGTGGTCTTCTAAATTTTTCGAATTTTTGACCGATTTCGAACCCTTCGAGCGCTTGAATTCGAATAGTTTAAGTTTAAAAAGCGTTTTTTAAATATCCCATTTCGAGTGCATGCGAAGAAATGCGTGCTAGTACACCATTCTTCGCTAAGCATTCTATTGGCACCATTTAATTACTTGAGTAAGCGTGGCTCTCTGAAAATTTTGTATAGAATAGTTTCGAATTCCGAAAAGTTTCAAGCATTCCAGTTCGAATATATTCCAAAAACGTTATCTTTCTGAATATTCGATTCTGTATACTTCGAAAAAAGCTTTTTTTTTCGAGTGTTTGAATTCGAATATTCAAATTCGAATGAAACTAATCAAATACGAATTCCAATAGATCATTCGGCTTGACAATAGTCTGCTCAAGAAGTGGGCTCTAAACAGAAAAGGACACAGCGGAAAGGTACAGATTACGCTTCGTCGAATTTTGTCCAAGGTTACCCTTTGAGGTGCGAATCACGTAGACATGAAGAAGTTTTGGGATGCAGTTGTTTGCTGCAAGTTTATAACAAACAATTACAGTCCATGACTAAATATCGATTGTTTCCATTTTGGAAAGTTTGAGGTGAGATTATGAGGGTTTGGATCCTACCGGATATGTTTCGCCTCAGGGTCGAAGCCGGAGGCTGGACAGAAGTTCGACTAACCCATCGAAGATGTCGACATTGTCGATTTTTTCTCGCTTTCAATATGTTGCCTAAAACATATCGCCTGCTGAGCAGGATTCATAACAAGTAAATAATTTCGTCCGACGAACACATATGTGTAGTGACACACACTAGCGATTTTGCTCAGAGGTGTTCATTTCAAATGACAAGCTCGAATGTGGTGAGCGCTGGATGGGCTCGACACCAAACAGGAATATCGGCAAACAATAGCGATAACGAATTTCAATAACTCATGTCACTCCAGTTCTGAGGGACTGCATAGGATATTCGGACAAATGACTGTCGTTGATAGTTCACGGTCTCCAGTCGCCTTCCATTGACGTGAACTGTACTCTTGTATAGTGACTCCAGTTTTCTTGAATTCCTCCTTTTATCTTCCGAAGTGGGTGTGGGAGAATGGTATTCGCCCAGAAGAAACTGGACTCACTGACAAGGGGAGGGTCTGAAGCGTATGTCTGTACTGGGAAAGCGACTCACATAGGTAGTAGACATTGGATTCGACGCCAAATCGGATAATTCGAATCCGTCATTTTTTCAAACCCGGTTGAAAATGCTATGCGAATAACGGCATCTTTTAAAACCCCGCATCTCTGGGTGATTCATTCAAGAGCAGCTTTAACAAGATGGATTTTCTTATGATCCAAATGTCTGATTTGTCTTCGAATCCCATACCGGATATCCAAATCGGATAGGCATCAGGTTTCTGTTCGAAGTCAGTTATCTGAATTATCCGACAATCCGATCTGGTGGAAGCTACCCCTATCTGAACCCTGAGATCCGAGCTTTTCGAAAATCCCATTGTTAGCACAATTTACTCAACCAGTATTCGAAAAAAAAGATGAACGCGAATCGGCTACACCCCTACACGCCGCCTACGACTCCGAGAACTGTTCCTCGTAACATTTGACAGCAGGGTAGAAGGCGGTGTTGATATCATCGTCAACACGCATTTGGCCATGAACATCGATTTGAACGAGTCTCTGGCAAGCCGAATCGGACGTCTGCGACTGAAGCGATGTAGCGGCTACGTGCCAGCTTTGACTGTGTTCGTCGCGTGTGCCCCAACATCCGACTACGACGACGATGAGGTCGAAGCCTTCTTTGTGTAGCGGGAGAAGTTCTTCAAGGAGAATAACACCTATCTAAAAGGTAATCGCCAGCGTCTTCAACTTGGGTCACGAAGGTCATCGGAGGAACGTCACATAGGAGCCCACTGTTAGGAGTGGAACGAGCAGGGCGAAAGACTGTCTGAGTTCATCATTTCGACCAAGAGCCTCTATGGAAGCTCACAGTTCCAGAAGCCTCCATTCCTACGATGGACCTGGGAATCCACCGGTGGCCAGTTCCGCAACAAGATCGACCACAACATCTTTAACCGCGAGTATTGCTTGACTGACGTCTCCATTGTTCCCAAGTTCTACAGAGGATCGGACCATCACTTCCTTCGTACGAGGTTCCGCTTTTCACGTCAAGGAGAGAAGGCCACGATGTTCAAGGAGAGGAAAACGACCACCAATTGAGACCATTACTGCTCTCTTATGACAAGCGAGCTCGAAATTTCATAGGGTACAATTTCACTCTCTGATGTCGTTTCCTTCAGAATGGAGAAAATTATTTGCGTTACAATTCAATCGTTCGGTTGCGTTGACGTCAGTGATTCGAAGAGCGCTTCAAAAAATCTTGTAAGGAAAGTACTTAAGTCATCATTGTTAAACAACAACTGAAATTTTTCAGAGTGCAATTTCGGACGCAGATGTCGCTCCTTCTGGTAGAAAGCTGTCGTTTCATGATCTCCTGGAAAATCTGAAAAATTGCACATTTCTCATTGATTCGAAATCTGCTGGCAGAAAATCTTTATTTTAGAAACAGTTTCAATTTTCAGTTTCAAAGAGCAATCAGCTTTCAAAACTTTAAAGGATTCAATTCTGTAGTTATATCGCGTCTTCTTCAATGAAGCGCGATTCTCTTCACTTCAAGCTTGGATCTATCGTGGAGGCGAACTTGAATGCGTTTATTTTGTCTATATGTATGTACAGTGGCGTCCAAAAGTTTGTGAACATTTGCATTTTTTGTCATAACTTGAACCTTAAAAAGTCCAAACAGAGTGAAATTTGGATACGTTGTGATCGCAATAACGATTGTTTGATCTACGTTCGTTATTATCGATTTTTTGCAAGTGCAAGGCCAGCCATGTGCAACGGTCAAAGGTAGGCTGCTAAAGCCTCGAGTGCATTTGTCAATGCATTTTCTTATGAAGCCAGTATAGTAGCGTTTCGACAGACTGTGTGGCTTCTACCAAACTCTTTATTATGCCGAGAGGAAAGAAAATCTCTGCTGAAGTACGAGAAGACATTTTTCGACTCGAATTTCACATTTTTAAAGCTGATTTGAAGCGAGTTCAGGCGAAAAGTGCAAGTGTTCGCAAACTTTTGGACGTCACTGTATATGACCAGTGGTGTTCAGCCAAACGTCGGTCTTGGATGATATTTATTTATTTATTTATTTATTTATTCACAGCGTGGTGATAGCCACGCAGGTATTAAAGGAACAAAAAAAGCAACACAAACATTAATAACTCAAAGTTGAGAACTAAGTAGGCACCAATAAATGAGAACGGAAACAGTTATAACAACGCAACGCAGGACAACACTCAAACGAGCGAATGCTCAGATAATTCTAAGAGATTCTCGTTTTGGCTAGGATTAAGTTGAACTCCCGCACGCTCTATAGGTCAAGAATGTTGGTCTGACTGTGGTCCTCGCTACCGGCACATATAGCCGAAGCTTACCTCTCCTTGTTCTAGACAAATGGCCTCGGAAAAATATGCACGGGTTATGTGCACCTTTTGGGTGAGAATCTTTAAAAGCATGTTGAAATTGAATGATTCATCTTTCGTTTCAGTTAGTCGCAAGCCAGTATACTGTAGCTGAATAATAGAATAATAATGTGACAATATGAACGCATCTTTAGTTATTCGCAAGTCAGTATACTGTAGTTGAAACATAAATAAGTGAACGCGACTGCGGTTTACATCGAATTTGTCAGAAATTTCGACCTTTGCATAGTCAATCACGAATACAATTGAAGTCTTCCAAACGTGAGCGTGGTCTTGAAATTTTCTTACCCGTATTGTTTCTATTATACATTTGCCTATTTGAAACAAATCCTAGCTCTTGCCAACTACCATACCGGCAACGAAGCTTTGCTCCATCGATCAGTGCTCGCACATTTAATAAAGCCTATTCTGCCATAAATTTTGCAACAGAATAGGTTACCTTAACTGTTCTAGTTCTGAGCTGGTTTCATCAAAATTTTAGGGAAGGCATTGAGCTATTGTCAGGCCTCAGCCCATTTTTTGCAATCCTTTACTACATACCCCATTAATCGAGTCTAAAGCTTTTTTTGGCCGACTCCACGGCGCAATATTGAGAATCCTGATGTGGAAAGCATACTAGACCGTCTTATTTCGATTTTTCCTCTTTCAAAGAGCCGTAGGTCTTGATGACTACTACAGCTCTTGCTGAAAACTAATTACCTGCAGCAACATTATGCTCCACACATCAGTGCTCGTGCAAAAATTGTGCAGCAGAATAGGTTTTTTAGAATGATCCAGATTTGAGCTGCCTTGAGCTAAATTCTAGGAAAACCATTGGGCAGCGCTATTATTGGGTAGCAGCCAGTTTGTAGCAAACAATCACTGAATACCCCGTCAATCGAAGCTTATTTTTTGGCCGAATGCAGGGCGCAATTTTGAACATTCACATGTCGGCGAATTATTAGTTTTCTGTGTTCGCATATCTAACGAGGAAGGTCAAAGAGGTCACCGTGGAGTTTCTCAAAGCGACCTATATAGGGTTGTAGAGCGTTGTCTGTGAAGCACCATAGTGGTTTCCAAATTTCCTGCGGACCTCTGGGTAGGTCAAAAATGGCAAAGAACTGTACCGCTTCAGTGCGGGCCGATAACGCAAAACTGACGCCTGGGATACCCTTGTCGTGCCCACAAATAGTCCTGCAAAAGGTTTGGAGCTTCAATCATTGCTAGAACCTAGGAATTGATTAATTCCTAATTGAAGCGAGACGGCGCTTTCATGGGAGGTGCGCGCCACTGGGACGCCAGCGATTGGATGGGCGGGTGGTTAGTGTAGCGGGCCTGCGGGAGGGAGGTCGAGGGTTCGATTCCGGCGGTGGGGTCTCCGCATTGCTGGGCGCACATCTTGCGTTTTTGCCACCGTTAACTGCTTTTCTGTCACGACTAGGTCTCGTATTCGATTTCCAACCTAACCATTGTCCTCCTAGACAGCTGGCATGGGTTCAGGGATCACGTGAACCTCGTTTCCGAGGTGCCTTCTGGAAAAGAGCTTAAGCTGATGACCATCCCGCAGGAGCGACGAGCCTTTACCAGCCTCTCGATGTATACTTCTTCCGGCTTTTCAAACGGTTCATCCGGCGAATTCATGAACATGTGCTCCACTTCCGCCCGGATTTCAACTGCTTCTCAAGAGACAATACTTTGAAGGTAATCACGAATCGCTTCGGACCAGCTCACTTGATGTTTAAATTTTTAAGGCAATTTTCAAGGCACCCATCCTTGCAGGTGGTCAGTCAGACGTATAGACAATTCTGCGCTCCGGTATTTCGAAGGTGCTTTGCGTACGCGTGGGTGGCAGCTGGATATATGGACAAGCATCCGGGGCACTTCTCAACACCGGCGGACTACGCCTTCGATGAAGTGCCTGTCGACACGTCCTGCCAGGAAGCTTCCGGCTGCTCTTCTTTGGCATTTATCCGCTGCTGCTGGTGTCAGAAGTTGCTTTGCTTCGGGTGTTTTAGGCCTCGTGCATACTTCCCGTCGCCGCGATTGAATCGCGGCGATGAGTTTTGCAGAGCGACGCGAAAGAATTTGAATTTCTCTGTGCTCGTCGCATCGCCCATCGCTCTGCAAGGGAGCGCGACGGCGATTCGTCCAGGACCAGCGCTAAATACCGCGCGCGGCGCGAAAAAGTATGCCATGCCCGCGATGGGCGTGGGAAGGCATCGCGCACGCCGACCGCCACTGTTGCGGCGGCCGCGGCGAAGTTTTCTTTGACTATTAGGCCGCGTGCGGCGGAATGGCCATGAACTGAGCGCCGCGATGGAGGTATGCCCCCGGCCTTATAGAACGTAACCACAACTGTTAAACAGTTTATTGCATTCAAATCAGTTTCTTTAAGCCTCAGTTGGCTAGCATCGAGGTTGTAAGCTGACACAACGATGTTTTGTTGCGATCAAAACTTCTAACGCCAGGCGGGACTCGAACCCGCACCTCCCTCTGACCGGGCGGGAATGCTCTACGCCATTACACCACCGGCGCCGGTTGATCGAACGCAACATCCGCACCTCGTGGGACCGATCAGCACCCACCCGTATCCGGGATGGGCTGGCCGCTGATATCAGCATGGGACCAGTTAAGCTGATGGTCTTGATAGAAACAATTCAAATCAGTTTCTTTAAGCCTCAATTGGCTAGCATCGAGGTTGTAAGCTGACACAACGATGTTTTGTTGCGATCAAAACTTCTAGCGCCAGGCGGGACTCGAACCCGCACCTCCCTCTAGCACCCACCCGTATCCGGGACCATCCCGGATACGGGTGGGTGCTGATCGGTCCCACGAGGTGCGGATGTTGCGTTCGATCAACCGGCGCCGGTGGTGTAATGGCGTAGAGCATTCCCGCCCGGTCAGAGGGAGGTGCGGGTTCGAGTCCCGCCTGGCGCTAGAAGTTTTGATCGCAACAAAACATCGTTGTGTCAGTTTATTGCATATTCATTAGCGTGACTTGTGCTTTGAAGCAAAATCGTATCACAGAATGTTGAAATCAGGGTTGGAAATCGAGTATGGCACCTAGTCGTGACAGAAAAGCACTTTACGGTGGCAAAAACGCAAGATGTGCGGCCAGCAATGCAGGAACCGCAACCCCGGAATCGAACCCTCAACCTATCTCCCGCAAGTCCGCCACGCTAACCACCCCGCCATCCAGTCGCTGGCACCCTAGTGGCGCGAGCCTCCCGTGAATGCGCCGTCTCGCTTCAATTAGGAATTAATCAATTCTTAGATTCTAGCAATAATTGAAGCTCCAAACCGTTTGCAGGACTATTTGTGGTCACGACAAGGGTATCCCAGGCGTCAGTTTTGCGTTATCGGCCCGCACTGAAGCGGTACAGTTCTTTGCCATTTTTGACCTACCCAGAGGTCCGCAGGAAATTTGGAAACCACTATGGTGCTTCACAGACAACGCTCTACAACCCTATATAGGTCGCTTTGAGAAACTCCACGGTGACCTCTTTGACCTTCCTCGTAAGCTGTGAACCTCTCCAAAAGCTTTTTCGGAGACACCACGAACGGTATACGATTGCACGTAATGTAAGTAGTTTGCAGATATTCTCCTATGAAACTGCCAACTAACCTGAGGCGTAACCTTTGATTTCCTCGCGAGTAGCAGGTCTATGGCATCAGAAAAACTTCAACTGCGCCTTGATACCCCTTAGTACAACCCTCGATGACTTCGTAAAACAGCGCATGTTGTCCTTCACTCAGCGTGTTCCACCTACCGTTCCTAATTATTAGGACACGATTGCTTTCGGTTTTTTCACAGGTGACCCTGAAAGAACGAACTGGAATTTGATTTGAGTGGCTCGTAGTGTGCGTGATGGTGGTGGTTGTCGTGGTAACAATGCGGGACGCGGTGAACTGACGCGTCCCGTTGCTAAGATGGCTCGATGAAGTCGCCACCACGTGAAACTGCGACAACCGACGGCGAGCCCATCAGCGACGATTCATCACAGGATGAAGGCAGCCAGATACGCGCGTTAGAAGAGGATCAGGTGCGCTGTTAATTGCTTCCATTGTCCGCCTTTTTTTGATTGTTTTCATTTGTCCTTCTTACTAGATCGTACTGAAAGCTTCCGCCACTTTAGTGCTTTGTGTATTCCTTCCTCGATTAATCTTTGTATTCCATGACTTTGTGGAGATGTTGGACCATTACTTGCAGAAACATAAAGCTTTATGTAGATAATAGGGATAGAGAATAAAGGACGAAGCTAATAATTCCTTCTTGAGATGCGCACCGCCTTCTACTTTTAAGGGATGTATTGTAGGCAAGTTTAGTGCGTATTTGGCTCCTACAATGACTGGTGGTTGCCCACCGATGAGTAAGTCAGTGCACTATCCTTCTCTGAACGGGTGAAAACAAAGCAAGCCTTGTGCGGGAAACCCGAACGAAGAACCTGGAGACGCGAATGCGCTACAGCTAGCACCTCCTCCAACGTGGCTACCATGACCCCCAACGAACGTGCCTTTAATGTGGATACACACAAAATTTGAGCACTTATAGCGCAGTCGGAGGAGGCGTCGACTGTCGCGTGCACACAATACCAGCTTCCTGGTTCGGATTTCCCGCCCTGGCCAATCAAGCCTTCTATCCCGTCGGGGTCGGTGAACTGGTACCAGACATGTCTTGGAAGGATAAGGCGCTGACTTGTTCATCGACTGGCCACCGCAAGTCATTGTATGGCCAAATACGCAATCATATCGTCTCCACGACATCCCGTAGAAGTCGAATGCGCTGGTGCATCCCAAAAGGGATTGAGTAACGCCTTCCTTTATCCTTATTTTATCCTTACACACAAAATTTGAAAGATGTTTCCAAAAATTAGAGAGCTTAATCCAATTTTCGTCATAACCGAAACGTCAGGTCCTTCTCGAAGATGTTCAACACTTAGATCTCGGAACCATAAGGCCAAAATTAAATCGGAACTCTCTGGTTCTTGGTTCCTCTGGTTCCTTTTCTGGTTCCTTTGCATTTGAGCGAGAAAATCTTTCGGCCCGGCTTTTACTAGAGATTTCCGTGCAAGGGCGATTATGCAATTTAGTTGCTACGTTAGGAAAGAATTCTTTGAAAACCAATAGTGAAGGGGTGACATGAGCGCTTTAAACAAGAAAAAGCGAAATTTGAAATAACGGAAAATTTTGTTCAGAATAGACTACCGTCCAGATGATGAGGTAGAAGAAAAGCCAAAGGATTTTCCATGAATTAGCTGCATGTTGTGACATCAAAAATAAAATGTACAGCAGAGCCGTGCCCTGTACGAGGAAAAGAAAGAAGTTCAATCGAGATCCCACCATTCTGTCAATATTGAACAGACTTTGAGGTGAGGCTCAGGCCAGTAATCAAACCAGTCACCAGGTTTGCTGACTGCAATGCATTAGCCGTTAATAGTATCTATGCTGAACAAAAGAAAAACACCGCTCTATAAAATAGGCTACAATATCTTCAATAAAATCTGGAATTTTTGGTTCTCATTCTCACAGGATCGGATTTTCAGATAATTTAGATAACTGATTTTGATTAGAAATCTGATGTCCTATCCGATTCGGATATCCGATGTGATATCAAAAGACAAAACCAGTCAGTTGCACCCTTCTTGTTAAAGCTGCTCTTATCTGAATCACCCCGAGATTAGGGGCTTTTCAAACATGCCGTTATTGGCATCATCCTTTCAACAGGGTTTGAAAAAATTGACGGATTCGATTTATCAGACCCGGTATCGGACCCACTACCGCGCCGCTTGCACACGGTCGACCAAAAACTTTTTTAGTCCCATTTTTCCCATTTTGCTAATTAATTTCCTGTTATGGGCAATTTGGAAGCAAATACAGAAGGAGGCGTAATTCTACTCGTTCTTCTTCCATTTGGTATCAAAAAGTTAAACTCGCATCGTGGACATTACCGATTACTACATATTGGTCGGAGGGAGTAGTTGGCGTCGATTGAAAAAATCTTCTTATGTTGTTTTCTTGTTGAAAAACCTGCCCATTGGCAGTTATATTTGTGCTGTGTGATATCTTGCTTCGAAGATAAATAACAATTGTGCACAAAAAGATCAGAGCGGTCGAGATATGGAGTTGTCTCACTAGTACTTTCAAACTCCTAAAAATCGGCCTGAATCGCATCAATAGAAACAACAACAGGAGCTTGAGGACTGGAATTTGAAGGCAAACTGTTTCCAACAGCTTTGACACAGGAATTTTTGCATTCAACCAACTGCTGCATCCTAGCGTTTTCTATCTCAAGTTGAGCTTCTTCCTCCGAAATTTTGAGACACCGTTGCTGAAGCGTTTCCATTTAACGTTTAGTTTGAAGAGGAGCGCTGAGCACATTGGTAAAAGCAGCTAACTCGCCATCCGTTTCAGACAGTACAGTTTCGATAGGCTTCATCGGTGTCATGTGTGACAATGTCCACATGCTTCCTCTTTCTTGATCTTGGGACGGAAGAGGCCTGAAGTGGAGTGTTCATTTCAGAAACAAAGCAACTTCGAAAAGAAGAATGTTGACCTTCTCAGGTTGCGCTCAATAAGGCAGGCCAAATCAGTTCCCACCACAAGGGTTCTCCAAATTTAGACGAACTCAGTCGCGAAACGGGAGGAATACAACTACAGGATCGCAAGTGCTCCGACGCAGTACAGCGGAATACTAGTACGAAGAAATTGGAAGAGCGAAATTTTTTGAAGAAAACAGAATACACGAATACAACGGTAACTGCTCTGCGGAATCAGAGAAATATGCCACTCATTCAGGACTGCCGCAAGTGGTGGATTGATACATTATCATTGAGAAAAGAGAAAAGTTGGGCTATATCCATGTAGTGTAGCTCTGTCGCGTAAATTCTTGAGTGAAAGATTTGGCTTGTGCAATAGAGGGCTTCAGAGATTTTTATAGGTGGTCCGTGAGGAAAAATTTACCAAGACCCTATTGTACACATACTACTTCTGATATTACAATTACTACTACTACTACTACTAATACTACTACTTCCACTACTACTACGACATACTACTTATTTCTGTTTTTAGAATTATTATTAAACGTTACAGGGAATATATCACCACGAAGAAGTTGTGGTTCCACCTCAATTTGAATCTGACGACGACATTCCCTTGCATACGGAGCACAGTGCTGGTAATGGGAAGCCAGACACGATGCTAAGTGCAGCCGACCGACCTGCAAGTGA
Source organism: Heligmosomoides polygyrus bakeri (assembly GCA_947359475.1). Taxonomy (NCBI): domain Eukaryota; kingdom Metazoa; phylum Nematoda; class Chromadorea; order Rhabditida; family Heligmosomidae; genus Heligmosomoides; species Heligmosomoides polygyrus. The sequence goes on from OX375870.1 coordinate 17,063,991, forward strand.
GTTGCTACATGTTGCTTCGCTGGATGTTGCATTCGGTCAGACAGCGCCAGCGGTGTAAAGGCTTTGAGCATCCTACCTGGTTAGCAGTGGTGCGAGTTAGCTGGAGTTCTGATCCAAAAGAACGTGATAACAGCTTGTAACCTTACAAGGAAAGGTTTCCAACTCATTGCGAGCTTTTGCGATGATATTTTGGCAGGATGTAGGGTCGTGTGAAATCACAGAATCACAGTTTGCTTTTGCTGAACACTTTTCTTGAAGACCGGAAAAAGAGGTGTAAAAACGCGTGCGGAACAGCCATCAACCCCTATGACACTCCATGAGATGTGCCTCGGTATCGCAGTCGGTAGGAGTACCGCCCTATAGGAGTACACCGGAGGGCTTTCGAGTTGAAGTCCGTGTACTGCCCATATTTTTGCACACGTTAGTTTGTTGTTATTACGCTTTCTCATGATCAGAAAAGTCAATTTTAGACCATCAATGCTTACAACAAACCAGGGCTGTTTATTTGCACATCCATATGTACTAGTTTTTCAACGATGCCTATCTGTACCTTATCATTTCTCTGGAAATAAAAAGTCTTATTGCTCATCCATTTTAGTCAACAGCTATGGTACAAAACTATGGAATTTGTTGTAAGCATTGATGGTCTAACATTGACTCCTATGATGTGGGAGAACGTAATAACAACAAACTAATATGCACAAAGATATTGGCAGTACGTGGATCCGAACACAAAAGCCCGCCGGTGTGCAAAGCCCAATGAGGTGGCACTCCGACCTACTGCGCCACCGAGGCACATCCTGTGGGGTGTCATAGGCGTTGATGATTGTTGCGTACACAATTTTACACCTCTTTTCCGGTCTTAAAAAGCGTTGAGTAAAAACTAATTTTTAATTTAATTTAGTTTTAATTGTTAATTTAAAAAAATTGGTTGCCACTCACACGACCCTAGAGCCTGGCAAAATAGCACCGCAAAGCTAACCATGAGTTAGGAACCCACGCTTGGCAGCACCAGGCAATTAGGGCTGAGCGAAAATTACTTCAATCAGCTGCTGCATCGCTTTAGGAAACTTCATAATTAGGGCGAAGACGTTCCCTTTCAGTTTACTCCCAGGCTTCGAGCCTTTGCCATCTTGAGCGGTAGAGGATGGCGGTGGAGGGCTCGACGAAATCGGTGATGCATGTGTTAAAATTCTCGTGCGACCTCCTCTGCCGTGCTGCGATCGTATTGCGTTCCAAGGTGTCTTGAAAGCTAGTCATAGCTGTTTGTTCATTTGTTTGCTTACACTCAGGGTGCACTATTACATAGGACAAAAACGTCAAGAACAAGGTTAGACCAAAACCAAATTTGAGCACAACGAACTAATCGTGCAAAAAACTGAATGTGCCTTCAACACAATCCTCGCAAATCACATAAGACAGTTTTTTGAGGAGCCATCTAGCTGCACTAACCTTGTAGGGAATATTGTTAATAAACTCTGTACAAATTTACAGAATAGAAGCCTTTTGACAAGGTGGAGAAACGCTTCATCGAGCTGTCCTTAGAATTAGCATCGGCATAAATTACAGAGTGTCTGTTCCAGGAAAATAAAGCAGTGAATTAAAGGAAGCATTAATTGAGCATTGAAATGAACAACACTTTAGCAATGCAGTGGCTGGAGAAAGACAACGCAGCTAATCGAAGTTATTCCGGAGCGGGCCACAATAGGCATCTCCTTGATGTGATGCAACCTCCAAGCGTATAGCTTAGGTCCAAGTGCACATCTAAGAGTTAGTCTGTTCTGTAGCTCTGTGTAGTATACGTTATAGTTGTGCTCGAATGACTATTCAAATAGGTATTCGAACGATTTTCATTCGAATATTCAAAAAAATCGCGTTTTTCGATTGTATTCGAATTCGAATATTTAGAAAAATCTTATTTCAAATATATTCGAATTCGAGTTTTAAAGTTTTTAGGCATTCGAAACCATTCGAATATTCGAAAAAAATCGAGAGCATAGCACACGTTCTTCACATTTTCACGGCGCTGTTATTAAAGATCTAACCTACTTCAGCAGGAATCAGTGTTAATTTTGTAGCTCCATGAAAAGGTGAAACTATAGTCGAACTATGGTCGATGTATTCACAGTGTAAAGTGAAAGAAACTGCTTGCTCCAATGCAGCCTTGGATCGCAGACGAACGTGTCGCGGCAGTCGGGGCATTGCACAGTGCCTACGTTTGAGTCCTTCGCTTTCCGAATATGATCTTCTCCAAGTTTCTCATGAGCTACTTTACTTCTTCAACGTGTCAAGTCAATTCTCCCGTCTTCGGAAAGGTTCATGTGAGATGTGTACACTGATTTTTAGGCGTTCGATCTGTCCGTTTCTCAGGAAATCGAGTACTCTCTTCTGAAGTAGAGCAACCACAGGTATCAGAGAAGCTGCTTCATCCTTTGCTCTCCGTGTAATCGCTACAAATTTTTAGAGTGCTGAGACATCTCACGACACGGAGTACGAGGAGGCACTAAGTAAGTATGCTGATCTGATACTGTAGAACTGTTTTTCATCTTTTCGTTAAGAATCTTCTAAGCTTTTTGTCGCTACGACGTTTCGTTAAAACCATGTTCATAGCCTGAGACGTCCTAGGAAAGCATACACAGTTTCCCGCAGGGGATTGCTCAACATTAATCGATTGGTATGCCTTACACAGGCAACTTAATCTTTCCCACCAGGGACTGTAGACGTTACCTAAGTAAAATATACGTCCCCCATTTAGGCGAGATTTATACTCCAGTGGCCGTGCAACGCGACGTTACGAAAGCTACCATTACCGATCCTCTGCGCCACCTAACCGATATTGGTAGATTTAATAACGCCGTTCCGCCCGGCGACTGAAGTATAGATCTCGCTTTAGTCCTCAATTCCCCTTTAGTCCAGGTCCTCAATTTCGGGACTAGTATCGCATTGCACCAGCCATGGTTGGTTGCAGGCAGTATGCTGGCTCGTGACCTTCGTACCCGAATAAAATAGCGAATCACGACAGGAATCGTTTATTTGTCCATGGAAAATACTCCCTCGACAATTGCTATGACAGGTGACACAATTTGCGATTTAGAAACTTCAGATCTTCCGTCAAATATTCCATACCCACCCTCATCACCGCCAGCTTATCAGAGTCCACGTCCTGTTGCAAAGGAGGAGGACCACAGAGGTGAGCCTTTAAAATACGGCTGTGGAGATATTGGGTTCTGTGGCATTTCACGAGGTGTCGTAAAGCGCGAGAGAAAGAGCGCGAGAGTTTTTTGGTGTGCTTGACGTTGTGGTCGCGCCATGGACTCGTCCAACTTTCCGCAGTGTTCACTGGACTGATTGTGTAAACACAGTTTATAAAAAATACCAGGCTAGTATTGAGGGATACTAAATAGATAGTTGAAAAAGCGAAAGGTCAGTCCTTGAGGAAAAACTCTCCTGTTCCCGTATTTCGCCCACTTGAAAGCGGTTGCTGCATCGTCGTGGGTCGCCGTCCTAACCGGTCACAGCAGAATCGGAATAAAATTCTGTAATAGTCAGCGTCAGCGTGGTTACAGTTCGTCTCAGAATCGTTATCGTGCGGTCTCCCTTAAACCTTTGGGATTGGCGCACAGTTCCTTTTGAGTCCATAACTGCAAACTTCTTCGAATCTCTTTATATTTCTTCTCATTTCTTTGTAAGGATATTATTCCTGTTCTTCTTCTCTGGGTTAGTAACACTAACTACGAACTAACTAATGGAAAAATATCTCATGCTGATCTTGACACTCTGGTCTAGGGAAGACGAGTATTCAGTGACGAGCCGAATCTCGCCTCAGCACACTCTCATGTCTGCTGCTTCTTTCCGGTAGTGTGGATTTTGATGAGACATGTCGCCACAGAAGAGTGGGTTCGTCGGTGATACGAGTAATCTTTCAACGTTCAAGGCATTTGATATCTTTCTGCGATGGTGCTTCTAGTTTCGGGGTACACGGACACGCATCTGTGACATGAGCTCCTATAGACTTATGAAAACGGCACTCGACGAGTCTCATCACTTCAGTATAGAGCGTTTTGAAGGAATTTCTGATCTTCCTCTTTTCGCACAATGCCAGTGATTCGAGAAGTTTTTCATCCACATGTACCTCGTAACTGGAATCTTCCGTGTAGACGGCACCTCGTGGAAGGGAGATAGGTCTTCCACTGCTCTGTTAGGGGTTGACTTCGTTATCATGATCGGCTCCAACTCTACCGATCCATTGTGTCATTCCTGCTTCGTATCGATTTCATAGCTAGTCGTCCATTGGTATATTTCAACATCATTCTCGACCCTATTCAGCTGGACTTGGACAGCCTTTTTGGCTGTAGAAGGCCAGCTGAATAGACCAATTTTTCTGGATGAGCTTGTTTGTGATTTACCATGTGATTCATCTTATACACTAGATCGTTCTCGGAAGTACGGAGCCTGAGTAGGCAATTTGGCTTCACCGACCTCTATCTCGGTCACAGATTGGTTCTCCCATTTCGGCGATTACTTTGATTTCTTCAAGCTTTTCCATATCGCGGTTAGCTTGTTGGCAGCTTTCGACATTCTCAAATCAGTGTTTCGGAATATCCTCTCGTATCCTGTGCTTGCCTTTGTTTCGTGTTTAATGTCACGCGTTTGTCGGCCGAATGGATCCTTTGCGATAACGGTTGATGGAACAGCAAACATGGGTGATTAAGCTTTTTTCGTGCTTTACAAAGTTCAAGTACAAACGATTGTGGTTAATGATAATGTAATATCGATGAAATTTGAGAGGAACGAACGAGTCAAGAGGCCAGGAACAAACAGAGTGTTCTATAAGTTGGGCGGAGACGCGAATGAGTCCACTTGGTTCGCGCCACCGTGACTTGCAGGGATTGAATGTGATAGGCGTGATAACAAAGAAAGTGCTTGGGAACTGCAGCTGGAGTCGCTGCTACATTTTTTCTGAGAAGAGAGCTGAAACAAAGTAAACAGCCATCGCCTCCTGAAGCCTCCACACAATTTATCAATTGGACGATGCGCCACTTGTTGTTACAGGGTGTTTTATTGCGACCAAAACTCTTGCGCCGGGCGGGACTCGAACCCCCACCTTCTGCTTTCCGGGCAACGATGCTACGCCTTAGGTATACAGGCCCTTGACCATTCGGAGTAGCATCGATTGCCGCCAAATCGGTGCCGCTGCCCCATGCTTAAGGCCCCCGCACAATTCTGCGGCAACGCCGCTGCGCTATCTTTAACCACAGGGCAGGGACGCAGAGCTCGCCGCCGGCGGTGTCTCTGCCCTATCCATAACCATAGCGGCGAGCGGCGTTGCCGCAGAAGTGTGTGGGAGCCTTTAAGCATTTGCCGTCGCCGGTGCTACCGTATGTGCCAGGGCCTGTATGTTATACCAGCGTCCGTCGCCGGCTTCACCCGCGCCGTACGCTGGACGTGCGGGCCACGCCAGGCTTGCCGGCTTTGGGTATGGCGGGCCACGCTGGGAACAAGGCAGGCTTCGCCGGCAACCAACGCAGGGTAAGGAAGCATCACTAGCGTCGAAGTTCTACACGTTGAAAAGAAGGCTTACCACAGATCAATTGATGCCTTGCTGACTATCTGTCACATCCCAGTACAGCACTCAGGGAAATGCCCGCAGCACTCCAGTTTCATCTAGGGTTGTGTTCACAACCTGTTACAGCTCGTCAGCTCGAATTTCTGACGTTTCTACCCAGTTATTGTGCTTTAAGCCACGAGGTGTGATGAATTTCGGAAAGGATGACTTAGGACAAAAAAAAAAACGATCCTCCTCCGTATGGAGACTAGTCAAACTACTGCCGAAATTGAGGACCAAGAAGCAATACTTGGTTGAAACCGTAGCCGAACCGAGCGTAAGTCCGACGAACTTTCTTCGCTGACCTCTCCTGGTCCATTCCTAAAGATTGGAAGACCTGTGCAGGTAGAAATAGCTTAGTGATCCAGCGCGCCAAGTACATATGCATGCTCTTGAGATCGAAGTGAGCGGTTTCGAAACGATTTCAAAAGAAGCCTCTTCCAGACTATGACATTGCCCAATCAATAATATCGGTTGATATTGATTGCCTGAAGCTTCACCATGGTGGCTGATTACCTGATCGACCTTCCGTTGGCCATCATAATCACGGAACTCCCCCTCCCCTATCGATTAAGTCTGAAAGTGAACAGGTGAAACGATCGATAATAGATATCGATATAAGGTCCGAGAGGAAACCGATATCAGCGCTCAAAATATCAATAATATCGGTCGATATTGATTGCCTGTGCGAAACTTCGTCATGGTGGCTGATTTTCTGATCGACTTTCCGTCGGCCATCATAATCGCGGAACACCCACACAGATCGATCAATTGTGAACCGATAGCGCCGCTCAAGAATGGATAATATCGATCGATATTAAATGTCTGAGCGACTAATAGGACTGCCCGATCAAAACACCATCGGCCATCATGATATGCTGTTGCTAATGTTTGAGGAGCTGAACGAAGAAGTATGTACAAGCTTGCAAGAACGCGTAGCGGAATGAACTTGGAGTGAAGCAGAAGCGAACGGTGCGGCGGAGCGACGTCTTCCATCACAGATCAGGGGGTAGAGGATGCAACACTATGGGGCTGGAGTTCCTCATTCAGCCCTGCACGTGTGCTACGTGATTTCGTTCAATCAGGCCAAAAGGCGCACTACATCCACTGCAGAGGGCCGACCAGATCGTGACTTGTGCTCAATACGTAAAAAAGAATGTGATAATTTTGGCATGTGAAATGTAGATGGGACTTGAGTGAAGGCAAAAACAACTAAGCCTAAGCCTTACCCAAAGATTACTGTTTTTTCCGTATTCTTAGCGTAATATTACATAGGAAAACCCTGCTATTTGTAGACTGTTAGCCAGCCTCTACATGCATTTTGAATGGAGGACTTCAGAAGAATTCTCAAAAATTTTACGAGGTGCAAAAATGAGTGGCGGGAAACTTTTCCGCCAACCTAAAACTACGTATCAGACATTCTTTGCTAGATCCCTTGCTAAATATTGAATAATTTAGAAGCATTCCAGTTTTGCCTGAGGAGAGGAACTAGTTATGGTATTCCATAAGGAATAATTCATTAGTGTATGTAAATAGAGATGGGAAGACTTTTATTTTTAGCCAAAGCAGAGGATCAATATCAAAACAGCCGAGGCACTTAGCGTTGCCCTCATGTTTTGCTCATTATGCTCTCATTATGAGCTCCTTTCTGATTAGGATTCATCAGAATTCTGTCCTCAGCCTATTGTTATAAATCCCCTCACGTTGTGCGCTGAATCAATTATGAAGACAGCGCATTATATTGTGTCGGCGAAGCGATTAGGCATGCCATTCGCTGCAGCGCTCACCTGCTTCGGATCTGCATTCGTTCTCCGTATATTTCCGAGCAATTTCTATTCATCTCAACTTTTCAGCTGAAACAGCAGCACGGAGTGGCGGATCGTTGAACGATCTGATTATGTCCAAAGTGACATTGCCGTTCCAACAAATGATGCACAGAACGAGCCGTGTCGAGGAGGACAGCGATAACGATAGTGAAGGTGAGCGCTACTCTATGATTCTCTATGATGACACGATGGACACTTGATCTGCTGCGGAAGGTCTTATTACGGCGCATAATAAGAAAATAATACGAAATACACCTCTGGCAATGGCTAAGTACGACTACATACTGCCCAATAAGACGATAGCGATCAAGCGTATTTCGCTCCAAAGCGTTTCAGTAGATTCTCTCTCTGTAGTTATTTACATGACGTGCCCTACGCCACCCTAGGGCATCACCCTCGTAGATGTCGTCCGTCGTCATGCGTTCCTATTGCTGTCACTATTTGGTGTTTTTTCTAGTAACATGTGGAGTTTGCTCAGGTTTGTTTCTCTGTTACAGCAGGGATGAGCGGACAACGAAATTTGAAACCCAGATAACGCATAATTTTGCTCAAAAAATGGCCGGACAACGGAAAACTATGGTTGTGCTTATTCGACTATTCGAATAATTATTCGATTAATTTATTAAAACATATTATTTCAATTCGAAACTTTCTGGTTTTCGAATATTCGATTTCAAACGGAAATCGAAAATCAGGAAGTCTCGAGTATTTGAAAACCAGGAATTATTCGAATAATTTTTCGAATAATCGAATAAGCACAACTATGGGAAAAACGAATAACGAACAAGCAACAAAAAATAGAACTGTTTTTAAGTTGCGCCAATTCCAACAACAGATTATGACTTCCAAAACAAAAGGTATTCTTTATCAGTTTAATAGTGTTTATGAAATATATGCGGCCACTACACTGACGACGCCTTTTTTGCGTCCGTAGGTAAGAAAAACCGCTTTTTTACGCTCTCCAAACCGATCTTCAACTCTAGCTTGCGTCCATGCCATCCGAAATGCCTACTTAGCCAGAGTCAATGGATTGCTACCAACCAGGTGTTACCGGGGAGGAGCAGTAGGAAGACCGTCAAGCTTTGGAACCAAGATTGTTTTGCAATGCGATATTTTTGTCACTCTGCCGATGTTTCGGCATAAACGCCTTCTGGACTGTCCGGTGAAGACATTGAGTGCTTGAGAAATTACTCGTCCAAAGATCATTTCACAATACAATTTACAGCTTAAAAACTTTCTGTTTTTATTTTCAATCTAAAAGTCTGAGGAAAAACGAAGCAAAATATGCGTAAAACAACCAGATTGACCGTATGAACAGTCGAAAGGCTGATAAGTCATCCTTAGAGGAAGACAAATGTGAGAGTCGTTCACCTCTTATTCAATCACATTACTCTTTATCTGACGACATTTTGCCCGCCTTCTGTCTGAGCTGCTGCAAGATAGATTGATGCTGGATGAGTGATTCCTGGAATTACTTTTCATGCCACAAAGAAGTCGGTGGCGCTGAAACGTGACCCTAATAAAGTCTGCGCAACAATCTTGGTTCCGCAGCTTGATGAGGACCACTACTGTTCTCTGACAGTGTCGAACATCCAAGCCACTTTAAGTCGGATTATCTGGGATGAATAAGATGTTAGCTTTTCATTGGCGAGCCACTGCAGATTATTGTGTAGGCCAAGCAAAAGCCCGTTCTTTCAGAGAGCTGTGACGTCCAAAAGAGTAGAAAATATTTGGGGCATCCCTTTAAGAGAATGGTTTCCTATGTAACAGAAAACTTGCAGGCAGGGATTGTAAGATAGAACTTGAGGCAAAGGTATAAGAACGTAAAAACCGACAAATATGTTGAAACAAAGCTACCCCAGAGTTCACGGGATTATAGGTGCCCCTCCTGTGATCACCCAAGCACATAACAATATCGACTCGATTTGTGCAAAAACTTTGGCGACACCGGGGACCGAACCATATAACCCACTTGGTGCGCCTCAGAGGCGACATCGCTATCCGCTGCGCCAGACGACCACAGTGGGGTGGCAGCAGGGCGAGATGAACTTCGCGCTCACGTGTTCACACGTCTTTTTCCGACCGCAGAAGAGCATTCTGAAAAAATTAACTATGGTTTTGGACTCCCGTGCCGGACTCAACATCCTGTAAAAATTGCATCGCAAAAGCTCACCGCAAGTTTGGAGGCTCTCCTTGTCAGGCGCCTGCCTAGAAGGGTACGATATCGTGACTCATAGGAGACACGACACTGCCATAACAATTTTTTAAAAACCCAAACACTCCAAAAAAAAACTTAAAACATATAGCACAAAGAGAAACACAGTTCTGAGAAGGGTGTTCAGAAAGTAAATTTTAGAGTACTCAGATTCGGATCTGAACAATATTCACGATTTCAACGATGAAGAACTTCAATTACTGTCGTTCATCAACGCCTACCACCCGGAGGAGATTCGCCCTCGTCCTCTCCTCAGACTGTTCATCATGGACTACATTCCTGCCATCGGGGACATCGATGCCATGATCAAGATTCCACGACCTGATGAAGTAAGCGGTTTTAACAGTTTTCTATGCTGATATTGTACTTGCGATTGCCAGTATAGCACGACGGATTGTGTACTCTGTCATACTGTTCATATATTATCGATTTCCAAAATTACGCGTGTAGCACACGGGCATGAAAATCCGCGTCTTCGGCCTTGCTTGAAGTGTGGTTGCACAAAAATGGCAAAAATCTCAATATATAGGTTGATGACAACATAGGACTGATCCAGCTCGATGAGCCAGCAATACAACAGAGCGATCCGACGATCTTGGCAATGCAACTTCGTCGTGCTAACAGAGACGTGAGCACTATTATAACTTTTTTATGTTTTGTTCTATTGATGTTACTAACTGGGGATTTCCCCCAAAGGTCGATAATGTCGGTCGACATAGGATGATCGATCGATGCTGCATGCCCATTGTGAAGCCTGTTCATGAACCGTTCTATCCGAATGGTTCCCATTTCAAACGTCTGTTTCTGGACAAAAATTGACCAGTAGTGCAGTATTGTGAATCCGGTCTTTGTTCATCACACACTCTTAATGCTCACTCGTAGCAGTTGGAAATCAACTAACACCCGTAACACCGGTGGAAATCTAAACACTTCTTGTGGCGTAGGGAGGAGTAGAACCCTACCTAGACCCTACCTAACCCTATCTACAGACTCAGATCAGGCTTTCCAAAAAAAAACTTTCCCTCTCTAAGTATTAAGAATTAAATACTAAGAATAAGCTTACTGAAGCATGAGAGCTGTGTGATCATTGAGCCTAGTTTAATAGTTGAAGTATTGATTAATTGATCCATTAATCTAGTGCAACATTGTTTCAGGTAACCACGCAAGACGACGCGCCCGTAAAGCAACTTGCACGCGCCGACAAGTCCTCTCATGAGATTGATAAGTGGATCAATAATATAAAAGTAACGTTCTGACTGCTTTTTGAGCATTTGATCTATATATTTCAATCAATAGCCATCTAAGTAATGGCGTGTTAAGGAACTGCATCGAACGAGGCCGTCTCAGTCCACCGTGCAGTTTCGTAGTCCAATGCCTGACATCGAGACTCTTATGCAGGAGTTTCATCCACAATTCGAACAGTGTCTTAGTGATGTGAAGGTTTGTTGCCCATTGATTTAGCACATTGACGACAATCGCGTTTTGCGGCAGAAAGCGGCGAGGGACGCGCGCGCGATTTTACACTAAACGGGTGAGTAGGGCTGTCAGAGTCGCGGTCACCGATGTTGCCCAAACTTCGCCTATGGTGTTATTTGGGGTGCTGATCACGAATCTCACATCCGGTTTTGAAATCTTGAAACAAAGTTTCCCGCGGTGTTGAGCTCCTTCTCCGGAATGTTCCTATCGCAATGTAGTCAACGAGACGTAGAACAAAGCGTGCGGACTGTATGTTGCTCACCTAATCTGTACCACTTTGCGAATTAATGCCCATCAACAGCGTTTCAGTGTGACATTCATTTTCTGGTTATTCCGAAACGAATAAAATCTACAATGGTCAACCAATGGTCGCCATGCAGAACAAGAAAGGAGTGGTAATATTCAAATGAAAAGACAAAAAGGGAGCTCTTCATGCTGTCCACGATGCATGATGAAACAAGGTCAAAAACGACTTGTATTTATCTCGTAATAGATAGAAGATGATTGTAGAATAGACTACTAAAAACGGATGTCAGATTCGTGATGAGCCCCCAAATAACCTCCTTGGCGAGTTTGAGCGAAAATAACTGGCTTAATTTGAGTGTAGTTTGGTCTCCTCCTTGTAAATTTTTTAAAATTCGATATACGTAGTGAAAGCAAAGGCAGTTTTCTTGCGTAGTCCTGTTGAACATTCTCCTATCACAGTCAACAGAAGAAGCGTCGATAAAAAACCGTCGATAGCCATGCAAAAAATAGCGCGAAAAATTCTGAGCCACCGGTGGCTCATATTGTCTAACGCGAACAGGCGCGTATGAGCCACCGGTGGTTTCATACTGTCGTCCACGTGTCAAGCGATTATTCGATGGAATGAGTGCAGGTGACTGGGAGCTTCATGTACGTGATGTATTTTTCTCAAAGTTCATTTCCACTCAAACTGCTGTGGTTCTTGTAATATTTTAGCTAGCTTCTTGCCCGTACACACGTTTTATTAAGACCGAATATATCTATATTTTAAAAATCTTTTTTTAAATGAGTACGTCACGCATATTTTTTGTGTATACCATTTGTATCACTGAAAGCTGATGGCAAAGAAAAGTATTTTTATTTAACGCTGCATATTATTAAATCAGCCGCGTCATTCAGTGTAAAGTAAATAAGGATTTAGAACGAATAAACCGTATGGCTGTGGAGTGGAATCCGAGTCCATCAAATCCATCACCTCGAGGACCTCCTTGGACGTGAAAAGGATAAAGGATAAGGACGGCGTTATTCAATCCTCTTTGGGATGCGCCACGCATCCTACTTCTACGGGATGTCGTGGAGGCGTGTTGAATGCGTATTTGGCCATACAATGACTTGCGGTGGCCAGCCGATGAACAAGTCAGCGCTCTATCCTTCCCAGACAAGTCTGGTACCAATTCACCGACCCCGGAGGGATGGAAGGCTTGGTTGGCCCGGGCGGGAAATCCGAACCAGGAACCTGGTATCGGGTGCAGGCGACAGCCGGCGCCTCCTCCGACTGCGCTCCACGCGCCCTCCTTGGACGTACTGCGCCAAATACACCAAATTGTGCGTTTCACCGCAAACGTTAGGAATCTCTTCCTGTATCTAAGTGAGTAGTTGCTGCAATCGAAATATTAATATTTCAGAGAATCGCGTTCAGGTATCTTTGGGCTTCTTAGGTATGCCGTTGGAATATGTTACGCTCATCTAAATGGAGGTAGTCTCATATCATCAAACTAGATGACAGGGTAACAATGCGAGAACGACGTTGCACCGGTCAATAGTACTCTTATGTGGTGCACGAAGATTGAGCCTCATTTTTCCCTATAAAAATGGTTAGGAAAATGGAAAATTATGTGCACTTTAGCCGCTTTGTTTTTAGATGATCTGTTACTGTTTATCCGTTTATTTGTTTAGAAATAACTAGCGAGATTGTGCACTACAGCGTTGTATTGTCCAGCAGGTCAAAATGGCTGACGGCTTGTGCAGAGCGCTTTCTTAACGCCTCCTAGCAACTCTATTTTTTGATGGAATGAATTTTACAATAGTAAACATGCCTTGATGAAAGAGACAATAGTTGCGCGAGTTGTTCGCCTTCACTCCACACGGTCGTGCACGTCTCAAAAATTTACTGATGTTGGTGGCAATCGGGTGGGAAAGTATAACGCATGATTCAATCCCGTCCAGCAGGATGGAGACTATCGTTACTCGCTCCGCACTGTTCGCTAAAAGTGTATTTCCTGAATCGAATGAACTTCACCACAATTGAGCCAAACGACAAAGGCGATACTGAGATTTGCGAAAACAGGAAGATACGAAGCATATCAAAAAATTTAATGCTTTTCTTACTGGTGCAGTTTGTTGGTTGTTTTCAGCTTCCGACAGCCGAGCTAGACGTTGATCTAGAAGAGTTCGCGGACATTTGCCTGGGCCTGCTGGACATACCGATCTCGAAAAGCCGAATTCAATCGCTTCATTGTTTCTTCTCCTTATATCGAGAATTCAAGAGCTCACAGCATTTCAAGAATCTCGCGATGGAGAAGCGCGACAATATCGATAGAATGGAGCTGTGAAATCGATAATTGATTGAATGCTGTCAATTAAGTCGTCATTGATATTGTTGTGCATCCTCAGAAGGGACGAACAGAAAAACAATAATGTTTGTGCCTCCGTTGTATAAACTAGGGCCCGGGCTCCTGTTAATTGTTTGTGATTTGTTTTCGATGTAAATCAATAAAGTTCTAATAATTTTTATACTAGTAACTTGATTATTGATTTAGTCACTCTATCGGCTAACATAATCAATGGACGCCCCTGAGATCACCACGACGGTTCGGCTGATGGCATCACACAAAGTCTGAAACCTCCTGCTATTCCTATCGATTTTTAATTCCGTGTGGAATTAATGGCTTGCCAGGTTAATAGCTACCTCAGAAAATGAAAATGACGTCACGTGAAGTTCCACGTTGTGAGAGGATCACTCTCATAATTATTATCGTAATTGTTGGCAGGCAACGTATAACAAACTGAAACATTATCGATTATCGATTTTTCATATGGCTGTTTCCACCGGCATCAATAGTAAAACTTTTCCAACGGAACTTACGTTAACTTTTTCAACGAAAGTCACGTTTTTTTTGAGTACTACTGCAGTAAGATATAAAATTCTCTTTTTAGTATCGTGACCATGAACTTCACGCTAACCGGAGATTCATAAAAATTAGGTTTAAATACGCTAAAAATGCATAAAAATCTACTTTTAATACCGTTTCGCATCTTGTTAGACTTCATCATATGATGATGAGTTTCGTTATAATTACTGGAGGTTTCATCTGGTTGGTGCATGCCGTTTAAAGGCGATAACGACGTGATTACTTTAATTTCGTTAATGACCAATGATATGAAGACAGACCCAATTTATCTGCAACTATACTTGGTTCGGTTTTAAGGTAGGACATGATCCACTACTTGAGGAAGAAACTTCAGATGTTTCAAGTGAATCTTGCCACTATCGATTTTCCATACTGACGAGTGTGACCAACGATAGGCGCTAAGTTCAGTCCAGATCGTTTCCTCCTGCAGCTTCAAACGTACGTAACTTCAAGTTTTCCCTAAGTACACCACTGACACGGAAGCGATTGGGCGTAATCTCCCTCGCGGCTGAGGTGAGAGTTATGCAGCGTTTTGAGACATTTGGCATGCCATCTATAGGAAGCAGGTGATGGCGTGAGCATTAAATATTAATCCATTCAGACCCATGGATCACCATCCTAACGTTCATAATCGCTTCAGCACTGTGCCATGGTAGGTTGTCTACAATGAGTCTAGAACTTCGTCCACGAAACCTCCGTTTTTTTAGTTCGGTTTCATTCACGAAAGTATCCGGCAGTTGATGCTAAGAAAGTTCGGCGAAGAATTCTGGAATAAAGTGCTGTAAGTGTAAATTCTGCATGTTTTCCAAACATATGAATAGAGTCTCGATCTGAATTCATCTTCAAGAAGATCTCTTGTCATAGCACGAGGAAATAATATTTAATAAAAATAATCAAAATCGATATGCATACTCTTCATTAGTAACCGACCAGGCGTGGTTTTTCACGAACCTTGAAACTATATAGTGTGAATTACACAAATGAATTCACTTTTACTAACTACTTTAACCTTTACAATAGCACATTTCGTCAGCAATTTTTGATTCTAGTGTGCTTAGGCGTGTTACATAAACTTTTAATTTTGTAGGGCAAGAGCGGGATTTGAGGCCGGAAAAGAAAACATTGTTAATCACTACTACTCGGATTCGGACACCTACATACTTGTCGATGCCGTTAGTGTGACAGCGAGTAAGTGAATTAGATTATTTATTGTACTATTAATTTACATACATATTTTGTTGTTCTAAATTTTAGAGATGACCAGAGAACAAGTGTGGGAGATGTATGGAGGATTTCTGATCGAATACACAATGGAAATCGGTTGGGACGATCTAATTCGATCCATGAGTCCAAATCTTAAGGTAGATCTAATTGATGTAGTTGAAATGTAGTTAAAAAGTGAAGAAAGCGAGAATCGACTGAAATCCTTAATCCGCAATCTCGCACAGCATTACTGATTAGGACGCACGAGTTACCGGTATCGATCGCTTCTCTATGGTCGCTCCGGGTGTCGTCTGATGAAGAGAAAATGAAGATAAAATAGACAAATACGAATAAAGACGTCTGTGATATTTTTCTTGAGTAATCAAGGCTGAAGCGGACAGGATATTTGAAAAATTGCACTAGTGGCAAACATATGTTAATACCCCCTAGGCCTATACTATATTTCGGCGACTCGTCGGCGACGTCGCCGGCGACAGTGTTCAGCGGGTGCTAGGCCTATGTCATACCACCGCTCATCCCGAGCGAAGCCTAGTGATAAGCTCCCATATCGATCGCGCGAAGCGATGAGTCGATATGGGAGCCTATCATTAGGCTTCGCTCGGGGTGAGCGATGGTATGACATAGGCCCTACGCAGTGTGTAGCCATTATTATTACCATTTTCCCCATTAGCGGGCGTCAGGTTTGAGGGCGTCCTCGTAGCCAATAACGTCGCTGTGGGTGCCATGGAGTGGTGAAAGTCACGGACAAAGTTCTGCCATGCCAGACCATCCAGAGCCATTTCACTCCCGTGTTTAACACAAGCCTCGTATACTCAAGTCGTCTTGTATTTGTTTTATCCATGTCTTCCTTGGTGCAGCTCGCTGGACTTTCCATTCACTTGGTCTGATTCTTCGCAGCAATTTGTTGGGTATTCGTTGAGCCGCCATTCGACTTACATGTCCAAACCACCGTAGAAAAAATAAATAAAAACCATGATCCATCTGCAGGAGCAGCCCGCGCAACACAGCGTCGCGGCGGAGTGGCGTTCTACCCCCCGCCCTTTAAACAGAGGCGTGGCAAATGTCTGCGTCTCCACTAACTTGTAAGGCAGCCACTGACTCTCGAGCAAGCCCAGGGGGTTTGGGGTGGGCGGGCCAGGGGGTAGAACGCTCGTCCCCCCAGCGTCGCCGGCGACGAGCTGTCGCTGGCCGTCGGGCCGCATCGTTGCGCATTATCAGTGTCATCCAAGGGTCGCAGAAAACGCGCTCCGATGGAGTATTTTGATTATGGGTTGGTTCATCGTTCCCGGCACTGCCATCATCCCCACCGGACCTCGAATTACGAAATCGAGAAGTGCAAAAGACAAAGGCAAGCGCCCGTCTTGCGGACAAACAATCAGTTTTCATCGGTGTTGGTAGGTGTTTAAGAATTGAGTACGTGCATGTAGTGTGATATGGAACAAACATTTTCTCTTTCACTCCCAGACCTGCTCAACTATTCATCCAGTCCCTCGTGGAAAAATGTGGTTGAAATTTTTTTTAGAGTGCAAAAATAACAGTTTTCGGAGTACTTCGTTCGTTCTAACTATTTGGGAAGGAGAATGATAAATTGTCTGTTGTGAAAGGTTACCTGAAGGCTGTCAAATTGGTAGGTGTTTAAGAATTGAGTACGTGCATGTAGTGTGATATGGAACAAACATTTTCTCTTTGCGCACCAAGGCACCCGATGCACCGCTGCCATCGCCGCTGTCCCAGATTCTGTCACCGACGCCGTCGACGACGTAGCCGACACTGCCAGCGACGGTGCCGACGACGTCGCCGACAACAGCGTCTGCAACCGGTTGTCGACGACGGATCGCAGCGTCCGCCACCGAAGTATAACATAGGCCTTACAACTAAATGTTGAGGAGGCGCAGTTATCTACATTTAGTGTTGTAGGCTAAGATAATTAAATGACATTCCCATATGGGTCGGTATGAGCTATCGTGCTACTGCACCGATGAGCGATCAGCGGATGTGCTGTGTTTCAGTGAATACATGTAAGTACTAATCCTCATTAAACAACACATTTTCTCCATTTTAGGGTTTTCTTGATAATCTGGACTCACTACACTATTTCATCGATCACGTTGTATACAAGGCAAATCTGCGCGGTCCATCGTTCCGATGTGAAGACAATCCGGACGGGACCATCACATTGCACTACTACACTGGAAGACCAGGACTTTATCCAATTGTGAAAGGTACAGCTCTACAATTATTAAAGTTCATCTTCGTAAAAAATTCCAAGTGCGTGACAGTTAAATAAACGAAGTGACTCCTTAAACTTCCAAAGATTCCAGGAGTTTTGAAAGAAGCTGCCAAACGAGTGTTTGAACTCGACATTCTTCTCACAATTACCGGTCGAACCCAACGAAGTGTACAAATGGCGACGGGGGAGCGTATTGAGGAGCACGTCATCTTCCTGATAAAGGTACTTTCACAGTTTTACAAAAAGGAAAAGACGCTGCCACAGCGAATACCCAGAGAGCAGCTGGAAGGGCTCGGCTCTGTCCCAAATACAGCCCTCTCTGTTATTAGGGGTTGCAGGGACCGGCGCTGATCTTTTACACACACACTCTTACGCGCAGATTTATCTAAAACCGCATACAGCGACTGAATAACAATGAAATATGTGGCCATGATGGCATGTGAAGGCATAGAATAACTTCACGCTGTTAATGCTACCCATTTCTTTAGAGCTACTTTTTGTATTATGCAACAGATATGTTAAATATGTGTGTGGGATAACGAATACAAGGGGTTGGTTGGGTGTGATGATCAGCCAAACTGTGTACCCTGATGGAGACTGCTTACAAGATCTTTTGTTCAAAGCAAGCTCAAAGCGATCGCACCAAGCAATACTCCAGCTCACACTCTCTACTTTTCGGGCAGGATGTTAGCCCACTACATTACCAACGCTGTTAGATCGAGCCCCTCATCTGCGATATCCTCGTAGCCATGGTCTATCAATTCTCTCCCTTGATACCGAGATGTTGCGTGCAATCAAGCGGTGCAGTTGATGTGATGGGCTAGCTCCTGTCAGAAAACCGATGTGGACGAACAAGAGTCGCGTGGTGCGAGAGTTTTGATCGCAACACATCACGTTGTAACAGCATATAGTCTCAATACCTGTCGCTCTAGTCTTAAAACAAATGTGTATCACATTGTTCTGAGGAATCTGCGTTTGAACCGACATCTTCTTTTGTCTGTGATAGATTTTGTTTTTGATTTTGTCTGTACATATATTGAAGAGGGATGCATGGTGTATTCTAAGGTTACGATGGATTCTAGCATGCATTTTTTCCTATCTGTAGTCTTATGCACTTTTACATGCAACGGAAAATACTGTAGAGATCGTAGTGGTTTGGCGTTAATCATTACTTTTCGGAATGCTCTATACACTAGACTTGAGCTCGATTAATCGGGCCGAATAATCGTTCGAGCGATTTCGAACAATTAATCGCTCGCTTACTCGAAAATCGTAAATCGTTGTTGTTCGAACAATGTTCGAAATCTCCTTTCGCAAAAAACCATTATTCGAACATTGCTCGATATCGATTTTCGCGAAAAACCGTTATTCGATCATTGTTCGAAATCGAATATTGCGAAAAAGCATTGTTCGGATATTGTTCGAAATCGACTTCCGCGAAAAACCATTATTCGAACATTGTTCAAAATCAAAGATAGGAAGATGTTGTTCAAACATTGTTCGAAACCGAAGATGACGAAAAAGTTTGTTCGAATATTGTTCGTAATCGACTTTCGCGGAAAACCAATATTCGAACATTGTTCAAAATCGAAGATGCGAAAAAGTTTCTTCGAATATTGTTCGTAGTCGAATATTGCGAAATAGTATTGTTCGGATATTGTTCGAAATCGGACAATGTTCGAACAGTATCAAGAGTAGCCCTCCTGAGTATGGCTCGCCTCCGTTCCGCGAAAAACCCACGTTCAAACTCGCTCCACTTCTGTGTCTTCGGTAATTGGCGGGAACGATTTGCGATTTTATTTCGAGGGTTCTGGTGGGCAACTCTTGCCATTGTTCGAACATTGTTCGATTTCAAACAATATTTGATTTCGAACCATATTCGAACAATGCTATTTCGTGATCAACGATTTCGAACAATCTGAGATTTCATTTGGAGGATCGAATTTGAAAATCGCGAAGTTTTGCTCGAAAGTAGTTCGAAATCGAACAATGCTTGAGAGCGACGGAATCGTCATAGTGAATGAGAGAGTTCAAATAGAGGTGACAGTTAACTGGAGGTAATGCGATATTTTGTTCGTTGCTGTTGAACATACCTAGGATGTAAGAGTCCGATTTTTCTAGGTTATTACAATCCCTGAGAATTTTCGAAAATCTCATGAGCATTGAGCAGCGCCACGAAACTGCTGTCTAGTCGATTCTGGTGGCGATATTACAGTATTGGTTACTATCCCATCTTCATGCCTAGTGTTTCGTATAGCTCTTTCCGAATGATCTGTTCGAACGGGTATTCCAATGATTTTCATTCGAATTTGGACATTGAATTTAAAAAATGAATGAATTCGAATCCTAATCTTCATAAAACCACTTTTCCATTATGTTTGAATTCGAACACTCGAAAATTGCGGGCATTTGAAACTGTAACGGAAAAGCTTCTTTTAAAGACGGTCGTAATGCCTTCCGTTTAAGCACTCCATCGGACCCGTATCCGACCAGCAGAAATCGTTCTTATACAATGGATATCTCTCCGTTTGAACGCTTCAAGAAACACTTTGACGACAATAATTTATCAGCATTATTTATCAGACAATAGAGGATAAGGCAGATGGATGGTAAGGAGGGGGGGGGGGGGAAGGAATCGCATAAGGCAGGTCTAAGAACGAACGGCTAAAGCGCCGCCAGCTTCATAGGGGAGCCGACCGCCAGAGGCGGATCAGCGGGAGGGGTAAACAAGCCGCCTAGGTTCAACTTGATCCTTCTTTTATAACCAGTGCCGAGCACGGCTGTCGCTGTTATTGACTACGGAGCATCGGCAGGTCTGTGTGAAAACGCGGGTATCGGCTCTCTTGAGAAATGACCTTCCGTTTGTTACTGACTTCTCTACATCCTACCCTATTCGAGTGTCCCTGTCCCAGGGACTAAACAAAGCATAACGGTCTGGGGAAGGGAGTTTATAACAGCTTCCAGACGGTGATGGGAAGTGGTAGCGGCCTTGGGCAGCATGACGAGTCCGCTTGTATTGGTTGTGCTGCTCCATTATCATCATGCACATGCAGTCTTCATCAGTCTCTCGATGTTGTGCACTGACATCGGTGAACGTGATGTGCTGCGATGCAATGAGCAGTGTAAGCGGCTCATTGTCGACTGCTTTTAACTCTTTGATACTGAAATTATTGGATGAACATGAACAATGGCGAAAATGTCGCTGCGGAGCACAATATAATGCTCCTGTATCTGGCATGAGACTAGGTGCCACAAACGAAGTTGAGAGAGGCAGTGGCTTATAGACTGACATCACATCCTTTAGTATTGGCTTTTATTTGTTATCTGATTTGAATTTCTATTTAATGGCAACTACAACATTCATCACCTTACTTTCTTTTATATTTATAGTTATACAGTGAAGGGTAGGGATAAACGACTGCTCGCTGATGATTGACGGTGGCATTTTCCGTGCTTTAGTCGACTTTTCAATTATCGAGCAGTCAATGCGGTGGTGGCAAAATAGAGGGGCTATTATATATGGGAATGGGGAATCTTGAAGAAAATTTAACATATTTCCACCAATATTTCCCATCAGCGGGGTGCGATATGAAGTGAACATCTTTGGGCTTAATTCTACCATGATTAAGGCGCATTTTGTCTTTCCTTAGGACGTCTCCTAAGACTTGACTGATTGCACGTGGACACGCTTCTAGCAGCTTTATGCTTTTTTTCTTATTATACGGTTCTTCTTTATCTTCGGCTAAGTCACCGGAGAGTGCTCATAGGTTTTTGACATTTCGACTAAATTGCAAGTATAAGTAAAAGTTAGCTTTTGTCTCCTTTTTCGGATCTTCCCTAATTTGGTGAAAGGAGTACAAGTAACCTTTCAGAGTATGGGGATTGAAAGATATTTCAAAGCAAGAGAGATGTCAAGATAGTTGTCTTACACTAGAACTTTTGTATTGGTGGTAGTTTTTTTTGTAGTGCAGAGTAATGGTTTTTTTATGCTACTCCAAAGCGCCAGCCTACTACACAAGAAATATGACGCTCTTGGATTATGCTCGATTGGAAAATTAATGGTTGTCGGAGTCTGCACCATATTTAGGAATTTACACTTATATGACCTTATTACATGTTTTCAAGAATGTTAATTGAGACAGTATTCTAGATCAACAGTGACACTGAGAAAGTAGTAAAATACTGTTTCATTTTATATTTTAAACTTCATCAAGTCATATTGCGTGACTTTTCTTAAATCCAGCAAATATTTGACAGATGTTAATCATTGTTAATCCTTTCACATTCGAATTTAATTATTTGTCTATTTTTTACGGATGCATGCGGTTCAGATAGTATGTATAGGAACCATTTTTTATTCTCAGCCAGTACGAATAGAGCATTGGTTGAACATATATAGGTGAAAAGTGACGGTAGGCCACCAGTGCATTACGATTACTTTCCTTTCGTTTCGAGCTTACAAATGGTGCTGTTTTGATAGGGATGCCGCTTCTGGTTGCGTAGCCAAATGCTTTGATTTATGAATTATGAGGAAATGCTATTATTAATAGATTATAGAAATTATTGGCTATCATCCCTGTTGGAAGGCGGAGGTAGAGTGTGCGCTAGCAAAGGTCACACTCGAAAAGTCAGGGAAGAAAGAAAAAGTAATTTTCATGAGG
Source organism: Heligmosomoides polygyrus bakeri (assembly GCA_947359475.1). NCBI lineage: Eukaryota > Metazoa > Nematoda > Chromadorea > Rhabditida > Heligmosomidae > Heligmosomoides > Heligmosomoides polygyrus. Next base: position 17,086,383 of record OX375870.1, read on the forward strand.
ATGCTAGCTTCAGCCGAATTTTATTTAAGATTTTGAGAAATTGTCTTTTCAGATTTTCGGCAGTCCTCAAAGTAAACGTACACTTTGGAAACAATAAAGAATTCGCAGTTATTTACTACGTATGGATATATACAAATTATTTATTTGTTTTTACAGCATCTCTACTTTGTCGCTAATGAGCTAAATGTTGAAACCCTCGTTGATGTGAAAGTTTCATTTGTATTAAGCAGTTTCCTAGCTACTTAATAAGTATTCATGGCTTCTTTGGGGGGGGGGGGTAAAATTTTATCGATTGAAACTATAAAAAATCAAGGTAAATGAAGAGGCCTTGATTTGGTTCCTCTTTAAACGTAGAAAGGTTCTACTCAAACCAATAGCCTGATGTAATCCGACCTCAATCCTGAAGATGCGAACGTTGTTGTCGAGATCGTTGTCCTTCTGAATACAGTTGGATGATCCGGCGGGTAGAGTGAGTGGAGTGGAGCGGTGGAGTGGCAGTAGATGGAGCAGTTGGAGTACAATTGGCTATGAGAAGTATGTGAGTGAAGGGTGATGGTGGTGGTGGGGGGGGGGGGTAGGAGGGGGAGGGGGTGTTTACATAGGTTCTCGGGGAGATGGGATATGGGTAGGGGTGTAACTAAGCATGGCTATTTTCGTGAGATAGAGGATGCCGTAATTGTTGTTTGCGTGGAGGAACGGCGCGATTGAGAAATGGGGAAGGAACGGTCAGGAGGCACGGGTGGGATAAGAAAAGATCAGCAGCCGGTGTTCGGACTGTGTAACCTTCCACGGAAGTGAGTGGGATGTGGTAAACAGTCAACAAGTCCGTTGTAAACTGCGGCGGATGCTTGATGAACTTTCTTTTTTTAGAATGATTCCTGTCGGCGGAATGAGAAGAAAGAGCCTTATTTTATGAATTATAGTTGCTATGTGATGTGGCATTATTTTTTACGGAAATATCTATGCATTTCCATGTTTCGAACTATATAAGAGTGGAACATTACAGCGCTGTGCAACACCATCAAAATTATTTAAGAGAATAAAATTATTGCATGAGGTGTGGTGCGGCTCGGCCGAGACTTCATTTGTTGCTCAGATTCTTATGTTAGATGTCTAGAATTCTGATCAACCTCATGCGAGGGAGCAACTTTATGCGCTTCAACTTCGCGTAATGCGAAGGACAGAGAGAAAAAGATCATTTTCAATAACAAGAGGGGAGAATGCCACATCATAATACGTTAGAGAATAGAACATTAGCTTCGGCTCAATAGGAAACGGTAAAGAAACTCGAGTTCGTTCATTGGGGTTTCTTCTTTAGATTGAAACCCTTGCCGGGAGCTCCATGTAACGGAAACGCTTCTTTTAAGGATGGGTCGTAATGCCTTCCGTTTAAGCACTCCATCGACCCGTATCCGACCAGCAGAAATCGTTCTTATACAATGGATATCTCTCCGTTTGAACGCTTCAAGAAACACTTTGACGACAATAATTTATCAGCATTATTTATCAGACAATAGAGGATAAGGCAGATGGATGGTAAGGAGGGGGGGGGGGGGAAGGAATCGCATAAGGCAGGTCTAAGAACGAACGGCTAAAGCGCCGCCAGCTTCATAGGGGAGCCGACCGCCAGAGGCGGATCAGCGGGAGGGGCCAAAATCGCCTAAAAAGAGTAATCCAGCGGTTTCATGTTTAAGCTGTGTTCGTCTGAGAAGCTGTCCACACCTGTGCGCCATACCTGTTTGCCGTTATCGGACAGAGATTGATAATTTTGGGTTTGAACGTTATCGTGCTTGAACATATTGTAATCATTATCTGTTATAACAGAGCCGTGGCTGACGTTTAGGTTGCTGACCTTTTTCCTCACCAACCGTTTCGAACAGCGCCTAATTCTCTTGTTAAGGAAATATTCAGCTCTTTGGGTAACAGACAAAAAAGGGCCACCGCAGCGACGATCGTCATGTTTCATCATTTTTTTCGTGAGTGTTTTTTGAGCACAATACAGGAAACAGAAATAACACACAAAAACCTAGAGAGGTAGAAAGAGAAAGCTGGAGCTGAAACAAAATGTAGGTGCGTCAATACTTTTTACGCACCCTGTACAAAGTATTAGGTTGTCCCATAAGTCCCCGCCGTTTTTTTCAACGATTCGTTGCGGATTTCTCTTGCATAGCGCTATGCAGCTGTCGAAAGAGAATGATTTGCTCTATCAGAGCGTATATCGAACTTTATCTACTATACTTTACTACTAGCCTGAATTTTGTAAATTTTTAGATCGTTAGAGTGAAAAATGAAAAAGTGGAAATGCTGCCATCTGCGCAGTCGCTTCTCTCCGCTTAGGTTTGGAACTTTGGCGCAGTTTTTTCATAGCATTTCGAAGAAATGTTCGGTACTACAGGAATACATGATGGCGCTATTTGCTCATTTATCCTTTATTGGTTTTTAGGTCATCAAATTGGGAGTCCGACTTTTCCGTCCGAATTCTACCGACAGCTCCTGCTCTGTGGTAGGACTTTTTTGCTTGGTGTTATATGTCGTTCGAAAGAGGATGTATTGCTCAATAAGAATTTATGCCGCGTTTATTGGCTCATTCCGATTTCTGTAGAATATCAACAACTGAACGAGGAGAAGGAGTTGTTGGTGAAGATGATTTTTCTCTTTCTGGAATTTTGTTGATATTCGACAGAAATCAGCATGAGCCAATAAACGCGACACAGATTCTTAATGAGCAAGACATCTTCTTTCGAACGACGTATAACACCAATCAAAAAAGTCCAACCACAAAGAGGAGCTGTCGGTAAAGGTTCGGACAGAAAAGTTGGACGTCCCATTTTAATGATCTGAAAATCAATAAGGGACAAGTGATTAAATAGCACCAACATGCACTCTTGTAGTACAGAACATTTTCTTCCAAACGATTTAAAAACCTGTGCAAAAATTCCAAACCTAAGCGGAGAGAACAATTGCGCAGATGGCCACTTTTTCACTTTTTCACTTTTCACTTTAACGACCTAAAAATTGACAAAATTCAGGATGAAAAAAGAAATGCAATACACTTTCTGATAGAGCAAGGCATTCTCTTTCGAAAGCTATGCAGCGCTATGCAAGAGACCGCCGGCGAAATCTGCAGTGAATCGTTGAAAAAAACGGCGGGACTTATGGGACAACCTAATACATGTATGTATGCAACAGTGAAATGCTAACTTAAACTATTTCTGTTTATTTCAAGCAGTTTGGGCATCGTTGGGAGCCCTTTCTTGTTGCATGCTCTGATGGGAATACGGCGTCTCAATTGTAACGAGTCTATGTGCCTGCGTATTCTAGCAATTCTTTTGCTACGGCGGTTTCGTTAAAGTTATTGCGTATGTAATCGTATGGTAGAGTTTGTGTGTGTAGGCCTGTGCGCCTTTGAACATGCGGAAGCTCGTCGAGGTCCTTAGAAAATGTTCTGCTTTACCAGGTGCAGATCAGAGCAATTTCTCATTAAACGTGTATTAAAAATGCAGACGAATTGTCGCCGACGGAAAACGCGCTCTATGTGTTCTAATAGTCACTCTTTTCAAAACCAACCCTCGCGCGAATTTCAAACGGCATACAGTGACTATGCGTAGAAGCGCGCTTTTTTGTTAAGTTTGTGCAAATGGGCTCGGAGGAGGTGTTACCATGTAAGGCATCCCAATGACGCATTTTGTGTTACGCGAAAATGGAACTGTTATTCAGCACTACTGTGTCGTACCCCTTGTTGTTCCGTTGAATTGTGTTGTTCCATTTTTGATGTAAATCGACATTCATAGGCCTTCTCACGAAGACGGAAAACCACAGAATACAAGGTGGCCCCCTCCACTAATTTATTGACTAATGCCGTCCTTTATCCGTATCCTTGATTGTTCTGTTTTCCTTTGGTTCTCTAGGAACGTGCCTTCGAAATCGAGTTCTTCGATTGTTCGATTTTCGAAGACAGCGAAAAATCGAGTTGTTCGATTGTTCGATTTTCGAAGACGGCGAAAAATCGAGTCAATCGATTGTTCGATTTTCGAGGACGGCGAAAAATCGAGTTATACCTCCGATACTCTCTGGTATAAATACCATTTTGAACTATCGATTCGATAATGCGAGGCACTGGATTAACGGTTTATTCGGTGTGCGTATTAGGAGCGGGTGATGTACGAGATACACCGAATGATAGTTGATACATGCAACTAATAAGTGACAACGAATCTACACTGAAGGCAACAGCAACCTCTGGTCTATTTTTCAACGTAACAATTAACTTCATACCGCGATCAACTGTTTACAAGAGTAGGTGACCTGAGATGGGTCGTGAAATAATATGTTACAAGAACAACTGTACAACATCTCATGACGGATAGTGATTAATTATCGACACTTTAATGTACAGTGAGCATATGATTAACCTGTAGAAGCGTCCACATTGCATATGTTACTATATGCGCTAATAAGGGGAAAAAAGCATCAACGAGGAATAAGACATGTGGATGTACATACAATGAGAACATGACAGCATTGGGTTATAAGGTCGAGTTGCTAGGAGCCGTAGGAAGGTCAAGCGGCTTCGGACTGACGTAGCAGTTGAAAGCTGTAACCGATCGCCATCTTCCTGCCTGCATGACCCTTGTTTGGTCGTAGCCCATGTCCAAAGCATGAGAAGCCGCCCCTCCTCTAAACGAATGGGAGGTAAGATTAAGGTGGTCTAGTTGCGTAGCTGTGAGCAGGGCCCTTAGCCTATCCCTTAAAGCCGAGTACGTGAGGGGGAGCCCCGAAGTCGCCGACTGGAACAAAAACAGCTGATTCGCTGCTGAATCTACATAAGTCCTTAGTAAGTTATGCTCCAGTTTATCGAGCTTGATTGGTATGCAAGTACCCTCACCGAACTGATCCGTTTTGGACCTCCTAATTAAGAGGGTCCACAGCCCATGCTGTTTACACGTCAGATCTTTAACCAGTATGCTCATAGCTTCGCTTATTCTAAGTAACGCCTTGAACTGCAGGAGTGCTACCACGGCGGCCTGTGTTGTTTTGGGGTCATTGCTACGTGTACCCTCGAGCACTATCTTGCGCATCGCTGCTGGGTCGACCTTCGCGTGGTGTTTAACCGGAGGGGATGCCCTCTTCTCGGCCTCTACAATGCTCCCTTCGATGCTCCGTTCTGCCTCCGGTAATGGCCCGAGGAAATAGTTCATTGCTGCGACCATTAAAGGCAACGCTTTCTGCCGCCCATCAACCGCGCATTGCGCTACGTAGTAGTTCCTCAACTGAGGAATGGGAAGATTGGGGACCTTGACGTTCCTTCCGAAGTCCTCAAACTTCCTCAGTTCAGCTCGATAGCAGGATAGCGTCGAACGAGCTCTATCTGTAACCAGGGCTCTGCCGATCCTACTTCCTGCTTCTCCCAGCCCTAGGTCTTCAGCTTCTTTCATCATCGTTGCTCCCTGCTGGAACCTAGCGGCTGGAAAATACGCGTTTCATTTCACTTTCACTTCCACTCTTGTAGCTCTTAAATGCCTATAATTGTGGATTTTTTTAAATACCTCTATTCACTGGACTCCCGTAAGCTATTACAGGGTGGGTGGGAGGGCCGACCGCTCCACGGACGCCGAAAACCTGGATGACCTCGTCAGGTTTCGTCACGCGAGGAGCCTCGTGACTCCTCCCCTTGGTCCCTAGGTCGCGGCCTAGCGAGATCGATCGATCTATAATTCAAAATAACACTTATACCTCCGATACTCTCTGGTATAAATACCATTTTGAATTATCGATTCGATAATGCGAGGCACTGGAATTGCAAAGCCGGGGGACTAAAATGGTATGCACCTTCTAACGCACGAATTTTCCCTGAAATCGACCAGCAGGGAAATGAACGGGGATCTTGAATACTGAGAACCAAATGCTCCTGGAAGAGCTTCTTCCTGAAATATTCTTGTCCCTACCGGGAACATAACTCCGTCCTTGACAAAGTCGGCCCAGTGGTAGCCATCTGTTTTAAGAATGGGGAAATAGGCCTGCGCGGGCCACAACGGGCAACCAAGAATCCCTACCGATTTGTAATGGCGAGACCATTTCAACACTGTTGGTATGAGGCAGACAGGAGGAACTAACCAAAGTAGCCCTGTTCTCCAAGGGTCGGGTTCAGTGAAGGCATTGACACCGGACGTTCCTGGGCAAAGTGCACTGGAATAAAATGTCTGACATTTTGCGTTCCTGTCATTGGCAAATAGGTCCTTCTCTGGGGTACCCCATTTGGCTGTTATTGCTGAGAATATCCTTTCATTTATTCGCCAATCGTCAAGATCGACTAGTCTACTTGCTTCATCAGCTTCCTGATTTAGCTCTCTAGGTATCCATTCCAGTAACAGCTGCAGACCATATCTACGTTCTATGTCCCATATCTCTTCTGCTATCTGGTGTAGTCTGAGCAAAAGGCTACCCATTTTATGAATGATACACGCTGCTTGATTATCCGTATAAAGGACCACTCCCTGCTCAAGATTTTGTCGGAATGTTTCTAAACCAAACTTTATCGCGAAAAGCTCCCTAGTTGTACTAGACTCTTGGATTAAGTCCGTCGGTAGTTCACGAAAAGATCTCGCTAATACGGAATTGGATGCATCTTTAAGAATTGCCCCAACCGAGTGTGCGGAGGCATCTACGTAAATGATATTCCGGTAGCATGTTCCTTCTGTAGGAGGAAGAAGAGACAGAGTTGGGAACTCCAATAATCGAGATTTCCAATAAGCTAGCTCACCGTTCTCTTCCTTGACTTTCCTCCATCTCCAGCTGAGAGGGTACTCTAGGGATTGAGCAGAAGCGATTTCTCGAGAGATTGCTCGTGAGTTTCGAATGTCTGAAGAGTTCATTACTAAATGCATCGAGGCTAAAGTCCCCGACCAACGTAGTCTATCGTGCAACGAAGGTTTTGAGACCTTTCTCATTTGTTCCACCCTCTCTTTTGCTCTTCCTAATCTTTCGGAAGAGAGGGAAATTTGCATGCATCTCAAATCTATCGAAAAGCCTAAGCATTTAGCAACTTGTGCTGGAGACCAATGGCATTTCTCCTGGGCAAAGTGCTATCCAGCACCTTCGAGATCTTCTTTAATGAGTGTTGATATTTCATCACACCTTGATCTGGAAGAATGGAATATAATGCCATCATCGAGATAAATAGCTATACCTAAGCCTTGAGCTCTCCATTTTCTTATAAATGTCCTTAAAATCTTCGTGAAGATATGGGGTGCTGAACATAAACCGAAGGGTAAGCACGTGAACTGGTAGAAAGTGTTATCCCATATGAATCCGAGATAGTCTGTGTGTTCTTCACAGATTCTAACGTGATGATACCCGGATTTTAGGTCGAATGTCGTCATGTACCCGTCGTGAGGAAGAACGTGCATTATTTTCGATAGGTCGTCTAATTTAAATTTAGGCACCTTTATGAATTTATTAAGATGGGACAAATCGAGAACTAGTCGCAGTTTCCTACCTCGTGCAACCGAAAGACGATGGATATGAAGCTGCTGCACGCGGTGTTGGGGGACCTTCTTTACTGCTCCGGAAGCGAGGAGTTCCGTAATTTGAGATGTTACGAAACTGCCTTGCTCGAGAGCTGACCGCCTGTTATGGGCTACAGAGGACCTCGACGGTGGAGAAGTGAAGGGTAAAGAGTACCCATTAATTATTGTAGTCGAGACTAACTGTGTCGGCTCGAGAGCCTCCCAGACTGACTGGTGTAAATGAATAGATCCTGCAAAGAACTCACTATTTGCGGAGTGGGCACTCCCTCCACCAATGTCCTTCTTGACCGCACTTCTTACATTGATCCTTCCGTCTAAGTTGATGATCCCTTTGGAAGGTCCTATCGCTGAAGGTTCTTGATGGAAATGCGGAACTCCTGGAAAGCGTTGGAGGACGAGCCCACGAAGCTTCGTATTGTGAGCTAGGGTCTAGTTGAGGCGAGAGTAAGACTGGGGCCTGTAGCTACTCGACGGAGGGTAGGGGGAGGCAGGAGGCCACGCTGCTCCCCTCTTACGAAAGGGCTGACCCGATGTCGAAATCTTCCGCTTTCTCTAGTCCTCTTCATCTTTCTTCTTCAACGTCTCCATAAATTCGCCGAGCTTTGGGTCCATTGTCTTCAGGGTTTCTGCCTTGGACCTGTTCTCTAGAAACTGGAACACCTCTGGATGGTCATCAGCTATCTTCAAGGTTTCATTTCTTGTTTGTAAGTCATGAATGGCGTCAGAAACGATGAGAGAAATCTCCTGATACTCTTGCAGAGGCAATAACTTCCGGATAATACTGGCATTGAATTCGTACTGCTTGGCGTACCCTTCTCTCTTGAACACTGGAGCTAACGAGGAGCTAGTTTGCCGGGCTTGGCTCTGTTCAGTGACTGAATCAACAATGATCTGGATATCTTTCGGATCCAGACGAAACCCACTTGCACTTGGTGCTTCATCCTGATTTGCTGCGTCGGGCGGTTGCTGTTGCGAAGATTCTCCTTCCATGATGACAGAGAATATAATACCGACCGCTCCACGGACGCCGAAAACCTGGATGACCTCGTCAGGTTTCGTCACGCGAGGAGCCTCGTGACTCCTCCCCTTGGTCCCTAGGTCGCGGCCTAGCGAGATCGATCGATCTATAATTCAAAATAACACTTATTCGATTGTTCGATTTTCGAAGACAGCGAAAGATCGAGTTATTCGATTGTTCGATTTTCGAAGACGGCGAAAAATCGAGTTATTCGATTGCTCGATTTTCGAAGACGGGGAAAAATCGAGTTATTCGATTGTTCGATTTTCGAAGACAGCGGAAGATCGAGTTATTCGATTGCTCGATTTTCGAAGACGGCGAAAAATCGAGTTATTCGATTGCTCGATTTTCGAAGACGGCGAAAAATCGAGTTATTCGGTTGTTCGATTTTCGAAGACGGCAAAAAATCGAGTTATTCGATTGTTCGACTTTCGAAAATTTCAAAAAATCGAGTTACTCGATTGTTCGACTTTCGAAAAAAAATGTCGAAAAGCTCAACTCTACTATACATTCATTGCCTTCAGAATATCGTAGAAGCACTTTGGTCGTCTCGATCTTACACTGGCAACTGCATTGCTGTAACCTATGGGGGGGGGGGGGGTGGGGGTGCGGCAATAAGCAGTGCACCGTTTTATTCAAGCATAGAAAGTTATCCAAGCATGGCCAGCTACTTCCGTTAAGACAGTAGAATATTTGCATAGCGTGAGCACGAGAAGAACCTGCGATCGATTTGTTGTGCGATTCGGGGTAGGACCTTTCGCCGACCGCGCCACATACGTATTCAGTGTAGTCAAAAGGTTTTAGAAGGCATAGATCTCAGGTTGAAGCTACCGCTTTTGGTGAAAACGTAGAATATTATTGTGTAGTGCATGTTTTGAACTTCATTGATTTATCCAAAGAGAACGCGCTTTAATCGATATGGTATCTATTCGCTGCAAAATGTTTCGTCTAGGCTAAGAAAACTCCTAGTTTTCGCGGTTGTATAATAGAAAACAGAAATTTGGATTTGACTAATATGAAGTTAACTCTTTCAGACTATCACGAACACAGAAGCCGGAGCCGAGACTCTTGGTACTCTTGGACCACGTGTACCACAGGAGAGCAGCTACAAGATTCGTCTGACCAACGAGGACTTCATCACCACGTTTCCGTACCACTTCGTGGTCGATCAGGACTGCAAGCTGGTTCAGGCCGGCAGAGAGCTCTTGTAAGGAACGCATTCGATTTTGTGGAATATTCGCCGAAACGTGGGAGTATTTCTTGCTTTCATTCAGCAACCATGTTCCTCGTGATCTACTCGTTCCTGGAACGCCACTTATTCGAATATTCGAAATAAATCGACCACAGATACCATTGGATTTCGATTCGATCTGTAACTTCATCAACGCCGTCTTCGTTCTGCAGGTGAAAACGACACCCATGGAGTTTCAACGGAGCATCACGAAGCGGAACAGTCAGACCATGGAAGGGTCCGTTTATAATTCATTGTTAGAGAATTGAGTGCAATTTCTACCACTGCCTTTCGAACATGGGTATAGATACTTCTTTGAAGTACAAAACATGCTTCCTAATTCACATAATTATAGTGCGCTCCCAGCGCAGCTGACAGAAGAGGTCCCTCTTGGGAGAACGAATCGATTGTTATCGGTCAGGTTCGATCCGGCGCTACAATTAATCGCTTCGGGGTCGGTGAATTGCAAGAACTACGAAAAGTGAAATACGTAGCGCTTTTCAATTGAATTAGGATAGCCCTTCTCTTTTCTCTAAATCATCTGTTACCTTTCGCCAGTCCACATCAGCTCATCTCCAAAGAGAAAAGCTCTTCCACTTTTGTAGAAATTCGACTACCAAACACCTCTGTAACGCGTGTAAGAGGAGACGAACACATTCAAAATTATCTCTAGGTTTTCGTTTGCTGCTCCAGTTGTGTAAAAATATTTTTCGGTTTCGCTCCACGCATGCCCTTGGTCAAGGGATGTACGTTTCCGACTCCCACTCCCTGGGCTTCTCCATTCTTGTTTAGTGCAAATAAATAAGCGAATGGAGTGTTACTACGGGTGCAAGATACCTTTTCTTAGGAGACAGTATGTAGTTATATCGTGTTTCACCTCTAATCCCTATCCAGGATATAATTGCTAAGAAAGAAGAAGAAGGGACTCACTCCCGGAAGATCATCAGTAGGGCAGGGAGTGAGTGCAATGTTAAATAGATTTTTTGTGTGTAGAGGAACTTTAAAGCACTACGTGAAAAACACCGACGGTTTGTAATGTGTTCGGCAATTTTTTCGAGATTCAGTCCGTATCTTAAAAGCAATCTACCAATTACAAAGCAAGAGCGTAGCTTGTGAAACATTTGGTGGAATGTTTCTCATCCTTTTTCATTCTGCTTCATTTTACTAAAAATTTTAAACTTTATAAAAATCTTTCAGACGCTTTCTATTTTAACACGGTAAATACATAACACTAGTATTAAGACATGTCGCATAATAGAAGAACAGAGCTGATAGCCTGTTTTCATTTTTCATTGAAATCTATTACAGAAGTGGCGGCGTTGAGAGCGATTTTGGAAGCGTTGACCACATGACTCAAAGTCAACATCTGAAGCTGAAAGGGCAAATGATGTTGACAGCATCAGGTGAGCTGAGTCGTCGACCTTTTCTTCAAACTTATGTACCCTTCCATAATTCAAACATTATATTTACAAGTGCTGAGACTCACCTAACGGAGTGTGCATTGCACTTGTCCACTTCACGAAATGACATCGTAGTGTACATGTTGCTCCTTTGTATGCGCGAGAAGTGTAGCTCTCGAAAATTTGTTCGCGAGACAACCAGAGATACGCTATGCTGGAGGATTTCGGTGGAACCTGTGTTTGGTGTCGTTCTCAGTCCTAACGAGAGTTTAATTTTGAGGTTAACCTTCTGCCGAACCCGGGGAAAGTTCTAACTCGGCACAACCAGTAGCAGGAAGATCCTCGAGCAGATTCTTAAAGTAAATTTAGCAGTTTTTTATACACGTTAACTCTTTCATCTCTAATTTCTTAACACATTCCCGACGGTGTCGACTCATATGAGTGAGCAGCGGAGACGGGCGGAGTAGCGTCCTACCCCCGCCCTTTAAACAGAGGCGTGGCAAATGTCTGCGTCTCCACCATCTCGTAAGGCAGCCACTGGACTCTCGAGCAAGCCCAGGGGATTGGGGGTGGGCACCAGTGGGACGAGAGGGTAGAACGCTCGTCCCCCGCGGAGACGGCGCGACGGACGGTGTCCACTCATTTAAGTGAAAGGAAGAGTTTTTGGGGATAACTTTCTTTATTGATGTTGTTGTTCAGTTTTCTTCTCAAATTCGCTAATCATAGTAATGAATCAATGTTGGGTTTGCGTATGCAGAAAAATGATACGCTTTCTCGTAACTAACAAGACAAGGACTTTTCCATTACTGAAAGCGCGCACACTTTTAGACGAGAATTAATGCATAAACTTCAGATGAAAAATGGAATTGAACACTTGAATAAAACAACCTAGGCTCTGACTGATTATGACAATAAACAAACATTCAACAGGAACACTTCCTGTCGTTGGATAGCACCTCAAACAATCATATTTTTCACAAATGGAGCAGCGCGTATGGATTGGCAATATCTCTTCCCAGGCTACTGCTCAGTTTTTTATAGCAACCTGTGCAGTTCTTCTGGACTTTTCTTAAGTCGGCAGAACGTTAACGTTTTCTATGACTCCGTTTTTTTTTTCGTGGTAGTCCGCACGCGCCAAAAAAAAAGCAGCCGGCTGTCGCTCGCAATGGGCGCGAAAACGCCCTCGTTGTGAATGTGTTAAAATTGTCCAATTAATGGCAACCATGTCCTGTCTCGATGAACCTTGGCATCTTTGACGTTGCAATAGACGGGGACAGACATAACTCCAACGCCGCGCGAACCCTCCTGGCGTCGCGCACGGTGCGCGACGAAATTGGACGAGTTGTCGCGATCCGATGCTTCCGACCGCTAGAAACACTTCCTACAGGGACATGCGGCACGCCTTTGCCTTATTTCAACGTTTCTTGGAGATGGTATATGAATGTGGTTTCAATAGGACGATCAGCGACAGTTTATACAGGAATCCCGGTCATGTGGGTGGTTTCTGGCGTCAATAGTTGCCATCTACAACTTCTTCTGTCAATTTTTGCCCGTGATTATGGTTACACTACGCAAAAAGGTCACTATCACCCATTCTGGGATCAATTGTCCTACTGTAGGCTGTTACCTACCACATTCTGTGGGATCTTAAGTTCCTTGCTAGAAATGTGGTCTGGGAGCTTGAACATTGAGAACATTTCGTGCTCCGAAGCTAACCATGCGTCACCGAGCGCACGTCCTCGTTTCAGTGCCGCGACGTCGCACGCGGCTAGCCCGCGACGTCGCGTTGGAGTTAGGTCCTGGAGCCGAAAAATAGCTAACCTTAGATGTGCACAGAATGCTCCACCGTCATCCTAGCTGGACGAAAGATGGGAGAATGAGCTTAGAGCCCTTGGGATCGGAAGACTTGTACCAGTACGGGCTACGCTGCAGAAACTGCTCGTCAATAGCAACCACGTTTTTGGCCTTTTCGGGGTAATAGGTGTGAAAACAGGCTCCAGGACGTAACTCCAACGCGACGTCGCGCGCTAGCCGAATGCGACGTTGCGCCTCTGAAACGCGGACTGCGTTCGGTGACGCGTGGTTAGCCGCGGGGCACGAAATTTTGCCCGTATTTGAGCTCCTCGACTAGTTTTTTACCACAGGGAGCCCCAAATGAAGTAAAGAGGAACTCTCTTGGTGGAGGCGCTTATAAGAAAAAGGAAGCAGTAAAATGCCCCTGCCTCTGCTTATACATTGGAGAAATAAGGAGATCCTTAGTGTTTGCTAAGAAGGTGCTTGCCAATGGCATTACACGTGGACCATGACAAGTGAGTTGGTGACGTTCAAGTGTAGCGTAAAGTTAGAATTAAAGGAAAAGCTATGGATTAGTGTGCTCATCCCCTCCTCACCCAATAGAAACTTACAAACGCTTGCTTCCGAAGCTTCTAGTTAGTAATCCCGTCCCAAATCTTGTTTCGAATTTCCCTCACCAAATCCTTGAGTATTCCTCTTCACTCATTCGAAATAGATTGAGTCTGATTCCACCCGAGCTTTATTAACAGTCACTCCCCTTCCCTACCAGGAGACATCAGACTTATCTCATCCTTATCTCGCGTCTCTTTCCTTCTTCGACGTCGCCGGCGCACACTTTCGCACTCTAGCGCGGGTCACTAGCCGCCCTGTCGAAAGCAGTCGGACCGCGACAACTCGTACAATTTCGTCGCGCACCGTGCTCGTCGCCAGGGGAGTTCGCGCGGCGTTGGAGTTATGTCTGTCCCCCCTTTAGACATCCTATCGCTGCTCACCGTTCTAGCACCGGTAATTATGTATATTGTTAACGAATTCAGGTCGCCATGTCATCTATCTGTGCTCTCCTTATGTGACATCAATTCCTGAGCTGCTACAATTCGGGATGCGTCTCACCGCTATGCCTCTTCATGACGCCACTCGTGATCTGATTTTGCTCAATCAGCAGCGGCTCAGTGACGTTGAAATGAAGTTTGTTTAATCTTCCATTCTAATTAGCTAGAGGTTTGAAATAAGCAAAAATAATTAAAAAGGAGTTTCGGTTAGAGTTATCGACTTTTAATGAAGCAGTAACTGTTTAGGTTTTTTGTAACGGCGTAAGCTTTGCAAAATCAAAACCGTTCTTTCATATAAGGTATTACGAAACTTTTTCGTGGAATGCGGAATACTCGTCCACTGCTACTGCTACAGCGAAGTTGAGAAGCACTTTTAGATGATACTTCAGGAATTTTGCTTTTCGTGAAAATCTGATTTACATTTCATCTCACCTCTAAGCTGCGCAGGAACTCACAACCCTAGGATAGAAATTGATGGTGTGCATGCATTTAGGCGTTAAGAAAGCTGCGAATTCAAATTTTACAACGAACCTTCTTCCGCTAGCTTTTCAGAAGCGGTGGTGGGTCAATGGTTTGGCAATCGATAAGGTTTTTGGTTCGACCTTTCCTGCCCAGGCTAACCAACCTTTCCATCCGTTCGGAATCGGTGAATTGGTACCAGACGTGTTTGGGAAGGTAAAAACGCTGACATGGGAACAGGATGTCATCTGCAGATTCCTTAAATAGAACAGCATGTAAGCTTAATTATTGTTCACCCGCAAGTCATTGTGTGGGCGAATACGCATTCAAATCGCCTCTGCGACACTCCGTATAAGTTGAGTGCGAGGCACATCCCCAAAGGGATTGAGTAACGCACCCCTTTATCCTTTTATCCTATAATGATATATGATAATATTTATTTATTTATTCTGCACATAGATAATATAATATTACAATTGTAGGATTATAATTATATTGGCTAATATAATAATATAATTGTTAATATGGCATTTTGTGTAATATATTAGGTTGGCAACTAAGTTCGAGGACCCTCAAGCACCTTCAAGAAAAGTGTTTATTAAGAAATAACGAGCAGCAGTTTTCAATCAAAGTAGGATCCCTTGGAACGCGGGACTGCTTCCCATTTATCAGCTACTGGTCCATCCCACAGCTGCAGAATTCAACTGCTTCCGTGCCCAAGAATCCATGGAGGTGCATTTTGACCGGGTTCACATTAATAAATCGTTCTCCAACCAAAAAGTGCTGCAGCGAGCTATAAAGGTAGCAGTCACTCGGCGCACAGCCTGGGCTGTAAAGTGGATGAGTTAAACGCTCCCAGCCAAGGTCCTCGATTTTTTGAATTGTCCGATTAGCGAGGCGCTCTCCGTTTGGTGGTGCCAGGAATGTACTAACTTCTGGGAGATCATCAAGAGCGGTTCCAGCATTGACGCTGAAATCTACTCTTCTCAGCATGGCCGCACGTAGGCTGAACTCCGCTAGATTCGTTTCAGACTTCAGGAGTGGAATTATCTTCCAGCAAAATAACGCCAGATCAGACGTCGCGAACTGGACGCTTCAAAAAACCGAAGACCTGGCTGGGAGTGTTTACACAACTCATACACCTTACAGCCCATGCTGTGCGCCGAGTGACTGCCACCTTTATAGTTCTTTGCAGCACCTCTTTTCTTCTTCTTCTTCAGCGTCTGTCCCGCTTCGTAGCGGGGTCCGCTATTCTGGTGTCATGACGCCACCTCTCCCGATCCAGCGCTAGATCAGGGTGGACACCAGCAACCTTCAAGTCCATATGTAACGTATCAGCCCAGCGCTGCTTCGGGCGCCCTCTAGGCCGCTTTCCTATTACGTCGAAGTTGAGGCTTATCTTGCGGACGCTATCTTCCTTTCCACGCAGAACGGGGCCGTGCTATCGTAAGCGAGCTTCGCGCATCTTGTCCGCTATCGGCGCGACACCGAACTTCTGCCGAATAGCATCGTTTCGGATGCGGTCCATGCGCGTGACTCCAGCTGTCCAGCGCAGCATCTTCGTCTCCATGACGCTGAAGCGCGTTTCAACCTCCTTGGTCGCAGGCCAACACTCAGCACCGTACATCGCTACCGGCCGGACGACAGTTCTATATATTTTGGCTTCAAGCGCGCAGGCATTTTCCTATCGCAGAGCACGCCAGTCAACGAGCGCCACTTGGATCAAGCTGCACTCACGCGTGATTCACTTCAGTCATCAGATTGCCATCGGACGCTACTGCTGATCCCAGATACTTTAAAACCGAAGTACGTGGAAGCTCGATGCCATTAACCTTGATGGAGCTGGACTCAGTAAAGTCCGTCGTTAGATACTCCGTCTTCTTCACGTTCAATCTGAGTCCAAAACACTCCAAGCGATCACACCAAGCTTGCACCTCTCGCTCGAGTTCACCTTTATTTTCGCTAGCGAGCATTATGTCATCAGCATAAAGCAGCGTCCAGGGGACTGGCTTCTGAAGATCTCGTGTAATGGCGTCCATCACGACAACAAAAAGGAGTGGGGAAAGCGCAGAACCCTGGTGCACCCCGACAGAGATGGGGAACTCCATCGAGGTTTCGGGTGCAGCTTGAACTCTACTCTTTGTGGAAGAGTAGAGGATTCGCACCCACTCTATGAGCTCTTCAGGAACTCCATGTCGTCGCAGGGCGTACCATATCACTTCATGCGGTAAGCGGTCAAGGGCCTTTTCCAAGTCGAGGAAGGCGATATGCACTGGCTTCTGTTTCTCGCGATGCTTCTCTAACAGGAGACGGGCGGCATGTATGGCATCAATGGTGCCAGAACCAGCTACGAAACCGCACTGATTGCTGGAAAGCTGGACGATGTCACGAATTCGACCATCGACAATTCGCTCAAAGATCTTCATGCTTTGCGAGCAAGCGAATCGGACGGTAATTGGAGCAGTCTTCAGGACTGCCCTTCTTCTTCCAAATCGGAATCGTCGTGCTTTGGCGCCAACACTCAGGCACCTTCTTCTCCGCCACAACCTGGTTAAAGAACTTCGCCGACCACTCAGCAGGGTACCACAGCTTTGACTTCCACAGATCAGCTGCCACGTCGTCGGGCCCAGTCGCTTTGCCTGGCCTCATCTTCCTCAGAGCCGCTTCTGTCTCCTCCACGGTGATCTTGTGAACGGGACCATGAACAGAAGCCACAGAAGGGATGGCCGGGTGAGGAAATTCCATAGTGGAAACTTCCTCGAAGTAATCACGCCATCGCGGATCTATCCTAGTCCGGGGGGGCCACATAACTAAAAGGTATTATATGTAACAAATCCACTTGAGACTTACCGTGCGGCTCCTACAGACAACATGGGACCTAAACAAGAAATGAAAGTGAAGAAAAAAAAACGAAAAAATTACATGAGCAGGCAAAATTGTGTGCCCTCCTCACCATGTTAAATACTGGTTATAACATGTCAGCCGGGGGATAGCACGCGGCATGCCTCCATTCCGTCGCTCTTTGTCCGCCGACACGGTTGTAAACCGTGGCAATTTTTTATTTTTTTTTCGTTTGTCCGCTCGTTTTCGGTTTATTTTAGGTTGCAGCTTGTTCGCTAGGAGCCGCTCGGTAAGTTTCAATTCATTTTGTAACCTAATTTCTAGTTATGTGGCTCCCCCGGACTAGGATAGATCCCGCCATCGCTTCAGCGCCTTTTTGCGGTCTGTCAGAAGATGGCCGCTCTCATCATTGATGCCAAAAAACTTTTCGATATCCTCGGTTTGGCGATGGCGGCTCTTAGCAAGTCGGTATAAATACCGCTCACCATCGCGCGATTCGAGCTTCTCGTTGACATCTCCATAATGAGTGGATTTCGCAACAGCCACGGCCTTCTTCGCTTCTTGGTACTTCCGCCAGTTATCGGCTGTCTTGTCGCTGAGAAACACGTGATAGAGCGACTTCTTCTCTCGAACTTTTGCTTTCACATCATCTATCCACAGCCACGCCTGCTTTTCGACCTTGCGTCGTCCAGGCATCGTGATGCCGAGCCCAACCTTGCAGCTTCACGTATCGCGTCGGCAGCCTTCTTCCAAGTTTCGTCGACAGTTGTGACTGTCGGTAACCGCACGCGAAAGATCATAGCTGCTTCCTTCTCTCTCATTCGCCACGACTTGATTCTCGGTGCACCGCATCGCTCGACCTGCTTCTGCCTTCGAGGGGCGATCTTTAGGGTGCAGATTAGCGGTCGGTGCTGTGGTGCGACCGTCTCATACGGCACGACCTTCGCATCTGTGACAAGACTTCGGTCGCGATCCTTCACAAGGACGAAATCTATCTGAGATCTCGCGTTTACGAAATACGGTGTTCACTATGGTGAGGTTATGCGATTCCGCATATTCAAGGATACGCTCACCATCGGCGTTACGCGACCCGTAACCGAATCCACCATGGCAGCTGTACCCGTCTTTCGTCGAGCCGACGTGCCCATTAAGGTCACCAGCGACTATGATGACATCTTTCGACGGCACCTCTGCTGTCTTCTCATCAAGCAGGCTCCAAAACTCATCCTTGGCTTGATCGGAGCAGCCAGTCTGCGGAGCATGCGCAGACAAGAAGTGATAGAGCCGCTCCTTAGCGGCAAACCATCTTCATCAATCGATCATCAAAGCGTTCGATGCTTACAATCGAGTCACGAAATCGTGCGGAGACGATGACTCTAACTTCACTGGTGGTCCTGGGACTTCCACATAGAACGGCCTTGAAGCCTCGTCCTATGTCCCTTGACTTGCGGCAGGACCACCTCGTCTCCTTCACCGCACAGAGATCAACTCTTCTATGCTCCACTGCTTCAACCAACTCGCACGAGCGCCTCGTCAACGTACCCACATTCAGCGTTGCCACGTGGGTCCTGCTTACGTTACGGGACTTTCGGACTAACTCAGTTACCCCCCGATGCCGTCCTCGCATCAGGGACCCTCGCATACTTCCCACGGCATACTTCTCATACTCGCCGGGCTCTGCGAGTGCGCGTCGGCTCCCGCGGACGCCGTAGCACTATCTCGACACTCATGTAATGTCATCAACCATGTGATGTGACATGGGTCTTCGTAGGCCGGCCTGTTACAAGGGCCTGTCGCCTGCATTCGAGTGTCCGTGCTTAGCTTAGCTCGCAGAGCGAGCAGTTTCCAGTGGCACCACGTGGAGGAACGGACATCGCCACCTTTGCAGCACTTCTTTGTTGGACCAAAATGCACCTCCAAGGATTCTTGGGCTCGAAAGCAGAAGAATTCTGCAGCTGGACCAGCTAGCTGATAAATGGGGAGCAGTCCCGCGTTCCAAGGGATCTACTTTGATTGAAAACTGTTACTCGTTATTTCTTAATAAACCCTTTTGTTGAAGGTGCTTGAGACTCCGCGAATTTAGTAGCTAACCTAATATTATAATCTTTTACCTTCGCTATTTTTTGACCAAATGGGTTGCGAGAAACATAAATGTTAATATATGTTGTGTGCGCTGACAAAATTTGCTCCAGTTGTAACATCCTTAAATGCACTTTTAGGCCCCGTTTATACTTCGTCGCGGCGCGACGCGACGCCACGTATAGAGGCCATATTGATTGTGGGACGCGATCGATCAATTTGGCCTCGTTGCGTGGCCATCGCATCGCGCATAAACGGGGCCTTATGCATGTGGAAAAGTTAAAGTTAGGCGCTTCCATTGAACTGTGGATAAAGGAAGGCGTTTCTCAATTGTTTTTGGGATGCACCACATTATTTGTATTTGGCATATACAATGATTTGGGGTGGCCAGTTAACGAACGCATACTAAACATTATGATGAGTCAAGGAGAAACTCTACTGTAGCTTTGATACTGCGTGGTGGTATGTTATCACACGAGATGTATGACGTGTTAATTCAGACGTAGGGACATGACAGAGCGAGCAGAGGTGTGCGCTTTATGCGCAAAAACAAAGCTTTTCATTGTATTCTGAAATTTAGCTTGCAACTGGAGGCCAACAACGAACAGCTGGAATGCATGGCGAGAGATCTGGAGATTGAGAAGGCCAAGACCGACAACCTCCTCAGTGAGATGCTTCCGGCCAGTGTAGCGCACCAGCTCAAGAGTGGATTGAGCGTCGACGCTCGTGAGTCTAAGCAGCGACTTGATATCTATGCTCTAGTCTTCATTGTGGGTCTACGTGGGAAGGCGAATAACGTACTAACCAATTAGATGAAGGAAATCCAGGTGCGATCCATCCAGACGGCGCGCTCAAAATTGCCCACAACCCAAAGTTCCGGCAACGGTCTGCCTGTACGTTTCAGCCTTGACAGGATCGAAAGATGTAGCACCAGGAGAGTATGCGCGGACGGCGCTTTGAATGCCTGATGTCTTCTAACCTCCCTATGCAGGCCACATTAAAGGCTAGATCAAAGTCTGTGCACCTGTCTCATCCAAAGATCTCAAAGCTGACTTCTAGGCGAGTACGAAGTGGCCACAGTGATGTTCTCCGATGTGCCTTCGTTTCAACAAATTGTGCCACTATGTCAACCGAAAGACGTCGTTTACCTGCTCAATAACCTCTTCACACGCTTTGATCGTTTAGTGGTACTCCAGAATGTGAGTTTGCTACCAGTTTTTTGCTAGTTTTCATTTGAGCTGTGGCTATGTGAGGGCACCTTTTGTCCACATTTCAACATGAATTATTTGAAGTAGTCTTCTTTTCAGGCTTACAAAGTGGAGACAGTTGGCGACAGTTACATGTCTGTAGCCGGTGTTCCGGATGCCGCCGAAGACCACTGTGAAATCATTTGCCATTTGGCTTTAGGTTTGTTGCGGTGTCATAAAACTTGCTTCGTAGTTTAAACTGTTCGACTTTCCGTGCATTCCGGGAAAATGGCTCAACGTCGCGACGCATTAAAATAATCTCGTCCCTCGGCCAGTAAGGGAGCCAGGACAAGACAGCAGACATCGAGAAGAGCCCTGGCCGCATCAATTGGTAGCCGGGAACGAGTGATGAACCACTGAGGAGGGCACAGAACATGGACAAGTAAAAACTCCTGGATGTGGGTCACCCACCATCGATACAGCGTCGCCCTTGCCCTTCTCGCGGAGTTGAGCTCCTTCCCTGGAATGTTTCAATCGCCGTGTAGTCGATGGGACGTTCTGCAAAGCGTGCGGGCTGCGATGTCGCTCACCTAATCTATACCATTTTGCGAGTTATTGCCCTACAAGGGTGTTGCTCCATGGACAGTAGACCACAACTGTAATAGTGTCGCGACTACTTTGCTTGTTTGCTGTAGGTAGTGGCAAACCTATGGACCTATGACAAAAATTCCCTCAAAATTGTCTTCTGTTTGTGTTTAAAAAATCAATATTATTGTTACAGGTATGCTCATGGAGGCCCGTAACGTGCTCGATCCAATCTCTGGCAATCCACTTAATATCAGAGCTGGTATTCACTCTGGACCAGTGGTGGCTGGTGTGGTTGGAGCGAAGATGCCAAGGTAATAGGATGTTTAGGCGGAGAGTAGAGCGCAAGGCTGGTGATCATCATTTATGAAGTTGTCATATTGCACATAGAAAGAGCCTTCATTTAAATGGCCTTTTCGATGTGCAATATGACAACTTCATTTACATTTATTTTTGAAGCATAATACCACTCATAGTTAGTGTCGCATTTCGCGTCGGCGACGCCAGTCCATTTGAGAAAGGGGATATACTGTTGCACTCGTTAAAAAAAAAGATCGCTAGACCCGAATCTGCACTGTTTAATACCACCGAAATGTTCATTTTGTGATGAAGACGCCTGCGTAGGTCATTTAAGATCAGAACTACTAGAACAGGGTAATTCAAGGAAATAGACCCCATCAAAATTTTTGACAAAATGGGGCATTTACCACGAACTGTCCAAACGATACAGACCCTCTGAAGTCGAAAATAGCATTTCATTTTGGAGACCAAGAGATCGACTCTGCACCTAAGCAAGTTGAGCGTTTTATCAGTAACAGGAAAAGCGCCATGATCCGTGCAATATGAGAAAAATCCTCGTTGCGATCGGAATTATGGCGGACTGTGATATTGTGGGGTAAAATCTGCTCGCTTTTATGCTCTGTGAGACCTATTTTTTAACAGCTGCAAAAAAATGCTTTATTGAAGGCCCCTTGTATTAGAATCTTGACGGGAGAGAATTTAAAAGGAAAATTACGTGCTTCAGTCATAAGGATTACACGTCTTCACTTCAGTTCATTGGGCGTATTCGATTTATCTAAGCATAGTAGTGTCCGGTATCGATGAAAATGTCCTTACAGCTTGAACACGGATTTAATAATCAGAGCTGAAAAATCTGCGTTTCTGCACAAAAATCGATCGGAAACCGTCCAGATGGGTAGCTACATATATCCCGTGGGCGCAATATATCTCAAGCGCGGAAGTCGACCGACGAGCGGTGAATGTAGATCACCAAAACAAAATTCTAAAAATCGCTTCACGACTTTTGGATCACGGTAAAGAGCATTCCACGGGGTTTCTGAATACTTACATTATTTTTGAACTCGACCACTTCGAAATGCGTTGCTGAAAAACCCCCGAAAATCGCAATAACTGCGTTAAATTTTAAGATTTGAGAAAATCTCTTATGTTTTCGGAATCTCCATGAAGAGACGAGTGCAAGGGTATAGTCTGCTTCTCGAATGGATTACCCCAACGATTCATCGCGAAATGCGACACTAGTTATGAGCGCTATTGTATTCTTTATCTAGAACATGAAATTCAGGCTTTGATATTGCATAAACACATTGAAGGTACTGCTTGTTTGGCGATACCGTAAACACCGCGTCCCGAATGGAAAGTCACAGTCCGGTTGGGCGGATACACTGTAGTGAAAGTGCCGTGGCGTAAGTTGTGGAGTTTTCCCATCTCTTCAAAGAATTGCTTGAAGGACTTATACGATTAGCGCTGAACAGAACTTCTTCAACAATCATGCTCCAGATCTGCGCTTCAAACCGGTCGATTTGAATTCGAATCACGTGGGAAGATCCAAATCAAAGGAAAGGGAGAGATGAGCACCTTCTTTCTGCTGAAGAGCCATAAGCGCTCCATATGGGAAGTCACACAAACTAAACGAGGTAACTATCGTGTTGTAAAAGCAGCAATGTAATATAAATTCCATGCCCAGTAGAGTTGGTGCTTATTGAAAAAAGTGAAGGAGTATGAGTACCTCTGAATATGACGGGAATAAGAACTGCAGCAAAACTACGACTGATTATTTAATCAATTTCGAACACAGCGCTGTCTCTGAGAAGGCTTACTCTGATCGGGCCGTGCTCTCCTAGGAGTGACCAAACCGTACCACATATACAAACAATTCCCTCTAATTTCGATTTCAGACGAAAATATCAACAGTATCGACGGCTACCAAGAACTGCGAGACGGTATCACGGAAGAATGCATTATCAGAAAACCTAACAGGTTTACACACGCTTGCACCGTCTCCTAGACGTGTACTTCCAAATCTGCATGATTTCCGAAGCACCGCTTGTCTAGTCGTTTTTGAAAATTTGCTACTTCCAATAGACGATATTTAAAGATTTGTTGATAAGTAGTAGTAGTAGTGTACATACTGTTGATAATGTTAAAATGCTCGGCTATTGATTGAGGATACCTTAAAAATTCAGCGTAATTGTTTTTCTGCATTTGGATGTTTTGGATGACGGAATAAAGATTGCGATTTCTGTGTCTAATATCCTACCCCACAGTCATTGCTCTTACAGGGCCTTCGCTCAAAAAACGACTCCCGATTTAAACTTCTTTTTTGAGAGAGACAACCCATCTACCTTTACACCAACACAACGTACCACCAGTTAGGAACATCGTTTAGAACGCGCTGGATGTAGTGCGATCAAGAGCACCGATTTCGCCCAAACTCTCTATATTTGTTTACTTATTTATCTAAAGCACGCATTAAACGCACAACAATAAGTTATACTATGTACACAAATCAAATCGCCTCCACGACATTCCGTAGAAGCAGAATGCGTGGCGCATCCCAAAAGGGATTGAGTAACGCCGCCCTTTATTCTTTTATCCTTTTATATACATCCCAAACGAAATAAAGCTTGCAAAAAAAACGACAAGATTAAGGCTAATCGAAGGTGACACGTATATGTCGAAGTGTGTTATCTTCCCTGATCAAGCAACTCGACGAACGTATATAGATGGTGGTTGCTAGCATAAATTTTCCCAACAGCGCGTTGAAAATGAGAATATGGGCCTTATTGTGGATGAAAGACAATATGCAAAAAGACAAACACCGATGGGAACCGCATCCAGGAGCTTGTTACTAGGAACGGAGAACATTACCCACTACGCTGCCGCTGCCACTGCTTCGCACGGCTTAACTACACAACAGTGTTGATTACGCAAGACCGAACGAGCAGTCGACAAGGTGACTTTGCTCGAGCAGAACTCACGCAAGAGCTTTTAACAATTCTAAATTCCATGCTTGCAATCAGGTTCAAGTTTTTTTTATTCAAGTCTGCTCACGAGACATCTGCCCAAGGTTGTATGAAAAGCTGAAGCATTGTAATGCTGTAGGCATACAAACTTATTCCCTTTGCATACTATTGTCATCGCGATTCCCGCGAAATTAGACGGAACCCCACACTAAGGCCTATGTCATACCATCGCTCTTCGCTAGCGAAGGCGATGGACAACTAACATAATTGGGGAAGGGACGGAATCAGACGTTGTGGAGGGGCAGACGCCTGTAGCAGTTGTCCGATCCACCGCTAGCGAAGCCTCGCTAGCGGGGTGTCATACTTTCGAGCAATACGGCATCGCTACCGATGAGACCGCGTCGCTGAGCTGAGCAGAGCGTCGGGCAGCATCGGTAGCGATGCTACGACGCAGCTGCACACAACGCTATTAACTGCGCGCCTATTCGCTAGCTTCACGCTAGTGAAGAGACTTCGCTCATCCCTCTGTTCGTCGCCTTCGCTCGGGGTGAGCGATGGTATGACATAGGCCTAAGGGTGTTCCGATCAAATATGTATGTTTAACAGTTAACGTCCAATGATTTCAAGGAGTTACCGTCATTTTTGGTATTTCCGGTTAACATCTGCCTTATCCACATAATGGAAATATTCGGATATTTACTGTAATTTACCGAACGACTTACTGAAATTTTTGAAGCATCTTGCTAGGTAAGGTCAATACTCTCAATACTCCGCCTTCTTTGCCTCCCCCCCCCCCCCCCACCTCCGTCGATTAGAAAAGCTTCTGAAAATCCTCCATTAATAGCTAGTGCCTAGATTGCTTTGAAATTGTTGTTGTGTTTGCCCTGAAAATTATTCCTTTTGGAGTTGCTATATGAAAGAGTTTCCTGATACCATTTTCACGTGAAATTGGATACATTTAAAATTAAATTTGACACCTTTCGCGCCAAATTGGATACCCTTCAAAACAAGTTTAACGCTTTGGAATTAACACCTTCCAAATTAAAGTGAGCTTCTTCCACAATAAACTAAAGGCTTTCCAAGAAAAGTTCGTATAATTTTATTTAAGAAAAATCTAAAATGACTTTCTTTGAAGATTTGACTCACTACCCAATAAGTGAACACATTGTTTGAAATTTTATAAAATTTCCACTTTAAGGAAAAATAACGCTTCGAGGCCCGTTTTGAATAAAAGAAACTCGGTCGTTTTTTAGACGGAAAGCAAGAGATTGCGCTGTGAGTTCTTCCAAGATATCGCGATTTTTATTCGATTTAAAGCAAAATTTCTGTTTTGAAGTTTCGCATCTGTAAGCGGTACAAAACAAACAATTGTAAGAGACACACATATCCACACGTTCATGCTTTATGTAAGCAGCATCTACACTACGTACTCAAATAGAAATCGCGAGCACATGGTACGATCTGGTTTTTTAGTGTGCTAAATGATTGCTGCTCTGTTGCGCGTTCTTAATCAAAATTCAATTTACTGTTTTATATAAAAAAAGAGATTTTATAAAATTATTCGGGCAGCTGAACTAAAAAAATTTAAGAAAGATTTTGCCAAATTTTCCTTGAACAGAAAATTGTTCTAACCGTCCCGGAGAGTTTGTAATCTAACCTGTAAGAAGCTAGTTTCGACTTGGAAGACGTTCATCTTGATTTCAGAAGCATCACGTTTATTTAGAATTGACGTGAAATGTGCCCAATTAAGTTGGAAAAGTGCCAAGTTTGACGATGTGATAATTTGTATTTGAAACAATGATGCTAACTGCTAACTTTATTTTCGAACAAAATTTAAGAATGTACAGGCAATTCAATGACGGTAAATGTTCTTTTAGAAAATTCGTTTGAAATATTTGGTGATCACGCCCATCGCTGGTACCAACGATGCACTTCGAGAACCGTGTAGAGAGCGCATAGCCGTCATCTTATGTCATTTTGAGGCAATCGACTGTAGTCGTGGAGCGGACGAGATTCCGTTAAAGAGCGAACGATATTCCATCAACGAAGTCTTCAGCTGTGTTTCGGTGTTGCTCTCTGCTCCCCTTCCTCCCCATGCGTTTTCAGTCGTTTGCAGGCAACGCATGGTGACATAATCCGTCGTAATTGTTCAGCAGCAAAAACCGCTGTATTGTCTGTCGATTTGCGGCGAAAAACAACAAATTCTCACGCAATTTTCACTTTTTCACAGGTGACCGGAATCTGCTACTACGGCGACATACTCTCGTACACCTGTTATGCAGCACTTTAGCAGAACGGTTCTATGCTCGTGGTAGTTATGAGTCAGGATGTACCGTGTGGGTTGGAGGTGAGTAGAGTTCGTTGGCGTGGGCCGTGACGGCGAATCTCGTGCATAGTAAGCAGCATTGGTTTCACGAATTCGGCCGTAATCTCTCGACTTAATTCCGAACCGAATTCCAGGATCGATAGGCAATGAAACTCGTCCACAACTCGATCTGCTGCCAGTCAACTGCTCGCCGTACATTTCGCATTCCGTACGTGGCTGGCTGACCATTCTTACCGGTACTTATCCTCTTCCCTCTCGTGCCGCTGCTCTTCCAAGTACTTTATGCTTTCTCTTACTCGACGTAGAACCATGAGGGGCATTTGTAGTGTGGCTCAGTTCTTACCTCCAACTCGTCGCTATGGAAGTTTCGGTTCTAATTGCCACGTCGCCTCTTGCAGGGTAAATGGGAAACGAAGGTTCGAAGAGTCGTCTGAGTGATCATGTAGCACTTCCAAATTCATCGGCTCCTGTGCCGAACATCGTCATTACTCGCCCATCACTTCTTGAGGGTCTAGACAGCCCGAAACCGCGAGCTCCACCACCTACGCCGATGGAGAGCAGGTATACATCCTTTGTTTAGTTTTGTTTGTCTGTGTCCGAGAAAAAACCGTTGACCTTCTTATACGATTATGCTGCCTTCTTCTGTGAAACTCGTCATCTTTTTGCTGAACGTATCCTCCATTAAAATGCTTATTTTCTATTCAGTGTAGATGGTAAACACATTATGATCAGAAAAATATGTTTGAACGCATTTGATGAGATCTAAATTAGTCGGAGGGGGCATATAGTGATTCGTTTTTCCAATCCCTTGCTTAAGTTTCTACGAGAGTTTCAGCTGATGTCCCATGATACGATAGAATTCCTTTAAAATGAGGGGAAATTGTTGTGCAGCATAGAATGAAGTCCGCAATTGCACTTTACAATTGACCATTCTCGCCTAGGATAGATCCTACATGATGCTTTAGTTTTTTTTTCTGTATCATCGTCTTTGAATATCGGGTGTCGGTGAGAAGCAGGAACCCATGCGGATTTCCGCGAGATTCGAACTGACAACCCTCGTTTTCTGCGATATGGTTTTACCAACAGCACACGATTGTTCCAGCTGATCACAAAAGACACTTTGGAGCTTAAATGTAGGACGATGTAGCACAGCTATGACAGATGTAATGACGTGATGTGATTCATGAATTATTTTACCCAGGGTTATGCGAGAAGATGGTAGAAATTGAAGCATTGTCTGAAATACACAAGGGCGTGGAGGTGGGCGAAGGGTGGGATAGAATTATATCACCCACCGAACTACACCGTATCATGAATAACAAACTTGTCCGCTGCCCACTATCCTATTTTGGTAAACTTATCCATTGCGATTAACCCATTACCTTACCATTCGCGAAATCGTTCTCTAGTGGTAAACTGCGGGTGAAGTTGTGGTGATGTATAAGGAAAATTAATTGTTGTATGAAGTTCACTCACATGTGAATTTTGAACTCATTCGCCCGTTCTTGACAGGCTTTCCTTCGGTTGTTCAATAGGCTTCCAATCTATGTATATATGTTATTTATTTATCTATTTATTTATTACACGAATAGTGTCATGGCACCAAAACAATGTCAACATACTTAGTAAAGGAATGATCAATAACTATCCAATAACAAGGCAGACTAAGCAGTAAGGACAACAACTACAGAACGAACTGAAAAAATAATAAGGGTACGATCGATACGATCGATTTGACGGAGGACATTCAAGGCTGCAAAAGTATTGCGGACTGAGGTATGATTTAATGTCCTTTGAGTACGAAAGAAGCGCATAAAGTGTAGGCTAACAGTACCAGCCATATTTGATTTATTCGACATATATTTGATTGAATCACCTCGAATGTATGTTGCTCTCAAAGTCACGATGCCCAATTCCAGACATGTGATTTTGTGAATAGGAAGGAGGTTTTTATGATTCCTTCTAGATGCAAGAGTGGGCAATCCAAGACTGAAATCTCTCTCTCCATGTTCGAAGGAAATTGGCAGACAGTTTTTGCTCTGAACTTTTTTTATGTTCACGCTATGTTCGTGAACAGATTGTCGCTGCGTAACCTCCGCACTCACGTCTAGCTCTGGTTTTACACAATTTCTGTTAGTTTCCTTTAAATTCCCTAAGCATATTCGTTAAGCTTCAGCTTGACAAGAAGACGAATGTTTGAGATTTACTCGTAGAGGTTGCAATGCGAAATCCTTCTCATTTCCCAGATTACCCTTCTCACCTCACGCCGCCATCTTGAATCGCCATCAGAATTCAATAACAGTTGCGTTTCGGAGTCGTCGTCGCCATAGGTTTGCCCCAACAGGGAAAGCTACCTAAGCGCATACTGCCTGAGCGCTAATATTTCCTTGTCAATCCGTCATCACTCATTTGTCTTCGCAAGGCTGATCAACTGGAGATATCTGGTCCTGGCTCGACCACTTTATTGAGAAAATATCATTTTTATATAGCACGGGACAGATTTATTCCTCTGTAGGATACTCCATGCATTCCATTTCTAAACGTATTGTGAGGGAGGGGCGGGGCGGAACTTAAATGCGTACTTAGTCTATTCGATGGTCAGCCTGTGGAAAAGTCAGTGTTTTATCCAGAAAAATTTGGTACCAATTTACCGAGTCCGGAGATATCAAGGGCTTAGTAGGCCAAGCTGGGGCTCGAACCGTGAAGCTTGGTCAGGGGGAGTAATACAATTTCGGCCTCCTTTGACTTCGCTACGACACCTCCAATCATCCTTCTTTTTTTCTGCTGGCACTTTACAAAGTTGTTTGAAAGGAATAAATTGAAATCTTTGAGCTGAAATTGATTTTTGATTGAAACGAATATAAAAGTGCTGGTCCCATTTCACTCATGCAACGATGAAAATGTATTGTGATCTCCCTGTAGGGAATTTACGCAAGATTCTGGAGTCCACGTCAGCGGTGGTGGCCATTAAGCAATAACTCCACTTTCACAAGTCCTTTGAATGCTTATTCATTTCTTTTTTAGCGAATTTTCGCCTTATTAGGGCACCAAACTTCAGGTAGCTCTACGTTTTTTATATCTAACAAACTATCATTTTTTATGACATGAGTCATTGCAAAAAAAAGTGAACTTGTTGTCCTTGCGGTTAGGCGGATAGATAATTTCTTTATAATTTTTTCCCAATATAAGACCGAATATTATGTGATTTTGTATGGGAATGCTGGTCCACTTCGATTTTAACACAATGAAGAAAGAATTCACGTGAAATAAGCATTCTTCCGTCATTTTCGTTGTTATAGAGCCTTCTTTTTGTGACTGTATGCCAACTTGTGTTTTATTTCACTCAAAATGCAATCGTGGAGCAAAATGTCTACGAAATGAACAATTAATTTGGCTTTCTAAACATATAAATATGCACCAAATAGTTAGACAGGGGCGCACGGGGCGCACTCGGAGGTGCCGGCTTTACGTGCACCCGCTATCAGGTTCCTGGTTCGGATTTCTCGCCCAGGCCAACCAAGCCTTCCGGGGCCGCTGAATTTGTACCAGATTTGTTTGGAAAGGATAAAACGCTGACTTTTCATCAGCTGGCCGTTGCAAGTCATTGTACTCATGGTATAGTCCAAATACGCATTCACAATTGCCCCCATGATGTCACTTAGAATTACTATTCAGATCATAAAGCTACATGACACAAAATATGGACTTCGCGGGTGTAATGGTCAGTAAATTAAAGACTTCAACTTTACAAATTCTTTTCATATATTCTGAATTTTACATTGCTGATTTGGAATTACGTGTTGTTGTCAACATGAAGTTGTCAAACCGGCTATCCTATTATGGGTTGTAAAGCCTAAGGGAGGGCGAGAATATTGAAGACATTAAAGCGGCAGAATTTTTCGAACCGACCTAATAGATAAGGTGACTGAAGCAACTCATCTTGGTCTCCACTGGGCTTGCATTGGAGAAGAAAACAAAGTCAACGAAAGTAGATAATCCCACATGTTGTGCACTTCATTTTTGCAGCAGTTCACCTCACAGAGCGTTTCCATGAAATTTGATGTGTTCGAGTACGTCTGCACTGCCCATGTGAAGCAATAGGTGTTATTCAGCCAAAATTCAAATCGCTGTCATGAGCGACAGAGAGAGAAGGAATCCCGCGTTTAATCGCATAAAACAGGTGTGCGATATATGCTAATACTGAACTGAGTTTCCATCGTTCCAGCTACTACTGTGCGGACAGTCCAGTACCAAACGAACCTCCATTGACGGCTCACAACAGGTTTTTTAATGATATAATTTATGGTTTTCGTGCAAGAAATGTTTATTCAAGTCCTTGTTTGCGGCATTCAAAGTGTTGGCTTGTCTGTACATTTATTAAATTTAAGGACTGTTCTATGACAACTTTTCCTTAAAACTTTCTCTCAAATTCTCCATTGATCTTAGTCAACTGCGTTCGGTCATCTGCGTTCTCACAAATTTTATTCGTATGCGAAGGAAACTAGTAGCTAGTAGCTTTAAAAAATCTATTGGCTAACACATGACCAATCCAGTTCGGACCTCCCATCCACAGTGGGTGCGTGTGGTCTGTGCTCTGATTAGCTGTGATTGGCTGGTGCTTTCCCATGCACATGCAGGCCACATTAGCGACTAGTATTAAGAACCCTGACGGGCTCATTGTGTGTCTAGACAGATGACTCTGCATGCATTGAGGTAAACAACACCTCTATCCTCTTCAATCTTTTGTTATTCCTTTTAGCAGCTGTTGCGCTTCTCTCTAAAGTCACGAGGGCTTAAATGGAAACTGCGTGAAGGAAAGTTATGGTCGGACTCGGATACATATACATATTGCATTTGGGGCAATTGGACTACCTTTTGCTGAAGCCGCATGATGAATATTTCGAATTATATCCAAAAACGCCGAAAAGCTAGCTGCATTGTGAGATAAGGAATGGCGATGAAGAGCATGAACACCTGCCGAGATAATCGTTTCGTTCTGGAAATTGATCCGGTGCTCCCACTGATCACGGTCTTCTATTTCGCAATGAGCCACTGCGTTTTAAATGTCACGCTCTTCTGTACATATGTCTAGTTTCATGCCATTCTCAAGGTCTGATTAGGCAGTGAAAGACATTGTCGGCGTAAAGGGTCCAAAATTCAGATATCTAAAATGACGGTGTGTCGTGGTTAAGTTTATGCAGTCATTTGAATTTTTGTGCATACTTGTAACTCTCTGCGACCCACAGAGGGCTTTCGGATGATCCGTCGGCTGTTGCGAGCACCCCGAATCGAGTTTTTCTCACTTAGGTTAACCAAGCCTTCCTTCCATCCCGGCTGGAGTTTTTAGCGTCTATGATTCCCGTAGTAGTAAATTGCGTCGCGCGTTCAAACGAGGAATGTTCAACATTGCGCTCTCTCTTTCGCTTTTTGTTTGAAACAAAATTCATACGATCTAAGCAACACCGAACCTGGAGTGTGGACAAAGGCTTCTTGTATAATGGCAAAGTATTTGAATACAAAATCTGAACAAAATCCGGATAAATGAAGGCTAAAGGATAAAGGACGGCGTTACTCAATCCTTTTTGCTATGAGCCACGCACTTTACTTCTACGGGAGGTTGTGGAAGCGACTTGAACGCCAATTTGGCCACACAATGACTTGCTGTGACAAGCCGCTGAATATGTGAGCACTTTACCCTTTCCAAACAAGTCTGGTACTAATTCACCGACTCCGGAGGGATAGAAGGGTTGGTTGCCTGGGCGGGAAAGGCCGAACAAAAATCCGGTACCAGGTGCATGGGAGAGGCGGCACCTCCTCCCACTGCGCTACACGCGCCTGAAGAGAATTCCGAATAAATAATAGCAGAAATTAACTATAATGTAGCCTTGGGACATCTAAAAGAAATGTTCAAATGCAAGCTTCCAAGTAGCCAGTGATAGTTTGCATTTATAAATAGAATAAGGAAAAGGGTAAAGGCCTGCATTGCTTCATCTTCCTATGGAATGGGCCACGCATTCTACTTTTACGGAATATTGTGGAGGGGTACCTAGCCTACAGTGATTTACTGTAGCCATTCTGTGAGTGGGTCAGCGGTTCATTCTTTTCAGACAAATTTCGTGCCATTTCATCGACACCGTAACCATTGAAGGCTTAGTTGGCTTAGGTATGTAAGAAATCCGAACCAGGAACCCGAGGTCGAGTGTATGCTACAGCGGCTCCTCCTCCGACTGCGCTTCTCGAACCAGCACTTTATGCGGTCCGGGCAGCTCCGCTTTACACACGAAGTACAGTGATGATCTGTTACAGAGCGATTGCCTCAACAAGCATGGCTCTAATGCGGATTTCTGATAATATCTAAATCTAAATGGAGAACTACAATTTTATACCAAAGAACGCAGAGAAGTTGAAAAGTAATGCTGCTCACCATAATGATCTGGCGGGTTTTCGAATTTTTTGAAACCACTTAGAGAGTAGAAGTAGTGGAAATATCCTTATTTAAAGTAGCACGACTTAGTTACGGCGTAGCGTGCGAATTATTTACTGGTTGACTGCTTGTTTACCGGTAGTGTGTACGATTTGGATCCGCGAGAAACGATGGTGTTAGCTGGTACTCCACCACCGGATCGTCCACCGCCACCGCCACCCGACGAGCCGATCCACAACTGTAACGGGAGCTACTTTGGCGAAAGCACCATAATAGTGAGTTCTTTGATCAGCAGGTAGGCGTCAGACACCTACTGGTATCGTTCAGTCGGCCAGTAACTTGTTTGGCGCGTTTGCTCGATCTCGTTATGTTTAGCAGTCGGACGAGGGTTCAAATCCGCCTCCGCTACCGCCGATGCCGGCGCCGCGTACTGGCTTTCCGGTGATTAAAAGAAACATTGTCTACGCGAAGGTATGACTCAATCACGCTTCACAGTCAGCACTTTGTGGCACCCTCTCACGGGTCATGTTCAGGACAGAATCAGTCAATTTGAAGTCTTGAACACGACGAACAGATCGAGGCCTAGTGAGGAGTCGCAGAAGATGAGAGATTACTTCTCCAGCCATGACAGCTCGCGCTACCAACCCTTCAGCTACGCTCCTCTGACGGAATCAAGTACGACGGTGACGAGCAAGGTGAGTGGCCAACAAGAGAACTTGCACCATATGTCTGCCTGGTTTTATGTGAATGTGACAGAGAAAAATAGTTCTACAATCGAGGGATTACTAGCTCGCGAGTTGTGGGCTTATGGCAACGTTGTTTATCTCATGTACGAGTTCATTTATCGCGTTTACTCTCCCACTGCTTCTTTACCATTTTCGTGTGAAATTGCAGTTTTTCAAAGGAAATTTGACACTTTTTGAAAAAGTAGCAGTTCAAAATTAAATTAAGCATCTTCCAAATTAAAATCATTTCCTTCCAGATTAAGCTAGATGCTCTCTAGGAATTTTGGAATAAATTGTTGCTTCAGAAATTTTACGGTGACTTTTCTGAAGATCTTCAATTCACCTACAAACCTAGAGAAGCTTCGATAATAATCAGATGAGCATCGCGACATTTAGGGCACGTACATGGCGCGATATGTTCTGTATCACACTCAGAAATTGCTGTCGATCTTTATTAGAGAAGCGTAACGCTATTTTCCTTTAAACAATAAAAACTTTACAAAACTTTAACACCGTGACCACTTTTAAGCGCTTCGCTTTCTCGAGGCAGGTGAATAGTAATTTTTTGAAGAATGTCACAGTAGGTTTTCATGAATAAATAACGGCCCCAGTCTACAGCTGGAGTCCAGTTTTCCGTTTTTTCACTACATCCATGGAAGTTTTGCAAACATTTTCAAAACGAAAACATTGAGCAGGATTGCGCGTATATCATATGTATCTTAGAAGGACACCTAGGCTTGCTGCAACTATGTTAAAGCAATCAGTTATAAAAGATATGCTATGAAAGCTTCTGCTCTAGACTTTCACTTAAAAATTCATCTTGATTTTATCAAGGCGTGTCATGAATGTCTTTCCTTCTGGTTTCAGTTTGATCTCAAATTGATTTTGACTGCTTCTACAATTTTGGAAAATCAATTTGCTTTAAAAAATGCGCAATTTAGTGAGAAAATAGCGTCCTTGGGCATCTTTTATTTCAGTTTGAGAAATCACTTTCCGATGACTCTCAACAGAAGATCAGTTGAGGACTGGGATAAAACTATGCCAAAACGCACTCAAATCATCTACATTTTTCACCTTCACAAGCCCCACACATTCTCAATCCCTGCGTTTTTCGCACAAACGACCGGTGGAATATGTAGCTTTATCTCACTTCTTATGCCTATTCTTCGTTGCTTTCATTACTATGAGTGCACCATACACGATACTATAATTTCCGATCGTAAGGTATGATGGTGCTCCTTGGAACGATTTTTAGGCAGTATATATTTTAAGCTCTTCGTTTTACTGTATGACTGTGCCAAGTTGGGTGATTATTTTTTGTAGTTCCTAAGAGGTTTTACTAAGAGATTTCAGTCAAACTACGATGAGTACCCCATCTACAATCCAGTTACGGACTACACATTCAAAAGCGGCATGACCTTTCAGCAGGGAGCCTATCCTATCGATGCGGTAAGGTCTCTTCCAAAGGCTTCAAAGACTTTGCATTCGAAGGTGTATGTACTTGCTTACTTCTTCTGTTTAGAATCGCATAAATATCGGATTCTGCGGGCGGCAAGGTGCTGGCAAGTCCACGCTGATAAACGCACTACGTGGCTTAACCTTGACTGATCCACAAGCTGCAGGTCGTCATCCCTGCAATCACATGGAACCTTTCCGGTGAATTTTTAAGGAAGGATTTGAAGAAATATGGTCCATAGTCAGCTGCACAGTTACGGAGCACGACATTTGTTGCATGATTGGCTGCAGCTATGGTTGAACCAATCACAGAAGGCAACGAGACGCGCGCTTCGGTAATGAGATTATCGAACGCTCCTATCAGTGTTGTTGTTCAGCTTCATGGAAGAAGAACTGCAAAACTTGGTTCTGTGGGAGATTCCTTACCCTCGAGCTTTTGCGTCAGTGTCTGATATCTATGACAGAAACATGGGCTTCGATCGATTCTATGAGTACGTTTTATCGATTGGCATTTAAATTTTCATATATGGACTTTGTTCGTGTCTGTTTATTTGCTATTTTTTTTTACTGATCATAGAGTTTTGCATTGCAAAAAAATTCAGGTCTCACAAATTGCACTTATTTCGCCGAATTTTTCTTCTTATTGCCGATGGGGCTCCTCACGACGACGACATTTCCTTTGCTAGAATAGTTCATTCAAGGTTTGATTCTACTTTTGGATTATAATAGCTTTTTTTCGAAAATCAAAGAGAAGTTATGGTGAGTCATGGCGCATTCCCAGATGCATCGTTCGGCTGTATGGGCTCGATGGGCAACTGCATTAAGCAAACCAATCACTGCATGAATTAGAGATCACTATGCACTCTGTTTGAAGTGTCAGTCCGGGGAGCTGTGATTGGTCACCATGTTAATTCACAAAAAAACCAAATCCTGCTGTATACATGTCTACTCTGCATAACTCACTGCCTTACTCATACGAAAGGCGTGATTTTTAGAAGGACGCCACTGACGATGCTCTCAACGAAATCGGATGATGACCTCGATGCTGAGTCCAGAGAGTTAGGTCGCTCCATCGACACCTCGCTCCGACGAGAATACGATGCCAGAGGTCATAGCACATCTTCTGTTGTCATCTCAAAACCTTCTACCGTACTACTTCAGCAAGAAGTATATTCATGAAGTCGCTGATGATGAAAGCGCAGATCCTCACATCCACTGAGCTACTACTGATCAGCAGTCCCGTTATTAAAAATCTGCTCAGCGGAACAATTGGGTAGGCGTATCGAGCGACTGGATACAGGAGTTATTTAACACCATCAATTGCTTCGACTTTTTAGCTACCTCCACTATAAGTTGGACGAGGACAAGTTACTCGAGCTGGTCGATCTTCATCCAGGATGCCATTACAGCTTAGAAAACAAGCTTAGAAAGAAGGTGATTCGTTAAAAAATTAGTCACCTATAGAGGAGTCTCGGAAGGAAATATCCACCTTCCAGGAACACTAACCGTTAAACCTGAAAGTACCAATTCAAGTTAGGCTTAAGGCCCATGCACACTTCTGCGACACCGCGGCGCGGCAATTGGGGCGACAGCTACCTCCGCGAAATCCGGCGGTGGCGGCGCGGGCGCGTTAGAGCACCGTTTTAGGCAACGGGACCGACGTCCCCGTGGATGCCGCGTGGAATGGTTTGGTCAGGAATGGTTTGAACCATTCCAGCCTGCGGCACTCAGCGCGGCGTCGCCTGCGATAGCCGCCGCGACAGTCGCAAGAGTGTGCATGCCCCCTCCTTGCGGCACGTGTCGCAGGGTCGCGCAGCGGCCGTCGTGGCCCTATGCTTCATCATGACCGCGCCGCGTTGTCGCAAAAGTGTGCATGGGCCTTTACTCTTCGACTTGGTGATCTGCACCGCATACTTTCCAACATGTAAATGCTCAAATTATTCTTTCGGTTTATTGTTTGTTATTTCCGTAATTAATTTATTGAATGTACCCAATATCTTTTTTTTTAAATCTTCAAAATTTGTTTTAGTCTTGCTCTTATTTCTATCTCAATCAAACAATCAAATTTGGTGTGTAATTTGCTTGCCTCTCCTTTACAGAGACAAGCAAAAACCGGATTCAATTTTCCGCCGTCTATAAAAAACAATTTATATCTATTCGCAATTAAATTATAATTCAGTGATTTGCGCAATATCCTACTATATGTATCAGGGGAATGCTCGTTTCATCAAACACCAACATACTCTCCATGTTCTTCCAACACCGATTCGGAATACTCCTGTGTACATATTTCTCAATGCTGTGTAATTTTCCGCCCGATAATCAGTTTATTGATTAGTTTGTCCTCAACAAGTCCTTCCAACCCTTTTATTTTGTTCAGCAGACAACTTAGTGGCTTTTGTTGCTAAAGAAAACGACTAGAAGAAAATAGTTTTTTTGAGTCATGTCTCAAACTCGACTACTGCCGTATACCCTGTAGGAAAATTTAACGACAACCGCTCGCAAATATTGCTTCTTAGTAGGCCTACAATTGCTTAATGGATTTGTCTCTGGACTATTTTTTCACACTTGGAGCAAACAAGTGACCTAGAAGCTGTACCAACTTTCAACTTATTAGGGATTGCTGCAATTGAGTCGTAAAAACGGACGGTGCAACTCGCGGGAATGCAGTCGAAGGCTTCACCGCTCCGCAACGTTTATTTGGATCGAGGGCAAATAATAAAAGATGGCGGTTTTTAATCTCTATTAAGATGCGTCGCGCCTTCTACTTTTACGGGATTTCATAGAGGCTGTTTGACTAGGTATTTCGCTCATAAATTGACTTGCAGCGGCCAGTCCGTTCGTACCCAGGAAAGTCAAGCATCAACTCAACGACCCTAGGGCGATGAATGGCTTGGTTGGGCAGAAAATCCATCCGAATCAAAAACCTGGTGTCCGGTGCAGGTGACAGCCGGCACCTCCACCGGCTGCGCTCCGGACGATCACCGTTTATTTGAATAAAGCGAACAATTGCTAGAACATAATTAATCACTGTTTTAATTGTATTTTCAGGCATTTAACTTCAGTAATTTATTTTCTTGTATTCTCTCTAACATACAAGTTAAATTGTTGCCCCAGGAAGTAATCGTCCAATGAATTGACTACGTTGTGTTACCATCAACTCTACTTCCCTCGGCTGTTAACAATATGGTGGTGCATTCGCGTACGTGAAGAAGAGCAGGGAGAAGGGCATGGGAAGGGACTCTGCTATTGGTCACCGTTAAGGGTCATGTGTAATCCCCTCCTCCCGGTTCCGCTGTGATCTCGGCCCGGATTGTACTGATAATGAATATTGAGGCATTCCTATGGTCATGTGCCTATTTCAAAATTCTGCTTATAGAGAGATGCCGACAACGTGCGACGACCGACAGGACTTGATCGAAGCATCGACGACATGTCGCTTCTGGTATGCATTGGTTAATAGCAGATGGTGATGACGCGAGCAATATATGAATTATTTATCAAAATTTTGCTTAAAAATGCAAAGCAACAAAAAAAGGAATAGATGGAGGGTTGCCAAGGTATGCACTATGTAGAGATTACCTTGAGAAATGCACCTTGAGAATCGTTTTTAACTTTAGCGTTTTCTGTTTTTCGTTTTCAGTTAAACAAAATTAACAAAGCAGTCACAATTCCCAACTCATGATGAGCTTTTGCGACGCTATTTTGACATGATGTATGGCAACGTGTGCGCAACAATCACCTACCCTTATGACATCCCGCGAAGTGTGCTTCGGTGACGCAGTTGGTAGGAGTCATAGGAGCACACCTATGAGCTTTTGAGTTCGAGTCCACGTACTGCTCATGTTTTTGCACATGTTAGTTTGTTGTTATTACGTTTTCTTATGAGCACAGGTGTCGTTTTAGAGCATCAATGCTTACAACAAACCAAGGCTGTTATCTGGGTTTCTTCCTATGTGCTAGTTTTTCAACGATGCGCCTACATTACACCTTACCATTTTTATTGAAATAAAAGGTCTTATTGCTCATCCCTTCTAGTCAACAGATATGGTACAAAACAATGAAACAAGTAAAACACGAGCACGTGTCACATTAGCAGCATCTTACAAAAGCCAGCGAAAGACAATTTTCTCCCTGGAAAATAATGACCACTGCTTCATCGTTGAACGCTAATCCGTGGGTGTAGAGCAGGGTCGTGGGTGGATATCGACTGCCACCCACGAAAAAAAAACTTGCACATGTGAGGGCGCAAATAGACAGCCTTGGTTTGTTGTAAGCATTGATGGTCTAGAATTGACTCCTGTGTTCATGAGAAATCGTAATAACAACAAACTAACATACATAAAGGTATAGGCAGTGCGCGGACTCGAACTCAGGAGCTCATAGGTGTGCTCCTATGAGGCGGCACTC
Source organism: Heligmosomoides polygyrus bakeri (assembly GCA_947359475.1). Classification (NCBI taxonomy): domain Eukaryota; kingdom Metazoa; phylum Nematoda; class Chromadorea; order Rhabditida; family Heligmosomidae; genus Heligmosomoides; species Heligmosomoides polygyrus. The sequence goes on from OX375870.1 coordinate 17,126,155, forward strand.
CTACCAACCGCGCCAGCGAAACACATGTCGTGGGGTTGTCATAGGGGTTGGCGATTGTTGCGCACACGTTTCTACACCTCTTTCCCGGTCTTTAAAAAAGCGCTCATCGAAAAACTAACTGTAATTCTGGACTCCGCTCACACGTCCCTACATCCTTTCAAAATAGCGCCACAAAAGCTCACCATGAGTTGGGAACCTTTGCTTGTCAGGATAGACAGACATTAATCTACATTTCTAAATTCTAACTTTTGTTTGCTTTATCAACTCCAGCTTTTAAACAAGGCGTGGCTCATTTCCGTGTAGCGGTGTCGTAAACAAGTGGCCTTACACTCGTTGGAAATTCATCTCAGCACTTCGGGGCGCAAGTTGCGTACAGTGAACAGTGTTTGAAATACCCATTGCTTCTCCCATTCAAGCCGATTTTCGAGTTCCTTTTACTCATCCGTCACTTCAGCTTCAACCAGACCATAATCGTGAAGCGTCGTCGTCGTTTCCTCCTCGACACATTCAGAAGTCAACTGTTCTAGCTGACGCTGGTTTTGAGATACTCTACGGGACCGATGATCGAGTATTCGGCAATCTTGAGCCGAAGTCCACAGTTCGACGCGCGGGCCGAGTGTGTGCCATACAACATTTTCATGAATTTAATGAAAGTTCACAGTGATTTATCGATCAAGAGGTAATTGTTCACTTTAGACTGCTTTCAACTACGGTTTCATCGGTGGGAGTGGTGTCGGAAAATCTGCCATGATTAACGCTATGAGAGGAATGTCTTCAAAGCATCCGCTAGCCGCTGGAAAGGTGCTGTTGATTCTTTGAGATCGATAGCAATAGAGATCATACGGTCGTAGGTGCACTGGAGATCATGAGACAGATGAATAGTGGTTTGCTTTCAATCGACACAATCAATTTCCTTGATTAAATTGTATTGTCGTTAGTGGGAGAGGCTAAATAACCAAGAAAGTGCTGAAGAATCCTTTGACCTGGTCATTCTTTGAGCATGAAGTCAAGCAGTTATACAGATAGGCCTGAGTTATACTCGCGCGAGAGCATCCGCGGAAGGGCAGGAATCGCGCCGAGACTCCTCACCTGGCCAATCGCCGCGCCTCGCCACGCCCGCCTCCGCCGTGCACCATTGGTCCGCGGACGTTCCGCGGATGCTCCCGCGGGAGTATAACATAGGCCATAGGCAGAAGTGAGCACTTGGATGTAGGACGATGGAGCACAGATGATTAGGGGATAAATCCAGAACCTCAGTTGTCAACTGCTAGTGACGCTCCGGAAAAGTGGACATGCAATCATTGTTGTTTGAAATTCACCGATAGGTGATGAAAATTTCACCCAACGATGAGTTGAGTTTTGATGAAGTTCAACAATATTTCAGTCAGCATGGCCCTTTATGTTTTTCCCGTACAAGATGGATAGGCATTCGTTGCGAGACCTCCATACTCAGTCCAAGCAATATGGAAACGAGTGGTTACGGTTCCCTTGCATTTCCGTTTATCTATCTATTTATTTATTTCAAGGCAAAAATGATTCACGCCTTGAAATAAATAAATAAATAAATAAATAAATAAATAAATAAATGCATCTGAGGAGACCTATAGCCGTGCCTCATGAGCAGCAGACACCATATCAACAATACAGCCCCAGAAGCTGAGAAATAAATGAATAAATGTGCAAGGGAACCGTAACCACATGTCTGTCCTTCTCTTAGCGTTGTTTTCCGCGCTACGCTGGAACACCTTGAATTGAAGCACGTCTTGCGCATCAGGAAAAACTACTTCGGCGACGCAAGCGGTCGCGTGGCGTGGGTGAATGACAAGCTGCCGCAAAGCCAAATGGTTAGGCCTCATGCGTGACCATTGTGTGCAGTGTAATGCTTCCGGTGCAGTTACTTGTCACCTTGCGGCGCAGTCTTAAATAATCAACCACAGTTGATATCTGGGAGATTCAGACCTCTTCACAGCTGTACATCTGTGCTCCGTCCTCTTACTTAACGGTTAAAAAGTGGTGCATCCTACGTCAGCAAATGCATTAGTCCTTTATGTTATGTGGATGAATTCGTTTTGTAAGCATTCTTTCACCATTTCATTTAGGGACGTATCAAACGCGGATCATGCGAGCGTTTCGAATTCGATGATGATTTGCTCAAGTACAGTGTGACGTTGTGGGAGCTTCACTATCCGAAGAAAATTAGTGCCTATTTCGAGTTTATTGAGTACGTGTTTTGGAAATCTATTTGACGTGCAGGACTTCAGTCAAGCTGGTTCTGAAAACCGCACAATTTTTGTTAGCCTCTGGTTGCCCTGTTGTAAGTGCTCCTCAGGGATCCTCTGATTGTTATGGCTGACAATTAAAGATGGTAATTGTAGTTACTTTTTTTGAAGGCTAGAATGACTGCACTTCTACTGAAAGCAAGAATTGTAATACGATAGCTCCAGCTGTGGCTCCACCGTGTTCAAGCGCAGATTAAGGATAAGGGTACAGAACGGCGATACCCATTCCTTTTTTTTTTGGATGCGCCACTCCTCCTACTTCTACGCGATGTCGTGGAGGCGATTTGAATGCGTATTTGGCCATACAACAACTTGCGATGAACACAAGTCAGCGCTTTATCCTTCCTGTCTGGTACCAATTCAGCGAAGGATAGAGAATTTGATTGGCCGGGGCGGGAAAATCCGATCCAAGAATATGGTTTTTATCCTTTTTCCTCATTATTTTGTGCCATAGTAGCTCATTTCGACGTCCTCGCCTTACAAAGGCAGGACCTTATGCCTGATCTTCTTCTTCTTCTTCTTCTTCAGCTTCTGTCCCGCTTCGTAGCGGGGTCCGCTATTCTGGTGTCATGACGCCACCTCTCCCGATCCAGCGCTAGATCAGGGTGGACACCAGCAACCTTCAAGTCCATATGTAACGTATCAGCCCAGCGCTGCTTCGGGCGCCCTCTAGGCCGCTTTCCTATTACGTCGAAGTTGAGGCTTATCTTGCGGACGCTATCTTCCTTTCCACGCAGAACGGGGCCGTGCTATCGTAAGCGAGCTTCGCGCATCTTGTCCGCTATCGGCGCGACACCGAACTTCTGCCGAATAGCATCGTTTCGGATGCGGTCCATGCGCGTGACTCCAGCTGTCCAGCGCAGCATCTTCGTCTCCATGACGCTGAAGCGCGTTTCAACCTCCTTGGTCGCAGGTCAACACTCAGCACCGTACATCGCTACCGGCCGGACGACAGTTCTATATATTTTGGCTTCAAGCGCGCAGGCATTTTCCTATCGCAGAGCACGCCAGTCAACGAGCGCCACTTGGACCAAGCTGCACTCACGCGTGAGTTCACTTCAATCATCAGATTGCCGTCAGGCGCGACTGCTGATCCCAGGTACTTAAAAACCGAAGTGCGTGGGAGCTCGATGCCGTTGACCTTGATGGAGCAGGACTCAGTAACGTCTGTCTTCTTCACGTTCAATCTGGGTCCAAAACACTCCAAGCGATCACACCAAGCTTGCACCTCTCGCTCGAGTTCACCTTTATTTTCGCTAGCGAGCATTACGTCATCAGCATAAAGCAGTGTGCAGGGGACTGGCTTCTGAAGATCTCGTGTAATGGCGTCCATCACGACAACAAAAAGGAGTGCGGAAAGCGCAGAACCCTGGTGCACCCCGACAGAGATGGGGAACTCCATCGAGGTTCCGGCTGCAGCTTGAACTCTACTCTTTGGGGAAGAGTAGAGGATTCGCACCCACTCTATGAGCTCTTCAGGAACTCCATGTCGTCGCAGGGCGTACCATATCACATCACGCGGTACGCGGTCAAAGGCCTTCTCCAAGTCGAGGAAGGCTATATGCACTGGCTTCTGTTTCTCGCGATGCTTCTCTAACAGCAGACAGGCGGCATGTGTGGCATCAATGGTGCCACAGCCAGCTACGAAACCGCACTGATTGCTGGAAAGCTGGACGATGTCACGAATTCGACCGTCGACAATTCGCTCAAATATCTTCATGCTGTGCGAGAGCAAGCGAATCGGACGGTAATTGGAGCAGTCTGCAGGACTGCCCTTCTTCTTCCAAATCGGAATCGTCGTGCTTTGGCGCTAACACTCAGGCACCTTCTTCTCTGCCACAACCTGGTTAAAGAACTTCGCCAAACCACTCAGCAGGGTACGACAGCTTTGACTTCCACAGATCAGCTGCCACTTCGTCGGGCACAGTCGCTTTGCCTGGCCTCATTTTCCTCAGAGCCGCTTCTTTCTCCTCCATGGTGACCTGAACGGGACCATGAACAGAAGCCACAGAAGGGATGGCCGGGTGAGGAAATTCCATAGTGGAAACTTCCTCGAAGTAATCAAGCCATCGCTTCAGCGCCTTTTTGCGGTCCATCAGAAGATGGCCGCTCTCATCATTGATGCCAAAAAACTTTTCAATATCCTCGGTTTGGCGATGGCGGCTCTTAGCAAGTCGGTATAAATACCGCTCACCATCGCGCGATTCGAGCTTCTCGTTGACATCTCCATAATGAGTGGATTTCGCAACAGCCACGGCCTTCTTTACAGCTTTCCTCGCTTCTTGGTACTTCCGCCAGTTATCGGCTGTCTTGTCGCTGAGAAACACGTGATAGAGCGACTTCTTCTCTCGAACTTTTGCTTTCACGTCATCTGTCCATAGCCACGCCTGCTTTCGACCTTGCGTCGTCCAGGCACCGTGATGCCGAGCTCCAACCTTGCAGCTTCACGTATCGCGTCGGCAGTCTTCTTCCAAGTTTCGTCGACAGTTGTGACTGTCGGTAACCGCACGCGAGAGATCATAGCTGCTTCCTTCTCTCTCATTCGCCACCACTTGATTCTCGGTGTACATCGCTCGACCTGCTTCTGCCTTGGAGGGGCGATCTTTAGGGTGCAGATCAGCGGTTGGTGCTGCGGGGCGACCGTCTCATACGGCACGACCTTCGCATCTGTGACAAGACTTCGGTCGCGATCCTTCACAAGGACGAAATCTATCTGAGATTTGGAGCTCCCACTATAGTATGAGATGAGGTGGGAGTCGCGTTTACGAAATACGGTGTTCACTATGGTGAGGTTATGCGATTCCGCATATTCAAGGATACGCTCACCATCGGCGTTACGCGACCCGTAACCGAATCCACCATGACAGCTGTACCCGTCTTTCGTCGCGCCGACGTGCCCATTTAGGTCACCAGCGACTATGATGGCATCTTTCGACGGCACCTCTGCTGTCTTCTCATCAAGCAGGCTCCAAAATTCATCCTTGGCTTGATCTTAGCAGCCAGTCTGCGGAGCATACGCAGAGAAGAAGTGATAGAGTCGCTCCTTAGCGGCAACAACGATCTTCATCAATTGATCGTCAAACCGTTCGACGCTTACAATCGAGTCACGAACTCGTTCGGAGACGATGACTCCACCTCCACTGGTGGTCCTGGGACTTCCACATAGAACGGCCTTGAAGCCTCGTCCTATGTCCCTTGACTTGCGCCAGGACCACCTCGTCTCCTGCACCGCACAGAGATCAACTCTTCTACGCTCCAGTGCTTCAACCAACTCGCACGAGCGGCCCGTCAACGTACCCACATTCAGCGTTGCCACGCGGGTCCTGCTTACGTTACGGGACTTTCGGACTAGCTCAGTTGCCCCCCGATGCCGTCCTCGCATCAGGGACCCTCGCATACTTCTCACACTCGCCGGGCTCTGCGAGTGCGCGTCGGCTCCCGCGGACGCCGTAGCACTATCTCGAGAAATTTGACTTATCATACACCATGTGATGTGACGTGGGTCTTCGTAGGCCGGGCTGTCACAAGGGCCTGTCGCCAGCATTCGAATGTCCGTGATTAGCTTAGGCCTATGTTATACTTCGGCGACGCGTCGGTGACGCTGCGTTGCGCGGGCTGCTACGCACTGCGTGGCAGCCCGCGTAACACTGTCGCCGACGTCGCCGAAAACACCGTCGCCGAAGTATAACATGGGTCTTAGCTCGCAAGGCGAGCAGTTTTCAGTGGCACCACGTGGAGGAACGGACATCGCCACCGACCTTATACCTGATCGTTCCTTCTAAAGTTTCTCAGATTTGGCTGTAAAGGCAAACCCTAGTCAGCGAAGGTCGGAACTCCAGATGCCTTTTGTCACAAATGTATGTACAGAAATACGAATAAAAAGGACAAAGGACAGGGTTGATCAACTCGCTTGTGCGATGCGCCACGCTTTACTTCCTCAGGGCGCCGTGCAGAATGGTTAAATGCGTGAATCCATAGTATTACACCGAGAATCACAGTCTCGAGTTCCTGTTCAATGAGGCTAATCGCACACCTAATAACATGGATAGCTAGATCGATGGTCCGCTACGTCTGACCCTACAACTAATATATTAGAATGAATTTGATAACAGATAATAGACAAATATAGCAGTAGATAACAACTTGTTCCAGCCGATACAATATCGCGAGTTTCACGGCGATTTTCGTCCTGATCGAAGAAACGCCATCGGATGAGGATCTGTCATTCTCAAAGATTGCTCATCGACGAAACGCCTCAGTCGTATTTCTCTCCTCAAAAAGTGATCGCAAGTTGGCGGCACGAAGTCGAAGCGACGAAATTCCTGTGTGTGATCTACTAAAACAACGCTTTGTCGATAAAGGTGGGTGCTTGAGTTAAACTTGAATCTTCCCGTCGAAAACTGTCATCGAAGCACGAAATCTTTTGAAAGACTGACTCCGACCATTTCGTGTGGAACAAAGCGTTAAGTGAATTCCATGGCAGCTTCAGCGGTTTTTGAAAAACAGTTTTGGTTCAATTGTAAGGCGCTTTCTCAAAACACGTGTAATTAAACCATCAATGTTGTTCATTTAATTTAGCCCTTCCATTTTTTACTCTTCACTTTTAAGGACTCGCCAGATTCGACAGATCTCTTGCTACAAACGCACCTGAGCTCTGCGGAAGGGTTCATGTCTTCTTCGTCAGTGCGCCCGTGTTTCGATCACTGAGAATTGGTAATATCTTTTTGCTTTTTTCTTAATGATAAGCATTAAAATGAAGAAAATTTTGGGGCTTGAACTTTCGAATTTTGCCAGAGCGCAAACATAAAGAGCGCCCGTGAGTAATACCATGGGACGCTATACCAGGTGGTCCAGCAATTAGATACAGTAAGAAGAAACGAGTGAGGGGAAACCTGGCGTCCGGACTCGGAAGACATGTCAACGATATCTGGAAACGCAAGCTGTTGGGCATGAGAACGGTTGCGGAGGAGCCACCTGAGGGCAGAAGTACCGCGCAGCCAATGGCGTTACTGGACGGTCCGGAGAGAATGTCTGAACGCACGGAAGTGGTGAACGGGTTGATGCCAGTAAAGCACGCAGCAGATCCTAGATGTTGGCGAATTTTAGGTTTTACAAAGCTACTTTCCGTAGGTCAGTGAGGTTGCAAAGTCGCGCGAAGCGCGCAAGTGCGAGACACGCTGTTAGGCGTGTCATAGCACTTGTAGTATATAATACAACTAAAAGTATGGCAGCTATAAAAACACACATTGACGCTAACCAATTCCTTGACGGCTTCTGCTACGTATTCTGTTTTAATAGGTGTGTCGCTTAGGCAGTTTGAACTAGCATTTGGTATACAGAGTAACTTACGGTGACCACAAACCATTACTTTATTCTTCGCACACAAGTTGGCACCAATTCACTCGTATTGCAGAGATGAACGATATAGTTGTACTGAATGAATTCCGAATCATGAATCAGTTCGAAGCACAAGTGTCCACCTCCGCCCCTCCCCTAAGGCAATAAAGGTGCATGCAGTTATGGTGCTGCCAGAACGGTGATGCTATTTCTACATGTGCAGCGCTATCCGCAGAAATTCAATATTAGACAGGTGTTTTGCACACTTGCACATTTCCACTGGCCGAAGCGGTCAAACAATCAAGATGAGTGCTTGCCGCGGTTTCTGCAGGCTACTATTGCGTTACAGAAACAGGATGCCTTCAAATTGTAGCCTTTGTGAGGAGTGCAAATAGAGGCAGGGAAGGTGAGAGAAGGCTACGGAGTACAGTGGGTGATATTACTTATTTCATAGCACTGAACTGTGCGCAATATATGAAAGAGTTAATTAACACGGACACAGTAGATAACCTAGTGATTCACTTGTCACTTGTCATTCTGCTCATCATCGAGATGCTCCAGCGGGCACCAGCAGCGTGTCCATTCGTCACTGTCGCGTGCCAGAGTGCCTCAACGCATACTTCTTCGTTCGAGGGACACGAAGAGCGTCATATCGTTCGTGCAGGGCTTTTACGACCGACCAACGTAACGTGGTCGTGCTGATGCCTTCTCGACATCTATCGGAATCCAGCCGGTTACGGCTCTCGTCCAACGGGTGCCTGCGAAACGCATTACGTGGTCGGCCTACCTAATTTTCAACCATACGACAGCTTCTCTGGTCCTTGAGCGAAGCGCGGAACTTCGGATAGAACTTGGGGGCAACGGATGCGTCAGTCGGGCAGCAGTTGCGGTTGAAGATGGTAGGGTCGATCTCGTTGTAGAACTGATCACCGAGGAATTCCCAGGTGCATCATACGGCGGGAGGCTTCTAGAAATGCGAGTTTTCATGAATGGTCTTGGTCGACATGGTAAACTCAGATAACCCCTAACCTTACTCGTTCCATCCAAACCGTGGGTTCCGATGTGAAGTTCTTCTTCGTATCCCGATGTTGGCGTTGAAGTCGCCGACGATCTTCTCAGTCACTACGATGACGTCGTACTTGGTCTTCCTGACCTGCATCATCAGGTCGTCGACGAATGCTTCCGATGCAAGCGTGCGGCGTTGTGTGTACAGATCGTCATCCTAGTCCTTCTCAATTTGCGCAGCCTGGTTAGGCCCTGAGATTTTAGCAGCCTCTCCGTACTCGTCCTTCCCATCGCTGCAGAAATGGGGGCTCTATCGGGGTCAGGGGATGATGCCTTTTAGTGCTGCTGTGTTTGACTGGAGTACACACGGGTAGCCAGCCAGGCTTTGCCGGCAGCCAGCTGGACTGTCCGAACAGACGGGCGAGACTTTTCAGGCGGCCTCGAGTTATTATTATTATTATTATTATTATTATTTATTACACGATTACATTCGTGTGGTATAATATGAAGAAAAAACGAAAAACAGCAAAAGAACACAGTCAAACAATTACAAACCGCAGAATATGCTACTAACTACTGAATAGATAGAAACTAGCAACTAACTTCAGGTAACGTCTATGGCAACTATTTGTTATGGACTCATATGGACATGAAGGAATTTTTTGAAAGCGTTGTAGCTTGACGGAACTGCATGCTTTTTGCGAATCTTCTCAAATGACAAAAGCGCCCTATTGACAAAGAAGAAACGCCTACAGTTGCGTTTAACCCTACCAACGTCATAACGAGTTGAGTTGCCTAACAATGTATTCCCATCCCACCGATTGCAAGCTTTTGGCCGGATCGGCACAGACATAATCCGCGCGGGGCGGACACAACCACGCACTCAGTGCATGAACATGCCACCCCCACACGGAAGGGACGAGTTGACCCGACACAGCAGGGGCGATGAGCCCATCCACTGCACCCTTCATGCGTTTCTGAGCAATATACGGTCGCTTTTGTTCCGAAAATTGAAGGCAAATTTTAGCAAGAAAGAAAACCGAAGCAATACACAAAGAGAGCCAGCAAAGGCCAAAAAATGCAGAGCCAAGGGTTTGGGGAGTGAGCATCTTGACGAAAACGGGCAGTGGTCCGTCGACACTACAAATAGGCATGCTCGTTAGCTCAGAGTAAGACAGAAAGTCTCGCAACGGCAGCATGTGATACCGGGTGACTGGAGGAGCAGCTGTACGTATGTAGTCGTCGTCTTAATGCAGGAGGGCAAAGTTTAGGGATGCTTCAAAACCGATCTCACACACGAAGCAAGTCTACGAACTGCTGAGGGAGATGCTGAGGGAGATGGTCTCCATTTTCCAGGAGCAGTTCGACTTCATACCCTGGAGGTCTTCTACATCACGTATCTGTCTCGCTCTGCAGGCAATGGAGAAATACCGCGAGAAGCGAAAACACTTCTACCTGGTACTCTTGGAACTGAAGAAAGCCTTCGATAGCCTACCCCGCGCAATGGTCTGCAAAGCCCGAGAGTTCGTGGCACGTGACAACAGAAAGCGATCATGAACAGACTCGGGAATAGATGAGGGTAGAAAGAAGTCGTCAGGAGGGGTCTCGCCGAAATTGGCGCTACGGTGTAAGACTCCAACGGTTAGGGTGAGATGGTGGCACATCACTAGAACATCGCACCCTGGCACTGAACGGTAAGGAGGAAAAAAATAGAAGAAGTATTTTTTTGAGATATCAACTAGGAGTAGAAGCCTATAAGAAGTTGAAGAATAACCGATGAAACAGTCAACGCAATAGTTTTTCTTACACGGTAAGCGATCTAGATGTCACAGAGTAGAACGCGAATGCAGTTTTAAACACAGTATAGAACGTTTGGCATCTATTTCTCTCAAAATCTGAACATCGTAAGCCAATTTCGTAGCAGTAGAAAAACACGGTTTCCGAGCTCCATGGATTGAATCTCGGAGACAATGCGGTAGAGTTAGATAGAAATTTGGACGCTGCATCGGGCGCAGTATTCTGAAGCGGTTTTGAAAGACTGGCATGAGACGCTTCCAGTTGATAAACAAAGTGCGCGAAAGTGATGGAGTGCATTGCTTATATGCTATTCGCTTGCTACTTGACGTTATGATCGTACAGGCGACCACTAGAAAAATTTCTATGTGATCTCCCAGTGATTTGGCACAGCGTTTGTAGCATACGCAAATACCCTGATTGGCCACGCTTTCCAAGAAAGGGGAGATCGGATTTACCCTAGTGGAGGGTAAGCAGTTCACTGTGTCTGCTCGAAAAACGGCGACAAAATGGGGTTTTGGTTTTAAATACTAGCCTATGAAAAATCCTCGCCTTGCAGTTTCACTCCCAGGGATGGATATTGCATGTGCGTTTGATCCGTTCTTCTAGCAATGCCCCTCCCCCTCCTGCCATACCCTCCTCACAAGGATAGACTCGAAGGTTCATTTAGTCTGTATGATACGTATGACCTGATCCATAACCACCGACAGTAGCGAACACCAACGAAAGTCTGTCTCAGCAATTAGAAAAAAGAACATGGCGTGAAGTTGGCTGCAGAACATCGGTGAAATGTTCGCCATTCAAAAACCAGGCCCGTTCAGAGCAATCTACACATAATATCTACTCGCACATCATTTACATACTTTGGTTCATGTTTACAACAAATATCACTTTTAGTGCTTACAACCTGGGTACTGGGCACTTGAGGCTTAACATGATGAATTGACTCATACTGCGATTTCTTTCCATTTTTTGTTGCAAAAATCTTCAGACGAGAAATTAATCTGCCTTATAATGTCTGACATGTTATACGGCATTTTATGCGCTAATATCTTAGTGCTTTACAGCCAGAAAATTGTTTCCAGCTTTTTGCAAACATGTGGCAAATGCAATGGCGCTTACGATAAATAAAAATATCGAATATCTTCTTCTTCTTCTTCTTCTTCTTCTTCTTCTTCTTCTTCTTCTTCTTCTTCTTCTTCTCCTGAGCGTTTAGTCCCGCGCAGTCGCAGGGTCCGCTGTTCTTGTGATCTGTCGCCACCTCATCCTATCAAGGGCGTCATCTGCCGTAGCACCGACTTCGCCGAGATCTCTCTTGATGACGTCCTTCCACCTTTTCCTTGGGGCTCCTCTCGTACGCTTTCCGGGTGCCTCGAAATCTAGGGCCTACCTTACGGGGTGATTCTCTGGCCTTCTGAGGACGTGTCCGTACCACCTTAGGCGCTGCTCCCTCATCTTCAGCTGGATCGGGGCTGCCTTCATCACGGCCCTAACATCCTCGTTTCGCACCCTGTCCCGACGGGTCCATCCACATGCCCACCTTAGCATCCTCATTTCCGCAGCGTGCAGTTGCCGTTCCTATTCCTTACCCAGGGCCCAGCATTCACTGCCGTAGAGGAGGGCAGGTTTCACTACTGTTCTATACAGCTTGCCTTTGAGCGTTCTGGAGCATCTACGGTCGCAGAGGATCCCTGTAGACTCCCTCCACTTGAGCCATGCTGCGTTTATCCGTCCCCTGACCGCCTAGTCCACAGTTCCTTCCTCGGATAGGTCACTTCCGAGGTAGCGGAATTCTTCCACCTTTGTCGATCGCTTCCCCTTGGCAGTCTAGGATCGATCCAGCGCACTGCTCAGAGCTGATGAACTTCGTCTTCTTCACGTTCAGCCGGAGGCCGTTGTCTGCGAGGGCTCTCTGCCACAGCTGCACCTTCTCCTCCAGCTCCTCCTGGTGGTCGGCTACTAGGGCGATGTCGTCCGCGTAGAGGATCGTTCTGGGAGGGCCTTCCTCAAGGTGGTTCACTATAGAGTCAAACGTCAGCAGGAAGAGGAACGGACTCAGAGCCGACCCTTGGTGTACCCCCACTGTGATGTCCACCTTCCTTGTCACCCCATGTGAAGTTTGTATCGCCGCTTTCGAGCCTTCGTACATGTCCTTTATGACCGAAAAAAATATCCAATATGATCACAAATATTCTCATCTGAATTTGATTCCTTAACCGCGTGAATTTTCTGTCTGATCTAATAAACGGTATAAAACGCTATACATGAAAGTAGATATAACATTTTTGCTGTGATTTTTATATTTTATATGTAATTTTAGTAAATGAGTATTGAAAGCACTCGTTTAAGGCGATGCACGAGGGATGCAGTTTGTTCTGCACGAGCGAGCAGTGTTCGACTTCCTGAAGCAGAAGCGAATCGTCGCCGATCTTCTCGATTCGCCGTCACCGGATGAATATAAAGAGGACATGCACACGAATGTGAACTTGGACACGGCCGGTGTAGCCATTGAAAGCTCCTAGACAAATATCAGCTGCTATTCGACTTTCTCAGCTACTCCAGAGAAACGAGCTGCCTTCCGTTTTACTCGAGCCGAAACTTTCACTAATGTGCCCGTGACGATGCTGGATTTTCAGAGAGATCATACCTAGTCAACCGCAGACTTTCGTTTGTCCCATACGTTTAGAGCTTACATGCTTCTCTATTTGTTATGTCGTTTCTTTCGGTCATTCCATTGTGTTCCGTGAAATAAATGTCAATCATCATTTGCACATTTGTTATTTTTCCTCGTTTAATTTGCTTTGAATATCTTCCGAAGCAAACACCTCTTTGGTGTCACCTTTCAGGATATACCTTAGCCCGCTTCTGTTTGAGGGTGTGAGTGACTTCCTCTTCAAAGCTCATGTTGTTTAAGGAACGCATTACATCCTTTTGCGTGGTAAGGTTTCTTTACTTAAATACAGCACGTGCTCGCAGGTTTTTCTGGTGCAGTTCTGTGCATGACAACGGTTGCGTCCTTCTATTATATGTATGTAGTTGGGTTCTGAAAGAAACATCGAGATGAGGCCCATCTAATTGTAAGAAGACGTGGATTGTTAGTAAGCTTGTGCTCGAATGATCGAATTCGAATAATTATTCGAATAATTTATTTGAATTCGATTTTCGATTATTTGATCATTCGAGTTTCGTAAATTCGAATAATTATTCGAATTCGATTATTCGAGTTTTGCAAATTCGAATAATTATTCGAATTCGATTATTCGAGGTTTGCAATTTCGAATAATTATTCGAATTCGATTATTCGAGGTTTGAAAATTCGAATAATTATTCGAATTCGATTATTCGAGGTGCGAAGATCGAATAATATTCGAATTTCGAATACGTGGTTGTTTCGAATGTGGCATAATGATGATTTTTGTGAACGGCGTTCATTTCGGTGACGATTGTTTTCGATAGCACACTGTCGAGGAGCTCACCGTAACGAAAACGCATTCAATATCCTACTATACATAGAAGGGTAGTGTGTGTTTGCGTGTGTGTTTCCATCAGTCCATCACAACTGGCGTGGGTGCATGGCGTATTGGCGATACTGACCGCAGTTGATGGCGATCGACTGCGGTCCGAAGCTTCAGCCGTTGGGGTCTCGTCGATCTCGCTGAGCACAAATTTGAAATTCGTTTTTGAAATTATCGGTTGAAGTTGATCGAGCTATTCATTTTCTATGGGGAATTCGTTGAGGCGAATCAATTGTATGACTGGTCTTCGTCGATATTTTCAAAATCTAACTTCACATTTGCATTCTCTGCGACCACGACTGTCATCAATGTCATACACTTGAATACTCTACGGAATTTGCTCAATAAACACAAATTTCGACAGAGAATTAAAAAATGAATTCAGATTCGTGTTCAGTGACCTCGATTACCTCAGGGCTGAAGTTTCGATCTTGTTTAGTGATGTTTACGAAAAATCGATAATTTGATTAGTATCTCTTGATGGCAACCGTTACTGCAAAAACTAACATAAGATATGTGTTCAGCGGCCTCGATTACTTCGGGACTGAAGCTCACAGTTTGCATATATGACACGACTATATACAATTTCGGTTGAAATTCAAAGTTTTTCAAATCAAACTCAACGTTGTTACACGGGGAAGATTCCAGAAGAACGTTGAAGTTTATTTCAAAAACGTTGAATTTGGACTGAAAATGCCGTATAACTCTACAATTTGATTGGATGACGATTCCTGTGAGATAATGAAATGAACAAATGGAGTGAACGGCTTTTTTCGCCAAGGTGTGCGTAGATGTTTTGTACCGTATTTCTGTAGGAATTTTTTTTTGTAGGATTTTGTTTGCAGGAAAAAAGTTCTCATGTCTTGCCATTTAACGAGTATTTTCAAAGGTTCTGAGAAGATATTGAATATCTTCATTATTTGTTTTTTTTAAGAATTCAAATCTTTTATTTTGTCTCTGGCGATTGTTGTCGTTGAACTTACTTTACTACATTTACTTGAGCCTACACAATGCGCTTTTGGAGTGAGTAAACGGTATGAAGTGAAATTGTCTAACACAAAAATCTCAAATGTTCTTATTAATACACCCCTGTGCAAAATTATAGACACCCCCGATTTTTCCTATTTGTTCCCGAAGAATCCGCTGCCTAGGCTCAGCGGTTACAGTCGTATTCCTCACTATCGATAGCCTCTATAGAAGAATTTTAGGCAGGTTATCTCATCAGTGCAGGATACCACGAACTTTTATTGAAAATTTAACGAATGGAGACCTGTGCACAATATAAGTTCCCTTCATAAAAAACCTGATTAATCACAAAAGTCCCTACAGACAAAGTAAGATTAGTACTTCGTCACATCACCTTTGTTGCAACCATATCGAAAATTCTGTTTTGCATACTACTGGTTAGGTTATCAATAACAGTTCGCTCAACATTGGCTCATGCATGAAGTATGGCGTTCTTCATACCAGAAACCGAAGTGTAAGTGGTTCCATTTTTGTACACTTTGTGTATAAGAATGCCCCACAAGTTCTCTATCAGCGGTGAGATGTGGAGGAAAACTAGACCACTGCAAAAGTTGAATTGTATTCGAGTTGAGCCAACCTCTTATAAACCTTGTGGAAAAGGTACAGAATAACTAACTACAAGGTTCTTATTCGCATTGGCGGGTTCCTCTACTCTAAAGAATCTAAAGCATCTATAAGGAACAAATACCTGGGTCTTCACACATTGGCTTCTCGCAGGAAATTCTTTGATATTTGGCGGGTTTATAAGTTAATCCACTTTTCGCGCTTTGTAGGCTCCAAATTCTTTAATCTGCGTGCGCCTCAAACAACAGGGGAGCCTGAGAAGCTTCCTATCGGTCGACCTAGCAGTAAGCTGAAGGTGGGCCCTTTCTCCTCATAGGACATTGGTTTGACTCGCTCTAGGTGTGTCTTCATGTTGTTATGTTGTTGTAATACTTTTTTCTGCCGCTTACGCTTATCGCGAACGTATTGAATAAATAAATAAATAAAATAAAATAAACCTGCAGTTGACTGCGATGTGTGTGGATGCATTATCTTGTTGGAAAATGAGGTTACGAAGTTTCCTGAAATATGGCGAAAAGGTGATCTCGGAGCAATTCCTGGTAGTCTTCACTGTTCATCCTACACCAGACGAACTTCCGAAACGAACGAGACAAGTCCGCATCCAGAAAACGCAGCCCAACCATGAGACTTTCACCGTCAAAGTTGCGCCCAGAGGATACTCGACCTCTTTTCTCAGATCTCTTCAGTAGTGTAAAAGAAGTTGAATCTTGATGGGCCCGACGGGTACAGACACTATTCGAGAGATTTGAGGAGAGAGAGAAGCGAGTATTCTACAGGTGCTACTTTGTCGATGGAAGTCTCATGGTTTCGGCTGCATTTTCTGGATACGAACTTGTTGCCTTGGAGTTCGTTTCGCGTAGGATGAACAGTGAAGACTACCAGAAATTGCTCGGAGATTACCTTCTGCCATATTTCAGAAGATTTCGTAGGCACAACCTTATTTTCCAACAAGATAATGCATCCATACACGTATCGCAGTCAACTACAGGTTGGCTCAACTCCAACAGAACTCAACATTTGAAGTGGCCTAGCTGTTCTTCAGATCTCAACCCGAAAACTAGAAAGCTAGTGGGACATTCTTGTACACAGTGTACAAAAATGGAACCGCTGAGACATCGGTTTCTGATCTGAAGAACGCCATACTTCATGCATGGGCCAATTTTGAGCGAACTGTTATTGATAACCTAATCAGTAGTATGCAAAACAGAATTTTCGATATGGTTGCAACAAAGGTGATGTGACGAAGTACTGATCTTACCTTGTTTGTAGGTACTTTTGTGATTAATCAGATTTTCTATGAAGCGAACTTATATTTTGCTCCGGTCTCCATTTCTTAAATTTTCAGTTAAAGTTCGTGGTATCCTGCACTGATAAGATAAACTGCTTAGAATTCTCCTATAGAAGTTTTCATATTGAGGAATACGATGGTAACATTACTGAACCTCGGCAGCGAGTTTTCGGGTATCAGTGGACAAACCAGGGGTGAACCTATTTTGAACCGGGTGTACTAAGTTATAATAAAGTTTATTCGATTATTCGATTTTTTCGAATATTCGATTATTAGGAAATTCGAACAACTAAAAAATGGGGTTATTCGATTACTTGGAAATTCGAATAACCAAAAAATGGGGTTATTCGATTATTCGGAAATTCGAATAACTAAAAAATGGTGTTATTCGATTATTCGCTCATTCGAATTTTCGAAAAATGGGGATATTCGATTACTCGGAAATTCGAATAACCGGAAAAATGGGGTTATTCGATTATTCTTTCATTCGAAAAATTTTAAAAAAGCACAAGTATAATTGTTAGGCGGCTGGCGCTTACCCTATTCCCTCTTTTTTCTTAATTTCGCTAAAAGTGAAGAACTAGATAAAGGTCAGGATTGCTAGACGGAACCAAAGTAATAGTATGTAGCCCCTCCAGTGACTGAAGCAGTCGGATGAGTTATAACTCGAACCGAAACTTTCTGTTGTTTTATTGCTTGAAATATTAACGACTTTATTTCATTACAGGTTTGATAGCGGGTTTTAGTGCCGTTACATAGGTAAGCATGTAGTTGTAAAAGCGTAAAAAAGGTATACAAGTTGTCGGTGACATTAGATAGTTTAAGCGATTTTACATGCAATCCGGAAAACCCGATTTTCGTATTCTACAGGCTAGCCTTGAAAAGCTGGCGCTGGCAAGCAATTAAACAAAATTGGGATGTTATATTGTGACAACATTTTCTGATAGCTCAGCATTAAAGTGCTGACATTGATTTCTCTAATCTTGAGACAGACAGCCGTGAATTGACGGAAGGTCTTGCCATAAGTAGACGACCTCCGGAAAACTGTAAAAGCAAGCCCAAACGACTTCCCCACAATTCAGCTCAAGGTTTGAGTCATCAAAAATATCCTGCTGGGCCGCTTTCCTTTGCAGGAAAAGAAAGGAAATTTACTTAGATTCAGCTCTATCGTACCTTAATATCCAGGTTCGAATGCTACCATCAAACCCCTGGTTGCTCTCATTAGTAAAAAAGTAGGAAGAAATAAAATATAGCAGTGGGTTACATAGAACGTATATAAGGCAACAATGTGTAATGGTTTCAAGTCACCACCTATATATAAAAGAGTTTGTCCGTGGAGTGACCTAACCTAAGTGAGGTACGCCGCATCATCCACAGAGAGAGCGGTCGAGTGATCTAACCGAAATAAGGTACGCCGCATCATCTACAGCGGGGACAAAGTTTGCTATTGAACGTGAGATGTTGCTGCAGCAGGGGAAACGCAGCCCTTTACTGCATAACACAACAGCACCTACGCGCGTTTCTGAGCGTCCAGATTCAGAAGCCGACTTCGTGCCATTAGCATGAGAAGACCACTAAAGGGCTAAGGGTAGAAGGGAGACTTTGACGGTGGAGAACCGACGGCGATCAGGAGGGAGCGACCAGGAGGAGCATCGTGATGGTCGATGGGGGGGGGGGGGGAAGAAGGAAGCAGGCCAGGAGGTGGCACCAAGAAGAGTTTAGGCAGTATGTAGGGATCATTAGGGAGTTACTAATCAGAGGAGCGGAACAGTAAGGAGGATCAGCAAGGGGATCCAACACGATTAAGAGAGACCGGATTTAGAGGATGTGACACCGATGTCACACAATGGGCTTTCGCTCGCCGTCGTCGTGTCGTGAGCGTGGAAGGCCTACTTAATTGGGGTAGAATAGGAAGGATTCCGAGGGGGGGGGGAAGAAGGAGGAATATTTATTTATTATATACGTGGAAAACCACGCGATTAAATATAACAACACTCAACAAACTACAATCCAGTGTAAAAGAGAATGGAATCAAAAAAGAACAGGCAACACTAGTACTATTCATGACACAAACAAGCTCTCTAGGTGGATGGCAACTAACAAGCTTCCTGGAGATACCGGTCGACTAATATTTTGCATTGCCTTAGTGAGTTTGGCAACTTGTTTTTCTTGGAGAATCTCAGGAATTCAATGCCGGCTCGACTAGTGAAGAACAAAGACCTTACGTTACTTCTTGCTCTAGGAATCTGGATCTTCCACTGCCCATCCCTTGTGTTAGAAGGGGAAATTGAATAAAATTCATGAAGTGAAAGACACAGCATACCGTTTAGCAACTTGTACATCATGATTCGATCACACTTTCTTCTGCAACAGGCAAGACTGCGCAAGTTAAAAACTTGAATTCTCTTAACCGCTGATGGTATAGCGGCGTAGTCCAAGCCATAAACTCTTATCCATAGCTTCCTGGTAAAGCTGTTACGTACAGATTCAAGCCTATACCTTGAAGAAGGGACCTGGAGACGGGACCAGGACGGGGAACCAACAAAAAGGGAGCCGTAAGGGAATTCATACGGAGAACAAGGAATCTGCCATATGCTTGCCTCTTCATGCTCGACACAGCGCGCTTCTGATCTTCTTGATCCAGATAACAGCCCCCCCCCCCCCTACGTCGTGCAGCAAGCATTTCCTGATTATGAATACGTGTCCCCGACCGCGCCATGAGCATGGCAGGACCACTAAAGGGGTGGTGGAGAAGGACGGTAAGGGGGACCTCTATGGTGGACCAGGAGAGCGACCAGGAAGGAAAGGAAGAACCTGGAGGAGGGTCCAGGACGGGAAATCCAGCAAGAAGAGACCAGTAGGTGTCAATAGTGGAAACAAAGAAGTGGGCCAGCAGTTGGGACCAGGAAGGTGAAGGACTAAAGAGGGGGAGGGAAGACCTGTAAAGGCGGACCAGCAATTAGATCCAGTAAGAATAAACGAGTGAGGGGAAACCTGGTTTCGGAAGACATGTCAACGATATCTGGAAACGCTAGCTGTTGAGCATGTGAACGGTTGCGGAGGAGCAACCTGAGGGACAGAAGTACTGCGCACCGCAAACCAATGACATTACTGGCCGGTGAGGAAAGAATGTTTACGATGAAGGTACCGAAGTGGTGAAGGGCTTGATGCCAATAAAGTACGCACCAAGTCCTAGATGCTAGCGAATTTTATGTCTTACAAAAACTACTTTCCATAGGTCAATTATGCTACAAAGTCGCGCGAAGCGCGCAAGTGCGAGACACGCCGTCAGGCGTGTCGGAGCACTTGTATTTAAAAATGAGAATTGCTTTCCTAGAACTACCGCTGAGCTTTTGGATCACTCTCAAAGGAGCACTAATACTGCTCGATGAGATATTTTTAGTATAGCTTGCAATTGAGCGCAGTGAGCAGGCTAATAGGGTAGAACAGAATGTGATAGTAGCAATACAAAAGCAAAAAATAAAATCCTGTTAAAATTACTTTTTATGGTAAATAGGGAGTTGTCATTTATCATAACGGAAACTCCAAATAGCGGAATTTGGTCACATGAAAACTGAAGGGTTTGAATTTAAAAGTTACATCTTTGTTCTTAAAGTGTGCAATTTTACAACGCTGCTCGTCGCTGTTCATAAAAAAACTACCAGAGAAAAAAATCTCAACCCTCCAAGGATAAAGGATAAAGGACGGCGTTATTCAATTTCTTTTGGGGTGCGCCACGCATTCTATTCCTGCGGGATACCGTGGAGGCGATTTTAATGCGTATTTGGCCTCTACTATAACTTGCGGTGGCCAGACGATGAACAAGTCAGCGCTCTATCCTTCCCAGTCAAGTCTGGTACCAATTCACCGACCCCGGAGGGATGAAGGCTTGGTTGGCCTGGGCGGGAAATCCGAACCACGAACCTGGCATCGGTTGCACGCGACAGTCGGCGCCTTCTCCGACATTTTTCAACAATTCATGCCTAACTCCTCTTTTGTCCACAATTACAGGGTGTTCCAAAATAACGTGATGAAGTTTTGGCGTTCTCCCAAGCAAACGCATCGATCTGCAGCATCATGAAAATAGCGCTACGTTTTTTGTGCGTATTTATCTATAATTTTTTAAGTTCTACTTTGCCCCAATTACGGTCTTTTTCAAGATGTCAAACCATCGCACTACGATTTTGGAGCTTCAAGAAAATTCGACTATCTCCACAGAAACTCGTCGATGTAAGGAGCTTGGCCATGAAGGTACCGTCCAGGACGAGAAAAAAATCGCAGTGTGAGTTCGCCGCAGACCCGAAATATCATCGAGAAGCGAAAAATCCCAAATCCCTGGGGATCCTCAGTGTACCGAATAGCCAGAAAAAAACGAGGACTCGAGCCATACAAGTTCCATAAAGTGCAGTTCCTGAAGGACAAGAAAAAGCGCAAACTACTCCATCGATGCCGCCAGCTCAAGCTGCGGTCCGCAGGTCGCGGGTGGGAGCGAACATTGTTCAGCAGCTGTTCACCGTGGAATAGATCACGACCTCCAACATGGCAGGATCTGATTTGGAGAGGCTCCAGCCACATTTGTCATCACCGAAGATCGCCAAAACCCGCAGGCGCTCATGGATTGGGGTGGAATCTACACCAACGGAAAGACACCGTGGTTTTCGTGGACGAAGGAGTAAAAATAAATCAAGATGTGCACCGACCGGACATCTTCGAGGCTGTGGTGCTTTTCTGGTCCCACCCTGCAGCACTTCAGCAATGCACAGTGGACGTTTCAAGAGGACTCAATCCCTGCACACAGGGCGAAAAGCACGCATGCATGGACCAATTTCAAGACCAATTTTTAGGACTTCATCATGTCTGCGGAATGGCCACCGCATTCTCCGATCTGAATCCGACGAACTACAGCGCGTGGTCTATTTTGTAAGGCAGGGATCGTGACAAGCGCCACCACAACCTGGGGGCCCAGAAGACACCTCTGCGTTAGGAGTAGAAACGACTGTCTCCAGATGAACTGCAGCCCATCGCCAAGAACTTCGAGCGTTTTGAATTTTGTATTCGCGCTAAAAGAGACCACTTCGAATCCAGACTAATATAGTGTCGCCTAGTGTCTATGTCGTTGTTATCTATATAGTGTTTTGTAAAGTTGTCAGCTGTTTCATAGATATAATTAAAAAATCCTTCATAACGTTATTTTGGAACACCCTTAGAATATTCTTATTCATATTTAAGTTTTGAATTTCATATTTTAAATTGATGTTTTGTTGATGTGGTTTAATTCCAAATGCAGTTGTTATCACGATAACTAAAATGGCTATCAAAGAGTGTGATCATTTACATTTAGAGAATTCGAGAACAGCGAAAACTTTTGCTCCAACCTAGTAATAAATAGTACAGATGTGTCGAATTTTCTTTTTCCAGTCAAAACTAATAATTTATGCTGCCACTCAGAGCTTTTTGCGGCTTCAGATGATGGTTGAATTTTCACTGGCTACTATTGTGTGGCGCAATCGACAGAGGGCTCTATTTCTGCAAAGACTATGCAGCGGGGTTGATTTCGCATCCTGGCCAACAAATCAGATCTATCCTAGTCCGGGGGGACCACATAACTAAAAAGTATTATATGTAACAAATCCACATGAGACTTAATAATAATAATAATAATATTTATTATCAGCAGCAGGTTAAAAAAAGAAGAAGTACAACCTCAAATTAAGAAAACGGCCGATAACTGTGGAATTGAACAAAATAATAATAACATAAAACAAGTGAAGAAGCGAGAGGTGAAAAGTTATATACAATCCACAAGATGAATAAAACGGCACTGCTGAGTAAACAAGTCGGAACCACGGGCGGTGAACTGATGGTGAAGGGCAGTGGGCGGCCAGCACTGCAAGTCGTATATGTGGCGCGTACGACTCCGGGTACCAACTTAGTAGGTCCGCCAACAACACCAAGGCCGCACGTTACGGATCCGGGAAAACTCTTCTGCAGTGCTACTCCTCAGCTGATTCGATGTAACAGATCGTACGCTCCAGAGCTTCCGCAACAAGACATAGCATCGTTTCAACAACCGAAAAGAAAAGCTGCCTGAAATTATGGCGCAGCAGTTTATGTGAGTCAAAAGATAACAGAATCAAAAAAGATCCCCCTGTTTTAGAAAGCCTTCAAGATGCCGACTGAAGCTATATGGAGATGATGACATCAGTAAACACGTTGGGAGCTGGTTCCATGTACCTATCACTCGGCACCAAAAGGACTCTGCATAAAGCTGCGTGCGGGCTCTTCCTGGAAGTAGTCGAAGACGGTGCCCTCTTGTTCTAGTGGCGGACAGTGACATTATTAGTGGGAAATCACAGCTAATGTCAACGTACCCCATAAACAGCTTAAATAGAAAACTTTGGTCGTACAACACCCTTCTCAGTTTTAGCGAACTTCCACCCAATCGAGTCAGTCGCTCACGATAACTGAGGAAGAATTGACCGTTTCTTGCAAATATCTCTTTTGTAAATCTTTTTTGAACGTCTTCAATTTTATTAATGTACTGAACTCGAGAAGGAGACCACAGCGGCGTACAATACTTCAAGATTGGCCTAACATAGGTCACGAAAAGCTTGAAAAGTGTTTCCGTATTTCGTGTTTTGAAGGCTCGCAGGATAAAGTTTGACTTTGCATATGCCATCGATACTATCTTCTCAATATGCTCCTGGTACGAAAGTTTGTCATTGTACGCAATACCGAGATCTCGCACTGACTTCTCGATGGCTAGACGATAGTTTCCCAGGTAAAATGAGCAGTTTGGAGGATGTCTGCTATCAACGCACATTACTGCCGTTTTTTCAAAGGAAATGTCCAGCTTCCATTTCTCGGACCAGTTTAGCTGGGCATCTAACGCCTTTTGAAGAGCATCATAGTTATTTATTGAAAAGATTTTGGAATCATCTGCATAAATAGTGCAGTGGACTTCTAAAGGAAGGCAGCTTGGCATATCGTTTATGTATAGCAGGAACATAAGTGGGCCAAGACAAGTGCCTCGAGGAACACCGCTGGTAGTTGGGTACGTTGCAGACAAAGAACCGTTCACAATAACCCGTTGGCTACGCCCGAGTAGGAACGACTGAAGGAAGCTTAACAGGCACCCACTAAGGCCGTACGCTCGAAGCTTCTTGGTGAGAAGGCAAAGCGGAATGGAGTCGAAAGCTTTAGCGTAGTCAACGTAACAAACGGTCACATAACCACCGGAGTCCAGAACT
This sequence comes from Heligmosomoides polygyrus bakeri, assembly GCA_947359475.1. Taxonomy (NCBI): domain Eukaryota; kingdom Metazoa; phylum Nematoda; class Chromadorea; order Rhabditida; family Heligmosomidae; genus Heligmosomoides; species Heligmosomoides polygyrus. Next base: position 17,150,213 of record OX375870.1, read on the forward strand.
TGATTCCAAGTGGAAACAGAGGACATGAGAGCTGTCAATGTTGACTTCCTCTGTTGGAAACCGTGCTGATGTTTAGTAATTAGGTTGTTTTTATGAAGATAGTCGTAAAGTTGTTTACAAACAATTCTCTCCAAGACTTTACCAGTGGAACAAGTAAGGCAGATGGGTCTGTAATTTTTTACGTCGGCTTTGCATCCTTTTTTAAAGACAGGTTTAACGAGACTGGAAAGCCACACAGATGGGACTTCCCCATGAAGAAGAAACCTATTAAATAAAAGTGTAAGCACTGGCGTAAGACCCAGTGCAGCTTTCTTAAGAAATATGTAGGGAATTTTATCGGGTGAAGTAGATGTACGTAGTGGAATGCGAGACAGCGTTCTATAGACTAATTCACTGTTAATGTTCAAGTAGTCTAATTTTGCTTCGGTGAATGGGGTACAGACCATATCACTTTCGGTGCAGTTTTTGTAGACAGACTTAAAAAAGGACGCAAAGGCTTCCGCCTTATCCACCTCGGTCAAGCACGGTTCACCGTTAGAGTTCTTAATAGTGCCGATTCTATTTGTAGCTTTGATTTTGGTATTAACAAATTTGTAGAAAAGTTTTGAGTTTCTTGACTGGGCTATCTTCTCTTCGTTCCTTAAACTCAGCATTGCAAGTTCGCGTTTAAGTTTTCTAGAGAAACGAAGGTACTTTCCGAAACCAGTTATAAACCGAGTGCGATGCAGTCGAGACACTTTAGAAGCAAGCATGCGGATTTTAGCTGGATAAACAGTGTACCTGCTTTGTCGACGTAGTGGGATGTATTTTTCAATAAGTCTATTGCAAATTTCAAGATATACATCATAGCACTCATCAGCACATAAACATCTTTCAAATCTGCCGCGCCAATCAATTTTCAGAAGTTCTTCACAAATTGCGTTGTAGTCACCGTGCATGAAGTCCAGAAGCTGATACTGAACTTTTGGCAGCTGAAAATGGGTCAAGAAATTAAAATAGATGGCTTCGTGGTCCGAGGTGGAGCAGGGAGGAAGGCTTACCGAGCGGCTTCTACAGAATAACATGGGACCTAAACAAGAAAAGTCACAAAGAAAAAAAAAACAAAAAAAATTACATTTGTTGCGGTTGTAAGCAGGCAAAGTTATGTGCCCTCCTCACCATGTTAGATCCTGGTTATAACATGTCAGCACGCGGCATGCCTCCATTCCGTCGCTCTTTGCCCGCCGAGACGGTTGAAAACCGCGGCGGTTTTTTATGTTTTTTGTTTGTTTGCTCGTTTTTGGTCTATTTTAGATTCCGTCTCGTTCCCTGGGAGCCGCTCGGTAAGTGTCAATTCATTTTGTTACCTACTTTTTAGTTATGTGGCCTCCGGACTAGGATAGATCCAAATACTCTTATCATTACGTGATCGTTGCTATAGTAGAGGATAAAATACCGACTATCTGGATGTTAGAATTCATCGTGCAGGTCTAGCCGGAAGTCAAAACTGACGCACTTGAGTATGGAACAACATCTCGTAAAACTCCGTGCTTGCTGCGAGGAGTTCCTTCTAAATAGGTGGCTACAGCTTAACATTTGGGAGTTTTGAAGTTTCCTGAAAAAATTAAATACTCGATCAAAAATTAGGAATTATTTATTAATTAAAAGATAAAGGAAGTCGTGAATCAATCTTTTTTGGGATGAGCCACGCATTCTACTTCAACGGAATGTGGTGGAGACGATTTTGAATTTCTTATTTGCCCATACCATGACTTGCGATAATCAAGCCGTTAATCAATTCTGCCTTTCTGTCTCTTCTAAACATTCTTTATATTCTATCTATCCTTTCTAGACAAGTGTGGTGCCGATTCACCGACCACGGAGGGATGGAAGGCTTGGTTGGCTTGGGTGGGGAATCCGAACAAAGAACGTGGTATCGGGTGCGAGCGACAGCCGGCACTTCCTCCGACTGCGTTACATGCGCCCGAGAATGATTTATTTTAGTGATATTGATTGCTGCCTTATAGTTTGAGTTTTGGAATGTTTTTTCTTTCCTTCTTATGGTTTCCTTAGTTTACATTCAAAAATTTAGGTTTTAATTCGTAGATGTTTCGAAGAGGGCACAGCTTTTGCAGCGTGGCTCCTGCTATTTTATCCGATTTAGTTGATTTTCTAGCGTTTTCAACAAAAAACTAGACAACGAAGAATTGGATTTATTCCCTGACATGAAAAACCGCGAATAGAATTTTCCAGCGAGCCATTTCTTCGAGACAACAAAAGTCGTGTTTTCTGCTTTTTTTTTTGCAAAACTAAAAATCAATCGCATTTTTTGGTGTTTGATTGAAGAACTTAAAATTGGATTTGGCAATCTCTTAGGAATTTAGTAGTTCATTGGAAAAAATGTTTATAGAAGCTGCCCCGTTGTTCGCAGTCTATCCCTGGAGCGATCTCAAGCTCGGTGTCTTACCTACATTTTGCAGTGGCTGCAGACGGGTGAATTGCAGAGTGACGGCTATGCCTCGCGTGAATTGCTCTTCAGTCTGAGCTTCGGACGGATCTCAATTCTTGAGAGAACTACAGTTTTTTCACGGTCGCATCGCATCTGATTGCCGACTCGTTGTGCCAGCCGGCAGGCGCTGAGGCTAAGTGCCAGAGCGCTTCGTCAGGCCGTCTCCTATGAATAATCTATTCGGCTCAATCAACGTCACGTCATCAGAAACATGAAAGGTCGGCTGCTCCCTGCGCCGAGTCCGTGTCACATTGGTGATCTCTCTGAGCACTGAGCTCGTATAAGCATGTTGCGTAGCGTTTTGAGGCTGAATAATAGCCTTTCGTAATGTATCCCAGCTCGGTCATAGCTTTGAAGTCTGCCACTACAATTTTTGGCTACATCTGATCACCAACACTTGTTTGCACGGAATTTCAATCATTTATAGAGACGTACTATTAGGTTGACTAGACTTGTATCACTCAAACCTTCGCTATTATTCCACTTTTGAGAAGGTTTTTACAATAACAATGCTCTTAACAGGCGTGCCATTATTATTCTAACAATGGTCTAAATAAAGTTTTTAAGCCGTCCGATTTAAATTCAAGCATGGGCATCCAGAGGCCAGCTTATATCCTTTAATAACTTCATCAAAATCCTTCTTTCAAACGAATCGTTGTTAACAAATCTGTTGTTAACAGGAACAAAAGTCTAGACTTCTGGAGTCTTTGAAATCATGCAGGTCGGTTTTATTATGAGATCAGTACTGAGCAAGCCTACATCCTTGTCATAAGATTTAGTAAACACTTGATGCGAGCATTAGTATCTAGTATAATCGAAAAACGTTATATTCTAAATATTCCAATTCAAATATATTAAAGAAGTGCAATTTTTGAACATTCGAATTCTAGAGATACGATTGCGAAGGAGATGCGAAATGAGAAATTTATTTCTAATAGGTTGGCAACTAAATTCGTGGATTCTCAGGCACCTTCAACAAATGTGTTTATTAAGAAATAACAAATAACAATTTTAAATCAATGTAGGATCCCTTGTAACGCAGGATTGCTTCCCATTTATCAGCCAGCTGGTCCATTCTACAGCTGTAGAATTTTTCTGCTTTCGAGCCCAAGAATCCTTGGAGGTGCATTTTGACCTGGTCCACATTAATAAATCGTCTTCCAACGAGGAAGTGCTGCAGAGAACTAGAAAGGTGGCTTTGTCTCGGCACACAGCCTGTGCTGTGACATGGATGAGTTAGACGCTCGCTGCCAAGATCTTCGGTTTTTGAAGCCTCCGATTCGCGACGTCTAATCTGCCGTTATCTTGCTGAAGGATAATTCCGCTCCTGAAAAGCTGTCTGAACCGATTGCAGCGGAGTTCAGCATGCGTGCGGCCATGTTGAGAAGAGTAAATTTCAGATTCAGTGCTGAAACAGCTCTTGATGATCTCCCAGAAGTTGACGCCTTCTTGACATCATCAAACGGAGAGCGCTTTGCGAACTCTACTTTTCAAAGTCGAAGACCTAGGCTGGGAGCGTCTAGCTCATCCAGCTCAGACTGTGCGCCGACAGAATACCGCCTTTTTGGTTCGGTGTAGGTCTTCTTAGTTGGAAGACGATTTATTAATCTGGACCACGTCAAAATGCATCTCCATGGATTCTTGGCCTTAAAAGCAAAAGAATTCTGCAGCCGTGGGATAGACCAGCTACCTGATAACGGCGAAGCACTTCTGCGTTCCAAGGGATTTTATTTTGATTAAAGATTGTCATTTATTATTTGTTAATAAATACGTTCGTTGAAGATTTTTGAGAGACTACGAATTTAGTTGACAACCTAATAAAAAAGTGCAATTTTCGGACATTCTATTCGAATATCTAAATACGAGTGAAAATCTGTCGAATACTTTTAAAATATGTCAATAGGCACAGCTATAAATTGTGCTGTACACAAATTTGCGTTGAGCATTCGATTGATTACTTTCAAACACTTGAATATTTGTGGTTTCGTGGAAATTATTGGATAATTTAACCATCCCGATTACCAAAAACTTTCGAGTACACGAATTCGAGTATATCATAGAAACTGTATGATTTTTCGAAAACTCGAAATCGAGTATTCAATTTTGTTTAAAATTCTTTTGAATACAAGTGCAAAATAATCGGACCTATCTATAGTTTTCAGAAAATGCTGCGACATCGAATCGATAAAAATCAATATGTTGCAAACAGCGTTGCAGGCATTCATCTGAAACACGGCTGATACATTAGTAAAAATTGGCTATGACATCATTTGGCCTAGCAATATCACGGAGTGACTGCATAGTTTTTGAACCGGAACAGCGGTCTTCCTCCATTTTTTTTTTGGACAACGACCGTTAGAGCTGACACGACTATTCATAGCCTGGTAAGAGTTCAGGTTTTGCTAAATGTGTGTCTTACATAGGCGGTTGGAACAGGAGAGGGTCGTAAAACGTCATGATAATTGAGCAGTTTGTCATCGTTCAGCTGTTATTCGTCCTTTCTGCACACTCGCTGCATGCGTCCCAAGCAGTTGCTCATTAAGGTGAAATCCTATGCGGCAGGCTTCTCTCGTCTGGACCCCACACTCTTCCAACGAAATGTCGTTGTCGACTTCCCCTTTGTCTGGTTCTTATTTCCTGTACAACCATGGTGCTATAAAGAACGCCTTTCGTACAATGACCATGATGTTTGTGCGGGCAGAACAGAAGGCGTTCGGTGGGATCCGTGGCTGCTTCTCACTGCTTTCAGGATACCAAGACATCAGCTCTACGTATTTCTTTTAGCTGGTACGTGTGTGGTTTGTATTAGGTTGGAAAAAAAGTCTTTTCATTTTTTTCAAAGATTTATTACTTCACAACTACAAAGTCAAATCAACTGAGATAAACTCTATTTTGTCCCACTACACTTCTCCAAAGACTGGGTAATTTTCCAATTCCTCTCGCTTAAAAGACTGCAGTTCTGGAGTCGAACCATTGATGAATCCAATTTTTGAGGTCTTCATCAGTTCCAAAATATTTCTCTCCAATTTCTTGCTTGAAAGCACGGAAGAGATGGTAGTCGGCACGAACGAGGTTAGGGCTATACGGTGGATGTGACATTACCTCCCAGCCCAGCTCCTTTATTGTTTCTCTTGTGAGTCTTGCAACATGTGGTTTTGCACCGTCATGCAGGATCATCACCTTCGACTTCTCCGGCCTGTTTTCTTAGAGAGTTGCGACGACTTTGTGGAGTTGGCCGCAGTATGTGACAGCAGTAAGTGTCTCTCCACTTCTGAGAGTTTGCCGATAAATCACTTCTCTGATATCCCACCAAACACTCAAGAAAATCTTCCTTTCGTGAACATTGGGCTTGAGATCAGACTTAGGGCTCTCTCCCTTTTGTACCCATTGCCTTTTCCTCGGAAGTTGGCACACAGAACCCAGGACTCTTCGCCTGTCACAATCCGCGGAAGAAACGATTTTCTTCCTTATCTGGACAGAAGAGAAGCAGCGATGGAGAGCTGTCGACCTTTCTGAGTGTCTGACAGGGCATGTGGAATCCAAGCTCCAAATTTCCATGAAAGCCAAGATTCTTCAGATGGATTCCTACTATCCTATGAGACACTTCGTGCTTCTCTGCCAGCTGACGTGTCGTCTGCCAACTATCGGTACGAAGAAGATGGTGTAGTTCACTGTCGTCCAATCCAGTTGGCCTTCCTGACCATGCTTTGCCCTCAGTGAATAATCTCCTTTTAAAGACTTTCCGAACCACTCATAACAGGCGCGATGAGTAGTAGATCCCAAGCCATATATATCGTCAATTTGGTCTGCTGCCTGACGTGCTGTGGATTCTTTAATGAATTCATGAAGAATGCCGTGCTGAAAACGGCCATGAGGTAGATCTGGCATTGAGTTCGGAAGATTGGGTGGATAACGAATTACAAGAAGAGTCTTAACCTGTCCACGATGTTGAGAAATAATATTTATCTCAAGCCACTCCAAGATTGGTAACACAGACAGCACTCAGGCTAACGTTTCGGCGTTCTCGCCTTCTTCAGAGCCTGGAATGAGACGAAATCAATCTGAGAAACTATCCCCCCAAACGCCATTTCATTTTACGGAAATTGTTTGAGAGACCACTAGACCAAAGAAACGGGGAATAGAGACCAGGATGGCTAACCTTTAGCAAGTGGACTAGTGACGTCCACCGGGCACCCGCAGCTGGAAGTCTAACGAGGGTGACTGAAGCTAGAGCCCCCGGGACTACCCGCCTAGACGACCTCTAGGGTCATGACCTAGTACTAAAGCTCCAGGAACTACCCGCCTGGTGGACCTCTTGGGTCATGACCTTGTAGGGCAAAACCCACAGATGTCCACGAATGGTGCCAGCTCCTGCGTCACTGTCTGCTGAGTCTTAACCTGTGTCCGCGTGCGAACAGTAGACAAGTGTGATAGGATTACGAAATCAGCAATCAACATTGGCTAGTGCGCTTACAAGGGGAAGGGTAAAAAAAATTCGAAGTGTGAAGAGACTTTTTTTCCAACCTAATAGTTAGCGAGGCTGCCCATAATTTATTTAAAGTGGAAGTGGTGTTCCTACATAACTATATGCTTTTGTGGGTTTACCGTGAAATTCTTTGCTTTGAAGCTTACAGGGGTCACGTGATGCACAAGACGTAGAGAATAGTTTTTGTTTGCAATCGAGCTTATGCCTAATGACAAGTTACAAAAAGTGGGTGCAATATTGAGGCGGTACACCCTAACCCTTTTTGCTCCTTACGACCGCTCGTTGGGTGATTTATTTTGGCGATACGCAGCTTTGCGCAATGACTGAACTTTGACCTACTTGTCAGGTCGACCCCACCTCCGCGCATTTTCTACTTCAAATTTCCGTGAAGAAGTTGGGTTTTATTCAATGGATAGAAACTTGCAAAACGCTGTTCTCTTACTGTTTGAGAAATCACTAGTTTGCTGCTAGAATAGCTTCTAGACTATCTTACAAAGCACATAAAATCACAGAACAACGTCAGACACTCGCCGATCGATGCTTCAAATCATAGACTCGATTGTTTGTGACTTTCTTGAATGCTTGCCACTATCTTAAGATAGGTGGACACAACGTTGTTCCACACTGGTCTTAAATTCTAGAATTAAATAGCAACGCACCGCAGTATGCTACAAAAGTACTACTCTCAGAAATGTGGGCTATGATCCGTGGAGCATGACTTTGTAGCAAGCTAGGCCAACAGCAAGGTTAATGGCCAAAAGAGCAGGAGCTTCTGTTTGTTCCGGTGGTAAGCTTGAAACTTGTTGGATGCGCCACGCCTTCTACTTTCTCAGCATGTCATGCTTGATTTGAATGTGTGTTCGGTTTAGAGAATGACTTGCGGTGGCTAGCCAATAGACAACTCAGTGTTTGTCTTTCAAAAACAAGACCAGCACATAGTCAGACCCATAGAGATGGAAGGATATCGTGATATCGTGGGCGGGACATGAACCTTGAGTCTTGTGTAATCCACGCAAGGCTTGGAGGCGCCTCCTACTCTTGCACCATCCGGCCCATCTAGTGCCCATCTGCTCCCGTTGTTTTTTGCGTGTTTATTTGTTTACAACTTGTTACTATTCTGACAACCGACCTTACATCCAGCACCCTTTTCCAAGGTGTTTGGACTTGTCCTAAACGGATCAGTTGTATAGAGCTAGGAAGAGCTGCAGTGCCCGATAGTGGTTTTGAATGTGGTGGGGAATGTCTTCAGCCATAGAAATTTATAGTTGGTGCTAAAATGTGAAAATTCCAATGCTCTTCTAAACGAAGCCTAGAGGGCCGGCAGTAAATCTTTTGTCATCGCGACCAACTACCCCATCTCTTTTGCTTTTCTTTTTCCACAGCTTTTACGCCTTGCCTAATCACCGAACCTGAGAGGATTCCGTGCAGCGTTTAAAAGCGGCTCGCTCGTATACCAGCGCAGGGCTAAGTGGACACTTACCATTTGTCTGTAGTGTTCACCGGACTGCTTCCCTCTTCTGAGGTAAGAAATACTTTAAATGTCACTGCTTTTCCGAAGGCTTCAACCGCATCAGAATTATTAGTCATGAAAGGGCTGATTTGTACTTCATTCATCCTTCGTTTTTACCCTGAAATATGAGATTCCTTTGAAGTCATGACATAAAAATCGGCGATGTCTTCGTGCATGTACTGCTACAAATTTCCTTCTGTTGACCTCAAGACGCGGATTTAAGGATCGATCTTAAGTTCAGTTCCGTAATCAGATTGAATTTCTGAGCTTTAGAGATATTCTGCCCACAAGATGCTTGCGAATCTACTGCGCATGCTTAGAAATGTACATTCGACTTTCCATCAGTTGACCGCGATACGCCTCTCTTTCAGGAAAAGTAGTTTCTTCCTATAAAGGACGAATGACGGTGCTAACGCAGAAATAGTTTCTTTGTGCAAACGCGCAATTATTTGCGTCGGACGGCCGATCGGCAAGTTAGAATTTTTCGTTCACAGACAAGTGTGCTACAAATTCACCAACTTCTGAAGGATGAAAGACTTGGATGGCACGGGCGTAATCCGAACAGAGAGCCTTGATTAAATGTGCACGCTACTAACGACGACTCTCCCAACTGCGCTCCAAATTTGCTGTATTTCGTGTTTCCCATGCCTCTAGAAATCAACTCGGAGGTGTGAGAATTGCACTGCGAAATTTTTTTGGTTATGCAACGCCTATATTTTCCATGAAACCTAAAAATATAGACATTAAGGTCCTGCGTGATGAACCAGCTAGATGTAGGAGACGACAGCCGAAGACGGTTATGCAGGGGCGCGATTGGAATATTCCTTAATGGCATTTATTAAGTCACGAAGCAGTGAGGTCAACGACCGGTATGCTCGTTCAAACTGCCCAACTGTACGAAATTCTGGGAAGGGTTCCTTTGTACAAGACGATACTTCGAGCCTTGACGATCTCAGGCAGCTGCATACAGCGGGCTGCAGTCCTCCATTCATCTCTTGGTGCCTCTTCGAAAAAAGCGGTTTGCATCGAAACCACTGCATAGCGCTGTAATCCATTTTAGCTCACGATTGGTCTGCTAACCTCATAACGTTCTTTTCCTACCCCACCCACCACCACGATCAGCTTCGGTTAAGGGTGGATTTTGGTCCATTTTCTCGAATCCATTCGACGAACCGCTCATTCCGTTGCGCGGCCGTTCTCCAGGTTCCTACTCTCTGCTTTTCCGAACTTGTTTCTGACATGGGACGTCTGTGGACTTATCTGAACAAGGTCTATATGGTCTTGTAGGGCACAAAGGAGGACAGGGGTGAACTTTGTTTCTGCTGCGGGCTGGTACGAAAATGCCGCCTAGTAAACACGTTTCGACTTGTAGCGGGCTCGAGAGGAATGGGACCACCGACATGACCCGCGTGCTGAATGAATTCCTGCCACATTTGAACTAAATTTGGAAAATTTGAAATTGGAAAGCTCACACGAATTCGGTTTAAAGTGAGCGCGACAATATGACCAGCACTAGTTGCATGACGGGTGATACCCAATACCGATATCTCGGTCATGAGTTACCAGGCAACAATCTTTTCCCAATTTGGAACCAAGCAGTGGTCCGCAGCAAAACGAACCTAAGATCTCTGCTCCTTGTTACATTCCCTACAAGACCATGTAGGTCTTGTTGAGAGCCGTTGGGATAAGTTCACAGACGTTCCTTGTGTGAGTTGGGCGGTACTAACAGAATCTACATTCTAAACAACCGCTTTCTTTTTCTTACGCAAGGACTGGCTTAACGGTTTGCAGTGCAGTCAAAAATGTGTCGCCTAGTAACTTATGGTCGGGAGGTACGTATGATCCCCACACAGCTACATGTGTATGTAGAGCTGGTCATTTTGCCGCGTTCACTTCAAACCGAATTCGTGCAAGCTATCCAATTTAATTTCAGAACTTTTTCTCCACACGGATTGATTCGGTGGTCTCCATTCCACGCTTCCAGCCCGCCGCAAGTCGAAACGGGTTTAGGCGACAAATTTTTGCCATTTTTGGACCCACCCGCAGCAAAAACGTAATTCACCACTGTGCTCCTGCTGGGGTGCCATACAAGACCATGTAGATCTTGTTGACAATCGTATAGGTAATTGCAGAGACGTATTTTGTGAACTGTAAAACGATAGATGCATGGCACAGAACAGAAGTTGGCCCGAGTTATCTACACACTTTATCGGACAGGTTCGAATCGGCCTGAACCTATATTTCATCTACGGTCTGGCTTTAACATAGTATGCTCTGTGTGCAACCACAATTCTGTGTGGATTTTACTCATCAAATCATTATTGTTGCACTTTCACGAAGTCATACGGAAGCAGAAAGTGTGGTCCAAAAATAACTGCTGAGCACGATTTAAAACTTTATTTGACACGACACAGCAGTGCTGAATAAGGTAGTATCTTAACTTTTTCTCCTAGCGACAAAGGAAGTAGAAGGATGGAGCTTAGAAAGCGAGAGAGCGTCTGTCTTCTTCATTGCGTCACACATTTGACTTCTGGGCGATGTAGTGTTGACATCCTACGTGGGTGTTTAGGTCAATGCATGAATTCTGGAAGAGTGGACCGAACAATAATTATCTAGCGCAAGTTTGATACCCATTACTCGCTCCTGGAGTGATAGAACAGAAAAGAACAGAACAGAACAGCTTTAGAACACTTTATTAAGTCAAAAAAGACACAAAATCTCTGAAAAAAGTTTATAGCAAAAGTTGGCTTTTTTGTTATCTTGAAAGGTGATATCTTCGAAAAATTGTATAATGTGGAAAATGCTCTATTCTCATAGCGATTAGTATTTCATTCTCTGAAAAGCTGTTATATATTTTAGACAAATTATTGTTTACTCTCACAAAAAAATATAATATATTGTAGTTAACTTCAGAAATATCCTCTTTGTTTTAGAAAACATTCCAACTTGTAGTTGAATGTTTCTAGCGAAGAATTGAGGATTGACACAGAAAGCTCATTCCAGGTTTTATACGAGCCGAAAAAGATTCTTAAATTTTTTTAGTGTGGTTTTTGAGGTTGAATTCTAAGAAACGATTTACATCCTTCTGTCACAGGGAAACATGAATTCGATTCGTAGGTAGGTGGTGTTATGTCGGCTCTTGGGGCCGAGAGTAACATGTATGATTTTATTTTATTTTAGGGCTCTAGAAGAAAAGAAGCATGATAGACTAGCCCTACAGAATGCAGCACAAATAGGTCGATTTTGAGACTTGTTATGAGAGGCACTGTCATGAGAAGTGATAGAGGCTAAAGCGTAAATGGAAAACTTATCCTGCGTTATACAGTTGTGAGTCCGTACAGAGACTGTTAAACAAATTGGATATGTTGAACAGAGTCACCAATCGGAATTTTCGTTGTTGCAAAAAGGTGAGTGACGCAAGAAACGATGACTGATCTTGCCTCATCACATTCTGTAGGCCGTACCGATTAAATAAGCAATATCGACCGATATTATCGATTTCTTTGAAAGGTCAACTTTTTGAAGGGCATCACAACGAGAAGGTAACATCAATCTACGAAAAATATCAAATGGTTTTCGTTTTTGACCAGAGGTAAGCGAATTGTCTAAATATGAGCGATGCTCAACGGGTTGAAGAGGGAATCACATGTTTTTGATACCTACTGGCCTGGTTTCGGACCGAAGAATCAAGATCTAAGCATTGATTCATTTTAATTGGCCGAGAGACGGTAGCACAGTCGGAAGAGGCGCTAGCTGTCACAAGCACCCGAATCGACATTCTTGGTTCTGACCAAGGCGGCAAGCTTTCCATTCCTATGGAGTCGCTGAGTTGATACCGGACATGTCTGCTAAACATGAAACATTGACTTGTTCATCGAATGGCCATCGCAAGTCATTGTAGTGGTCAAATACGCATTTCATCTGCCTTCCCTACATCTCGCAGAAATAGAATTCGTGACGTGTCCCGTAAAGCGGGTAATTACCATCGCCTTTTGTCCTTTATCCTTTATGTTAATTGGCTACCAACGACTTCTGGGCATACTACAACTTACTACTGCTGGTAATTATTCAGCTGCCATAGCCTGTAGCACAACTGCAATTTATAAGTTAACAAGGATAGGCACACCGTCGTCAAATCTATACGTGGCTGACTAGTCGACTTTTATTAAGGATATTTTGCAAAAAAAATGTTGATCGAAATGACGTGGAAGTTTTTTCGGAATGCTCTTTTGTGGTCGAAAAAAAGCGTGTGGAAGCGTGAGCGCGAAGTTCATGACGCCCTGCTGCCCACCCCACTCAATGTGGTCGGTTGGCGTAGTGGAGTGTTGTAACTTCACAGGAGCAAGGTCTGGTGCTTTTGCATCTTGCGACTTATCGTCAATGGGACCATTTACCCCCATTTCCAACATATTTTTGAACAAAAACATGACAACAAATGTCGTTTATGTTCATCCAGCATTTTGATAGTGGAAAGGTGAGAATTTTTGACTTCCAGGTAAGCAAGTCAAAAACTGATGCCGGATTCGTGATCAGCCCCCAAAAAACTCCCAGGTATAAAGTTTGGGCGATATTGGTGCTTCTGACGTCATCACCCTCACTCGAGCCCGGGCCATCATTAGCTATTCCTTCCAGTAGGTTACTACGTTTTTGACTCCATCCATGTAAAGAATGTATAGAATTTGCTATCTACAACACCTCATCTTGAAACAGCTTGACTGTTCGAAAATCCAAAGGAGATCATGCACTGTACTAGAGAGGTCGAAAAAAAATTATTCATACTTCTGATACGGGTGTTACTTGGTATGCTGATCATGAATCTGACATCGGTTTCTGGATTTCCGGTTTTCTTATGACAGCTTAAAGAAGATGTGAGTAAGTGCAAAAATTTTTGCAGGATGTAGGGTCCCGTATGGGGAGTCCAAAACCAAAGCTTTTTCTGAATGCTATTCTGTGGCTGAAAAAAAGCGTGTGGACGCGTGAGCGCGAAGTTCATGACGCCCTGCTGCCACGCAATCCGCTGTGGTCGGTTGGCGTAGAGGTGGTGTTGTAGCCTCACAGGAGCAATGTCGTGGGTTCCATTCCCCTTGTGCCGGTGTTTTTGCATTTTGCGATTTATCGTCAGTGGAACCTTTTATCCCTATTTCTGTGCAAAAATTCCACCGCAAAAGCTCACCTCCACTTTGGAGGCTCTCCTTGTTAGGGCTCGGGATATGCGGAATGCTTCCCGGAAAAACCGGAAGATGACGCTCGATACGGTACGGAGCTACGGTGAAAAATACTGTTTGCTTAAAATACGTGAGAAATGCCATTTGAAACCATATTAATGGTCTTATTTATTCGCACAATGGATAAAAACATAGGAAGCCTTTTCCCACGGTGGTCGGAAAATATGTAAAAGAAACAAGTACATTGTTTTGAGTGATGACGACATTTTCCCCTAACCCCAACTTCAAAACGCGAAGGAGTTATGCTGTTCTAAGATAGGTCGAGCCTGGCACTCAATTCTTTTAATGAATTATTAGATTTGAACATCAGTTACGTGGTGCAATTATATAAGACATTTTGTAAATGTTTCTCCTAAAGCCCCGTTTAAAGTTACACCTAAATTTTGGGTTGCCACGTCATTTTGCTCATAAGAAACCAAAAAAGTGTCCTGGCTTAAACTGACCAATTATTTTTTACTGGCAGTGCTATCATAGACCACGTTATGACGGAACAGGCATGCTCAGTATCGAAAAAGCGTTGTGCTCTGACAATGGTACCCATTTCGATTGTGGAATCGATGATTGATATATAGATGGCAGATCTGTCACGACCACTCTACACTTCTGCAAACATATTCAGGCTCACGAATCAAAACTTGTGTTAGGGAAACACTATGACTGCCCCAATCGTAGAAATGAAATTAGTATCGCCGATATGATTTGTGAAAGGACGTGTACACGGCGCGATCTGTATTAAATCTTTCAATTCATTGAGCTTGAGTGTTTGCCTACGAGATTTTTGTAGCTTCAAGGGCAAGGATTTTATGATCCTTCAATATCACATCAAACTCAAACGATGTGTGCATTTTGTAGCGCATTATGAATGCCCATGGCTACTACAGTCATTTCTCCTTCGCGCACGCTGTAAACGTTTCTTGTATTACCAGCAATCTGTCCTGAATCTGAGATAGCAATTCTTTATTTGTTAACCAGTATTCTTGAAAAAGCTATTTTTAGAATTGTTTTTTAAATTCAGGTGGGATTATAAGTACTCAACACAGAACCTCTAATACTGGACTATAACTGTTTCCATTTCGCCTTCCGGTATAGAAAAGCGGAGCTCGGAATAAAGGAACCGAAGGGCTAAAAGCGGCAGGAGACCTTATGGTGGAACCTCCCTCAGAACATTTCTTCTCGCGTCTAGCGACGTCTATCATCCAGGGAGATAGAAAAAAACTTGCTGATGACGGTGTTTATCGAAACGCGTTTTCTTCGGATGTCTGCACGGAAATTATCCGTAGCTTCGTTCAGTTTCCTGGCTTTCCGGCGCTGATTCATAGCTTATTTCCATTCGTTTGCACCAAGCGCCAGCACTGGCCACTTGCTGCTCAGCCCAGCCACTTCCTAAATCTCGGATCGTTTACTCCGACTAGAAGCGCTTTCGAGGAAAGGCGTTGCGTTCGGTCGTGTTTCGTCGCAGCGACGACGCATTTCTGGGCCAGGAAGTTCAAGTAGAGCCGGCGCGCGATGAGCAGCATGTGTTGATTCGTGACGGCTCTTTTCTTCCTCTCCGTGACGTATTCGCGCCCAGAGTTGGTCGAGGAACTAGCGCAGTCGATGGCTTCAGTGTCATCTGTGAGGACATGACGTGTCGAAGCTATAGGCGATCTGATCAAGTGAGCTGCTATTTTCGTCGAACATTTTCAGCAGAACTGAACTATGAACTGGAGGTGCATGTGCAAACTCGGTTTAATATCCGCTGCTGACGTGCTGCAATTTCCGTAGTTTCTAGAAGGATGAGACTTGTCACCGTCCCGTTCTCAACCTTGATGCTAAAAGCGAGTTGTCCTATGACGCCAACTGAGGACTATGATGAGGCCGCCGAGAAGGCTTGTGAGACGCCATGGCAAACTGGCGACATCGCTCAATGAGAGTGAGAGATACTATCCAACCGGCTATGCTCCTGCTCTTAACCAAGAGGGAATCTTGCACGGCATAGACCATACCGTCCTCTATGCTAACGAGGACGGTGGAGCCTTTCTCGCTCTTGGAGTCGGTAACCCACAGAATTCGGAGCAGTCACCTTTCAGAACTGTGCGAACGTTCAGCACTGTTCTGCTCTTGCTTATCAAGCGCGACATCATGTGAGCAAGAAAATAAGGTGCTCATATAGAACGATGGAGTCAGCTGCCTCGGCTGAAGTGTTTGTACGGCGGCGTGAGCTGAGGTCTAAATTTTCTAATTGCACTGAAAGGTCATGTTACAAAGCGTTACGCGCCCTACATTTGGGGCTTGGGGTTCCAGAATTGTCCCCGCAGACTCACTGTCGTCCAAAGACGGACTCGCAACGGTAAAGTGCAAATGAGTGAGCTGTACCGGCTTCAGTTAAGGCTGAGAGAACATTAAGATAATCAGGTGGCTTAAGAAAAGAACCAGGTTCAGTACAGGATAAACGTCAAAATATGACGTCAATCAATCCCTGTTTGAAGTGAGAAATGCATTGGACGGAATCTTGTGAAGGCAATTTGAATACACACCTATTTCGACTTATACAATGACAGTTACAAGTCAGTTTTTTATCCTTCTCAGACAAGTCTGGTGCCAATTCGCCGACCCCGGAAAGATGAAATATTTTCTGGGTCTGGGAGGAAAAGAAACCAAAAACCTCGATTTGAGGTGCACACGACAGTCGGCTTCTCTTCCATCTACACTACCAAGCTTCGGAACACGGAAAGCAATGACGACGTTGTGGCAGTGGTGAAGGCATCTGCAGTGCAGCTGAATATAAGCGAACAACTAATGTTAAAGTGTTATGCGTGTATACTAAGAAGAACTAAAGATTGGCCGATGGGATTGGCGCCAAAGGTAAAACCTAAAGAATTTTGGGAAAGACTTCAATGAGAAATATACCACCATCATCGAAGTCATCGTTGAAGAAGATTATGCTTTTTTCCCGATTTTGGCTTTTTCGAGGAATTACATGCATATAAATTGAAAAGTACAGCAAAAGAGGCGACAAGAGAACAGACACGTCGCAATTCTCCGCTCCGTAACACCAGGTAGATAGCATTTACACAACTAATCAAAGAAGCGTTGTGGAATGGCGCACAACGCAATCTCTTCACTCGAAATAATATTAGTATTGAAGCATTATCGGAGCGCAATAATGAATTGGACAAATATATATTAATAAAAATATAAACTAGAAACTAACAAGGAAAGGTTCCAAACTCATGGTGAGCTTTTGCGATGCTATTTTGGCAGGATGTAGGGCCTGTGAGTGGAGTCTAGAACCACAGTTAGTTTTTGTTGAACGCTTCTTTAAAGACCTGAAAAGGAGGCCTGAAAGCGTGCGCGCAACTATCATCAACCTCTACGGCACCCATGGAGGTGTGGATCGGTGGAGCAGTCGGTAACACTGCCGCCTCATAGGAGCACACCGCCGAGGTTTTCAGTTCAAGTCCGAGTGCTTTTACACGTATTAGTTTGTTGTTGTTACACTTTCTTATGATCACAGGAGTCAATTTTAGACCACCAGTGCTTACAACAAACCAAGGCTTTCTACACGCGCCTTCATATGTGCATAATTGTACCACCACCATACATCATACCGTATCACCAACGATACCGTAACTGCACACAAATACCCTCATCTTATGGTTGAGTATTATGGACCCGGCCATATCGGTACATAAGTGTGCTGAAAATACTGCTATACAGTTATATGCAGCCGAGATGATATATTGGAAGTGGGTAACTGGTATGAAATATTATACAAAAAGGGTAC
The DNA here is from genome assembly GCA_947359475.1 of Heligmosomoides polygyrus bakeri. NCBI lineage: Eukaryota > Metazoa > Nematoda > Chromadorea > Rhabditida > Heligmosomidae > Heligmosomoides > Heligmosomoides polygyrus. The sequence goes on from OX375870.1 coordinate 17,167,688, forward strand.
CACCCGTGACTTTTTTTTAAAGTGCAAATTATAAACGAACCTACCGACAGTTCTGCGCTCCGGTGTTTCGGTCGTGTCTGTCATATGCGTGGGTGGCAGCTAGTTATGTCGATGTTCACCCGGGACTCTTCTCTGCACCCACAGATTACGCGGTCAACGAAGAAGCAGTGGTCATTCCTTTCTAGGGAAAAGATTGTTCCTCACTGGCTTCTGTATGGTGCAGCTGGTGTGACAAGCGCTTGTGTTTTACTTGTTTCATAGTTTCGTACCATAGCTGTTGACTGGACGGAAAATAATAAACATAAGACCTTTAGTTTAATAATGCAAGACTTTTTATTCCCAGAGAAATGATATGGTGCAGATATGAATAGTTGAACAACTAGCACATATGAAGGTGCATATAGAGAGGTTTGGTTTTTTATAAGCGTTGGTGGTCTAAAATCTACTCCTGTGATCATAAGAAAATGTAATAACAACAAACTAATACGTGCAAAAGCAATGGCAGCACTCGGACTTGAACTGAAAACCTCGGCGGTGGGGTCCTATGAGGCGGCAGTGTTACCGACTGCTCCACCGAAGCACACCTCCATGGGTGCCGTAGAGGTTGATGATAGTTGCGCGCACGCTTTCAGGCCTCCTTTTCAGGTCTTTAAAGAAGCGTTCAGCAAAACTAACTGTGGTTCTAGACTCCACTCACAGGGTCCTACATCGTGCCAAAATAGCATAGCAAAATCTCACCATGAGTTGGGAACCTTTCCTTGTTAGATATTTCATAGAGATTATACGTAAAAGTGTTAGATTTGATGATCCTGTCACTTAACTCATCCAACCTGTCGAACAAACAAAATCAAGGCCTTCGGCCTCCCTTTGATTCTAAAACATTTTTCGAAAGAGTGAATGGTTTCCATATTAAAACTGGGGAAGTGATGAAAATCGTCGTAAATCGATTCTCAAGGAAAAGGATAGCAGATCGCCATGGATTGAGTCTGATGGGTTAGCGGAATGGAATAAACCCAACCCATGCCATTAGATGCAGAAGGTAGCTGAAGACGTAAGTAGCATCCCGCAACACATCGTTAATAAAACTATCAATTTTGTTATCGCCAAAATCGCGGCAATTGGAGACTTCTTCTTACGTGAAGTGAACAGGTAGCTGGTGCAGTCAGTCAGTGCTTTGATTGGGTAGCGCCTCCTTTTCCGCGCCGTTCGCACCCTGTCGGGCAATAATCCGACAAGTGTGTACCTATCCAAAGAGTGCCTAGGTCTGGTTTCTGGAAGTAAACTAGCATCAGTTATTGCTAATGTGTATCTTTGAGACGGTTCTTTGCCATCGAATCGAACTTTCTGATGGTAATTAGTTGCCTTATGTATAGTAAGAACTAACGCTCCTGAAAGCGTTTTTGATTTCCTGGATTACCACCTATTGCTTTCAGTTCTCTGTTTGGTTGCCCATGACTAGCTGGGAACAATCTGCTAGCTTGTTACTTGCTTTCTAATGACATAAATTCGCTTGATAACCATTAATAGGCCACCTGCTCTGTGCTTCAATGCTATTTTTAGTAAGCTACATTCACATGTGCAGAAGTTTGCAGTTAGAGCAAGTATGCACTAGACGACGCCGTTTTATGAAACCTGCAGTAGGTTGCCCGATATTTAAGAAATGTCAGAGGACCTTTGGAATTGTGTTCGGCTGGGGAGAGAAGGTGTTTAGCTGCCTAATGAGCCCGCAGCACATGTCAGCTGGTCGCTAAACGGTTCAGCTGTTACTGGTTAAAGCGGAATCCGTCTGTGCGAGAACTTCAGAAATCAGCGTCTCTCGGAATCTGTCGCTATTCAGACAACTTTGACGGGCAGCTAATCCCATACAACGTGAAGGCTCTCTCGTAGTTTTAACACGGTGGATTGTAATTTTTCGATGCCGCGAAATTGTTGGTTGTACTGCTTGAAGTTGTTGTCTCGTAAGACGAGGGCCGTTTCACCTGCTAAGCGCGTCGGGCCATGGTGTTATTTATAGTTCATCTTCTAACATGGCTTCGATATGACGGTAATCGTAGTTCAGCCGCATGAGTGATCCGTTGTTAGCAGATCTCTTACCGGTAACCGAAACCTTCCAAACGTGGAACCGTGCCGAAATTGAAGGGGATCCAAACTTCTACGGCTGGAACACCTGATACCATCCATGTCCGTTCTGCCTTCTTCTTCTTCGCCTTCGTCTTCGTCTTCCTCTTTTTGTTTTCCTTCTTCTACTTCTTCAACTACTTCTACTACCCCTTTTTCCTATTCTTATTCATATCCGTTCCTGTGAGCCGCCACTATTTCATCCTACAAGAAATGTCTACTGCCTCTGTTTAGGGTTTCCTGAGATTTCTCACTAAGACGAGCTTCCGTCATTTTTTGCTGTTAGACGTAACGGCTCTTCAAGTTCTAGGGCCAACTTTATCGGATGATCTTCTGGCGTCTTGCGGATGCGTCTATCTTGTCGTAGGCGCTGTACCCTCAGATACTGATGAACTGAAACCTAAGATCCCTGTTATTTTGACAGCCTGATTTCTTTCAGTGTTCCGTTGGGTAGAAATAAATGTGCTCCTGAAAATCTTGATTTCACCGCCTTGAAGCGGCCGCTCTTACGCCTTTCTCAAGGTTGTGCGCTCGTCTCCGAAGAGAAGGGTTGGCTCTGCTTCGGTTCTATGGAGGTTGTCCTTGGGCGCTTTTGGACGTCTGCATTCAGAGAGTAATCCAATGAAATTACCTGTCCCAGCCGTGTCCTATGTTATCTTATCCTACCCCTGACGGCTTTTCACAGAATTTGTTTTTCCTAAAGGTCATTCCGAAGGTCCTCCGTGTGGTAGGTGGCCGTTCCTTGGTTGACTGGTTTTGGTTCAATGCATTGTTCAGAGCTCATGAACTTGTTCCTCTTTTCGTTTTGCTGCGGATGCATGTCCGTGAGGACTTCCCGCCACACCTGCATCTCATCTTTCAGCACCCGCTAGCTGTTGTCTCCCAGGGCGAGAGATGACATCTGCGTAGAGGATGCTTCTGCGATTACTTCAGACAGTGCAGTCGAGAAAAGGTCTACCATTATGTTCTCCCAGGCTAGAATCGCAACATTTGTGTCTTTGTATGCAGACCTTCTCTTTATTTATTTATTTATTTATTTATTTGGAACATAGTTGAGCGCAACGACAACTGTAAAGACACGATATACTTAGCGAAACAAATGAGAATAAAATGAAAACCTCAACATATCAAAACCTTAAGCTCAGAACGGTATTGCAGAGTGAGGACGCGATATCTGCAGAAGAATTAGTTAAATATGATACAACAAGACTGTTGTGAACAGGCCGGAACAATGGGAAAATGTGGAAAACTGACGAAGACTCTTATTTCATTAAGAGAACCAATTAGTGCCCACAAAATAGGTTCTAACGAAAACCCAAGCCGACAAATCTACTTAATGTAAGTTTTTTTGTCGAAAATTGAAAGTGCACAGATGCCAATTTGAATACGCCAGACCGCAACTGTGATTTTTATCATTGCTGAATGGCAAGTCACACTATAGGGATTGTTGCGGCTTCGCTCTGGCAAAGGACAAGTGATTCTGTAGCCTCGATTGCTTGTCCAGGATCCCCTGGACGCAGAAGGCGTCTGAAAACTGTGCATCAGGAAAGCGCTTTTTATGGACTTCAAAGCGCTGCTTTCACCACTTACATCATAGTTTATGAAAGACCGAATAAACAAAAGGCTTCACGCCTCTGCTTATAGAAATGGTTCGACTGAACTGAATTCCTTCGTCAAGAGAGGCTGAAGCAAGAAGCAGTGAACGTTTAGATTGAAATTGACTTTCAAGTTAGGATATGCATCTGCATATAAATATAGGGATGTATTCATCGAGTCCGGAGAACACAAGATCGTATTCTTCCCAGACAAGTCTGATACCAATTCTCGGACCCCGGATGGTGGAGCGCTTTGCTGGCCTAGGCGGGAAACCCGGACCAGAAACTTGGAATCGGGTGCACACGACAGCCGACGCCACCCCAACTGTACATTCTACTCTTCTGGAGATCTGAGAGAAAAGAGGCTTTCCGATGGCGATACAAGCTATAACCCAATACTTTAAGATTGAGTTACCCACATTGCTGTTTATGTGCTCAAAAACAAGTCCCTTGAAGGACAGGAATCAACTAAGGGAGCAGCTGCAACAAGTAAAGTGTTAAAGATGATTATAAAAGAAGAACTAAGACTAATAGACAAAATTTAGGTTTAGGTGCGAAACGAAAACCAAACTAATTCTTGGTTTTCCAGACTTTTACACTTAAAGTTACTATCGCGCTTATATGCCTTTACTCTTTTGTGATTAGGTAAGCAACTGTACTGTAGGGAAATACTGTATTTAATAGTCAAGGAGGATGATGATTCCAAAGATAAGCGCAGGGTGCACTATCTGTCAGGAAAGTAGGTAAATAATGCTTCTTATAGGACACCACATTGCTGCAGTTTAAGTAGGATCTAGGAGTAAATCTGTGCGAGGCTTGGATTCTAAACTTTTGCTGGTGAGAGATAGAGCTTCTGTCAACTCAATTTCATGCAAGCATTACTTCCATAGCATCGAGTTCGCTTACTTGGTAACGGGCGTGTATAGAAGTGTTGGGCAGTAGTAAGTTTGGTGCAAACTTTCTAAAAATGGTAGCCTTCAAAAGACCCTCGATGCCGTGTTGAAGTCGTGTGCACGGCGCATTCCTAGGAAAAACCATACTATTTTGTCTTACCTTTTTATCCATACTGTTTTACAATAGTATTACAAATTAGTAATGCTTTTCCTGTGTAAATCTATCACTCATAACGAAATTATGTAAAGTCTCAGTTAATTTGGTGAAGTGAAAGATGGCACAGGTGATCAAGTGAATAATCTGAACGTCTAAAGTTTTTAAATTTAAATTTTTAGGCAATTTTTTAACGTTACAAGCATTTCCATGCTTCTAAATCCTTGCTAACCATTTTGTCGCAATTTATGAAGAATACATACCTGTTGAGGCGTTTTTCTGTAGATCGCAGTGATAAGATTTATTTCTTGTTGTTGAAGTTTCCACACACTAAAATCCAATCCATGGGGGTTTTACGATAAATAGTTGTGCTCATTCGACTATTCGAATAGTTATTCGATCAAATTATTCGAATAATTCCTGGTTTTCGAATACTCTAAACTTCCTAATTTTCGATTTCCGTTTGAAACCGAATATTGGAAAACCAGAAAGTTTCTAGTTCAAACAATATAATATAATAAACTACTCAAATAATTTTCCGAATAGTCGAATAAGCACAACTATAGGTTTTGCTATTTCAGCGCCGGCAACTCCGCACATTTTATATTTATTTTCCCATATCTGAAACAAGACACAAAAAAGTGGAACTAATGGCACATTATCTTTTCTTTCAGGCAGGTGTAGAATTTCAGCAGCACATTTAGTTGTGCGTTCAACTGCGTACACTACCTGCTGTCTCTAGACTTTCTCGAGTTCAGGCGGTAGTGTTAGCCAGATGACTACTGTCCGACGGCGAATGGATCCAAGCTACAGTTCGCATTAGGACAGAGTGACTTCTTCATCTCGCCGAGAAAGTGCTGTTAATCTGGTCAGGAAGAGTCGATGGAATGACTAGGATTTTGCTCGGCGCCTTCCAATCTTAAGCTCAACGTGCTCATGAAGTATTTCCACAGGAACGTGTCCGGGAAAAAAGGTTTTCGAGAGAAAGAGAGTTTCTTGAGTTTCTTCACCATTGAACATATTGATTACTTGAGGAGTCAAATGAGCACATTTGTTTATGTGGCGAAACAATCCACTATTCGAAGTATATGAAGTAGCTGGTGCCAGAAAGCATTTCCTGTTTCGGTCTTCCAAAAATTGAACCAGTGAGTTGCTTGCGATTAAAGTACTTTTCTCTGACGTCACATTTAACCCACTGTTCTTGAGTAGCCTTCTCATATTACCCATAACGCTGGGCACCGTTTTGAGGGTTGTCCTCGGTTGTTCGTGTTCTAAAATTCGTTTATAAAACTTAAATATTTGGCAGCTTTCAAGCAACAGCCCTCAAGGGGTGAGTAATCATTTCCATGTGGTTCAGTACATAACTAACATTCTAACCTACAAAGCGAACGAAGCGCGTTCCATACCTGCGTGGAATAAGTGTTAAAATGAATAAATGTTTAAGTAAATATGCTAAATTTCGGCACCGTTTTGCAACAAAAACTCAAGATTAAAGTTAAATTAAGTTAAAGTTCTAGTAGTGATACTTGTTTGATTGTATTCTTTTTTAGGGCAACAAATAAAAACCATTAATATGCATGCAAATTTTAGGCATATTTAGCAGTGTCCTTGCTTGTTTTCATTAAAATTGACATTCAATTATAAACTTAGCTAAGAGCTTCAACTATCTGACTTTTCAGAGAGGAATGGATAAGTCAGCTGTTTTGAGCAAAACAATATAATTATTGCCCTATCTTCAACTGTTAGAGTGCCGTGAGCTTATTCATATTAATAGATAAAAAGCTATTACTTAAAATAAATATTTAAGTAAATATGATGTCTCCAAGCTGCAGGAAGAAACGGAAACTTATTGTACAGAGAATGCAAAGCGCATCTAGAGAAAACTCATTAACTCATCGTGCGCTTTATTAGCTTTGCATCTGTATTTCTGAAGGGTTTGCCAGTGAATGCCGATCCCCTATGTACTTGGGAGGCGTCTGACACATTGTAGCCGAATAAATAATGATGATACCAAGAGTGGTAGGAGGTCTATAACTGTTAAAAAGAACTGCAGATGCCACGCCAAGTAATTCCGTTCTGTCGACAATGTTTTGTGTGCTCCTGATGTGTTGAAGACGTGGTCACATGAAATGAAAGCAGCAGACGTCCAAAGTTTGTAGTTTTGACTCTGTCGGATGCTCACTGTTTTCAGCAAGGAAGATTTAAAAAAGTCCTACATTTCTCGAATGCTGTCTCAGTCATATCGTTTTATCTTAGCCACTCAAATACACTAAAAGGAAGAAGCTCAGCCGTGTGTTAGCCTAAGCAGTCTAAGAGATGATTCCAGACTACAGTCGAAGCCTTCCGGCGAATTCTGCAACTGTAACGAATGATTCGTTCCAATTTTCAAGCCGATAAATAACTGGAGACAGTGCGGAATGTCTACACAAGTGGGCGTCTAATATAATGGGATTATGACGAGAAAATGGTGGGCAGACGCCGATGTACAAAGGGCCCCATATGTCCTTCCGCTAACTAATCACGTCAACATCTCCTATATAAGCCATTCACGTCTCATCCACTTAGCTCTTTTGTAGCCGTTTCGGCAGCCTTGTTCAGCTCCGAGCCGGTTCTGTGTTTTAGTCACCGGCAATGGCGCTGCGGTTTGTCTTGGAAAATGTCTTCTTTTCAAGTCGTCATTACTTATCGGACCGCTCGGGGACTATCGTTTCGCGAAGTGGACCAGCCCGCCTCTGCTTTAATCGTCGCGGCTTCGCTTAGCGACGATCATCTCGGCACTTCCAGCTTCTTCATGCGGATGGTGTTTTTTCGGTTTAGGTTCGTGAAGAGCAATGACGCCCGAAAAGTCGTCTAATTGCGCGATTTTGTTCGTCAATTAGGAGAGTCTGATTGTTGTTTCGGCGGGACGGCAAAAGGGCCCAGTCACCACCATCAGCAGTCAACGCCTCTTTTGATGCCCTCCCCGACCCGGGCAGACCCTATGAAGTCAGTCCGCCAGCCAGTCCTGGCTCGTCTCGAGCTCGACGTCATCACGCTCCTCCTTCACCTTTCCCATGAATCAGGACTGCACACCATTAAACTAGCACCGCCTGATGGCGTAAACGCTGATGCCAACTCTGCTGTTTATATACGCGATGTTATTATGTCGCCTAAAAGTAATTGTTTACGCCACGTACTCAATTTACTCTTACGACAACTTTCAGGTAACAATGATGAAGTGGACGCTGTTCGCTGTTCTCATTCTGGCTTGTATTCTAAACGCATTCGCATGGGCTGACGCGGTAAGCGATCAGCATTCGTAGGAGCGACTATATTTTGTTCAAATATGAGAAAATTCAGGGAGATGATACGGCAAATGTCGACCAGCTAATGGCACGAGTTTACCGGACGGTATTGCTGAAGTCGAAACGAAGTCGTAAGTTTACTGAATTCTTAAGAATCGCATGTTCACTGGGTCCGACCGTCTTCCAACTATTTAGTCCGCTACGACTTTTACAAGCTAGAATAAACATCCTAAATTTAAATACTGATTAACTATCTAGCTAGTAAATATAGCTAGTAAATAAGTAAATATTTAGTATCTAAGCTACTGCCAATTGCTCCTTCATTGCTTGCTGGTGCTCGCTCACAAATAGACAGTGTAGTGGAAAAATAACAAATGCTGGATCGCTGGTATACGAAGAGTGCTGAAAAATAATGGAAACATGCATGTCTCCATGAAATAATGTGCAACGTACAAACCCGACACGTGGTGTTTGCTGCAGTGATCTACCGTGATCGGTCAATGAAGCGTCTTTTTGTGAGTCTCATGCGCAGATTCGCTGGGCGGCCATCGTAGCGAGAAGTTTCCAAAGCAATAAAGTCGAAAGTAAACAGTTTTTCAGCCCGGATATACCTTGGGCGTCTATTTTTTCTGTTGGAAACGTTTTTGGTTGTACCTTCTAAGGATGTCCGAAGCGACTGGTCTCATAAACTTTAGTAATTCTTCTTTACGGTAGTAATTTAGATCCTTGACCTTAGCATGCAGTAGAGTGGATGTAATTTAAAAATCAAAACAGTGTTGTAAAGGGAAAACATTTAGATAACCAACTATAGCTGGATTCTAGAGCAAGGAAAAAAATGTGAGAATTGTTGGAAGTAAAACCTTTAGCTTTCTATATCTATTTTCCAATATGATTATGGTGATGATCGGAGTAGTGTTTATCGATTGGCAAGCAGGGGATGAAGACGATGGCGCGAGACTAATCCATAAGGAAAAATGTCACTGCATAGAGGTGCTGGTTTCCGCAAAGAAATTTGGATTTTTGGACTACTTAGACGAAGTTGAAACAGGTGGAATTCTGGTCTCATCTAACCGGTTTGTCAATTTCAAAACTGATCCATTTCAGCATCGATGGGTCTGTCGCTGGCCGAGTACATGGCGTCACCACAAGGCGGCGACAACTTCCACTTTATTCCGTCCGGACGAAAGTAGACGTATTGAATCGTAGCCGGTTATGGTTAGCCAGGAATCTTCAAGCTCCTCTTCTGCTCGTCGATCACGCTCCATCCAAATCCCAACGCCACCATCGCACTGACTACACCGCCACCACCACCCACCAATACCCGTCACACCATCGTCGTCGTCGTCACCTGAGAGGGCGCTCGCCTTTTCGCCCTCCAGCCACACGTTGCCCGTGTAACCACGTTCCCCCTCTCCCATCCCCGCTCCCCGGTTCACTCGTTTCGTGTTTCGTCGCGTTCATTGTTCCCTGTTCAGAATTCAGCAGTATCCGCTCTAGTCCCACGATGATGATCTCCGTTGAATGAAACATTTGTGATAGAATGATGCCCAAATAAAGGTGCAAACAGTTACGTGTGTTGCTGTAACGGAGTGCTTTCTGGGAGCAAGCTGAACATACGAAAGCGCGCGGCAGCCGCGGCGACTGCTGCGGCAAGCGCGACATCTGCATAGTATGTGCTGCTACAGTCATGAAGTCTAATGCTCTTGTGACTCCAAGAGCTTCTTTTGATTCCTCCACTCAGCTATTTGTGAGTTCCTGGTGCATTTAATCAGAGAAAATTGATATTTCGAGATAGAAATGGATGACCTGCGAAGAAATAAACAATTGCTTCCATTGCGAGAAGATTTAGTCTCCCTTTATGACAAGAAGCTTCCAAAAGTCTTTCTTTCTAAAAGCCACATATCGGGATAGATTACAGCATAATTCAGGAGTTTGTTAGAGCTCCATTTTCCCCATAACAGCCCATCCAGGAGGGATGCGTCACTGGCGGCTCGTCGCGTGTGCGCCAGAGGCCGCCGCGCGCGTGGCGCAAACTTGTATATTCGTGCTACCAGCAGCCTTCACTTAGTCATGCGAGAGAGAAACCGACGTTTCATCGATGTATGAGCGAGAAACGTCTTGCTTTCCAAGATCCATTAGGTGACGTCGATACTACCATCATAACGTTCATCTTAATGGGGTTTATGTTATTGCCACTTTGTCGCATTCGAGCACGCACTCTCGATTTTACCGAAAGCTAGGGTGGAAATGTATAAAATAGCCGTTATACCTAACATACGAGGGCTACTTTAAAAATCTATGTAGTGCGTTTAAAAGTATGGGGCCATATGGTAAATACAGTTCGAAGCCAAGTCCTCATCTGCTAGCAAACATCCAATGAATTGGAAAGTAGTTTCTTGTCCTATGAAGTTAACTAACATGTGAACGGATTTTCTGCGGAAGGTGAGCGACTTTCCTCCACTACTTTAGAAGGATTTTGAGAATTAGGTTGTCAGTTTGCATCTTTCATAGTGTTTGCAGTGTGACGCCTCTACGCAATTGCACAAATTACGTGTCATCTCAGCGTTCCACCCACACCAGTAGATCATACACAGTAAGGCCTCTGTTATACTCCCGCGGGAGCATCCGCGGAACGTCCGCGGACCAATGGTGCACGGCGGAGGCGGGCGTGGCGAGGCGCGACGAGTGACCCGGCGCGGGGTCCCGACGCGATTTCCGCTCATCCGCGGAAGCTCCCGCGGGAGTATAACAGGGGCCTAAACCGCTAGCATCAGAGCCATCCCCGCCTATAGCTGGCTTAGTGTTAACGGCTTATGGACAAAAAAGTAGAAAATGGCAAAAAACTCCTTTGTGATACGCTGTGCACGCGATGCTTCCAAACTATACGCAAAATTTCCGCGGCTTGAATTCTAAGGCGTTAAAGCGTTAAACGCTGGACCGTCCACTAGTACATATGTATTGCGGCTTCTCCACCATCATCGAGTTAGCTTACTTGACCTGTCGTCCGTTAGACTGAGAGGCTAAGTCCTCTTTTCATCTGAACCAAGATTGTTCCGTTGCGCAAAGTCCGAAACCGTAAGGAGCAATTTCCTAACGCTTCAACTTTTTAAAATTTGCACATCTCATTAAGAAGTGGTTGAGGCACTTAGATGCTGTATTGGACTGCATCCGAAAGTGAGTAATCAGTGGTACAATATCTTAGAAATTCTTCAAAATGAGAACAGTACAACGTGGAGAGCTAACAGGGAAAGGTGTAAAGGCGACCAATAAGTTAACCTCCACATGGCTGGTATCACTCGTTCGTGACTCATTGCTACAGTAATGGCAGTAGTTTTAATGGAGAAGGGTAAAGGGGGGGGGGGGGGATTTTAAAATGATGCACTCTTACGCGACGCTGCGATATTGCATTCCTTGACAGAGCACTGCATACGTCTGAATGAACAACCAGCGGTTGGAATGATCTCCGACAATGGGCAGACCACGGGCAACATATGTACGAAGAAGTATCTCAGTAGGAGGAAATGGGAGAACGCTCTTGTTGTGCTGACAGATTCAATGTTCAAGACACCGTGTAATTTAATTGAAAAAATCTAAAGTCAGTACAGGGTGAATCTAGGCGTGATGGCGAAGAACTCGAAGCGAACGATATCAAAATACCGAAGCCACTCGTTGTTCGACATGGAACAGCACAGATTTCCCCGTCATGGTGGTGTTGTGGTGCCAAACCTGGCTCCACCGAAGTTTACTCTAAGCCGCACTGTGAGCCTCAGCAAATTCGCGGAATCATTTCGACCAACACTTTGAAGAGTAAACCATGCTTCAAGGAATATCGCCTAGATGATATACCACATAAAGTACAGGCTTTCAAGTACAAGAGGCGGTTCGTTATTTAGCGCATGCGCTCCGCACTACATAGCCGACACAGTGCCAGGTTTAAAGACCGCTGTTCGAATGGGAACATAATATTTTGACACCTAACCACATTATGACATGATATTAGCAAACTGATGATATAAAGCCTTTGCCTAACGCTGAATTCCAATTTTGTTCGTAGGTCGGGAGGTTGACCCGAAGATAATCTTTTTTTATTTTTTTATTTGCGAACTCACTGTCCCTCCATTCTCCAAAGATCACTTCAAATGTGGCGTGTGATTTCAAAAGGCAGTTTCTGGTCCAATAGGAGTGTAAACGCCGCCTAAATTTGCTCAAAAGTTCCGTAATATCGGAACATTATGTCTGAACTATGCATGTACAATGTACGAATTTGCAGTCGTTCCTTTTGCGAATGTGAAATAACCTTCCCGTGCCATGGTAGCAATTTGGAAAATCCTCAAAGCGAGCTCCAACGGCCAGTTGATACCAAAATCGGATTGTTGACTAAAAGGTTCATCACAAACAGAAGACAGACGTTGATGACGTCCATGTGAAAGAAGTAGCCAAAGGAAGACCGACATAGACGAGATCGAAAATATGTGAGATCGGCCGTCGGTTTTCAAACGTAAGCATTGCACATACATCCAACTATATAAAAGAGTTGACAGCTGTTACTGTATCCCTGTTCTTGCGACCATCGCCTCCTCATCTTAACAAGTGCGTCATCTGCAGTGGCATCTACTTCGCCATGGTCTCCCCTGATGACATCCTTCCATCGTTTCTTCGGTGCTCTTTTCCGGGAGCTCCGAATTCTAGGACCAACCTAATGTTGCAATATCTGGTCTTCTGAGGATTCTCAAGTGTCAGCTCAGGGGTGAGTCCTTCGTCTTCAGCTGGATCAAGGATATTTTCACATCTTCCTGGGCTTAGTTTAGAAGAGAATCATGTTCAATGGGAAAAGGACGGCGCTAGTCGATCCTTCTTTCAGGTGCGCCACGCATTCTGCTTCCACCGTGTTTGAAATGGTAAATGTTGGCCGCGTCTCCCAAACTGTTGTGTTAGATTTCTGGTTAGGCAATACACAGCGTCCATGGATGGCGAGGAATATCACCTGGGCAGGCGAGCGAACTGACTCTTCGGAATCAATCTGCGCCCGGATCAGGATGTTTGGACACTTTACGGGGATAAAAATTGTTGTTAACCAGTTCAATTTAACCTGTGTGAAAATTTGAAACCGAATTTTCACACAGGTTAGATTGAACTGGTTAACACACTTGTAAGTTATTTTCACAATTTGAAACAATTTTTCGAATGACTCCCTATTGGCTTTTGCAGTAATTTTAACGCATACGTGAGCAGCTGAAGCCTCTTGTCACACAGCCGAAACCTCTCATGTGGTAGAATACACGGCGTTTTAAGTGGACTTTCAGGTCTCTATATTTTGTTCTTCAAGGAAGTCTATCGTGACTGTTTCTATTGTAGAAAGAATGGACGGAACGCTGCCAAGAAATGCTTGTGTGCAACTTTAGTAGCGTGTAGGCACTGAATTTCCACCCGGAAGCTTTTGACTACTCAGAGATGGTCCAGTAAACAAGTATAGACGCACGCTCCATGTCCAGAAATCTAATTTTATAAGACTGTAGTTCTTCAAAATCAGGAAATGTCTTAAAACTGACGGCACTGAAAGCATGGAGTCCTTCGGAAAGTATTGTACGATGATTTAACGCTCTTTTTTCAAAAACGGACTTCAGCCGTTATGCATAGAGTATACCCGGATCATAAATCCGATCAGAAAACTCTATAGGAATGTGGGCCCTGTCGTCAGTCCGGACAAGCGCTGAAGAAGAGCGAAGTACATGTAGAAAGCGAACACCAGGTTCCGTTTTGGTTACGCTTTCGCCAGGTTTTTTCGCCAACTCATTTACCGGAACTGATCACCTAACCGAGCCTGGTTGAGTCAGCACCATTCTGAATGAAAATCTGGAGCGCTACATTTCTAGCCGAGGTGTGCGTATACATTGGTTCTGCATTACCGCCTGGCTTTTAAGGAAGTTGAAATGCAAGAGACCAGCATCAGTTTTATTGCAACAATACAATTTTATACATTTGTCACAGTCACAGTTGATGTGAACGTGATGATACACTGAAAGACTGAATATCTTACATGCTCAAGGTAATGGCTGCAAATGAACGTTGACATGAAAAACACAAAAAAGACAATATAAATACCCAGCACAGGCACAGTATGGAAAAGAGAGAGATCGTTGTTGAATGATGGCTCTATGAAGATATACATGCATATCTATGTATGGACGTAGATAAGTAATGGACAATACGTATCGTCGTCCTCTCAACGGTATAATGAGCCATAAGTATACTAGAGAGAAGAGGTGTGTTTAATAAACAAGACGAATGAAAAAGAGGTTTCCAGGAACCGATAAATTGGTAGTATTCATCGAAACGGGAAAGCGCCAATCAATGATTGATATATTGTTAGACGAGCGGACAACGAAGAAGAGTTGGTAAGGAACACGGGATAAATACCAGAACTAGACTTGGATCTCCTCTAACGTTGGAGCATTGCTGGTTGACGCCAGACTACCTCGACCGGGATGCAAAGACAGAATGGCACGACCGTGACGAGGACACGACGGCGAGACACCAGCTCGAACTGCTTTGTGAGACGCCGAAAGCAGTGGTTCCTGAAGTGGGTGTATTATTTGAAAAAAGGCAAAAACCACCTAAAATAAAGAAAAATCGATTCATACGGTTTCTGAGTCCGAATATTTCAAATGTCACGGAAAATTGTCACCCTGTTCTGGTTAAACATTTGTCTATTCATCATTGTTTATTTTGACACTCTTCCAATTTTCGGATTCCTCTATTAAAAATTACCGAGTAGTGCCTATTTTGGTACTAGTCAGTAAATCAGTAAGTCAGAAGTCAGAGTGTAACCACTGTTCGATTCGGTCGACATCCGTTCTGATTGGTCGATTAATGTAAGAAGTCGGGAAGCAGTAATTAGTTGTGATCCTCTTCATTAATGTCGTCGATCTTGTGCTTCGTTGTTTTGTTGTTACTCGTGCTATTATTATGTTGTGTTAGTTTCATAATAAAGGTTTAATTACCCAAGTTTGAGGTTTTGGATTAGCGGTCTCGGCCGTCAATATTGTTATCAATATTCGCGTGGCATCACTTAGGTGATTGGGCGAGCAAATGTTGCAGTGTGACCGCCATTCCGAAATTGGTTCCCACTTCACCATGTAAGCCACATTGCCTACATACTATGTACCAAAAAAAATCTTGACAACCTTACCGACGACGTTATTTGGAGCAATGATCACGAATCTGGCGTCCGTGATCATTGTGCTCCAAGCAACATTGGCTGTTTAGGATAATATTCGATATACATCGACAGCGTCGTTATCTTCACCTAGAAGATCTTCACTACCCAGTCCTTATTCTGAATAGAAAAGTGGCCTGCTGAAAAGCGTACATTCAAAAAAAAACACCGAATGTCAGTTTCGCTGCAATCATCTTGATCAAACCTTTCGAAATCTTGACGAAATCGATGACGCTACCATCCCCAACTGCCCACACCTACAGTAACATACAGTTGCCGGCCGAGGGAGATTTTCAAAAACGGACGCCACTAGACATGGAATTGGGATCATTCAGTTCGGGATATCCGGTCGGATTCATCCGGTTTCGGAATACCCGAAATCCGAAAACCGGCTCGGCCGAAAATAACGTTATCTCAATCATTCGAAAATCCGGAAAAATGAAAATTGCCGTCACCTGAATCATCCGAAGATCCGGCGCACTTAAAAATGCAATGATTCGGTTTAGTCGGGTAAAAAGAACTTATCTCGGAGCTTTGTGAAATCGAGCAAGTATTAAGTTCTGGCTGAATTCCAAGCTGTCGCAAATTAAGTCTTCCATCCTTTTTGGATAGCTGAGTTTGTTCCAACCCTTCCAGGGATGTGGCCTTTACCGAGACTTGCGAATCGTAGTAAAAGTCAAGCTGAATCCGTAGCCTATCGATAGGAGCTCTGACTCAGGTGTATGTTTTAAATCTCTAGCCACAATAAATACGTAAAGGAATCGCAGCACATCGCCAGGGCGACGACCAAGCCCGACGATCTGAACCTCACCACGACGCATTTTTTGGTGCATCGGCCTAAACAATCAATAAACATGTTTCTATCAATTGAAAATCACCCTCATCTGAATCATCCAGAAATCCGGCAAATAGCCTATCCGGGTTATCCGACTATTCAAAAACCGGTATCGGCTCCAATGTCTAGACGCCACGCTTGTAATCAGCATCCGAGACAAGACCCCAAGCTATTTTTGGGAGAAAATTATCTTCGACCAGAGGCGTTCTTCGTACCTAATTTTTTTACCACAAATATCTAATGTATTCGTAGACCCACTTGGTACTAAAAATTACATATTTCCAGTTTCCGTGAAATTTGGGATTAGTTTGTGTTAGGGTAATAGTCGTGAGAGGCAGAGGTTTAGATCACACATATACACAAGGTAGACGCAGAAGTGGGAACATGCCTGCTCCTGAAAGGAATGTCGCTGCATGATGTGCTGACTGTTGTCCTGACCACAGCCGCTGCCGCCGCTGCCGTTGTTGTTGTTGCTGCTGTTGTTGTTGTTGTTCAACGGCGCCGGCGCGTACATGGGCCGCTCGAACATCTCGTCGTTCATCGGCACGGTGTGCATCGTCGACGAGCTGAGTTTGATCGGCGGCGGTGGAGGCGGCATAAGTGACAGCTGAACGCAACAAGTGGAATCAAGCACACGCACACACACACAGAGACGGTGTTAGTGAGAAACACTTCAGCGAGAACATTCCTGAGCGGCAAACGCATCTGTTCGTCCAAATCTGGTTATGCTTCTGCAGATAATTGGGGCTATAAACATTCCTTTTGCGGCTCTTACACCCAACAGCTACTCCTGGGGGAAGGCTCTGGGGAGAATCAGAAAGGATTTTTCTGTTTCCTGATAGGGCTTGCAGAAATACATAACGGCACGTAGGTGTTAGGGGAAAGCAGAAAGAAGAGGTGTTATATTACGCAAGATATTAGAAAAGTTGTTAGAAAAATGGACACTAGTTAAAAGTTTCGACTCCATTGACAAGACTTCGGAGGAAATTTTTTTTCGCTGAAACTTTGTCTAGGGGGGTTATTTTGGGTGCTAATCACGAATCTGACATCCGTTTTTCGTTTTACGCTGGAGTACGGTAGGTTACGGAAGGTACGGGTGACTAAGGTAATGGTCACCGATTTCGCCCAAACTCCGGCGTAAAACGAAAACGGATATCAGATTCGTTATCACCACCCCAAATAACTCCCCTAGGCGAAGTTTGGGCAAAATCGATGATTATGACCTCGGCAGCTTTAGTTGTCCGAAGCTGCCGTGACCTACCGTAATCGGCATCAATTTCAAAAACGGATGTCAGGTTAGCGATCAGCAACCCAAATACCCCCCCTAGACGAAGTTTCAGCGAAATCGGTGACTCTGCCTGGACCACCCATGTTAACCGTATGGGTGGTCTCCGACCGAATCGTAAAAAACGGATATCAGATTCGTGATCAGCACCCCAAATAACCCCCCCTAGACAAAGTTTCAGCGAAAAAAAATTTCGATCGAAGTCTTGTCGGTGGAGTCGGAACTTTTAACTAGTGCCGAAAAATGTAGTAAAGGAAATTTAGCACAGACACGGCTACTGATATTCTAGAGTATACGTACCTTCATCTCTAACCTAGGATAGTGAAAATCATGGGATGTATAGAGTTTGTCAGAGACCTTGCTCTACTGTTAACAATTTTCCCGTCTGTTCTTATTTCTTAAGATAATCTAAAATTCTTACGTTGATAATAATGAAATTAATAAGAATAGAATACGCATCATAATCTACTGGTAGATCCAACGCACAATCAATACCTTTGAGTACATATTTTGCTAACGGCTTCATTATTTTCGGCGGCCTAAGAAGACCTCTAGGAAAAGGATAGCATCCATAATCAATATACATTATACAATTATAAATCAAAACTTGCCATACCGGTGAGTTCAGAGTGTTGTACTGATCGGGAACAGCTGCTTGACTAGAAGCATAGGTCTGGTATTGTAGTTCCAGCTTCTTCTTTGACCGTTTGTTTTTATCACACTGAAGGAAATCAATCAATACATACTCCTTATGTGTGGGTAAACAACAGCGTAGGTGGTTAAAATTGCTGTACCTGGCGATAAAGACCGAAGAATACGCAAATATTCAAAAACAGTAGACCGCACCCAACGGCTACCGTGACCGAAAGCATCGTGCTATACTGACTAGTAGCCACAGCAGTATTGTCAGTGGGTGGTGATGGTGTAGCAGATGGCGGTTCCACTGGAAATTTTAGAACATTTCACATCATCAGCTTCTACTAAGGTAAGTTTTTACGATAACTATGTGGATATTCAAAAGGGAAATATTTATTCATCGGGTGGCCTGAAATACTTGAACACCCTATAATTTGCTCGAAGATCTCGAGAAACTCGCAGCAAGTGGTCGTAGGGCACCCCCTGATGCATTCCAAGTCTGGACGTGAAATATCTCTAAAAAATGAAACGTACTCGTGGTCGTCTTCTTGATCCCCTGTGGTGGTGGCGATGGTGGCATCGGTGGAGGGGGGAACGGACGATTCGCAAGCGATGCGAACGATCTGACACTTCCGAAAAACGAGTCCTTTCGAAAGTGGTCCGGTAGGAAGTGGTGTTCCTGAATAATTAGGTTCTTACAAGGAAGGCATTTAATCGCGGTCCTAATCCAACAGCGCATCACTACTAGCGGAATAAATATAAAATAAAAGAAATGAAATAAAATAGATAAATAAACAAAACATAAAGGATAAAAAGGATAAAGGACGGCGTTACTCAATCCCTTCTGGGATGCGCCAGCGCATTCTACTTCTACGGGATGTCGTGGAGGCGACATGAATGCGTATTTGGCCATACAGTGACTTGCGGTGGCCAGCCGATGAACAAGTCAGCGCTTTATCCTTCCCAGACAAGTCTGGTACCAATTCACCGACCCCGGAGGGATGGAAGGCTTGGTTGGCCTGGGCGGGAAATCCGAACCAGGAACCTGGTATCGGGTGCACGCGACAGTCGCGCCTCCTCCGACTGCGCCACACGCGCCCAAACAAAACATAGTAAATAATAAATAGTAGTATAATAATGTACAAATAAATAAATATTAAATAAATAAATAAATAAATATGAAAATAAGCTGAGGAATCAATGCTTTAAAGCCTTTAGCAAAAATGAAAACGTAGAACTGCTTCGAGCTTAAGACCTTTGGAAAAATATTAAAAATTTTCTAAAGAAATTTTAAAACTATGGCCTACTTAGTCTACCGAAGGTCAATTCAAAATTAATAAGGAAAGCGCAGTTACATTCCGGGCAAAGTGTGTAGCAGCCCGCGCAACACAGCGCCGCCGACGCGTCGCCGAAGTATAACATAGGCCTTAGACGCGGTAGCCCATCAAGGTAGGCACTCGTCCTGGCTCTAGGAGAGACTGAGGGGCTTGCACAGTTTCGCCACGCTACCGTGTCGAACACTATCAAAAATTCTTTCCCATAAATTTCTAAAAATCTTCATAAAAAAGTAAAAAAAAAATCCAAAAATTTCCGCCGCAATAGGTTAACTTTAGATCGAACCAATGAAATTTTCTCTGTTTATCATGTATTTGAAGCGCGCAGCTGCCTAGGAGGCAACCAAAAATTAGTAGAACTTGGAGACAGATATTCACTGTACGAAGTTCACTGTAGAATCTCGACGGAAAATTTTAATTTCCCACTGACAAAAAATACGATTCTAACCTTAGCTCACATTCTGTGCAAGAAAGCTGACGGAGATGCGCAGGAAATTAACTATTACTATTTGGAGAAGGGATTTTAATGCGGCAGACTGTGACAAGATCAAGCAGCACTTGGCAGATGTCGACTGGATAGGAACCCTAACTGCTCTAGAGACAGCTAACGTACAGCACGAAGCTTTTCTTGCGGCTTTACATCATGTGATTGACCTGTATGTACCCATGCATGAGATTAAGCCAGGTAATCTAAAAATTCATAATGAACCGTCACCGTTCCTCGCTGTGGAATAAGGCTTCGAAATCAAGGGACTCAAACGCATGATCAGATTATGTGGCTTTTAATAGGAAAGTAGGCTAAGCTTTTTCGCGGTACAATTTATACACTGAGAAAAAATTCTAGAGCAAGGAAACAGGGCGAAGTTCTATGTACAAACATATTAACTCTCGTAATGGCGGTAGAAGAAGTGCTCCTAAATGCGCGCCAACTTTGGTCAGTAGTGATGGTCTATACTTCGCTTCTCCTTGCGAAAAAGCCAAATTTGCTTGCTAGCGAATTTCAAAAGGTGTTCACGAAGGTTGATGACTAGGGCAAAGACCTGTTTACGGGTAGCGATGCCGAGCGACCAGAGTTTCCTGAGATGAGTCCTTCATTGTGGTTTCACAGAGAAGGAATATCTAACCAGGAAACTATCTCAACGGTAGGTCGGAACGGCCCAAGTGTTGTATATGGGCAGAATCGCCTTTCTCTGGGAAACAACAAAACGCAAATATCTCGACCCCAATACAACTCTGCACAGAGTTAGGGGGGACAGAAGTGGGGCCGTTGGCGGTGTTAGCTCTATGCCTGCACACGAAGGGCGAGCTCAAGTTGCCTGGAAACAGTGATAACGAGCGAGTGATGGTGGCGCAGTGCCTAGAGGGGCGGCGTAATCCCCATAACCACTGTTTCCAGGCAACTTGAGCTCGCCCTCCGCGTGCAGGCATAGGGCTAACACCGCCAACGGCCCAACTTCTGTCGCCCCTAACTCTGCGCAGAGTTGTATTGGGGTCGAGATATTTGCATTTTCTTGTTTCCCAGAGAGAGGCGATTCTGCCCATATACAACACTTGGGCCGTTCCGACCTACCGTTGAGATAGTTTCCTGGTAAGACCATCGCTGAACTGCCAGTAATTCAGAGTCGCCGGATCGTATACCACTTACTTCTATCAAAAACATAGTTGACTACATAGGATTTCCTTTGGAACATATTTTAAACGAGAGCTACATGAGAGCAGAAGTCCCCAAGAGATGGAAAGACGCTTTTGTCACCCCGATTTGTAAGAAACCTCCTCTTAGTAATCCAACAGACCACAGGCCAGTTACAACAACGTCCATATTTGGGAGGGCGTTTGAAAAAAAATGTCGGCAAACATATTCTAAAGCATCTGGAAGAGAAGAAGGTTATCTCCTGTAATCAGTGTGGATTCCTAAAAAGAAGGTCCATCGAGGCCGGCACTCTCACAGCACTAAATGACTGGACAAAACTCTAGAGGAAAAGAAGCGTGCAGATGTCATATATTTCGACTTTTCTAAGGCCTTTGTTAGAGTTCCACTAATGAAACTTCGGCAAAAACTGAAAATTGTGGGAGCTTACCACATGGTATGGACTGGATACGAGATTTTCTCTTAGGAAGGACATACCAAGTCAAAGTACAGGGGCAGTTTTCCACTGTCTTTAGAACTTTTAGCGGTGTACCGCAAGGCGGAGTACTTTCTCCTTTGCTGTTTCTGATGTACACCTACGAACTGCCACAATCGGTTTCAAGGTTTGGAGTCCTTTGCAAGATGTACGCCGATGACACTAAGATTTACAAGACCATTGGTAAGACAGGTGATACCGTTTCTATTCAAACAGCGTTAAACTATATAGGTTCCTGGGCTGGAAGATGGGAACTGCCTTTGCATCAGAAAATTCACATTGTTTCATTACTCGAGCAATTGCGCCGGTAGCTACCCTGTATATAAACTGAGGGGTGCCACTTTGCAGTCAGTAAATGAAGTTCGTGACCTAGGGTTCCCGATATCTAGGGATTTAAGGTTTGACCTGCACTACCAAGCATTGGTTAAAAAGGCTACTATCACATCTGCAACCTTTTTAAGGCCTTGAGAAGCAGAGATCTCATATTCTTCTTCAAGCATATAAGGCATATGTAAGGCCCTCATGGAGTGCGGAACCACCATCTTCAACCCTACAAAGAAAAAAGACATCAGACTTCTGGAGAGCGTTCAAAACAGCTTTACTCGTAAGCTTATGATGAGATCTACGGCATCAATTACAACCAGATCCCAAATAGCGCTGAGAGAGCCAAAATGTTGTCTTTACCAAGCCTTCACAATGGAAGGAAAGGATTCGATCTCCCTATGTCTTTCAAAATACTCACAGGCAGGGTTTCGATTAATCCACTCTGCTTTTTCGGTTCATCTTTGACAAGAAATGAAAGGGGCAAACTCAGTCTCTATGGTGCGGTGGTAAAATCGCAAGTCACACAAAACTTTCCTTACCCACGGAGCATAAGGGAGTTTAGCCTTATTTTGAATGCAAATCAAGATGCCTTGGGTCTATCTCTGCGTGGTTTCAAGAATCTATCGTTGCGCTTGTAGTGAACCTCATTGGATGTTTTTTGCACTCTTTCTATTGTACTTTATTATCACGACTTGAATGTTGTTTTTTACTATGTATTTCTACGTGTGGCTACGGCCCATGTTTTGAATAAAAAAAAATAAAAATTCTAATATTCAAAGCGCGTCTGCTAATTCGAACGTAGAATGACTTTCTCTCTCTAACCTCTGGCACGTCTCCTCCTTCCTTTCCAGCGAAATGTAGCGCCGGAACTAAACTCGTCCAAAAGCCGACTCGAGCGTTGCGGTAGTAGTTCTTAACGCGGGGTCGATCAGCTGAAATTGTGTTCCTCTTAGTGAATCTCGACAAGCTGTATTAACAGTACGTGATATGTATTGTCTCGCAGGTTTCGTCCTCTTTAGCAATCAATATCAATTTCCCTTAAAACTGAATACTTTTCAAAGCATATTGATCTTCTTCCAAATCAAAACGGGATTCTTCCACAATAAAATAAAAGAGACTCTCCGAGAAGCATAGAAAAAATTTCTCCAAGGAAGATTTGGTATAACTTTTTTGAAATTTTTAGATTCACCTGCTCCAAATAGAAACCCACTGATGGAAACTGTAACTGGTTTTGTTTGTTTTAAGCGCAGCTAAAAAACAATTCTTCTTAGTATTAAAAGACGAGGTCCTGCCGTGCACTCGACCGGCTCCTTGAAATTTCCATTTGATTAGCAGTAAAAATTCTGTTTGCAAAGTAACACAGGCATAAACGGAACTGCAAAAACAGCTGAAAAACATAGTATGTAGTCGTATACACAGCGCAATCTCTCCTTCAATATATGACTGCCACCTTTCTGCGCAATGGAACAAGCTTTAATTTCAAATTTTTCCTTAAACAGATCAAAATTTTATAAAATTTTAAACGTAGCCTTGACTTTGTGATGCAAGTGTATTGAAAAATTTCAAATGAAGTCATAAATTTTTCTCGAGCAAAAATTATCTTAAACGTTTTAAAGAGTCTTCATTTTATTGTGGATGAGGCTCCCTCCGTCTTGGAAGATGTTTAGTTTGATTTCAAAACTGTCAAGCTTCCCCAGAAGAGATCACAGTTTAATAGGAGTAGTGTCCCACTTTGCTCGAAAAGTGTCCAATTTGATTAGAAAAGTGTTTACGGTTCGACGTGAAAATGGCATGTGCAGGAATCCAGAACTCAATTCTGAAGTCGGACTGGGCGTGAGGTTGAGAAAAGTGCAAGGGTCGGGCTTCATCATCACAAGCATCTCCTTAGCGCTCCAGTAAAAGGTCCATGAAGCAAAAGTCTTAGTTGGTAAACTTCTACTGATTCAATGCGAGTTACAACTCCACAAAGATAGAACAAATGTAGCCCTATCGTCTATGGGTTGATTCCTCTAGGTTGGATGAACCGGATGTGCGATGTATAAGGAATTTTTGGAGCTATCCAAGCTAATGTCCCGCACTGCTTGGAGTGGAAATTACTCAAGCCCTTCCACAATGACGGCAGGCTATCACCGTCTGCGGAGCAGAAAAACAAAGGAACTCTGCGATTGCTTGTAGCCGAGAAATCGTTCAATCCCACCACTAACGGCATTGGGCACTAACCCGAAAAGTACCCAGAGTTGCTTTTACACCTTGTCTTTGGCCGTCAAACAACAGTTTCTTTGATGAAAACCAGAAATTTTCCCATTATAAGCATTAACTAAATGCACGTACTAATCTCAAGATAGGCTTCACGATTTGGCTCATCAAACTGCGGCCAGGCGGTAGCGTGAAACGCATCACCCATTGGAAACGACTTCTGCATCGAATTCGGCTTCGACGGATCGCTATAAAAATGAAGAGCATTAATAATAAATAAATTCATTGATTTTCGATAAGCTTTCTGTGCTACGTACCCGGATTTGACAAAGTTCGCTACGTAATGCATCATAACCTGAGATATTCCCCGATCTTCAGCGCTGAACCCTGAGTAGAGCTGAAATTTAACTAAGCAGTTCAGCTGGCGAAAGTCGATCACTCTATCATCGTCAACCAACCTTGTCTTCTTTATCGCCAGTGGCAAGCGGATAGCCGAAGATGTACGGTATATGGTCTCCAGTAAGCGAGCCTCTCAGACCGGAATTCGGCTGTTCGTTCATCCATGAACGAGTCTCGTGGCCGAACACGAACCTGCAATATCAGGGATCGGAGGGGGCAACACGACAAGCAGAAAGCAGGATTGCTGTACAAATTGTAAATTGTAAATTGTAAATTTCACTTACATGAATGTGTTTGCCTCTTTCCGCACTTCATCAGCACTATGCATTCGAAGTGTTTCTATTAGAGGCGCAGTGAACAGGACATCATTCAGCACGGCTAGCACACCGTTTCGTATTGATTTCGGGTGATCCTGAAAGGAAATCGATGTTTCAGAATGAGTGTGTAGATAAGGGCAAAGATGAAGGGCAAATGTATTAGCAAACGACGATTGTGTAGTGTTGTGTTGTAACGACGCCGCTCGCGTATGCACAAACTCCGCGCCCATGTAGGATGACATACGTAGTTCAGGGAAGGAATACGTAGTTCAGGGAAGGAATTCTGCTTCACCATGGTTTTCTCTGAATTTGCCTCAGTGGCAGCCACATGAGACACGCCTCTCATACCACGCAGAGGGGGAGCTTTGGAGGTGTTCCCCCCTAACTAGGATTGCACCCATCTTAAAGCTGTGGGTTCGCCTCGTTATTACTTTTTACGCTTCTCTCTCGTTGCTTGATCTCGGCAGCTTTTCTAGTTACACTGAAAACGCTATAATGATGCTGAACAGTCGCGCGTAGCGCATCCCAACGCATCCCATCGCAACCTATTCAGTGCTAAACGGATAATTGTCGACGTTGCCCATTTAATGTTATTTGAAAAGTACGATAGTACGTCGTTAATATTGCGGCGGAAACTCGGCAAGCAATCAGGAGAACGACCCACACGCCCGCTCTATATGGCCTGATTGACAGTGCTTGTCCCTCAATTACCCGTAGAGATGACTGTGTATAAACGAAAAAGAATCTTGTAAACGCAAGTTTTTCCCATAAATCATTCCATCTCAGGGAAAGCCACAATTCCTATCGTTCGGTAGGAATTTTCCTGTTCTTTCAATACACCTATGTGGATGTCGCTCCAATTTTTCTAGCCGACCTTTTCCAGGTATCGTCGGCGACGACGATGCTTCTACCAGAAGAGGAATCAGCCGTCCACTGTACGTGGGCGGAACAGCTCACCATGGCCAGGATAGCGGCGCACGCCAGACGTCTCGTCTCCTATGCGGTTGTGACGAATAGTCGTATCTCCCTTCCCTGCTCCTTATACATAACGGCCTATATATTATACATATTATAGATAGGGCGCGTGTAGCACAGTCGGAGGAGGCGCCGGCTGTCGGGTGCACCCGATACCAGGTTCCTGGTTCGGATTTCCCACCCAGGCCAACCAAACCTTCCATCCCTCCGGGGTCGGTGAATTGGTACCAGACTTGTCTGGGAAGGATAGAGCGCTGACTTGTTCATCGGCTGGCCATCGCAAGTCATTGTATGGCCAAATACGCATTCAAATCGCCTCCACGACATCCCGTAGAAGTAGGATGCCTGGCGCATTCCAAAAGGGATTGAGTAACGCCGTCCTTTATCCTTATATTATACACAAATGATTAACCACTGAACCATCCTGAATTGTGTACAGAAGCAGGAACGCGTTGCTCTAACATTTCGCTATCTCTACCGCTCTCGCTATCCGTACAACGGGTAGGTATACCAGGGCTCCGTAAAATCATGAGCCGACGCGATTACCGAGTCATCATGCTTTGCGAATTTGAGTTGGGAGATTCTGCGGCAGGGACATTTCGTAACTTTAGTAGCGCTTTTGAGACGGGCTGTCCTTGCGAACGAACGGTGAGGCTCTGCTTCAAAAAATGCGCTTCTGGCGATTTTTATTTCGTATTATAACCGTACATGAAAAACTGGTTTTTTACGACAACAGGAATCGGGGATTTGTCTGGGTAGATAAGAATGCTCCTCCAACATTTTTCCTAAACCATTCACCCTAAAAGGTTATGCCTACTTTGTGGTGGTGTTGTAAAGGTGTAAACCATTACAGCCTATTGCAACCTGATCAGGCAGTCACAGCAAAGTCTTACTGCTGTGATTCAGACTAAATGTATGAGAAGTTGCGAAAATTGTGGCCGGCATTGATGAATGAAGGAGGGCCGCCCCTGTTGCAGGACAACGCGGCTACACACCTCACAAATCATTAGGCCAAAGTTTACTCTAGGTATCGAAGTTCTCCCTCAGCCGCCATATTCTCCCTACCTTTCCCCACTGATTGTCCTTTTCTCAGAGCTCTTGATTCTCTTTCTTGCGCCTGAAACAATCCACTAAACTTGCCGACGTTGAATGTGCCCTCCTTTATGACGTCAGTTCCTGTGACCTCAGTTTTTATTATAAAGGATTACATTCATCGCCTTTTCGTTCGTGAAAATAAATAGATTTTAGTGGTTTTTACTTCGATTAAAGAAGCTGTGTTTAAGCTGAGTTATAGGAGTTTGAAGTAAGCGACTCGTTTCGGCGATTAATTTTGCGACAGTCTATTAATAAGTTGAATAGTTTACACTGTGATTTGCTGAGTATCAGCCATGCTATCGTTTGAACAGTATGTTCGTTACGTCGAATGGCACCATGGGATGTCCGAAGCAATTCTCGGCTTAAAGTTGACGATTCTTCTGCACTGCATATTAAACTGCAGCCAAAGTGTGTACAGTAAATCATAATAGTGAAGGAGCGACTAGTCGTAGGGCTTCCTCACTTGCACACGCCAACAATGTAAAAAATAAACCCCAATGTTTTCAGAATTTTCTTTAATTTTGTTCCAAGTAAATTACTCTACAATAATTTACGCTCACACGAGGATTCTCCCAATCGGTGTACTCGTTGATAATCGCCGCTAGCAGTTCGGATCGATGGTAATCGTATAAGTTTCTCACGAGGGTTCTGAAAAAAATGCACACCAATTCTTGTAAAAAATTATGTAACATTTTAAAAAGGCTGCAAATCGCGAAGTTTTTGCTATGCTTATTATTTGTTTATGGAAGAATAATAGTCACATATTTTCTTTATAGAGTCAGACCACAACAAAATATGTCAAACTCCATAGGAAAGGTAGCTTGAACACTGGTGACGAAAACAGAAAACTGCAATAATTTTTTTTAACCGTCCACGTACCTGAAAATCTTCTGCCGCCTTTCCTTTGACAATCCAGACTTCAGGTCCTCATTCGAGAGCAAGTAGTGAGCAGGATTGGAGGAAAACCCGACGAGAAGATCAATTTCGCGAAATAGTGAGCCGTACTGCGAAGAAAATGAAATCCGTGGAGAGTTCGGAATCAGCTGAAAGTTTCGCCCTTTGATTTTTACAAGAATTATTCACTCCATCTCAATTTTTAGCGCTTGGGAGTGTCATAGGCATTTTTTACATATTTTTAAGGAAGCTACCCTTCTGAAGCAGGTAATTTACAGTATTTGAACCAAATGATTTCAGTCCTACAGAAGTAAGGCATGATGTTGCAAACGTTTGCAAGTTTAGCGTAATTTTTTTCTTTTTTCAATGGCTCGGTCATGGAGCACATAGTGAAAAAGAAGGCGGCGTCGCCCGTCGCGTACACCAATTGAGGTTGCTGGATCGGGTCCCGCCCAAGACAACTAAGCCCTTCCTCCCCTGTCGGTGATTTGGTCATCGGGGGTGAGTGGGTGATTTCGTGGTGAGTGGTGAGTCCTTTGAAAGAAGATTACAGCCGGGTTCAGGGCGGAGCCGCAGTTTCGCAAAGGGCACTACGTTCTGAGCAAAACTTGTTGCTTTTCAGTGATTTCTTACCTGTCCGTCGACTATCGGAGCGAAACCGCTGAGGAATGTTGGTATACTAATAGCCTGGACGGCCTTCGTCACATTGTCTGCAGAATGGTCCTGCATGCAACGTAACGTTGTGTCCACATTGTCGTTATAAATCGATGATCGGTTTCGTGATATGCACTGAAATCAATGGAATTGAATCAATAGGACTAAGCAGGAGGAAGACCATAAGAGCTCATTAAGCCGTACCCCTAGGTTTTCAGCAACCTGAAAGTAGTACTGCTGAGGATTATGTGCCATGGCCCAGGGAGCCAAAGCTGTGCCGTCCAAAAGGATTGCTCTCCTGAACAAACGACGACCCGGCTGGGTCAACGGCGACGCCATCAGAAGCGATACCAAGGAGGCGCCGGAACCCCAGCCTGAAATAGGACTTTTCACATTTAGATATCGCTTTCAATGTACTGTGGCGCGGGTGGGTGCAGAGAGTATATTATAGTTTTGAAGAGAAACACGAACATGCAAACACCGAACATTGAATCGCCTCACAGCAGTTCGCCGGTCAGTCTCCATTACAGGCTTCACAGATTTCTCGCCTTTATTGCTTTGTCTTTTGTTATCTTTTATTTCGTTATTTTGGCAAGAGCAAGTCAACTTCTATAGTTTCGATCGATCTTTGAGCGAATTGTCGATGGACGAATTCGGGACATCGTCCAGCTGTCCAGCAATCAGTGCGGCTTCGTGGCTGGTTGTGGCACCGTTGATGCCATACACGCCACTCGCCTCCTGATAGAGAAGCATCGCGAGAAACAGAAGGCAGTGCATATTGCCTTCCTCGACTTGGAGAAGGCCTTTGACCGCGTACCACGTGAAGTGATATGGTACGCCTTGCGACATCATGGAGTTCCCGAAGAGCTCATAGAGTGGGTGCGAATTCTCTACTCTTGTCCAAAGAGTCGAGTTCAAGCTGCAGCTGGAACCTCGATGGAGTTCCCCATCTCTGTCGGGGTGCACCAGGGTTCTGCGCTTTCCCCACTCCTCTTTGTTGTCGTCATGGATGCCACCACACGAGATCTTCAGAAGCCCGTCCCTTGGACGTTGCTTTATGCCGATGACGTGATGCTCGCTAGCGAAGATAAAGGAGAACTCGAGCGAGAGTTGCAAGCTTGGTGTGATCGCTTGGAGCGGTTTGGACTCAGATTGAACGTGAAGAAGACCGAGTATTTAACGACGGACGTTACCGAGTCCACCTCCATCAAGGTTAACGGCATCGAGCTTCCACGCACTGCGGTCTTTAAGTACCTGGGATCAGCAGTCGCGTCTGACGGCAAACTGATGGTCGAAGTGAATTCACGCGTGAGTGCAGCTTGGTCCAAGTGGCGCTCGTTGACTGGGGTGCTCTGCGATAGGAAGATACCGGAGCGCTTTAAGTCAAAGATCTACAGGGCAGTCAT
Organism: Heligmosomoides polygyrus bakeri; assembly: GCA_947359475.1. Classification (NCBI taxonomy): domain Eukaryota; kingdom Metazoa; phylum Nematoda; class Chromadorea; order Rhabditida; family Heligmosomidae; genus Heligmosomoides; species Heligmosomoides polygyrus. The sequence goes on from OX375870.1 coordinate 17,197,421, forward strand.
CCGGCCAGTAGCGATGTACGGCGCTGAGTGTTGGCCTGCGACCAAGGAAGTTGAAACGCGCCTCAGCGTCATGGAGACGAAGATGCTGCGCTGGACGGCTGGAGTCACGCGCATGGACCGCATCCGAAACGAAGCTATTCGGCAGAAGTTCGGTGTCGCGCCGATAGCGGACAAGATGCGCGAAGCTCGCTTACGATGGTACGGCCACGTTCTGCGTGGAGAAGAAGACAGCGTCCGCAAGATAGGCCTTAACTTCGAGGTAACAGGAAAGCGGCCTAGAGGGCGCCCGAAGCAGCGCTGGGCTGATACGTTACATACGGACTTGAAAGCGGCTGGTGTCCACCCTGATCTAGCGCTGGATCGGGAAAGGTGGCGTCATGACACCAGAATAGCGGACCCCGCTACGAAGCGGGACAGACGCTGAAGAAGAAGAAGAAGAAGAAGTCAACTTCTATAGTTTGAAAAAATAATAAAAAGTATAAATTTGGAGCTGCTACAGACTTTTGAATTATATTGCTTTGGTTGAATTTTGATCCACATGGCGAGGAGAGCCGCACCAGACCAAGAATACGTTGTATCAAGGGAGTGTGCCACCTACAGTACGCATGAACGCTTAGCGGATGTGGATTGGATGACGCGTGTTTGGTCAACGATCTTATTGGTTGTAATTAACTGACGTGTTTTCGGCTTCCGCTCCTACTAACGACTAGTATCAAAACATTTTTTGTCTCGAGCGATTTTGCTAGTAAACCACAGCGAAAATTTTTCAGTGCTGCGAATTTAGAATCAAGGCGGATCGGTCAGACAGATAGTTTTTCTTTCGTTTTCGATTTCTGAGTTCAAACACTCGAACAAAATCTTTTCGATGAAGGTGGGAATAATTGCAATTTGCACTGCTAATAAATTCTGAACAACAAGGCAGTTAGATGAGCTGTCGCAAATCATTTCTGACATCTTCATATTCATGGTGAGGTTTCTGCTACGTTTGCTTTCTAAGAAAGATGGTACAATGACTCTGTGAAAGCGACAGGATTGAGGGCTCATATGGGTGTTTCTTTGTGAACAATGGCTACAATAGATCATGACGGACGTTGTTATTTTAGAGTGACCTAGAAGCTCTGCAATTGTTCTAGGACGCTAGTTCTTCATCAAAATTTTCGCACTGCTCCAGACTACTTACTGTGATGCGCCTTTCATAACACATCACTTCTTTCTTCTTCTTTCTTTTATTGCTCTTTTTTACTGGGGAAAGGAACCGATGTTTGCCGTTGACACCCGTGACATAGAGGAGCCAGATAATAGGCTACAAGCTGAAAGAACTTCTTTGCTTTTCTCGTGCAAGAAGGTCGCTTATCCGAGCAGTCTTTGGTGTCGCACACCTTGGACTAAGGTATGGAAAAGTCATAAGGACTTGTTTTCTGCCTATTCTTCTGAATGGGTGTGTATTATGAAAAGGACCGCTCGTCGTTTTAAGGCTCTCCACTTCTACCTTAATGTATCCTACGTAAGTACTTTGAGACTGAGTTCCTAGTCAATTCCTTCCTTATGTAGCACTATAGCTTCAATTTAGGTTTGTGCTAGGATTTTTGAGATTGTAGCTGTAAAGTTTTAGAAGACGAAAATCGGGCTTCTCGTATCTTACGAAAAGAAACTTACGCGCTTCAATTTCTGCGAAACAAAGCTTTTACATTCCTTTAAAACTATATATTTTCTCTACGTAATAAACTTAAAAGCTCTTATCAGCCCATGCAGTAAAATATTTAGATAAAGCCTGGAACATTGAATGCAATAAAACGGTGGAAACATTCCATCCGACCATGTAGGAATCAGGGCTACACTGCATGTGGAGTGAGTTTCGGATGACTGACAATTCTTTGCCAAGATTCTTCTGTTGCCCATTACATGGATCCAGATCTCTTGGAGGCATTCCCATATTGCAGGGAATACTCCAGAGTCAGTACCTACCGAGCAACGTCACAGCCTTGGGATCTCCGCCGAACGGAGGCAGAACGACACTCAGCATCGTCAGCGCCGACACCAAGTCCGAGATGCCACTGTTACCAGAGCACGACGAAGACTCACAGCGCCCGAGGAACCCTGTAGGTGAACGAATGCTGTATTAGGTCTGGCAACATGTGTCTTCTTCTGGCTTACCGAATACTCCCAGGCGGTAGTTGAGCGTGACGACAACAATCTGTCCATGTGATGCAAGGATTGTTCCGTTATACGGACTACCGGCATTCCAACCGTATTCATCGCCATGGACGACGACAAGAACCGGAAGCGGTGACTCCCGTTGCGAGCTCTCTGAAAAATTCGAATATTTACAGCTAACGATAAGGCGTCATATTCTAGTAGAGGTGTTTTGAAATTTTTGGGAATATTCCCTTACAAATGTCCTAGCAGTGGTTTTTTTGCCATCGGATTAGATTTATTTTTTTCGTGTTTATCATCGCTTTTTTTCAACGTTTTTAAACGAATATCAGATTTCTCGAAACCCTTTAATCTAAAAACTTCACACACCCGTCTGTGAACCGATAGATCTCTAGCAATTCCTTAAAAAACTGGCCGGCAGGTGGATACTAATTTAACTGCATTTCAAGACTCGTTCTATGACGTAATTATGAAACGTACTTCTCGGAGGATTTGACGCATTCAAATTCTTCCTCCTGAAGTTCTACTGCCGATGAAATTTCGAACACCTATTGATACAATTTTATTGAAGGTTGCTGGCCCATAATCACAGCTGTTGCTAAAATTCGCTTACAAAGTTTATGTGGGAAGTAAGTACATATAACTTGCACAGCGCTTAAAGATCGTCTTAGAATACTGATTATTGGAGTTATTGTGAAAGGTGTTTTAATGCATATTTAACGTACATATCAAAATTCCGTGGGCCAGAGAAAAAATGACGTTTAAAGCTTTTGGAAACTCGATAACGGTTCAGCAACCCTGAGCAGAGCGGAAAGTTGGGAGTCGTCAAATCAGGAGCTCAACATGCAAACGATTGGTGTGCGGTGTGAGCAGGATCGACGGCTACAGTCAGCTACATCTCATGATGCCATTTGAGCCGGATTTGATGTGTCGTTCCGCTTTTTCACTTGGTCAAATTTCACGATCATCACAATTGGCATTAAAATGATGAAAGAATAACGGTCGGCGTCAGTCAATCCCTCTGCGGGGTGTGTCACGCATTCTGATTTTATGGGATATCGTGGAGGCAATTTGAGTACGTGTTTGGTGTATAGAATGACTTTCTGTGGTCAGTGTTTTATCCTTCCCAGACAAGTCCGTATCAATTCACAGACTCCGCATGGATGAAAGGCTTGATTGGTCTGGGGTAGAAACCCTAACCAAGACTTAGGAGTCAGGTGTGCACGACAGCCGACGTCTCCTTACAACCACACTACACTACACGTTACAACGAGCTTCCCACAATGAGACGCATAAATGAGATCGAGCTTTTTCTGCTTATGAGAACGGATTCTGAACGGCAATGTCAAAGCTAATGGGCAGGATCAATTTCTTAACACTAACAACGAACTGAACGCTCTCTTGTTTTCTCTGACAAACAGTTTAAACACTTGGTTCGTGCAGAGCAAGCTCAGGACTGTGACAGGTTATGGAAGCACAGAACAACAAGAAAAAGTGACATCACCATTCTGTCTTCATAGAGCGGCACAGCTCAACATTGGGTGGTCGAGCTGCCTGAAGAAGCCCGGAGCAAACATAATGCTACCAGATTCGACAACATGAAGCGTGCTTCCGGGTTCGGCAGAAGGTTTCTCTAAGCCCAGTTATCATTGATGGTGATAAAGTCGGAATCTGTTGGTCTCCCAATTTGGGAGTACCTAGGTTAAGGGTGGAGTGAAACGAAAAAGCGTAGGTGATATTCCGGAAAAATTGGACACACGGCGCATTCTAAAGCGTTTCAATGATATTGATCACTCCAACGATATGACATAATATGATACATACTGTGCAGAAGTTCAACACGTTGCGCTTCTAAGGCATGTCCATGCCCTTCAAACCACTGTCCTTCCCAAAAATACTGGTCAACATAGAAAAAGGAAAAATAAATTTGTTTTGATTTCGCTTACTGGTTACCTGTTTATCCCAGCGAGACCTCAACCTTATTTTTACTCTAACAGTTCTAATTTCCACGTGCTCGTACTCCAAGCTTGCCGCCGATGGTTTGCATGGGAACGAGGCGAGCAGTACGTTGTGCGGCCTTCTTGGTCATCTTATGTCATTATCACCACAAGTTCACCTGCAGGTGACCCATAGCATTATCAGAGGTATCCTCTCCCCTAAGATGAGTTCCTGAGAATAATTATTTTCGACTGAACACGAAAGCTCAAATTGACCGTGAATCAGTAGGTGTTTTCACGTTATGGACAACTGAGTGCAGAGGCTCTTCAATAAATCTTAGCCCAAATTGTGAGTGGCTTACATAACAACTTGTGCGTGCTACAATCGTTATGAGGTTCGGAAAAGCTGTCACGTTAAGCGTGCAATTTTCCATGCCGAATTACGTACACCTGCAGCGTAGGTACTGTTGTATGTAGGCAGTTTATCATCTGTGTTCTTCTGTCTCAATACACCTGGATGAAAGCCTTCAAAAATGCACTCACCTAATCGCTCCGGTACGAAAATATTCATATACAAACAGTCTTCCGACTGAAGTTTCAACTTCGGAAGTAATCGATGCACATAGTCGAATCTCTGAGCGGACATTTGTTTAAAGGCCCTGAAACAGGAGACGATCAGCCAAACATTTGTTGCTATATAGCACTTACACGATGAAATACCGTTGGATTCACTAGGAATAAAGGCTGATTTACCCCCCTTTTTTACTTTATTTACGAAGAGAGGCATTCGACAAGAACTCAACAAGTCGTGTGATGTTTATCGGTGACTAACACAGAGATGTTCTTTCCGGAAAGAGCTGCTGGTTACAGCAACTTGAGAGGGAGAGTTTGCTATAATTTTCCTATCTATTTAGTTTCCTCATCTAGACCTACTAAAGGCTGAAGGCCACGAAGTTGTGCATACAAAACTTTCAGTTCAAGGTAGACACCCACTTTCCGATTAAGGCGGATTTTTTCAATTGAAGATGGACATGTGACAATGAAATTTTTTTCTGCAGACTAATGCAGACATGCATTAAAAAGATAAAAAATAATTTTCAAATTGAGAAACGTGAATAAACTTTCTATAAATCTTTTACACTCCTCCCCTCCCCAAAAAAATATAAGGGAATGTATGAATAATCACAAAATTCTTTAAAAACATTCGTGAGTCAAACAAAATTTTATGAATTTCCAAACGATGTATTCGCTTTTTAGGATGCTTCACAGAGTCTTCACAGGGCCTAATAAATTTTCAAAAAAAACGAGGTAACATTTTTCATCAATTTTTTTATAGCATGCCTTGTTTCTTTTTGCAAAGGCCCATTTCGTTCTAGAAAGTGTTCAGCTTGGTTTGAGAAGTGATTTAAAAAGTGCTGGGTTTGAAAAAAATTTTTATACACCCCTCTTCCGTTATAATGCATTTGAAGAAAGTCTGTATTACAACAGGAATTGTGTCCCAACGGGTGATCGCATTTTCTTACTGTCTTTATGCACAGGTTCCCCTCTAATCACAAGAAATGGCGAAAAAACAGTGAAATATCTACGCAACCACAATGAGAACTAGTATGCATAGAATAACTTTAGAGTATTGATGCTGGTCCTGTGTTCAGAAGTACTCTCATTAATAGACCGAATAGATATTGGATCCGACTCTGATTCGGATAATTCGGATTCATCGTTTTTTCGAAATCTGAGGATTGTGCGAGCAGTCGGATTTTTGAAAAGCACGAATCTTAGAGATAGTGAGGGGGGGTAGAGCTAAAGAAGGTGATTTTCACCAGATCGGATTGTCGGATAGATCAGATGACTGGTCTTGATCAGAAATCTGATGTTCTAATCAGACATCCTATATGAGATTCGAAGATAAAGCATTTATTTGAATCATCCGAAAATTCGTTCTTGCGAAACTACTATTATTTGATTCATCCCCAAGATCCAGGGGTTTTGAAATATGCCATTGTTCGAATAATCCTTTCAACCGGATTTGAAGAAAATGACGGATTCCAGTTATTCGAATCGGCGTTGGAATCCAATGTAAAGAGCACAAGTATTGTAACAGATGAGTTAGATATAGCGAATCACAGAAGACGGTTTGACGGGATCTGTCGAAAAAGTGAGCAAACTGGGACTGCACCGAGTTTTTCGTTGTTCCTGATAAAGATAACCAACCATCTAGTTTATGGTAGCTTCTGATGACTCTGGTGCACTATGCTCGATATACATGTTGTTGCAACTGTGTGCACCGACTCACTAAGAATAAATTTGTGGGATGGAAAACGTCGATGTACACGTAATATCTGTTGTAGGAGTTGCTCTTTCGACGTACCCCTTAAATTTTTACCATCCCTTATTATTATTTATAACACATGTGTTTTATAGCAGATCGAAAGCTTTCGCCGTTTTGTGATTGGAACGTTCTCGCCTTTACGTATCCATTTTGCTACCTTTGCGGAGCAAAGGCGGGACTCACTTCGAACCCAAAATTCTTCTCCAAATCGCGTTATTGCAAGAGTACCGCTATATCCAAAATGCTTTAAATGGATTTGTTTTGAATTGGTGTAGAGTTAAGTTAGCGTCTTTCGAAAAAAGCATTTTTTATCGGGAATCACTTCTTATTTGAAGACATTATGACGGAAATCGACCGTCTCTCATTAGCGAACGTGAGATTATTAACAAAGTGAACAAAGATGTGTATCAATGTTACTCCGGAAAAGATTATTGCTGTTGTTGAAATAGATCTGCGTTTAGGATTCTGGGAAGAGTTAGGCATTTTTGGCCAAAGTTTCTATGCAGAATTATATCATTTTCAGCGAATGTCCGCTAGGGTTCACTGGCAAGTAACCTGGTTGAAGTGCATATGTTCATCGTGCCTAACGAACTGCAGTTCTAAAGAATTACTGAATTTTTTTTTTTTTGCGTCGTCTGTCTTTCGTTACTACATAACTGAACAGACCGCTCAATGTGCCTCCATCATACTGAATAGAATTAGAATGAGTGCTTTATCTGTGCTGCAGGATCTTGAAACGCTGTTGAGCTAAGATTGGTATATTTTTTTATTCGGCTTACGTTTCTTGTTTAACTGCCTTCAGAACCTGGAAGTGGCAAAATGAATTGGGGGATTAAAATGAAAAAATTGGAATTCGTTTTTTTTTCTTCCAATTAGATTATGGTATGACAAAGGTCTCCCCACATATTGTGTTGCAATTTTTGCCTATCAATATGCTATTACTAATTTGCTAAACGGAGGATTAGAGGCCTTATTCGAAGTGAGTGCGGAGCGGAACTGGTCGTAAGCTTTTTTCATGAGGAGAAAACGCAGCTGCTTTCCAAATCACCCATTAAGGACGCAGTTCGCACTTGTGGTGGAGAACCTTCTGGTTCTTCAAATTAAATGGTGTTCAGTCGGCGCCTAACTGGAATAGCGATTTGGAGTCATCGCTAGTCGATCTTTGGACAGTGTTCACTAGTTCAATAACTAATTCTTAGTGATTAGTTATGTTGCCAGTGTGGCAGATAGGAACTACAGAAATGGAAGGAATTTCAGTAGATGAGGAATCAACAGAACACTTCCAGAAGCCCGTTAAATGTTATATTTTTAATTCGTTATGTTCATTTTTTGTAAGGCGCACAAACAATTGTAATAAATAAATAAATAAATACATAAATAGGCATTTCATAAACAAGTTATTAGTCACCTCCTTTTGCAATGTTATAATTGTCACTCAACCAATACTGACCATGTTGTGCTCACATAAAGATTTTATTCATCAATTTTTGAATTGTTATTTTAAAAAAGTAGCAAAATCTTTCGCTTTTTTTTGCTATTTGTGTGCTTACTCTAATTCTGATCCGACCATCACATGTGCCATTTTATCAGTACACACATATGACGTTCAGCAGTGTGGAGAAAAGGTTGCCTTCATATTCAACTCGCCTATCAATTTTTAATTCGAATTTTCATCGCTATAAACCGAGCTTTCTATGATTGCATTATCTATTAAGAAGTGAACAAAAAGGCGCACAAACAAAATCTGTGTACACTGGAGCCCTTAAAAGAATCATGAAGTAAGAAAATCTAGCGTGCTTTTGCCACAAGCCCGAAATGTCGCCCAAGCGCTTAGTAACCGTGAGTAATATGTCTGTGATCCATGGAGCAAGAAAAATTAATCGAAAATACAAAAATAAGTTTAAAAAATGTGCGGCCATTTCTCTGCATGGCCAGGCTGACTTTGTACTTATATTTTAGATCAATGTGCTTCTGATTCTGTAAGCTCCTCGAAGTTCGTTGGGTGTACGAAATGCGTTTCAACCTTTTGTGGTCCATGTGGGCGCGTGGAGCGCAGTCGGAGGAGGCACCGGCTGTCGCCTGCACCCGATACCAGGTTCCCGGTTCGGATTTCCCGCCCAGGCCAACCAAGCCTTTCATCCCACCGGGGTCGCTGAATTGGTACCAGACTTGTCTGGAAAGGATAAAGCACTGACTTGTTCATCGGCTGGCCATCGCAAGCCGTTGTATGGCCAAATACGAATCCAACTCGCCTCCACGACATCCCGTAGAAGTAGAATGCGTGGCGCATCCCAAAGAGGATTGAATAACGCCGTCATTTATCCTTTTATTTTTTTATGGTCCATGTAAATGCAAGCGAATGGGAGCTCAACCGAGGGTCGTCTCGACGCGGTGTCATGCTCCCTCCCTTTTTACCAGTGATTTACCAGTTTTATCAGTGATTTTATTTATAGATTTCCATTTTGCATATTTCTTCGATTGTCAAACTTTACGAAGAAACAGATTGCCTTGAAAATGCGAATGTTCAAGTAATATTGAGTCAATGACTACATGCACGGTACAATGGCCTTTGCTTCACATTTCTTCATCACATATTTAGGGAAATGTGCTGACAAAAAAAAACAGAGAAAAAAAAAACTTGAAAACTAAAGTCCCAAGAACGCTACTGTTAGCTTGTTCCTAACCTTGTCTCACTGAGTTCCGGAAGTTGCGTTTGAATACAAGCCGGTGAAAGTCTCCGAGCTTCTTTCGGAAGATGAGTCCATTTCGCAGCTGATATAGCCATATTGAAACGGAACTGAAAATGTAATTTTCACGCAAAAAAAACGACCCGTTTGGATATTAACGGACACCACAACGGACTAAACCAACTCCTTCAGGATGAAAGAGGGGTAAGTCAAAGAATGTTGAAACCGACGTACCTGACCGGACGGCGCGACGCCATATGGAACCCCGAGGAACTGGGTGACGGGCGCCAGATCGACACCGTCCGGATGCACCAGCTCCCCTTTCACGACGCCCCATGCCGTATTTATGGAGCGCACTTCGTAACTTCTGGAATTTGAGCCGCTCTTCGTTTTTAAAATGATTTTGGGAGCCCCAAATTGGGTGGTGTTTATGTAAGTGCATCTTAAGCTTCTTTCTGGAACTGAACATAGAAACATTTTAAAACGTATCTATAAGCCGAAAAACGCAATGAAGTAGAAATGTACATGTCGGTAGTTTGCCCAGAGCTGAAAGAGAAGGCACTAGTCATCAAAGCAGCTATCTTCAGTTTGAGTACTTCCGTTTAGTATTAACATCCACCGCCGCTTTCGCTCAATCCAAGAATTCCGGGAGTTGATCCTACACGGCTGGGCAAACGCCATTACAGCTGTGTTAAAGGCTTCGATTTTGACTCGAATTTCTTTCAAAGTAGCCTATATCTCGCTCCCGGAGCTTTTCTCGATATTCCTCATATCAAAGGCTTTGAGTGTTGTTAGCACTAACTAGTTCTTCGTTGATTTCCACTAACCTTTAGGCTACGATAGGAGGTAAAACATGACGCAAACGAAGTTCAGCTACTTCCTTCATTCTATGTAGAGCAACCCCTATTATTAACACTACGCTTCCTTTATTTGATCGAATATTGAAAAAGAAGCCCTATAAAATTAAAATTCTCCGCCCTCTTTGCTCTTAAAATTCAAAATCATTTTGAAAAATAAAACTGCGTCGAATTAATCTGCAGAGTCTGTATCCTAGTCGGTGCGACAAGTGTTGCACTTGGTTGCTAGGTAATGCAGTTTTTTACCTCTTCAAAAAATAATCCTTAACAAAAAAAGAACTTGAACTCCAAAAAAAAAAGATAGAAAATATGGTTTGAGTAGGTAGGAAATGAAGGAAGAAGAATCTTTCTCGCCACTTTCAAAACACTTTGTTTCATGATTCCACGCCAAGCTTAAAAGTCGTAATTGTTTATAAACATACGTAATTTGTATGATTTGTAAGCAAATAAGTGTGCATAAACAATAATAAATAAATAAATAAATAAGTATGTCACTTGTTCCTATTGTTAAAGATTTGTTATGTTTGTTCCTGTGTATGAACACTATCGAGATAGCTGTAGCTGTTACATTATCAATGCAGTTGCATAGCTACATACACGCACGCATCTACAGTCATTGCCAAGTGTTAACGATTTTTGGAATGTCCAACGACGATAAGATACGAATTTGCAGTTACTAAAAACATGACAAAGGTTGAGGCGTTGTTCGTCATTGATACCAGGACGGTATGTTTCTGCCTGGTTCCAGCAGATTTTTTAACAGATTTCGACCAGATTTTGATTATGTAAGGGACTATTACAATAAGTTGAAGAAATCTGTCACCAGTTGGCTTAATTAGCACCCTCTTATCATGAAAGCAAGTCATTTAATTGAAAAATGGTTGCTTTTAAGCTTATGTTACGTCGTTTGTAAATCTTGTTTCCAGCACGGTACTCATTTTTCCGCGGTGTGCTTTTTCCCCTCCTTTAGATTTTTCTCTATTTTTTCTCTATGCATTATATAACAACTGTTCTGCATGCGTATTTTGTGATCATGATTATTTTCTGCTCCGTTATTGGTTTGGCTTCTAAATTTAAAAAGGGTTGCTGGATCTTTACGACACCATGCTGCCTTTTAATGCGATATCGTCTGAAAGAAGCAACCAGATGTTGCGTGTAGATGCTGCAACAAGATGCGGCGACTATTCGCGGGAACCAATCTCATTTTTCCCACGATTAAACGGGATTTCATAGACATTTACTCCAGTTACTGCGATAAATAAACTGATCTGCTAAAATTGTATTGTTCAATATATACATATATATATACATATATACATATATATACATATATATATCCTACTTACCTGAAGTTGTTCAAAATTTTGGCGTCTCAATAAAAATGTGTGCGGATGATTTGAAAATATGCAATATATTTTCTGATCCAAATGACACTGCTAGGTTGCAAACGGCAATCAATTCATTAGTGAAGTGGAATAAAGAATGGCAACTGCCTCTGTCACCCCAGAAGACTATTTTTATGCAGCTTAGAGCCGGTTCTCCAACTCGATCCACTTCATACGATGTGGATGGTGTCAGAGTTTTTCCGAGTGATTTCGTCAAAGATCTAGGATAGAATTATAACAGTAACCTTGATTTTTCTGAACATGTCAGAGTTCGATGCAGACAGGCAATTACATACCTATCATATACTCAAGGGCCTTTGCAGTATTAATGAATCAATTCTCCTTCGAGCTTATAAATCTTATGTCAGGCCTATTGTTGAATCTAGTGTCACAGTGTTTTCACCACTTAGGAAAGAAAGATATGTTGCGTAGAAATAGTTCAAAACAATTTCACACGAAAACTCTTGGAGGGCACCGGTGCTTTCCACAGAATTCCGAGCGCAGTAAACAGAAATAGACTTCTGGGTCTACCGTCGCTAGCATTGTAAGCTATTGGATGTTTGCACTGCTCACAAGCTGCTGCATGCACCAATAAGGGCATTAACATGAAGCAGTTATTTAGTTTGGCAAACTCGCGCACTAGGGGTGCTATGTTAAAACTCACATTGCCCCGACCAAAATCCAGAGTATACGCCAGCTGATATAGAGCTGGTAGTGCATACCTCAGGGTCACGAAAAATATTTCAAAGGTCTTAACTCCTGAGCAATTCAAGCAGACTGTGAGCAAATCATTGCTCAGATATCACGTCTCTTGAAACTGACCAACTTGGCATGTAATACCGACTTTCAGTTTCAGCCAGCGTTTTTGTTTTTTCTTCATGCTTGTTTTACTTGCTTTCCTCTTCTTTACTGCTTTCTGTTTTTATTAGAATTGTTGAGTAGCTGTTGTTTCTCTATGATATTTGCCTTTTGCACATATAATAAACTGATAAACTGATAAACTGATTGTAGTCTATGTATTTTCAACTAACTTAAGCGCTTTATCGAAAAAAAGAAGAAAGAAAAGGTGAATGTAGGAACTCACGTGACTATGGTGACAAGAGAGGTGATCCTGAGCAAAACCCGCACAAGTCCGTGGGCGAATGATCTCATCACATTCCCATTATCTGTCTACGTAATCTCCTAAAATGTCAGACTTACATGGAATCGTGTCGGCAATAGGTAGATGCGTCGAACAGAAATTGAAATTGATGCGGACGACGGACTCACAGAAAATAAGGATAGAATGACGAGATCTCATAAGACACTCCAAATCCTCTCTGTTAGATGCAATTCTGGATTCCTAAGAGATTATGTGGAACAGCGATTACTGCGGGAATTGAAGAAAAAACACATCGAGTCGGCCTCCCATTTTAGGGCTACATGAGTATATGAGTGGAAGGTGACGGTTTCAGCGGAGCATTTCAGAAAGCCAACTGTAAGTTTAAGAAGGAAGAACATGCACTTTCAAGCATTCTATAAAGCAAGTCTATAAACGTAACAAAACTGAGAAATCCACACCAGAAGTGGCGCATGGTAGGATAGTTGAGTTGAGGAAGCCAGCTGTGACATGCACTCATAATCGCGATTTTTGTTTCGAGTCCCGCTCAAGCTAGCCAAGCCTTCCAATACTCCGCGGTCTCCGAATTGGCGCCAGCCTTGCCTGGAAAAGATGAACCACTAACTTGTCCATCGGCTGACCACCGCAACTCACTGTATAGGCCAAGCCGGCACCCGTAGAAGTAGAAGAGTTCATTATCGCGTATGTGGGCCACAAGGGGATGCGGAAACGCGCCAGCCAAATAGGCTGGCGCGTGGGTGTGCCATTCAGAGATGGTGTTTACACTCGGTGCTTTCATTGGCCAGCGCATGTTCGGTCGGTGTTGTAACTATTTTAGTTTCGCTAGTGTGCTCCACCTCCGGACGTTGCCCACAATCGCGACATGGGCTGTGAATTTCGTGGCACACACCAACCAAGTGGTTGATTAACGCTGTTTTTGTCCTTTCTTATTGAGATAAAAAGTTTGGACATGGAAAACAGAACACGAACATTGAGTAGTTTATGTGTTTCCTCAGAGTGCGCTGTTCTCTCTTAGCTCTAAGTGTGTACTTACAGACAGTGAATTCTGTTAGATAGAGAGATAATTACATTTAATAAAGAAGGGAACGGTGAAAAAAGAGAATGAAAATGAGGAAAATAAAAGAAAAAAAGACGAAACGGGTAGTAAAAAATAATAACAAAAAAATTTCGCAAATTTGTTAGATTGTAAATCCTTATTAGGCAGTCACTAATAGCTTTTATTAACTGCGTGAGAAAAAAGTATTGTCTGACTGACCATCGTATAAACGCTAGCTCAGAAGAATTTGCCTATCGGCGTCCATAAATGTTCAGTTTACTTAAATTTGTAAAATTGGTAGCAGCAGTAGTAGTTGCGGTAAGAAGAAATTTTCGCTTCGTTGGGCGCTTGTCTTCAAGTGGGACTATCTCCGCTGAAAACTTATGTTTGAAAGGGAGAGTAGTTGCGTCTAACACATTGTTCCAGCAGCAGCTTACGAAGCGATCTATTTTTGGAGTTTTGGAAATCCTATGTATTAAAGCACCATAATCTGTCCATAATACAACACTAAATTCTTTTTATATTCATTCCTATTTTTTCTAGAAAAGGGGCCGAAAATCACCAAACAAATTAGCCACAATAAAAAGCGAACAATAAAAAAGTAAAAAGTAAATATTAAAAGGTACCTTAGATACTTTTCCTATTCATATGACCTTCTTGCCAATCATATTCCAAGAAACTGAAAAACGCAAAGAACTGCCATGGAATAAAAAAGTAAAAACTCCTTATCAAGTAAAAGCAGCCATAATGATTTATAGTAACGCGAAGAGGATTTATTAAGAAACAAAGCACTGAATGTTGAAACGATGGAGAGGATGCCAGGCGCGCCTCACAGTCAGTACCACCGTAGTTTTTGAACGCCTCGGGCATTTCCACTGCGTGCCTTTTGAACAAAATTCTGTCTGTGATCGTTCGAATTAGCCTACATTCTCTCCCCATCCATCCGTACTTGAACTAGACAAAGCATAGCGGACTTTTCATACATACGTTGTCGCTTCAACACGCAGTAAGGCCGGGAAGTTGTCAGGAAGGAAGTTAGAGTGAGAGCAACCCAGAATTGATGATGTAGCTTCCGTTAGGTTCAGAAGCAGCTTCTGAATAGTAGCATAAGCACAATGCCTCTACAGGGGTGGTCTTCGGAAGCAGTGCCGTTTTGGAACAGTATAGAAGAACGAGGGCCGGAATGCTGAAAATAAGCTCCGAGGACAAAGGTATGGGCTGATTGTAGGCTGTTCGAAGAGAGTAAACAACATAATTAGAGAATGAGTAGTGGAGAGCCCGGAATCTCTCGTGGGACCTCGGGCAGGAGGAGCAGCGGCCAGGATGAATGTGCACGTGTAGCTCGGCCAAGTTACAAGCGAACACTTGTTGGCCTCGTGGCAGGTGGTGGAGAAGCGGACAAAGTCAGGCCAGAGGGCGGACGGACACTTTGTCGAAAGTGCCGAACGAACGCTTGTGGTGCCCATCGGCAGCTCGTCCTCCAGTCCCCCCCCCCCCTCCCCCTCGCCCGTCTGGATAATGAGAGCTCGTTTATTGCGCAGCGCCAAAGAATGAGGGCCACCTGCTGCATGTCGGACAGCGGCCAAGCGTTTGTGCCTGAGAAATGGCCGTCGCAGACAATGACCCCTTCAAAGTGCTGAAGAAGACCTTTCCCAGAGTTGGTGAAGCGTCCGCGCGTACGAACTACTGGAGTCGGAGCGCTGGCGCTGGAGCTAGTGACCGACACGCGGGCCATGTGTTCGTAGGACGGCCGGCATAATGATATCTTCACGTAGGAAGTCCCAATTGACCATGTGTCATCAACTGCCGTCGCCGGCGGGGACCTGCCAACGGGCAATTCGACAGCCACGTCTGCTACTTGCGCCGTACATCATCCAGGTCTGCTATTTGAACACCTGCCAGTGTTCGCTGTGCCTGTTTTTTTTTTTAGACACAGCAGCGATTTTCTCGAAGCCGGACGGTTTTTTTCTTCATTAGAACGAGCAAGGACAGATGATTGCAAAGGGCTAGGGATAACGAATGATGTTAAATAGCCCATCTTCAGATCAACCCCTTATTCTTCTTCAGAATGACTGCTCAAATGCTGGATTTTTGTTAAACAAATTTCGGGTAAGTAATAACATCTAGGTGTCCTCATTCGTGCCTAAATGAGGTGCAGATAAGCTGTAAGAAAAAGGTGTTGACCTTCGCGCACACGTCGAATGAAGGTTTTTGTTTCTGGTCTCGCTCAGGCCAACACAGACTTCCGTGTATCCAGGTCGGTGAATTGGTGAAAGATTTGCATCGGGAGGGTAAAACACTCACTTAACAGTCACTCCACTGCAAATCATAGTAATAGACAAATACACATTCAAGTTGCCTTCGCGATATCCAGAAGCAGAACGAGCAACGCATCCCACGATGGGATTGATTAACGAAGAACTTTTTTAAACAAGCCCTGATATTTATACGCTATTTCAAAAAATATAAACAACAATATCTGGATTAAATTTGAAATGCAGAATTATTTATTGCTACCTCTCGTGATAGTTCATCGCCTCAAGCTACATATAGAGTAGGAGGCTTTAGTCATTTGCTTTTTTGGACAGTCTTAATTACGTTATTAGAGCTTATATTTTAATTAGTTTATTTTATTTTTAAGTTTTTTCTACGTTTTCTATTATTTATCACTGGACGCGTGATAAAGCAGTCAGAGGAGGCGCCGACTGTAACGTGCACCCGATTCCAGGTACTTGGTTCAGGTTTCCCCGTCAGCTAAACCAAGCTTTGCTTCTCTACGGGGAGTGAATTGGTACAGGCTTCTTTGGAAAGAACACTGACTTGTTGTTCGGCTGACGATGTGAGTTCATTGTGTAGAGGAGCTCGCAATTAAATTGTGTTCAGCAAATCACGAAAAAAATATGCAAAATCAGTTATGCACACAAAACACGAATGTTCCTCCGTTGTTATCCTTATTTAGGCTATACAGTGCCTTGCTTGGTCAGTTAGTTGACGAAATAAACCTTTCACTATATCTCTCGAGATTGGAGTATTTCTCGACCCTAAGTGCCTAAATTATTCGATCAAATCATTTCATACAGCCAGATCTGGCACCCTTCGCCGACTCCGCTACGTGCTAGCTATCAAAGGAAACTCGATTTTAATCCTACAAGCCGATAGCCGATACATACAAGGCCAAAGACAACGTTCATGTTGAAGTTTCGCTGCTGAGTTCTTCGTCCTGAAAATTGGTGTTTCGATGCGGTTTCTAACTAGTTTATCGTACAAACAGGCTTCCTATTTGCTCCACGCTTGAGGTCAGCAAGCGCGTTTCACACAAGATCGATAGAAATAAAGTTTCCCAAAAAGCCGGTACCTAAGCAATCGTTGTGAATGCTAGTGTGAGGAGCTGCGTCGGTAAGGCTTGTCGCATCTGTGGGCACAACTCGATTTTTGGTTCGGTTACGCGCCTAGCTCGGGAAAACCTTCGTTAAGCACCACCATTTCCTAAACATGGCGTCGGTTTCTTTTCGTCAGATTCTATTTGTAAAGCCGCCCTTCCTCCCTCGTCAGAGGGAAAGCAGTACAACAGCAGAAACCGATGCTATTACCTACCTACAAAGGAGCAAGGGCTACCCGGACGATATTTGAGTGTTTTATTGCTTCAAGGAATCACTGGTGCGATTTGACCGACCTCTCAGGCGGGAACCGAACTTTTGGAGAAATAATGTTGAACAATAGACTCGGATTCCCGTTCTACTACGCTCCCTGCGCTCTCTGCATCACATACATATTTTGAGCTTAAAGCCTTCGGCTTTCGACTCAATTTGCATGTTTTATGTAATTGGGGTATTAATTAGCACAAAGATCTAGATGTCAAATCGGCCGATTCATTTGATAATAAAGTCTTGAAGTTAATTTCACCCAAAACAGGGTGATGCTTCACGTTTTAACATTGTTCGACTATTCACTCTACACTGCAAACACTTCTCTGTCGTGAACGAGGTCCTTTTGGTTCATACAGTAGCCTAAGGTCCCCTCTGTCTTTGATTTCAAGCATAAAAGGTAAAAGTGTAATATTTGGAAAAATTAAAAATCTGTTACAAAAATTTTGTTGTTTATGAAACATTTATAAGGTTTTCTAGGACATTCTAAACCTGGAAGAGTGATTCTTTGTTGAGCCCTTGCCTATAACGTCTACAGCAGCAGAGTTTTTATGTCTCACGAGTTACAAAGCTCAAAAAATTGGAAAAATAAAATAATGTTGCAGCGGCTGTAAAAGATTAATATGTGAATGATTCGAATATGAATGAGAAAAAGAAGAAGAGGAGGGACCATCGAAGGCAAAGAAGCAGACACGGATAGCTGTAGAAAAAAACAACAACGCACTGTACATGATTGGAGTGAAGTTAAGTTATTGCAGCACAGCATGGACTGCCGTTCGCGCAAATTTCTCCCCAGACTATCAATTGCACGGTGTATACCGAATCGACTTGAATAGAAACGATTGCTTTAGCAAATAGCGTTAACATTTTTTCATAACACTGTAGGACTGGACTTATCATAGGAGTTCGCCGCTATCATAGGAGTAAACATTTGAACATTCGAATTTTCGACTCCGAAAATTCGAATTCGATTGTCATTTCCAACAATTTTTGCCATCCGCTGACGCACATGGAAAATTTTGTGCAGAAAATCGGAGTAGTAATTAGACCAGAGGTCGGTCAGGTTACATGAAGTGAGTGAATGAAGTTTTCTATTTCACCCATACTTCAGGATAACGATACGGTCAGCTCACAACAAAATTTTAACGAGAATTTAGCCCACATATCGAAATAATCGAGTCTAAAATTTGACACTCTGTATGAGCCCACGGAACGATTCCTCAAGTTTACAAGTCACTATTTTTTTAAATTTTTGCGGCACTCATGGAGGTTTGTATTTCTCGAACAACTCATTTGGCAGCAGTGTTATGCCTGCTCAAGCAATGCCCGCATTTTTTGAGACACCCTGTAGTGAAACAGAAACGAATTTACACAAAGTGCACTTCCTCCAATAAAACATATCTTGGTCGGTCTTCCAATCATGCAAGGACAGAGATTGTTATTCGGCGGAAAATGAGGTTTCCGTTCAGCATAACCGGCGCTTGGGAGCTTCACATGGACTATAAGTACGTCTGGTCGGAAACAACTATCGTTTTGTCTTTCCTAAAAGTAGAAAAATCTAAGAAGACATTGTTTCGTCTCCAATTCCCACATGAGCGATGACATTTAGTGAAACTCTGCATATCACTATGATTCTGGCGAAGCTGGCTTTCTGGCTTCAAAGCGCAGGAAAAAGATTATGGGCTGTAAATTCTGTTTTTGCGACGTTGGATAGAGTGAAGCATTGAAATAAGATGTATGACGCTGTTATGAGCCACATGTCAAAGACATCTATTGAACGTAGTCAAAGGAGGAATCTGCAAGGTCTTTTTCGATAGGCTCGACAAGTTCTCTTCTAGTTTTCAGCCAGTTGTGTATGGATAAAGGACGGCGTTACTCAATCCCATTTAGGATGCTCCACGCATTTTACTTCTACGGAAAGACGCGGAAGCGATTTGAATGCGTTTGGCTATACAATGACTTGGGTGGTCAGCCGATGGACATATCAGCGCTTTAGCCTTCTCAGACTTATCAGGGAAGGATAAACGCTCGGTTGGCCTGGGAGGGAAATCCGAACCAAGAACCTGGTATCGGGTGCAAGCGACAGCCAGCACCTCCTTCCACTGCGCTAAACGCGTCCATCAGCTAGTTGCAATAGTAAACTGGAGTAGTAGCCACCTAGATCATTTACTGATCAGGAAATAGATTCCTCTCAACACTTTTAGAAACCTGTGACATCATGAACGATTTAGTGACTGCACAGATATCTGCATACTCAACATTACCAGTTACATTGTAATCACCAAAGCTAGTACTCAGAATTCATTCTGGGATCTATCTAAGATGATAATAGGATGACTGATTAGCCATGGTGGGTCCACACTTCCACAGGAATATTCAGTCTGTGCCAGTCTAGAAACCCTATGCCCGAGGTGACACAGCTGGACAGTTCCTAAATGGTTCTCGAAGCAATAGATTTGTGTCAGAATTCAGTAAGTCATCATAGTCAATCAAAATAACAGCTCGTGGTAGATATTCGTGATGCTTTCCTAAAAAATGAATCGCGTAACTCCACACGGATGAGTCACCTTTGATCAGGAACAATGATGTAATCTTGGAGCAGACAACCGCATGCCATAACCTTCACTGAACCCTTTGTCTCATTATACTGCGCGATATGCTTACAAAGTTTTCGTGAGCTAGTTGTAACTAATGGATCAAGAATTTTATGATCAATTTTATGATGCAAATGCTGAGTGCATTTTCTTAGCATACAATGCATACATAGCCTTTGTGGCACATTAGTTTTGCCCTCCACCCAGCCGTGGCCATTTTTGAGTGCTTTTTGGATAGTCAAACCAATTTTAAGAATATTAATGCTGAGACTATACTATAATTGTGAGAGGAATATTGTCAAACAGTATTTCTCTCACAATTATATAAAGGAGAACTTTTTTAATTGAAAAGATGATTGTGCTTAATAGAAAACTGTGCAACAGTGCCCATTTCCGCTTCCGCCTTCCGGCCCAAAAACAGGCGGAACACGGAACTGAACGGAAGAGCCCAAAATGACCGGAAACCGGAATTCGGAACACGGAAACGGAAATTCAGCACATCCCTGGTCACCACATGTTAGTGCAGTAGTCAAATAAACGTTCAAAGTGGAATGTGTGGCGGATTCGGAATGGGTTGAATAAAGTTTTTCGCGTTCTTCTCCTCTATTCTTTGTCTACCTATGAGATTGACGATTACGGCGATAGGGATATTATGCGTATTGACGAGATCGAGAGATGCTCTCGTGTGCAGCTCTTTTTTGCCACCGTCGCAATATTCTCGAGGATAATTTGGGTACGTGCCCCGAGAGAATTCTGCGAGCTCCAATGTTGTTCATTTTGAGAGAATTTTAAGCATTTGGCCCCGAAACCTGTTTGCTCAGCACAGACGTGACCTTATATGAAGACCTTTTGAGGTTATGTGTTATCACTTCATGGGAATTCGCCCAAGCAGTTTATTCAACATTGAAACTTGAGAGGCGGATATGACTAAAGATTGCGAATCACGTTCACTAGCGATTTTCCCTAAAATAAAGGAAATTAGATCAAAAATAAAAAACGTGCATCGTCGAGAAATATGTAGGAAGCACTTTCAATAAAACAATCTACATGGGTGCTAAAACTCCAGAGCGAAAATGGAAAAGCACGGAGGGTGGAAATGACAGCACATCTAGGTCATCAAGGTAAGGATCTTGAAGGTATATCCTGGTAGAATTATTAAAATCACGCAAAATAGCAAATATCTGATACGATAGCATTGCAACTCGCTGCCTTTTGTCAGAATTCGATGTAATTAGTAGATTACATTCTAAGCTTTGACTCCATTTCTGAGAACGGAACAGCGCTACCAAAGCCCTTCTTTGCCGAACAATAGGATATCTCGTTGCGCTTTCTGTGAAATTGAAGCGACAATGTCGCGGATTTGAAGGCCGGAGCGAGAGTGGCGAAAGGCACTTGTCGTCGCCGGCCGTTTCACTCAGACCGATAAGTCAATCGTGCCGCTCACTTATGCAAATTCGCTCGGATGGCAAAGATATACAGCGAGTAAAGAGGGAGACAGACAGAATCACGAGGTGGACTGGCGAACGGACGGACGGACGGATGGACAAAGACAAGCGCGGACACATTCAGATGTGGCGGTGGCGGCCGACGTCGCCGGAGTCGTCATCACCGTCAGCAGCCGTCCTGTCGACGTCGTCGCCGCCGTCATCGTGGTCCAGCGTATTGACCATCGTCGACGTCGGACAGCGGAATTTCGGCGTACATAGTCGTCAAAAATGCAAAATGACATTTGTGGAGAAGAAGACGACGAGTCGTGGCTTGATTTGTCACACGCAGAGCGCCAGCATACACGGCAACAACTCGTGGTCGTCTCTGGCGATGTCAGCTGCTGCACGACGACGATGAGGTGCTCATCATAGAATTTCATCAGTGAAGACGTCGAAAGGACTAAATGGCACGACGACGTACCGACCGGCAGAAATGCCTGCACAATGCTGCTCGCGAGCAATTAGAGTGCGTATTCGAATCGTGATACATTCGGATGCACCGTGAACTCGTTTTCATCGGGCTGATAAACCAAAAAGACCAAAAAGAATTAGATGGCAAGCAGCAGCGCTTTTTTAGTACCCGTTCTAAAGTGAGTTAAGTTGGCTGAATATTCATATACGAGGATGTGTAGCCTAAGAAGAGCCCTAATTCACTTATGGCGGTTGTTCGTCGCGCGCACTTTGTGCGGTGTGAAAGCGATCAAGGGATGCAGTATGTAGTTGTGCCCGAATGAATATTCGAGCATTCGAATTCGAATAATTCTATTCGAATTCGATATTCGTATTCGAACGTTCAAAAAAACGCGTTTTTCGAATATATTCGAATTCGAATGCTCGAAAAAACGCGATTTTTGAATGTATTCGAATTCGAATGCTCGAAAAAAACGCGATTTTCGATTGTTATTCGAATTCGAATGCTCGAAATTCGTCGCTATTCGAATACATCGGTTATTCGAAATTTTTGGGAGAGCACAACTATAGTGCAGTGGAGAAATGGATTCGGGAGCACTACGTTCAGCAACGCTTCTAAACATGCCCTCCAAGAACATTGATGAATGGACATTGCAGTCATGATGCGCCTGCTTTTCCTCTTTCTCTGACATGAATTGGGGAGAAAGGCTACGAAGCTTCTAGCGGTCTATTGCACGAATATCCGGAAGCTCTTACTAGACAGACACCCATAGCGGTCAATTGTCAGCGCATATACAGCATACCGGTGGAATTCAGGGGTGTGCGTAAATGAAATTTGAAATTTCGTAGATCGTAAATCGTAAGTGTCCTGACGTGTAAAGCAGTGCAACAAAATTTTACTTGCTAATGGTAATTAAAGATGATCCAATATTTACATATTTGTATAATCATTACCATATATAATCGAGAGAGGCATGAGTCACTGTCCGACGACATGTTTGCACTCTTATGTGAAGCCAATGTGCACTCTTATGTGAAGCCAGCATGCACTCTTACGTGAAGCCAACATGCACTCTTACGTGAAGCCGGCCGCGCACGCTGCGATGAAGCCCGCCGCGTCCGCTGCGTTCGCTGCGTCGGCAGCGTCGGCTGCGTCGGCTGCGTCGGCTGCGTCGGCTGCGTCCGCTACGTCCGCTGCGTCTGCCGCATCCGCTGCGTTCGCTGCGTCGGCTGCGCTGAAACTTGCCACGTCCGCCGCGCTCAAGCCAGCCGCGCTCGCCGCGTCCGCCGCGATAAGTCCGCCGCGTCCGCTGCGGCCGCCGCGTCTGCCGCGCTAAGTCCGCCGCGTCAGCTGCGCCCGCCGCGCTAAGTCCGCCGCGTCCGCTGCGCCCACTGCTTCCGAGGATGTTTACCAGGGATGTGCGGAAATTCCGTTTCCGTGTTCCGAATTCCGGTTTCCGGCCATTTTTGGGCCTTCCGTTCCGTTCCGTGTTCCGCCTGTTTTTGGACCGGAAGGCGGAAACGGAAATGGGCACTGCTCGACGCTAGATTTCTATTGAGCACAATCTGCTTATCAATTTTCTTCATATGAAGGGCGGGTGTAGCGCAGTCGGAGGAGGCGCGACTGTCGCGTGCACCCGATACCAAGTTCCTGGTTCGGATTTCCCGCTCAGGCCAACCAGGCCTTCCATCCCTCCGGGGTCGGTGAATTGGTACCAGACGTGTCTGGGAAGGATATTGCGCTGACTCGTTCATCGGCTGGCCACCGCAAGTCATTGTATGGCCAAATACGCATTCATATCGCCTCCAGACATCCCGTAGAAGTAGAATGCGCTGGCGCATCCCAAAAGGGATTGAGTAACGCAGCCCTTTATCATAATCCTTATCCTTCTTCATATAATTGTGAGAGAAATACTGTTCTACAACTCTAGCATTTATATTCTTGGAATTGGTTAGACTACCAAAAAAAGGTACTCAAAAATGGAAAGGGCTGAGTGCAGGGCAAAATCAATGGGCCAGCAAAGGCTATGTATGCATAGTATGCTAAGAAAATGCACTCCACATTTAAATGATCATAAAATTCTTGATCCATTAGTTACAAACAGCTACGAAAACTTTGTAAGCATATAGCTCAGTGTCATGAAACAAAGGATTCAGTAGAAGTTGTGCCATGCGGTTGTCTGCCCCAAGATTACATCAGTGTTCCTGATCGGAGGTGTAAATTTCATCTTTCGATTTCATTAGGTGTTATATTCATCCATATGAAGTTATGTAATTCATTTTATGATGAAGCATCACGAATATCTACCTGGAGAAGTTATTTTGATTAACCAGGGTGATTTGTTGAATTCTGACATAACTATTGCTTCGAGAACCATCTAGGAACTGTCCAGCTGTGTCACCTTGGACATGGGAGTTCCAGGCTGACCCAGACTGAATATTCCTGTGGAAGTGTGGACCCCAAGATGGTGACTAGTCATCATCTTATTGTTAGATCCCAGAATGTATTCTGAGTACTAGCTTTGGTGACTGTAATGTAACTGCTAAGGAGTTGAGTATCCAGATATCTGCGCAGTCATCACGTCGTCTATGCTGCCACAGGTTTCCAAAAATGTTGAGAGGAATCTCGTTCCTGGTTGGAAAATGATCCAGGTGGCTACTCCAGTTTTAGACTTCACCCGAGTCAGTTTTTTTAATTCGAGTCTGTAAGTAGCCTCAATTGTTAATTCAGTTAAGATTCAGAAAATTGCAGCATCAAAAACGTCAGCGAAAAACGAACTAGATATGGAAACAGCTGTATGCTGAAATAGTAAGATAAGACCCTAAATTTGTTTTCGTTTATTACTCTAGCCATAGCCGAAGGGTTACCATATCAATATTATGAATTCATGCTTTGTTGTGCTATGTTATGATGAGGATGAGCATTAATCTGTGGAAGATTCTGCTGCTCGCAAAGTTCTGTGCAAGGAAGACGCAATGGAAGCCGCTTCTGACGCCGTTTCAGATGCACTTTTGAAAAAATGGCCAATATGTGTCATTTCCGTTTCCGCGTTTCGTATTCCGGTTTCCGGCCATTTTTGAGCGTTTCCGTTCCGTCTTTCGTCTTCCGCTTTTTCCAGTAAAATTTCCGCACATCCCTGATGTTTACTGCTGACCGCATGAACTGTCGATGGTGGCATGTTGATCCCATCTAATGTGTTTATGAGCAGACTGCCAAAGGGATGCAAAGCAGAGAACATTGTGCGATTGCTCTCGGTACGGGTTCATTGACCTTCACCCTCCATTTTCACTTCATTTTTGCATCCGTCCCTTACTCCATTTTCGTCTGCATTTCTGTATTTTCACAATGCAACTGACCTTTTCCTCACCCATTTCCATTTCTGTTTCAATCTATGCGCATGCTATGGACTACGTTCCTAGCGTGACCCGCCACACCCGAAGCCGGCGAGCTTGGCGTGGCGCACGTCTAGCGTACGGCGACGGCGAAGCCGGCGACGGACGCTAGCTGAGGAAGCATCTCAAACTATGTTTGGACTACGTTCCTAGCGTGGTCCGCACGTCCAGCGTACGGCACCGGCGAAGCCGGCGAGAGACGCTGGCTGAGGAATCATCCCCAGTTATGTTTGGACTACGTTCCCCAGCGTGGCCTGCCGTACCCGAAGCCGGCAAGCCTGGCGTGGCCCGTACGTCCAGCGTACGGCGCCGGCGAAGCCGGCGAGAGGCCCTGGCTGAAGAAGCATCCCAAACTATGTTTGGGCTACGTTCCTAGCGTGGCCCGCCACACCCGAAGCCGGCAAGCCTGGCGTGGCCCGTACGTCCAGCGTACGGCGCCGGCGAAGCCGGCGAGAGGCCCTGGCTGAAGAAGCATCCCAAACTATGTTTGGGCTACGTTCCTAGCGTGGCCCGCCACACCCGAAGCCGGCAAGCCTGGCGTGGCCCGTACGTCCAGCGTACGGCGCCGGCGAAGCCGGCGAGCCCGAAGCCGGCGAAGCCGGCAAGCCTGGCGTGGCCCGCACGTCCAGCGTACGGCGCCGTTGAAGCCGGCGACGGACGCTGGCTGAGGAATCATCCCCAGTTACGTTTGGACTACGTTCCCCAGCGTGGCCTGCCGTACCCGAAGCCGGCAAGCCTGGCGTGGCCCGCACGTCCAGCGTACGGCGCCGTTGAAGCCGGCTTCGAGTATGGCGGGCTACGTTCCTAGCGTGGCCCGCCATACCCGAAGCCGGCAAGCCTGACGTGCCCGCACGTCCAGCGTACGGCGCCGGCGAAGCCGGCGAAGCCGGCAAGCCTGGCGTGGCCCGCACGTCCAGCGTACGGCGCCGTTGAAGCCGGCTTCGAGTATGGCGGGCTACGTTCCTAGCGTGGCCCGCCATACCCGAAGCCGGCAAGCCTGACGTGCCCGCACGTCCAGCGTACGGCGCCGGCGAAGCCGGCAAGCCTGGCGTGACCCGCACGTCCAGCGTACGGCGCCGTTGAAGCCGGCGACGGACACTGGCTGAGGAATCATCCCCAGTTACGTTTGGACTACGTTCCCCAGCGTGGCCCGCCATACCCGAAGCCGGCAAGCCTGGCGTGGCCCGCACGTCCAGCGTACGGCGCCGTTGAAGCCGGCGACGGACACTGGCTGAGGAATCATCCCCAGTTACGTTTGGACTACGTTCCCCAGCGTGGCCTGCCGTACCCGAAACCGGCAAGCCTGGCGTGGCCCGTACGTCCAGCGTACGGCGCCGGCCAAGCCGGCTTCGAGTATGGCGGGCTACGTTCCTAGCGTGGCCCGCCATACCCGAAGCCGGCAAGCCTGACGTGCCCGCACGTCCAGCGTACGGCGCCGGCGAAGCCGGCAAGCCTGGCGTGGCCCGCACGTCCAGCGTACGGCGCCGTTGAAGCCGGCGACGGACACTGGCTGAGGAATCATCCCCAGTTACGTTTGGACTACGTTCCCCAGCGTGGCCCGCCATACCCGAAGCCGGCAAGCCTGACAAGCCTGACGTGCCCGCACGTCCAGCGTACGGCGCCGGCGAAGCCGGCTTCGAGTATGGCGGGCTACGTTCCTAGCGTGGCCCGCCATACCCGAAGCCGGCAAGCCTGACGTGCCCGCACGTCCAGCGTACGGCGCCGGCGAAGCCGGCGAGCCCGAAGCCGGCGAAGCCGGCAAGCCTGGCGTGGCCCGCACGTCCAGCGTACGGCGCCGTTGAAGCCGGCGACGGACACTGGCTGAGGAATCATCCCCAGTTACGTTTGGACTACGTTCCCCAGCGTGGCCCGCCATACCCGAAGCCGGCAAGCCTGACAAGCCTGACGTGCCCGCACGTCCAGCGTACGGCGCCGGCGAAGCCGGCGAGAGACCCTGGCTGAAGAAGCATCCCAAACTATGTTTGGGCTACGTTCCTAGCGTGGCCCGCCACACCCGAAGCCGGCGAAGCCGGCAAGCCTGGCGTGGCCCGCACGTCCAGCGTACGGCGCCGGCGAAGCCGGCGACGGACGATGGCTGTGGAATCATCCCCAGTTACGTTTCGACTACGTTCCCCAGCGTGGCCTGCCGAATCCGAAGCCGGCAAGCCTGGCGTGGCCCGCACGTCCCGCGTACGGCGGCGGCGAAGCCGGCGACGGACGCTGGCTGAGGAATCATCCCCAGTTACGTTTGGACTACGTTCCCCAGCGTGGCCTGCCGTACCCAACGCCGGCAAGCCTGGCGTGGCCCGCACGTCCAGCGTACGGCGCCGTTGAAGCCGGCGACGGACGCTGGCTGAGGAATCATCCCCAGTTACGTTTGGACTACGTTCCCCAGCGTGGCCTGCCGTACCCGAAGCCGGCAAGCCTGGCGTGGCCGGCACGTCCAGCGTACGGCGGCGGCGAAGCCGGCGACGGACGCTGGCTGAGGAATCATCCCCAGTTACGTTTGGACTACGTTCCCCAGCGTGGCCCGCCACACCCGAAGCCGGCGAAGCCGGCAAGCCTGGCGTGGCCCGCACGTCCAGCGTACGGCGCCGGCGAAGCCGGCGACGGACGCTGGTTTTTTGTATAATTTCAACTCAAGGCGGTCAGTTTTCTTCCCAAACTTTTTTATCTTTTCTTTTTCTTTTTAGTCGGACACCTTTCATTTTGGTCATTATAACTTTTAAAGAAGCCGACAAAGTGTTGAGTCGAACACCCTATTTTGGCCTTACGCATGGCCTTAATTCCTAAACAAAACTTCCCAAAAGCAATCATACTTTCTGAAACATCGACCGACAATATCAGGCTTCGGCGCTATGATACTGGATGGTTGGAGAGTGGGGGGGGGAAGGTTACCTTCTAAAACGCTTCATTTACACGGACAAAGAGAACGGACGTTTGCTCTCAGAAAGTCCGCAGTATTCTAAACGGGTCAAACAGGATGAGTGCACCGCTGGGACGGGAGACCAAAACTGCCAAAACCACCTCGAATCTCTTTTGAATAAGTTCCAAGTTTACTTTTACAGCACTTTGAATATCCACCAAGCTGATGCTATGCTAATCGACAGAGATATCAGTGGTATAATCGTCCCATACGGTTCTGGTAATAGTCTACACACCGCTTTCAGACACGCCTTATACTATAACTTGCTTCAGCCGTGTTGGGAGGGGTTAGCATGAATCGCTTATGAACAGACTGACAGGATGATAGTTATCTAATAGGATGTCAGTCAGCAAATAGTTATCTTTTTTCCTACAATATAGCTTCGAATATCTTTCTGTAACTGGAATGGAACGTTCTTCGACAGTAGGAAGGCGTACCTTGCTGGAAAAAGAAGAGTCCAATTGCTCAGTGAGCTTCTTTTTAATTCCGTGCTGTTTCTGCTTCTTCTTTAAAACAGGTGTGGTACCAAACGGAAGCCCTTACAGTTTTGGAGAAATGTAAGCGCCTGTTAAGCAAAGAAATAAGTCGAACTCGAGAGAGACATGTGCGCAGTACAGTGTATTCTGTCATGATACCATTTCGGAACATAAGCACTAAAACGAAGAGGGAACGAGCGAGATTTTTGAAGTGGGTACATCTTCCCGGGCTGCATCATCTCATTTGTAATTAGACCAAAGATAACATTTATGAAAATTTACGATTTACGTTCCGAAATGTCATAAATCGTAGATCGTAAAAAATTTGCCAAAAAATTGCCGTAAATCGTAAAATCGTAAATCGCAATTACAACACCCCTGGTGGAATTTCACCGGTAGGTGGAAGGGATTTCACCAGCAGTAGAATTGACCACTTTCGGAGGGTGCACGAAATGCATTAAAGCTTTGGCGAAAAACGCGTTTCAAACTTTCGCCCCGCCCCTCTTTCGTCAACTTTCAGAAACAATACTGTTCATCTACCGGTCAACTTATACTACCCCTCCCCCCCCCCCCCCCCGAGTTCATTTTCGCCTGAGATCGTTTAAGATAATGATGTGACTGGTGAGCCATAAATTGTGTAATTATAAGCGCCACACTAGGAACGCTGCACGCGAACAAATTTCGAAGGCTTTCGTTTAGGACCCTTTTGAACTAGCGGGCGAAACTCGGCCGCCAGTATGATTAAGATGTGCAGCTCAACTTCTTCTCAAGTGGAGTGGATAGTAACAGATACGCCTTTAATTGCGATGCAGAAACTACCCTGTGGGTTGAGGAGGATCATCTTCCCGGCCAAGTACGACTACTAACATGACAGTAGGAAACTACTAAATGTGGCATTTAAAAACAATGGGTTGAGGATGGCTTCGGAGCGATGGCCGCCTAATGAAATGTGGGACACGGACCTGTCAGGAATTCGTGAACTGCTCTGCTAACGTGCAGAACGGTTCTTGTACGGCTAGAACTTCACCTCGCTAAATGTTTCAAAAACAACTAATATATCCCCATATTCTTGTAACCCACGCTGTGTTCCTTTTTTTCTTCGCTGTCTCCCTATTGGAAGTTTAGTGCTGAATTTCTATGGCCAACATTGTACTATTGAATTGTAACCAATAATAAATAAATAAATAAACTTCTTTTAGCTTCAGGAAAACAAGGGATCGACGCTGTCAGGAATGACCAACTAAGCATTCTTCAGCCTATGAAAATCAATGGAAACGGAATTCGAGAAAAATCTATCTAGAACAGCCGATAATAGAGCTGATAGAACTATCGGGGACGGTTGGCATAGGCACGAAAGACGTGGACGACGACACCCTTCAATGCAACGGGCGACGGCAATGAAGGAATACCCCAGGGAACAGGAATACCGGCCGTCGAACGAATTCTCGTAAAGTCTGTCGAAATATGGCACTAGACCGCTGCCAAAGAAAGGACGACTATGAGGAAAATGGTGAGCGGAGTGGAAATGATCATCGAGCGCCACGATAAGATAGAGCTGAAGACCTAATAGGGGCAAGCGAAGGTGGTGGTGGAGGAGAAGGAGCTCAATGGACACGAGGAAATTAGTGTTTCAGCATAAATGGGAAGGAACAAGTGTTTTCGGTGCTTTTGGGGGAGGGAAAGAAGCACAGAAGCGGTGACGATAATCAGCTCTTGGTGGTCATCTGCGAGTGAATTTTCGGTGTGGTGGGAAAGCAGGTAGTTGTCGTGTGAAATTCACCTGTAGGTGGCAGGATTTTCATCCAATAGTGGAATACTTTGTTGCGACAATTCCGGTGTATGTACCGGGACATACGGCACATTCTGCAGGCGGTGCTGGATGTTGTCACGACTCAATCATCGGTTTGGCTTCACTGTAATGGCTGTTCCGCCTCTCTTCTTCAGATTTCAGAAACTGAAGATGCAAAGAATAAACCACTGACTATTAATCGCCCTTATCAAGTCTTATCCATTCCTAATGCGCCCTTCACATGGGGTTCTTTATTGTACTGATTGGAACGCGTGGAGCATTCCGTGGGAATGTTGTCTTCCAATGATGGTATTTATGTAAGACGTTGGAGCCCAGCAGTAGAATGGATACGACTGAGACCCATAGCGGCCAACTGCTTATGGACTTCGAGAGAAGCGGAAGGGAATAGTCGTCGTTTGAAATGCACAGAGAAGTGACAAGATTTTCGCCCAGTGATGACCGACCATCCTCCGGCAGTTCAGTTTGTACGCAAGGTGTATAGTTCCACGCTTCTACTTATTTACGTAAAAAAAGAGTGTGATCCGCATATACTCGCTGTAGATCGCTGGGATGTCATCGCCACAGCCCTATATCGTAGTGTCATAAAGCATCGGCCATCGAAAGCACGAAAAATTGAAAAATTCTGGATGACACAGGGAGATCTGAAGAAAGCCTCCAAGAAATAAGGTGGAAACACAAGGATGTTGAGGAATTGGTCATGTTTTCATGAAATGCCCAAAAAATGAAACAAGGTCAAAAATATTAGCATAATATTTACTTCTAGTAGCGCGCGTAGGAGTAGATTTTGCGAGGTTGAACCAACTGTGTCGGCGTCCAAAGTTTCGAGAAGTGGATAAAGTCGGCAGTACATTAGTGTTTGAATGGCTTTCAACGGGCTCTTTCAAAGGAAGCGTAATCGAATTTAGAGGTTAGCGAATTCGGGCACACGAGGAGAGGAGAAAGCGGGTCCAAAGTGGACGGCCACCCTATCCATGATTAGACGAGCTGGAGAAAGCGCGGCCAGAGCTGCTACTCCCAACCACATCTATACACTATCTACTCACCTTTGCCTGGAAGATCTCGAGAGTACCTAGTCAGCACTCAGGGCCGTAGAGACCCACATATACATAAAAGTGGCTAAAAAAAAGGGGATCAAAGACATCGCTGAATTCGTCTTCGTGTGAACATTGCGTTCTAACTTCCTTTTCCTCTGCGCTGCTGTCCAATCAAAATGTCGAAGTTCAGCTCATCGTTATCTTTGTCTGAAGCAGCTATGATCGAGTTCTACTCTGCCCGAAGATAAGGAATTATAGACGACCTTGAATCGACACGGAAGCCATCATGAAGACTGATACCATCTGATCTTAGGCTATACGCTACGCCTTCCTATAGCCCAAATATGTGTTCTAAGTGCCTCCACATGCCAGAAGCAGATTGTGTAAGTAAACCAGTGATTAACATTGAGCTTGCGGATAATCGTTTATAATACGAGATTTCGTTTCAGGGCGCGTGTAGCGCAGTCGGAGGAGCAGCCGGCTGTCGCGTGCACCCGACACCTGGTTCCTGGTTCGGATTTCCTGCTAAGGTCAGCCTAGCCTTCCATTCCTCCGCGGTCGGTGAAGCGGTACTAGACCTGGAAAAGATAAAGCTCAAACCTGTTCATCGGCTGGCCAAATAGGCATTGTATGGACAAATAGGCAATAAGCATTGTATGGCCAAATACGTATTGAGATCGCCTCCACGACATCCCGTAGAAGTAGAATGCGTGGCGCATCCCAAAAGGGACTGAGTAACGCCGTCCTCTATCCTTTATCTATAATCTATAATGCCATTTCAAGGGGAAGCAGCACAGTGTTACGAAATCTCCAAGCAAGTATTGGGCAAAAAGGCAGACTGAAGTGATCAAAGCACGTAGGTCGCCATAAGAGTCACTCTACGTATTTTATTTTTTCTCATTTCTAAGCCAAGTTATTTCCAATGCAGCACATTATTCAGATAGATCAGACACGCTTATGCCAGTAGAATATTCACGCCTAAAAAGAACAATATTCAAAAAGTTCTTAAAGGATAAAAAACGGAAATGTAATTAAAAACTAACTTACTTTGAAAAGCTCAACTTTAAACAAT
Source organism: Heligmosomoides polygyrus bakeri (assembly GCA_947359475.1). NCBI lineage: Eukaryota > Metazoa > Nematoda > Chromadorea > Rhabditida > Heligmosomidae > Heligmosomoides > Heligmosomoides polygyrus. The sequence goes on from OX375870.1 coordinate 17,229,773, forward strand.
TTAACAAGAGAAGTCACAGGTGTACGTGCCAGATGCGCTTCAAAGTGGTTCCGTGCTATGCTATGATGCCAAAGTACGTAGAATGCGTCATAACCCTCGAAACAGTCTGCATAAAAAATTAATGAGAAAATGGTCTATTGCTTTTCATAGGGTCTGGTTATATTTTCCAAAATACTATGTTATGCTTACTAACCTGTTTATTATTTATTTATTTACGTGAAGCATGCATTAAACACGCAGCAATATATTATACAATGGGTGAGTGGTGAGTATTTTGGAAAATATAACCAGACCCTATGAAAAGCAATAGACCATTTTCTCATTAATTTTTTTATGCAGACTGTTTCGAGGGTTATGACGCATTCTACGTACTTTGGCACCATAGCACGGAACCACTTTGAAGCGCATCTGGCACGTACACCTGTGACTTCTCTTGTTAAATTGTTTAAAGTTGAGCTTTTCAAAGTAAGTTAGTTTTTAATGTATATCATGGGTGAGTGCTGATAGGCGAGATTGCTAGGAAGATATCGTGGATGTTCTGTTCGGTCAAACAGCGCCGGTGGTGTAAGGCGAACATCGCTGCCCGGAAAGCAGAAGATGCGGGTTCGAGTCCCGCCTGGCGCAAGAGTTTTGATCGCAACTAAACATCCTCCTAACAGCTTCTATCTTCTATAACAGCCGCTCTAGGCTTAAGCAAAATGAAAAACATATTATACAATGTACAAATCCCAAACGAAATAAAGGTTGCAAAAAACGACAAGGACAAGGCGGATCGAAGGTGACTTTTCTCCTAACGAAAGCTTTAAATGCGTTTTTCGACAAACTAAGAAGATTGTCGCTCTTGGCTAGTAACGAGTTCATCACATTCAGACTAAGTGATGAAACATGATCTAATCCGTGTTCTAGCAACCGAGAAGCTAGTTTCCTTCTTTTATAAAGTGATGAGAGACCAAGAATTTTAGATCTGTCATTCCTTCCGGGGATATGAAGGTAATCCATTCCGTAGCACCTCATAACCAATACCCTGTAAAACTGTTTTGTACGCTTTCAAGAGGGCGAATGTCTTTTTTCTTACAGGGATTGACGATAGTTGTTCCCGACTGTAAAAATGGTAGCACATATGTTTTGTAGGCACGCAGCAACATTTGGGGGTCGTTGGACTTGGACAGAATTTTGAAAAGATTGTAGATTCCATGATTTGCCTTGTTTAACAACATTTTATAATGTTGACTGAAGTTCACATTGTTAGTTATCATAAAGCCTAAACTTCGTACATCATCTACCATTTATGCACAGTCTCGCGAAGACTATAAGACTTCGGCCTGCTCCCTGATTTTGTTCCAATGCGAAGGTAGCAAGATTTTCCGGTATTAAGCGATAGTCCCCACTGGTCGGCCCATTTATAAAATCGATAGATTTTTGGAATTGTAAAAATGTTTTATAAGTATTCTCGTTAGCAGCCTAAAAGGTGGTCTAACTACTGACTGGGGCTTTGCTACACCTTCCGATTGTAACCGATATTATTCGCTTAACGTGAAAGGACGGCGTTACTCAATCCATCTTGGGGTGCTCAACGCATTCTAATATACCTCTACGTGACATTGTGGAGGCGATTTGAATGCGTATTTGGCCATACAATGACTTGCGGTGACCAGCCCATGAACAAGTCAAAGCTTTATCGTTCCCAGACAAGCCTAGAACCAATGCGCCGACTCCGGAGCTGGTCTGGGTGGGAAATCCGATCCAGGAACCTGATGTCGGGTGCACGCGATAGCCGGCACCTCCTCCGACTGCGCTACACGCACCTAAATACAATCACAATAAACACAAATTGCAGTAAAAAATTTACACAGCTTCCTGTTCGGCTGTGGGATCAAAATTCGATTTCCTTAGACAAGGTCACGATTGAGCTCCATTTCCTACTCAGAGAGCTGGTCTGTGAAATTTTCCATAAAGTATGCTCATCTGAACCTCATTTCTCAAAAGCTCATTGATAGGTGCGCTAGAGGAATGCTAATGTTATTATTGTTTAATGTTAATGTACATTTCTATGGACTCTCTGCAGAAACATGTTTCTGCTCTTCTCGCTGTGCGCATCTCGTTTTGCAATTTTTGAAGAGCTGCTTGCAAATAGCTACGTCTGCGTAGATATCCACGTACAATAAAATGATAAACAAAAGGAGACGAAATCGATCGATAATGCTTGGCCAGCCGATATCCTACACATGTTGTGAAGTTTGTCCACCAATTTGCATATCCATGCGATTCCCACCTCAAAGGGTTCGCTCCAGGAAAGTCGATAAATTTGATCAGTGACGGTTGGCTGATCGATATTGATCACTTGTTATGAGGCATGTCATCGTCCGTCATTCTCGTGATTCACACTTTGAAAGATTGTGAGGCCCTTCTGATGGCCACTGCGACAGACAAACTGACGGACAGAGAGTATAGGGGCAGATAGACAGACTTGCTCTTTTACAGAAGTAGAATAGGGACCGATTTCGTCTTAAACTAGTAAGCGATTCTTCTGAGAGATGTCAGGCAACTGGCCAGTCATCTGGCGAATATGAGAGCGTTGTAGGCCAAAATGCAATATTAATTCCTCGTTATTTCAAACCTTCTGAACTACATCATGAATCCTTAATAACGAGTCCATGCTTTACAAAAGCATAGTTGGTTCCTAGATCGTTCAGTGGTACTCAGAGATATTTTCTCGAAATCGACGAAACTAAGAGAAATATCTTATTTTGAGATTTTGTTGACCTGATGTTTAATGTTTTCATAGAATATTGTTCATTGCATAAACCCAAACCCCTATTGAGTTGACAGGTTTGCTGCTTGTGTATTCTTGTCGGTATTTGCGGTTTTGTTTAACAAAGGAATGTGGAAAAACTTCTGAAAAGTACCATTTTCAGTCTGGTCTTTGAAAGGTCACAAATTGAACCGAATCCATAGATCGTTGATGTTTGGAGAAAAAAGATGAAACGCAACGAATAAATGATGCAAACAAAGGAGAGATCGACTCTAGAAAGCGTAACGAACGAAACGTTACATTCATCTGTCAGAATCATTCAGACTTACAAGATGAAAGATTATCCTATGAAAAGCACATGAATTGCATTCAGTAGAGGGAGTGGAATGAGCCATCGTCAGCGGCAGAAGATCGAGCGTGCACCAGCACTTTCGAAAGATATATTAAACGCCTGAAAAAGGCTCCTATGAAATCTGTTTGCTCTGCTGTCCTTGAGAGGGCGTCCGAATGCGCGCTCTGGCATGAATGATAGCCGGGTTTCTCATGCAGATTTCAAAATTAGACCTCATAGGCGGCGCAGCTGAGTGCCGGCATTCCTATACGGGTTCGAGTCCTGTCACAGACAATCTTGAGAGAAGTGCTGAGCTTTTGCTGGCCCTTTTGTATTGTATTCAAATGTCTGTAAGAATAAAGAATCTCACAGGTCAGTCCAGCAGGCATTACGATCGCAGCTAACTACGCGCTAAGATTTCACCCAAGGATTGTTACCGCTATGGATCTTTTGTGTCAATGCACACTTTGGTGCATCTACAAAAAAGAAATCGATATCGATCGATTCTAATCTGTCTATCAATGTTGTCTTGTAGAGTATCAACAACGGCTATCAAGTCAGCAGCAATAGTTACTGACCAACTCCCTGTTTCAGTTTCCGATAAACCTGTCGACCATTAATTTTGCGCGATCATCCGGATGGACTCATCGTTGAACGTACTGACAGATAAGAGCTTTTTACAGGTAGTGGGATGTCACACATTTTATGTTATAATGGTAGGCTTAAGAATCTCCACACCATCTCCACAACCTCCACAAAAATCTACACATTTTTATGATGTTCAGAATTAAAGCAATTGTTCGGTGCAACAACGACAACAACAAAGGGTGGCCGTTTTCCGTTATTCAATTATATCTGAGCTCGAAGAGTCTCTATCCCCCTCCATCCTTCATTGTACGGTCATTGAATACGTTCTAATACTGCCTAACTATCAGTGCAAATTTTTGCTATAATTCCTTCTCCATGAGCCTCCGAGGTTTGTCATGGAAACAAAATGCGTGGCATGCGTTTGATCTATCGACTATGTATAGTCGACCTGTATCGATTTCGTCGCGCTACTTTTGTGGCACATTATCAGGGTGGTAATAAAATCTTGGGGTGTTCGACATTATTTTATTTATTTTTTATTTATTCAGCATACAATGAAATTCACTCGACAATATAAACAGAATCGTTAGTCATTACAGTGTGCCACCTAATAGGCAAGTCAGCGGTTCCCACCTTCCAGAACTAGGAAGACTGTGAGTCAAAGAATTCGCTGACCGCCCCTCCAACATTTTCAATTTTGAAATCAATTTCATCTAGGAGTTCCTTAAGGGAACGAAATAAGTGATAGTCAGAGGAGACAATGTCTGTGGAATAGGGTGGGTGGGAAACCGTGTCTGAGCTCAGCTCCTTTAACTTTTCACATGTGATCTACAAGTACCAGATGTTAGTTAATGGGCGGCGATCAATAATGGAGAGTTCAGGATCTGTCAAACAATCATACCAAGACCTTCTCACCACCCCCATGATAGTGTTAGTAGGGCAAAGTTTCTAGGCAAACTGTTTTGGTGTGAAGGTCGCTGAGGGGCTGATCCGAACGCGGGACCTCGATCCCCTTCACTCACGTGTCTCCATCCGTAGCGTAACTCACCAGCCTTTCGGATGCTAACATAAGTCCACTTGGATTGTTTTCCTGTTCGTTTCCCTCTCTATTTAACTTCTGGAATGGCTGAAACTTGAAACGATTCTTGGACGCACAATTTCTCCAACTCCCCTTGTCTTTTCCATTCTCTGAAGCAGGCGGCTATGCCGAAACGCGAGCCGACTAAAGCTTCCATACCGGTCTTGGCACGACATCTGTGCGATAATCCATCGTCTCTACTGTTCACAGAGTTGGAATGTATAGCCTTTTCCGAGAGCTTTAGGCGTTTCCTTATTGTATTACGTATTTTGCTATTTCTCAAAAGAGTTACGTTCCTGCTCTCGAATTTGACTTACCATCACAACTAAACGTTAGGTTTAGTATTGACCCTTTCGACAGAGATAGGCCACGCATTCCACTTTAGATGTGTCTTATTATAAAAGTGTGTGAAATTTTCATATTTCCTTACACTAAGGGCAGTAATCTATTCAGATCTTCCATTCTCCTAAATAAATTTCAAACGGAATTGATTGGTCTGGGTGCCAATCTAGATCGATGCGACTGCTAAGGTGATCTTTCATACCCATCTTCCTACACGCGCTATTGCCGTTTTTCGTATCGGATCTATTACGTCTGCGTCACCGAATGCAATAATAGAATAGTGTCGCGGAATGGGAAAACAACATTCAAGTAGGCCTGATTACCGGAGGAAGCAAACTAAATACGCACCAAATAGCAGGAAATATGCGATTTGTTATGAACCACGACGATTGGCTTCTTACTACTCTATGACATAGAGCCTACAATATGTCCCGCTTTCATAAAAGATTTTTAAAACTCTTTTGCAGCGTCAGGTTTAAGAGAGAGAGGTATATTTTATTACAGGGCACAGATCGCAATCGCAAGCGGTAAGATTGCAACAACAACACAGTAAACTAAGTACAAAGAGCTAGGAGAGGGGGCAACGAAACAAATAAAACGCAACGAGCCTAACGAAATCTTATTGCAATTAGACGTTTAAAAGAAGAAGTGACATGATAACAAGGCTCTCATTCTCAGAAATCAAGTTGTAGAACTGCTCGTGTAAATGAGGAAACTTTGCCTCACTTTTGGCCTTGGAAATGGCAAGTAGAGTCTGAGATGATCTCTTCTGTTATGTAGCTGTAAAAAGGACACCAAAAACCCAATCGGGTCAATGAAAATCCTTCCTGTCAGAATTTTGAACAACCTAACTAAATCGGTATCAATAAATAAATTAGGTATATTAAAATTATAGCATAGATTATGCATATATCAGATGAAATAAGCTGGGCCCATGTGAAGTGATTCGGAGTGTTTTGAAGCCATCGTTACATGCGCCAATGAAAAAACTGAAAGCATGGCACATACCTCAGAACGTCAATGTCTTCAAGCTTTCCTTCACGTGACTCTGCGCCATAGATGCGATAGAATGAAATGAAAGAATAAACAGCAAATAACGTAAATCACGATTGGTAAGTTGTTAGTCATTGTTAAATATGTGATGTCGAAGGAAACTATAGGAAAGCTCGTTTCGCCACTTCTTTCACGAGAACCTTTTGTTCTAGCTTCTCACCGCTGTCTCATAGAGTCATAGACTAAGGTGTAGTGTATTGCATTAAACTTACATATGATATACCTTGGGCGCGTGTAGCGCAGTCGGATGAGGCGCCGACTGTCGCATGCACCCGATACCACGTTCCTGATTCGGATTTCCCGGCCAGGCCAACCAAGCCTTCCATCCCTCCGGGGTAGGTGAATTGGTACCAGACCCGTCTGGGAAGGATAAAGCGCTGACTTGTTCATCGGCTGGCCACCGCAAGCAATTGTATGGCCAAATACGCATTCAAATCGCCTCCACGACATACCATAGAAGTAGAGTGCGTGGCGCATCTTAAAAGGGATTGAGTAACGCCGCCCTTTATCCTTTATTCTATCGTTTATTCTATACCCAGTTAATAAACCTAAAATTACAAGGGCAACAGTACAAAAGGAGTGGCATTGAACTGCTGTTAGAGTGACTGCCATCACTAATGGGAATTGCATTAGATTCGTGTAGGAGCGTATTTGGCATTTGGCGTAGTTGGCAGATGATGCTAACGCTCCACTAATCGATTTTTATGTTCAGATCCTACAAAGAGCAATCGAATCAGTCACCTTACGGTGTCAGTAAATTTGCATGAAAAGTATCTGGAAGGGTTAGTACTGCCGAAGTCACCAGTCACTGGAGCCCAATATGTGTCACCACAAGCGCCGTGGGAGTGGGACCCTTAGGCTTCATTTCTTTATTACCGCAAAATTGTTTATTTAATGTCATTTGGGCGCGTGGAGCGCACTCGGAGGAGACGCTGGTTGCCGCCTGCACTCAATACCAGGTTCCTGGTTCGGATTGCCTGCCCAGACTAACCAAGCCTTCCATCCCTCTGAGGTCGGTGAATTGGTACCAGACTTGTCTGGGAAGGATAAAGCGCTGACTTGTCCATCGGCTGGCTACCGCAAGTCATTGCATGGCCAAATACGCATTCAACTCGCCTTCACGACATCCCGTAGAAGTAGAATGCGTGGCGCATCTCAAAGGGAATTGAATAACGCCGTCTTTTATCTTTATCTTTATCAATACTATATGCTTAACATTTTCCTAGAAAACGGGGATTCTGATGGTATTGGGGTCCTCATGGGGAAAATGTAAACCACAATGGCAACTTCAGTGCTGTAACATGCTTTATTTATTTATTCATTTATTCAAAGCATAAGGATGAAACTTACCAGAATTTAAAATGAATGCGAAAAAGGGAAGTTCTATTAAAAATGTCACAAAGCAGTAACCAGACGTAGATAAGAGGCATTTGTCACTCTGAAAGCAGCTAGGAACAGAATTTAAGTCAAGAGCAATTTCTTAAAAACATGCATGGGCAAGGACAGGAGATTTTCGTTTTCCGCAAGCAGAGAGTAGAGCTCCGGCAGCCTTCTATATGTCAGAAAATCTGATCGTGGTTCTTTATGATTGATTAAATGCGTAGTCAAAGCGCGTGTCGCTTGCTTCTTTGAATAAACCATAATGAATAGAGATTAACTTGTCTATGTGTTCGTCCAAGATTCCATGCTTGCAGCTGACAGTGCACACCTCCGATCGATAACATTGGCTCTTGCTCACTGATGACTGTAGAATTTACAGATAATTTGTATTCATCCCTACCAAAGGGGTTTTACAACAATTCAAACAATTCGATAAAAAGATCAACATTTATCGATACTATTGATTTGGCGCACGTAATGAAGATGACAAAAGCATGATGGCCGCTTCGCCATCTTTACAACAAGCAAACGAAAAATTGAGTAGGCGACCAACTTTGATTGATTATTATACGCTTTGGACAGAGACCCAGAAACGGAAGGGAGGTAGCGTAGAAAGTGCGGTCCAGGCTAGTAAAAAAAGGCGGAATGAGCCATACACTTGAACGCAACACCCGAGCCTAGAACTTGGAATCGGGTAAACGCGACAGCCGGCGCGCCCACCGACTGCACTACCACGCGCCCTGAATATGTGAGCTCTTTGTGTTTCCTGTGAGGGCGTGACGAATTCAGATGTTCTTCTCTCTTAGACGAATTTGGGACAAATTGACGGGCAATTCTGCACTTTATTCTTCCAGCACAGAACTGGTATCCCACCTGGGAAGGTTAGAAAGTGGCTTGGTTGGTCCAGAAGTTAAATCAAACCTGAAAGCTTTTAGCACAGCGCAATTGACGCCTGCTACCCTCTTGGAAACATGCGCTGATAGAGTAGCGCACAGAAGGGGAGGCCCTAATTCTCATAGTTTGCATAGGCAAACGAAGGGACGAGTTCAATATTTCTTCATCTTCAGTAGCGAAATAAGCACGAGAAATGATATCAGCTAATGGGACGTCACAGAACGGAAGAGGTCCGAAGGCGAAGTCACCCAAAGGTGTCACGGCGCTATGTTCAGCTGCGCAGCGACGTCGTCTGTCCTTGTAATGTTCGTGTGAACATGCAAATGCAGCACGATTAGAGCAAGTGCAGACGGACTGCTCAGCTCCGTTCGGCTCGGTCGAGTCCGTCCGTCTCCACTCCGTTCAGCAGAGCCGCGCGGGCGTGTCTGTGGGCGAGTCAGGTCTGTCTCCATCTCGCTTTGATTGAGGCAATCCGCTTTCCACGACCCCCAGAGGGCATTGAGCTGAACACCGTCCGGGCGACGAAGTGTGTTAGACGAGAATTAGATAGGAGAGCAAAAAGAGGAAGACAACTGGAGAGCACGTCGCTGGAGGTCCATCCGATGAGGAGCAGCATGACGTCCTAGGCGGATTTATTTTCTTTGCCTGCTGCAGAATGATGCTGAACAGAATGATGAGAACGTCGAGAAAATTGGATTCCATTTAGACGCCGCTGCTACAAATCTCCAATGGGTGTTCACGTTGTTCTTGAGTTGCCTTCAGAAGGTCGTTAGAATGTTCGCGCGACAATACTGCCCAACGGTGGGTCGTTTCGAGACAAAAACAGGAGTCTTTGTTCTTTCGTTGGAACTCTCCCTCTTTCGAACATGTTTCAATGCAAAACAGGGCACAGCTTGTATGGAAAATTTTTATCCGATTTGGTATCCTAAGCTGTCCGTGTCTAGTGTCTTCGGAACAAGAGTCAGCTCTCGAAATTGATTCCTTGTTCGAGTTTCGCCGAGGTCAATCGAATAAAGGAGTCAATATTTCCGAAGTCAGTGAATTGGTACCAGACTTGACTGAGAACGTAAAAACACAGGCTGTTCCATCTGCTGGCCAGCGCCAGTCATTGCATGGGCCAAACGCGCAGTCAAATTGCCTTCACGACATCCCGTACAAGTAGAATGTGCGGCGCATTCCACAACTATCGGCCTTTGCCCATTTATTCTACTAGGTATAGCAAAAATAATATAGAAAAGGCAAGTATCGAACAGCCAACTGCTTACGACTATCCCACCCCTTTCAATAACTCGTATCTGCCTAGCTATGAAGGAGAGAAGGATAAAGGACAACGTTAATCAATTCCTTCTGGGATGCGCCACGCATTCTGCTTGTACGAGATGTCGTGAGAGGATTAGAATGCGTGTTTGGCCTAAACAATGACTTGCGGTGGCCAGCCGATGAACAAGTCAGCGCTTTATTCTTCCCAGACAAGTCTGGTACCAATTCACCGACCCCGGAGGGATGGAAGGCTTGGTTGGCGTGGGTACTTCCTTCGGCTCCAGGCTCCCCTATGCGTGGCTGTACTACGAACAGCGTAGAGATCCCAAAGGGATCTCAAAGGTGTTGTGACGATTCAGGAAAGGAACAGGTATACGTCTGTGATTCAAGATGATCAGTTTACACTCTCTTGTATAATAATATCCTTCAATTTTGCATTTTCATATTTATTTATTGTTTCATACATGAGTGCGCTCGGATGAGAAGCATAGCCAATCAGAAACAGAAAAATGAGACTGCGGTTCCAAGGAATCTCCCTCTTAGGCACCCTTAGTATATTGAATCGGAGACACTATGGAATTACTTATAAGCCGTCAGCCGTACTGCAAGTAACCCTATAATTCAACAGTAACCCTATCTGCACCAGTTGACCATGATGCTTCTTATGCAGAAGACTTGTCGGAGCTTCAGGACACGGGTATGCCGTCAGGATGGATAAAGCTAGCAAGAAGGGCACAAGCTTGCGGACAATTTAACAGCTTAATTGAAAAAGAGAAAATTTGATTTATTTACTTTTTTATCTAATTTATTCACAAACTTAATGCCATAATCCTTTATCATTACTCTATCTCTTGCACAACAAATAGGTATAGCGCTGACTCGAAATATACCTCACAAGGGATAAAAATAAGAGGATCGGTAGCTGATCCTTTTTCCTTGTACGATATATTTTGGAGCCATTTTAGAAGCTAATTGGAGTATACAGTGAGCTCTAAAAACCGAGTAGTCTGGAGAACAGTGCTTAAGCACTTCCAGACCAGTCTGACCAGTCTGAAAGTCTACCCATGAAAATGTGCGAGAATGAAAATTCCAAATTGAAAAAACATTTCACCTGTCAAGGTGCACGGATAATAATCGTAAGCTGGAAAAAATACAAAACAAATCTGAGAGCACAAATATGTATTTAGCCACTTTGTTTCACATAGTACAAGAAGCACTCTTTTTTCACATCTCGCCCGAACTTTCAAGCAACGAAGACTCAATTTTTTCAAAGGAAAATTAAACGGTGAACAAAACGTCACAAAAACGCCACAAAACGTAGAAATGAATTTGGAGCGGGGAATGTGAGGAAACCAAAGAATTACACGAGAAATGAAGGTGGTTGTTAGCAAAATGGTCGATGCTCGGCGCCGTCTCACACTATAATAAAAAACAAAACCAAAGCTTGCTGCTTTTCCGCATCTTAAAACAAGTCAAAATCATTTTTTATCCAAGAAAAAAATTTCTGAAACCTCAACTCCATGCGCAATTTTCTGTTCCGGGCAAACATTGAATTTTATCGAAAAATTATTTCCATCTTTTCAGGACGGGTTGATAATAATTCCTTTTGACTTTGAAAGTGTTCGGACTAGTTTTAAAAGAAAACACTTGGTTGCAGAAAACGACTTAGTTTAAATTCATATTAGGTGCTGTGACAGGATATGTACCTTCGTTAAGCGCAAACGATTCGATATTTCGTTACGTCAGAGATTGCATGGACTTCAAAAAACATTCGGTGTGAGCTGCTGAAGTAGAAATGTTCCTAGTCGCACGAAAACAGCTAAATCCGCACCGCGTCTCTTATGTTCAACGTTTCCCGGCAGTGTTATCAAATATAGAACTCAGTATTTATGTACTATGCCCCAGAATCGTAGCTAATTACCACTCATCTAAATCAGTCACATGGAATAGTAGAAAATTATCTTTACGATAGCATATAGAGAAGTGAGCACGAAACAGAGCGGTGCGGAAGGACACGAGTGACGAGGTCTAGCAAGAAGGAAGGCAAGTGGCTATTCTCGCAGGGCGCTTTACACTTGCCGTTAATCCAAGAAAAAGGAATTATTGTTGGGAACGTTGCTCACACGTCATACGCTGAAAAACGTCGACTGCTGTCGTCGAATGCGCCAAGTCACACACGTACAAACTCGGCGAGCAACTGAACGCGAAAAGCACTGAGGAAGGGCGAATGACGCAGGATGATGAGGTGAAGTGATTCTAGAAAAAAGGACAGTTTCAGAGTCAACTTCAACTCATTCACGTAAGTTCGAATACAAACTGAATGATTTGTTCAGTCGTGCTGAGGATGTCGCTAATTGGTACACACATGTCTGCACGCAGATGAGGCATACGCCACGCATATGTAGTTAACGAATTGAAAATTTGGGTATACATATATCGGTTGCTGGTAACTACACGACTTACGCAATTACCAACAAGCAGTATGAACTAGTATATTACTTCTATAATCTTCGGGCTATGAAAACCTGCATTTTTTTCCAAAGAATTATGACCGCTTAGGAACGGCTGAAGTCTGCGACACTACGATCAAGTAAAGAGCATGGCGCATCCTAACACTCTCTCACCTATTTCAGAAGCTTCAGCGTCGCGCTTGAGGTCACCTTCATTGCCAAATTGAATGACTCTGTGCTTGTTAGTGAACACTTATGGGCGCATGTAGGCACAATCGAAGGAGGCGTCTGCTGCCATGTAATACCAAAATTTTAATACCAAACTCGTCCAATGCCTTAAAATTGAAATAGTAGCATAAATGCCAGGAAAAATAAAAATACTTAGCTTCCACTATCAACTAGTAAATTCAGTTCGTTATTTCGGTCAAACACGCATTCATGATGGCTTTCAACACTCCTGAAAACAGAATATGTGGCGCCGCGTTCAACCTCGAAACGGTTCGGTTGACGCATTCCTTTATTTTTTCTTGGAGCCATAGACTAATAAGTTTCAAGGATTATAGCGCAACGTCTCGAGCGATTTCATGATCTACAGCAGAACATGGAAGCCATGAAGGTTTCTTCAAGATGCCACACAGTACTAACGGCTAAACTTATTGGATCGATATGTATGTATTAGGTTGTCCCATAAGTCCCCGCCGTTTTTTTCAACGATTCATTGCAGATTTGGCCGGCTGTCTCTTGTATAGCGCTGCATAGCTTTCGAAAGAGAATGATTTGCTCTATCAGAAAATGTATTGCATTTCTTTTTTCATCATGAATTTTGTCAATTTTAGGTCGTTGAAGTGGAAAGTGAAAAAGTGAAAATTAGCCATTTGCGCACTTGTTCTCTCCACTTAGGTTTGTAATTTTTTGCACAGTTTTTTATAGCTTTTGGAAGACAATGTTCTGTATTACAAGAATATGTGTTAGTGCTATTTGCTCATTTGTCCTTTATTGATTTTTAGGTCACCAAATTGGGAATTCCGACTTTTCCGCCCGAATTTTTACCCAAACTCCGGTTCTGTGGCTGACTTTTTTGCGTGGTGTTATATGTCGTTTGGAAGAGGATGTCTTGCTCAGTAAGAATTTGTGTCGCGTTTATTGGCTCCCGCTGATTTCTGTCGAATATCAACAACTGAAGAAGGAGCAGGAGTTGTTGGTGAAGACGATTTTTCTCTTTTTGGCATTTTGTTGATATTCAGTAGAAATCAATAAACGCGACATATATTCTTATAGAACAAGACATTTTCTTGCGAATGACATATAACACCAACCCAAAAAGTCCAACCACAGAGCAGGAGCTGTCGACAAAAACAACCATCCTCCTTCGGACGTCCCAATTTGATGGCCTAAAAATTAATAAAGGACAAGTGAGAAAATAGGACCAACACATATTCTTGTAGTACAGAACATTGTCTTCTAAATGCTATAAAAAGCTGCGCAAAAAATTACAAACCTAAGCGGAGAGAACAAGTGCGCAAATGGCTACTTTTTCACTTTTTCACTTTTCACTTCAACGACCTAAAAATTGACAAAATTCATGATGAAAAAAGAAATGCAATAAATGTTCTGATAGAGCAAATCATTATCTTTCGAAAGCTATGCAGCGCTATGCAAGAGACCGCCGACGAAATCTGCAGTGAATCGTTGAAAAAAAAACGGCGGGGACTTATGGGACAACCTAATACATACATGTGGTAGATGGTAGCTGCCTTAGTCATCAGTTGCTAGTGCTGCTGCAAGGAAGCTGGTCTATGGAATGCGCTATCCCATCTCAATCAATACTCACAGTTTGTTTGACATGAAAATGTTGGTTGATTTTCAAACAGATTTTTGAGAACCTAACTAGGTAGCCCGCAAGTCATTATATTGGCCAAGTATGCGCTCAAAACTCGTACGGTATTTTCCGTTTTAACCAGATTTCGTGAAGGAGAGAAACAATAGCTTAATTAGGTATAAATAACGTGGTAAAGAAACACATCTCTCGCAGAACTTAGAGCCTTCTAGTGTATGTAGGATGAATACGTGACCCATACCTACAACAACAGGTCTAAAACGCTTACTCAAAGACGATGTTGTGAGGATAATTAAAAAAATGAATGCTTATGCAGACATGGTTTAGAATGGATGTTTTATATTTATATTAACCTAGATTTCCCGATTTCCACTACACATTTCTTATACTTTAATTTAGTTATTCGAAGACTTTGTCTTAAAACGAATAATAATTATGATTGTTATTATTCGACTTGTAAAAGCTAATGAAAGGTCTTACAAGTGGAAAAAGGCCGTAATTCGGGATCGGATTTGAAGAAAGCTTTTTCATGAGTTAGGAGAACGAGGAAAAAGGGAATAGGCGAACAAACCTTACTGTAAATACGTTGGTCATTTCTGCTTACTGAGTATAAAAAGTAATTCGAAAGATGCGTGTCCAAGAAAGACATCAAGGTTTCCGTCGAGCTACATCTTATGCTCGTCGCCAGCAAAGGGCAGCTAGTTTAAGGCTAACGATGGTGATTACTGAGCGAACAAGCGAGGAACTGACGTCGTATGAAACAAAGCTACTTTACTCCAAAGCCAGGAACAGCGAGTAACTTGAGCGGGAGACTTGACATCAGTTGAAAGGGGCTGGCGATGTCACTGCGAGCCGCGGACACTTGACGATATATAAGCAAATAATCGACGACGATCCGACATCAATACGAGGAGTTGGATCGGATCAAGTCAAACATGCCACGTAGTGCAGCTTCGGACTAACAAGTAACAAGTAGCAACGGCCAGCGGGTTGTTAAATGAACATCGACGAAGAGATGGATATGGTTTCTGGATGATTGTACAGTGCGAAAGGAAAAGTTTAATTCTGATAGTACGGTATCCAGCTAAGTCAGCAAAGGACCAGGTCGTGAACGCCGGATCCAATTAGTGCTCATGCTTCGCGAAGAACACGATGACGGAAGGAGAATTGAGTGGATGGCGATCGATTTTGTTTGATTGTAAAGCAACAGCCGTGGTGGGTCCGACAAGTGAAAATAACGAAGCAAGAACATCAGCCGAGCGAGCAGCAGCAGCAGCGATGGCAGGTGAGCCAAGCTGAACCAGGTGAGCACTTCCACACCACAGGTGATGTCGTCGCCGTCGCCGAAATTTCTCACTTTACAGCCGTGTCACACACAATTGCTCGGCGACATGTCCGCAAAGTGTGTGTGTGTCGGCGGTCGCGACGGCGGCGGCGTCAACGTCGGCTTCGGAGCCATCGCGATTCCGAAGCGGACGCAGGGTTCAAAGATTGGAGCAGCTGAGGTGTTTCGGTCAGCTAGAAAGAGTGTAGGTGTAGCTCCTAGATTACTCCGGGTCAGATTCAGAGCACAGAAGGCTCCGTAGTATTCAGTTAGATTGACTGATTGGTTGATTACATGTGATGTCACATGCGGAAAAAACGACAAGAAAACGTTAAAAGGAAACAATCAGCGTAAACCCATAGGACATAATAAGAACATCTGAAAGGGCGCTAATCAACATAGCGGTTAAGAGAAACAGCAGAAACAACTAATGGCTACAAATGAATGCCGTATTTCAGGTAGACCCTTTTTGAATTTTGTTAAACTGCTAGGAACTTGTACTTTGTTGCTCAGTCTGGGGTACTCCGATCCCGCTTTGAAAGCGAAAAAGTAACGTTTAACAATAAGTGTCGATTGTTTGACCAATTTCCGCTCTAGTCTCACGTGAACATCTAAAAGTAAAGAATTTGTGAGGAGTTAGCCCTACTAACGTTTGCATTGTTCTACATGTCATAATGAGATCGTTCTCTTTTTTACTGAGCTGGAGCCTATCAAGATTTAAAATTTTGTTTCCAGTTAATCCGCGAGGAATGCTGCTGTATGTGAGCCCAAGAGCACGAATGAACAGCTTCCTGGTGAAACAATCCCGGAGCTTCTCTAACCTGTCGATTTCGGACTTCCTTCGCGAATAGAATGCACATGTGCCATACTCAAAAATTAGACGTACATAAATTCTACATGCCGGAGAAGGGAAAGACCTTTAGATTTGAGGGAGTTGATTAAGAGGAACAGCGTTTGTCCGGCTTTGCTAGAAATGTTCTTACAGTGTTCCTCAACGCTAAGGGTTGAGTCAAGATGAAAGCCGAGGTTGCTAACCAATGCTATCAGCATTTTCTAGAGCAGCTCCATTGACCTTACACGTGTGTCTGGGATACTAGGTGGAGCATTTTCGTTTTATCGACAGGTAAAGGAGATTTTCAGTTCATCGGTCTAACATTCAACACTAGCTGTGTCTTTGCCCAGTAACTGGTGAAAGGAAAACGATAGAGGAGGACGTTAACTAATTCTTATTTTGGAATTGCGAAGCTTTCTACCTCGACGGTATAACATAGCTTTTCTGAAGATCCTGAATTATTTCATTTTATACTCGACTGATTGTGTATCTGACGAATACTTGTAAAATTTCTCCATAAAGTGGCTGCTTTGATTGAATTGTGCTTTTGTAAAGTTTATAACTTGAAAAACACTGCAAATTGAGGCGAAATGCAGATCATCCTAAGAAATGCAGGTACTGTTTGAAAGGCTCTAACATTGCTACTACATAGTAAAGTTTTTAAAGATGTTTGAGGCTCTTCTTCTTCTTTTTCAGCGTTTTTCCCGCTTCGTCTCGGGGTCCGCCCTTATGGTGTCGTGATGCCACTTTTCCCGATCCTGCGCTTGATCAGGGTGGACGCCAGTTACTTTCATGTCCATGTGTAACGTTTCCGACCAACGCTGCTTCGGACGTCCTCCGGACCGCTTTTCTGACACTTCCAACTCAAGGCCCATCTTGCGGACGCTGTCTTCTTTCCCACGCAGAACGTGGCCGTACCATTGCAAGCGAGCTTTGCGCATCTTGTCCGCTATCGACGCGACACCGAACTTCTGCCGAATAGCATCGTTTCGAATGCGGTCCATGCGGGTGACTCCAGCCGTCCAGCGCAGCATCTTCGTCTCCATGACGCTGAGGCGCGTTTCAACTTCTATGGTCGCGGGCCAACACTCAGCGCCGTACATCGCTACCGCACGACTGTTCTATAGATCTTTGACTTCAGGTGCTCTGGTATCTTCCTATCGCAGAGCACGCCAGTCAGCGAACGCCACTTGGACCAAGCTGCACTCACGCGTGAGTTCACTTCAACCATCAGACCGCCGTCAGACGCTATTGCTGATCCCAGGTATTTGAACACCGAAGTGCGTGCAAGCTTAGTGCCTTAATCTTAATGGAGCCGGACTCGTTTACGTCAGGCGATAGGTGCTCGGTCTTCTTGACGTTCAATTTGAGTCCGACCTCGCTAGACGGTCACACCAAGCTTGCAGCTGCCGCTCGAGAACATCTTTATCTTCGCAAGCGAGCATCACGTCATCAGCATAGAGCAATGTCCATGGGACAGGATGCTGAAGATCTCGCGTAATGGCATCCATGACGACAACAAAGAGGAGTGGGGAAAGGGCAGAACCCTGGTGCACCCCAACAGAGATGGGAAACTCCATCGAGGTTCCAGCTGCAGCTTGCACTCTACTCTTTGGGCAAGAATAGAGGATCCGCACGCACTCTACAAGTTTTTCAGGAACGCTGTGCTGTCGTAGGGCGTACCATATAACCTCACGCGGTACGCGGTCGAAGGCCTTCTAGAAGTCGAGAAAGGCTACATGCACCGGCTTCAGCTTCTCGCGATGCTTCTCCACCAGGAGGCGGGCGGTGTGTATGGCATCAATGGTCCCACAACCAGACACAAAGCCGCACTGGTTGTCGGAAAACTTGACGATTTCACGAATTTGTCTAACGAGGATTCGCTTCAGTTCATGCTGTGCGAAAGCAAACGAATCGGACGGTAATTGGAGCGGTCTGCAGGACTGCCTTTCTTCTTCCAAATCGGAATCGTTGTACTGTTGTGCTAACACTCCAATACTTTCTTCTCCTTTACTACTTGGTTGAAGAACTCAGCCAACCACTCAGCAGGATACCAGAGCTTCGACTTCCAAACACCGGCCGCCAGGTCATCCGGTCCTGTCGCCTTGCATGGCTTCATCTTCTTTAGAGCCGCTTCTGTTTTCTCCACGGTTATCTTCTGAACGGGACCGTGAACAGAACACACAGAAGGGATGGGCGGGTGAGGAAATTCCGTGGAAATTGAGGCTCATATGAAAGCATAAGGTAGCGAAAATTCTGTTACGTGTAAACGGTTAAGATTGCGATCTACAATCGTCTGAGACCTCATCCTTAAGGCTCGATTGGTTGTGCGTGGGATGAACGCTTCTTACAACCTTGCCACTAATTGACCACCCTACCTAGTAAAGCCTCGATAGAAGTCGAAATTTGTGCCACCTTGGGGGGCACTCGCGAATGTCGGAGCTCTTCCCGATTGCGGCACCCCTGTAATGATGCGTCAACCACCTATGCACACCATTCACCCTGAAAGATCTCTACGACTAAATTTCCTGCTCAATGCTTTTGCCAATAATGTCCAACTTCTCTCTTCTTCAAACCTCGGCATTGTGAGTTGTTAGTCAGTTAAGTTCTTTTTTGTGCCAACACGAGGTTTATAGGTGGACCTTTATTTAGCAGGGCCTGATGTTTCGACTTCTCGTCGTCTTTAGAGGCCTGACCGTGGTGCATTAGTTTATTTGCGCTCTACTCCATCAAGCGCCTAAACTACCCTAGCATTTTGGACCTACTCAACGAGCACAAAAGGAGGGGCCAAGTGGGAGAAACGAAGTCACCAATTGGATCCACCGTAAGGGTTGATGTTCGCCCACGTTAGTTAGCCAGTAGGGACGAATGGGGCATACTGCGCACCACTGTTGCCGACCGGTCCTTCTACAGTTCACAATGAGGCACGAACGGCAGAAAGTCACTCGTAACAGACAGACACTCATTTCGGTTGTTCATTACTGGATTTCTTGCGAAAATCCAGAATGCCTCTAACGCTTTTCTCGCGGAAATATCTCCCTCAATGGCCAAAATTGTGCATTTGACCTCGTAGTCATTACCGTTATGCGCATCAATCCTATGTTTTCCAAGTGGGTTGGTGAGCAATCCACGTCGTTTCCCAGATAGATGTTCCCTTAGGCGTATTCCTAGTGCCCTTCCCGTCTCTCCGATATATTTTGCGTTACATGCCAGACACTCAATCTGATAAATTGCTCCAGTCTTTGAGCAATCGCCTAAACTACCACTTGGACAAATAACGCAGTTTTCCAAAATACACTGCTGATCGTAGAGCCTATTTCGAACTAACTGCCGCCTGATGTTGTCGTGA
This sequence comes from Heligmosomoides polygyrus bakeri, assembly GCA_947359475.1. Taxonomy (NCBI): domain Eukaryota; kingdom Metazoa; phylum Nematoda; class Chromadorea; order Rhabditida; family Heligmosomidae; genus Heligmosomoides; species Heligmosomoides polygyrus. Next base: position 17,249,243 of record OX375870.1, read on the forward strand.
GGAATGTTCACTAGGACAACGTCGTACTGCAGTTATGCCCTTACAATAGCTCTTTGAATTTCAGCAGTGACTCTATCGGAGATGAATGGTAGGACGAGAGGTATCTTGCCTGTGCGAGATCTATCATGAGAGTTAGCGTGAGATCTCCGGTGACGACTTGAAACCTTATAGTCGTTCGAAATGGCTATATTTGAAGCTAATCGTAAAGACTCTTGACGTTCACTAGGGCCCGTACACATACCAACTGCCGTTCGGAACATATTGCTGACAACAGCACGTTTCATAGCAGTGGGGTGTGCTGATCTTGCGTGAATCAGGATGTTCTTAGAGCTTGGTTTCCGGTACCATTTCACGCTAACTACTCCCTCACCGGACACATTCACTTGCGTGTTTAGATACGCGAGCCAACCATTATTGGGAGTTTCTCGAGTCAGCCTAATGTACTGAGATTGCTCGTTCAGTAACCTGAAACACTCATCCATTTCGGATTGTGTCGATGTTACGATGCAGCAGTCATCTATGTATCTGCAATACATTAGCGGTGAGCGGTCAAGCACCGGTTGTTCAATCCTACTCATAAAGCAGATAGCAAGGACCGGCGCTAATCGTTGAACAACGTTTAGGCCTCTGAAGACGACGAGAAGTCGAAACGTCAGGCCCTGCTAAATAAAGGTCCACCTATAAACCTCGTGTTGGCACAAAAAAGAACTTAACTGCTTTTGCCAATGTTTTTTACGACTGGTTTCAAGAAAGATCCTGGTAAAGAGACCGAGAAAGCTATACAGATCGTAAACACATAAACACTGTGAAACTGGAAGTTTACCAGGGAATTGGAAAAATTCTTATCAGCTTGCGGTCAGAGTTTCAACGAACTTTTTGGGCGAGGCTTAAATATTAATGTCAGTGCATTTCTATGAAGAACTTAAGGAAAAGCGTGCCCTCAGAAGTATAATACGTAGAGGAAGTGGACGGGTTATGCAGCCGTGAGAGTCTTAACAAGAGGAAGTGGACGGGTTATGCAGTCGTGAGAGTCTTAACACGATTGGCATTAAGTACAGCGGAATAACTAAAGAAACTCTATGGGAGTTTTTACTGAACAATGCGTCAAGTGCTCCTTCGTCACTGCTGTCGTAATATGTATGTATGCAACAGCTGGCTGTTGGTCCGAAGCTTGAAACGGATGACGATAACTCATCGAGCCTCGCCGTCATCCAAACGCGCTCGGTTTTCGGCGAGTTTTCGTGCTATCGGAGGCGCTCGACTCACTAGTGGTCTAGACGTTGGGATCACAGCTTTCATGCTGAGCAGCCAAGAAAAGTTTTGTAATGAGGCAAGGAGAAGAAAGTCTAGAAACCTTTTCCACGTTTGACTCGTTGTTATCCCGTAAGTGTGAATTAATGAGTCGTTCGGGACTTTCCATGGAATCCTACAGCTCAGTGCTCGAAAACTTTCTCTTGCATCCCTCATTGGTCAAAACATCACCGTGATGTCTCCAAGGCAAACCCTTGATTTAGGCATTAAACGATGAAGGATGAAGGACAATGTTAAACCTTTTTATGCGACGTGCAACGCAATCTACTTTCGCGCAGCCTTTTCAATGCACATTACGAGGAAAATTTGAATACGTATTTGGCCTACACAATGACTTGGTGTAGAGAGCCAATGAACATGTCAGTGCTTCATCCTCTTCAGATAAGTAGGGTGTGAATTCAATGACCCCAGACAGTTGGAAGCCTTAGGATACAAGGCGGGACCCGAACCAAAATTCTTCGAGCGACAGTAGACGGATTCTTCAGCTGCGTTATCATGCCCTTCAGGTTTGGTTTTAATGATCAGAAAATCCTTAATATAGTGTGGTTTGGGCACCGACGGTAGTGTACATGACTCGAAGGCGACAGATTTATTGAGCACTTCATAGACACGGGCACACGGAGGAGTCGATAGACGATGTCGGAGTCGCAGGGCAGGAGCCGAAGTCGTGCCAGGCCCAGAGGCCTGGTGGCGAGCCGCTCGGAGAGTCCGTCGAGTTGTAGAATATCGAGCCCTCGCGCGTCCAGCTGCCGCCTCCTGTAATCAGAGCTTTCATCTACGAAGTGACTCAGCTTAACGGAATCCTACTATCGATTGCCTCGAACCTGGTACTGAGAATTCATTAACTCTTACACCTCCCCCTACCCACAAATACGTCCGTCCTCGGACGAGTGTTTTACCGGAGGTGGTGGCAATCGATAGTGATCGGTAAAGAAAAAATAAATAAAAGAAAGTCCCCAAATCTATCCCGAGTAGACTACTAAAAGGAAAAGTAAAAGAATGGTATAAATAGATGAAGAAGAGAAGAAAGTAAAATACTCGCCTTCGTCAGTGTTCTCCTACGCGAAGACGTCGGGAAGGGCTGCGGTGCTAACGACGATCCTCGCGTCCTCGGCCCAGCGCACTAGGCGTCCCCAGTTCTGGAGACTACCCAGAGCCCTGCGGCTGCCCAAGATGAACTCACCGTGCCGGCACCTGGTGATGGCCACGTTCATCCTTTTGGGGTCGTCCAGAAACTCCCCGCCGGCTGGCGTGACATCAGTCCGTGATGTGAGGACGATGACGACGTCCATTTCCCGTCCCTGGACTGAGTCCACCGTATGGAGTGCGACGCCGCGTCGGGCAGCGTACTGGGAGAGTAGTCGTTGCTGCTCCTTGTAGAATGTCACTATGGCGATCGACGATGGTCGCACCTCCAGCGCTAGCAGTTCGCGCACGATATCCTTACAGCAGCCGGCTTCGTCCTCGTTCCAGTAGGAGCCTGATGGCGACAGGTAAGAGGCTCCCTCGATGTCCACGAAGACTAGCGGTATAGCCGGATTCGGGAGTCGGAGTCGATTGGTCACAAGACGACGCTCTCGTGCCTCCGTACCGCTTATGAGTGCTCCGCGGTAGAACAAGAAATTGGGTAGGGCGTTCAGCGCGGGATGAGCCCTGAAGGTGGTGACGAGGGGGGCTTGGGGAACATTACGGCGCGCCAGGATGTCCATAACTCCTCTGGCCCCTAGCTGGGCCGATCGCGGGCAACGAACATGGGGTTGAAGCTGGTTGACATCCCCGATGACGATGTGTCGTGCCTGTGGGAATCGAGACGCGAGGGCCACGAAGGCTGGTTCCGGGATCTGAGACGCCTCGTCGCTGATGAGGACCGTGCAGGTAGATAGCAGCTCGTAGAAGAGCCCTCCTCGGCTGGTGGTATTCAACAGCGAGGCGGTGGTCATGCAGACGATGGATGGGAAGCGCACTCGAAGCATGACCCTGACCGCGTCCTCGGTGGCGTCCGAATTATCGCGTTCTGCGATTCGGTATTCCTCGCGCTCCTCGTCGGTGAGGTTGAGAGCCGCATCCGGGTTAAACAACAATATTTCCAGTAGCCGACGACCGTCACTATATAGTTGACAGCGGTGCGCCTCGTCGGCTTCCATCCTGTCCCCATACCGTTCGACCAACGACTGCAAGATTGTGTGTAAATCCACCGGCGTCGTGGGGGTTCCGTCAGCCAGAACCGAGTCGGCTACAAATCGTAGAACTGACAGCCGTCGGTAGTCGTCGAAGTGAAGCAGGGTCTCCGTGAATTGGGCACAAGCCACGTTCGTCGTTGCGGTGACGATCTCGAAGTTCTGATCAGTAGCAGCGATCTGAGCGGCCAGGTAGGCGCGGATGACTGTCTTCCCTGAACCATAGGCTGCCTGAATCACCAGGATCGGGTGGTTGCTCAATCCCATTTGTACAGCTCGTCGTTGGTCGTCCCGCAGGTGAAGTGTAGATCCATGCAGACGGAGTGACATTGGATGAACTTCGACAAGATCCGGAGATTGGCGAAAACGCAGGCTTCCGTACATCCATTCGAAGACCGTGTTCGCGTGGCAGTTGGTGGAAGGACGGAGTTTTGCGAAAAGGGTCTCCTCCGCCAGTAGGTCGAACACTGGGTCGGTCCCCGAAGGCGCTCTATCCAGAGTGATGCAGATGTTCACTCTGCGGGTTCCATGAGACACGTCGCTGGACCGCTCGATCGCGCGGACGAGTGCTGGATGTGACCGCGGTGTAGCATGCAGCTCGACATGTAGCGTCCTGGTTGCATATGTGAACTCCGTCCGGGCGATTACCATGCTCGAGACGTTGCGAGAATCGACGATCCAAACCTGGGCAGGGCGTTGGCGGGTCCAACCGCTTTCAGCCGACATTTGCGGCACCCGGATCTGAAGCCGGATTGGGTAAGCCGCCATGCTGGGTACGAAGGCCGTGAGGCGACGAGTGCGCTTGTCATCCGATTGGAAGTTGGTAGCTGACAGTGCAGCGCAAGCCACGTTGAACAGCTTCCCCATGCGGCGGCGAGCGGTATGCGGGTGCAGGTTATAGTTGGCGAAGTCTGTTTCTCTGTCGTGGATCCACTCCTCGTCCTCGGCGGTGAGCTTGAAGACGGACAGAGGTAGTATGCTTTCGGCCGGATGAGCGGGAAGAACGTTGCGGACGGCGTTGACTAAATACCACTGAGCTTCCTGAGATACCGGCGAGTGTGAAAACCGTATTGCGGTAGAAACATTGGGTCGGGCTTCGGCTCGAAGCAGCTCTTCACGGCGGACTTCTGAAAGACGGAAGTTGCAGATGGATGGTGGCACCTGAATAGCTTCGCGGCTGCCCTCGAAGGCCGCCCGGAAGTCGCAAACGTCGCCGTCCCTGCTAGAATATCACAAAGAGAGAACCATTCCCAGGATGTTGCGAGGGGCTGACGGTGGCGGTACCAGTATGAATTCGTGGACGCGGAAAAAATACGGGGTACCGGTATCCAGGATCGTTGACCGGGGGATGTCTTTTCATTCCACACAATGTTAGTGTTTTCTGTCAGCCATTATTCAAAGCATTACACATAGCAAAACTTTAGCCGATGCCGAGTAAAGCTGGTATGAGGATCATTGCGTCATAAACAGAGCATGGTGTTTGCAACAGAATGTGTCTTGATAATCCTCGACAAATCATGAAGACCAGGGAAGTCGAAGAATGATTGCGAATCCATAGCTTTGCTGACATTCTAACACTGAAGCTTAGACAACTCGGTACATGAAGGGTTTTTCCCCAATTAAATGGATGACAGAGCAGGCGCTGACCAACAAGAGGCGAGTGCACTGCCTACCTACTCAACCTGCCTAAATACTACTGGTTCTCTTTAACAGCGATTTCCATTTTCGGTTTCGATCTCTGCTGGAGCGCAGGGCTCTGAACCAGTCTGGCTCTCCGTTATCCTTCAATCTTACAAAACCTCCCTCCTTGGGTACGTAGAAATGAATGAGTAATCGTGGGTTTAATCAGCTTTATAATCCTATGATATTAATACTATTACATGATTACCCATGTGTATGGAGGTGAGAGAAGAAAATGGTTCCATTAACACTAACAGTAACAAGACAAACAAGGCAAATGCTAGCGAGGTGGTGAAAATGCAAAGAGCTAGGCCGGGGGCATACTTCCTTCGCCGCGATGTCATCGCGGCGCTCAATTCATGGCCATTTCGCCGCACGCGGTAGAATAGTCAAAGGAAACTTCGCCGCGGCTGCCGCAACAGTGGGTCGGCATCAGGGATGTGCGGAAATTTCCTTGAGAAAAGCGAACACGGAATACGGAACGGAAGAGCTCAAAGATGGGCGGAAACCGGAGTACGAAACACGGAACGGAAATGACTCGGAACTCATTACTTCGTCTCATTTTTCATGAATACATATCGATAATGGTAGTAATAACTAAGTTGTCCTAACAAATTAACACTGACAATTTAGAAAATTGAAAGGCAGCATGCGACTCTTTTCCAGCAACACATAGCATTAAAAATCTTAGTATTCGCATCTTTCTTAAGATAAATTTTCAAACACTAGTAGTGTAATAAATCGAAGTTTATGCGAAACCTTTCTGTAAATACGAAGAAAGAATTTTAAACGCAATGCATCCAGCTGACACGTAAGATGCCAAGGATTTCGCCGCTCATAACACTTAAGCGGTATTATTGAATGTCCCGGACCTATCCTAATTGGGAGGGGCAGAGCGAAGGTTACAGATGCGTTCAGAATTTCACGACACGGCAATCAGTCTCTGAGTTCGCGTGGGTACCATAGTATCATTTGTCATTAGCTGAAGCTCGGGAACAAACTCAAAGGAGGGAGTGGAGAGCCAAGACACCGCATGCCCTCCTCCGACTGGAATTGATCCCATGTCCCCTATGGAAAGCATTGTTAGCAGCCTAAGAGTACCTATAGAACTCCGATCCTGAATTGATGTTTCTGCCAATGCTAGGATTATTAGGGAAAAGGATACGTATGCTCTGGATAATGAATTTGATACTTGATTCAAACACCCATGGAACACTATTTGGTCTTACACTATCCGGTAGTACATACATCATTGCAAGAAAAGAAAAAGTCCAAATTGGTTATCACCCTAATTTGGCATAAAGATGCACCACTGGTTTGAAAGCAACACAATCACAAAAACGAGAGACAGGCATAGTTGATCGACTTCTTCAGCCTTTTGTTTAAGTCAAGAGGTATTTAGATGAAGGCAGTGTAAAGCAGTGATGAGTTACCATCTCAGTGAGTGATGAGTCACCATTTCCGTTCCGTCTTCCGCCTCAAAAGAGAGCGGAACACGGAACGGAAGGACTAAAAAAGAGCGGAAACCGGAATACGGAACACGAAAACGGAAATTCCGCACATCCCTGATCGGCATGCGCGATGGCTTCCCGCGCTCATCGCGTGCATGACATACTTTTTCGCGCCGCGCGCGCAGTTTAGCGTTGGTCCTGGGCAGATCGCCGTCCTGCTCCCTTGCAGAGCGATGAACGATGCGACGAGAACTGAGAAGTTTAAATTCCTACGCGTCGCTCTGCAAAACTCGTCGCCGCGATTCCTTCCCGCGACGGGAACTATGCTCGAGGCCTTAGTCACGCTCCGCTGCAATCCGCAGGCTCTAATCGAAGGGTTTTCCTAATGAGTTGCTAAAAAAGCTTATACAAAGCTAGAATATTTCCAGCAAGAAACGTGTTTCATGAGAAAGCGCCAGCGGACATGAAAACACGTCATGCTGACAGGAGAGGCCTAGAAAATGAATGACGTGGCAGAACGCTAAAGGCTGCCTCAAATTCCGTTCCGTTCCTACAGCACTCGATCACCTTGACGTTCGAAAGTTGGCTCATACATAAAGAGCTTTCGATCATATGGAGTGGCGCCCCAATAGTGCAGCGACGTAAGAAATTCAGTGAACGTTTCGCTGTGCAACAAGGTCAGTCGTTGTTAAGAAAATGGAAACGTTGGCAATCATAGCGGAAAGTCCATCGAACTTCGCACTCAAGTGGATGTCCAGGGCAAGCCACACATTGTGTGGCGCCTTAGTTCGGAGGTGACAAGGGTCAGCTCCTCCGAACCAGGGCCGTCCAGCATCTAACCTTTTTGCTACGATTATTTATTAGGTAGGTGCAAAAGAAATGCAATTTTTTGTTGTAATGGTCTTAACACTATTTTTCAAGTAAACTAAGATTTTTCCATAGGGTATGACACATTGTTGGAAATCCTATTATATACGCTTTCCAAATATGTTTATGGAATTCCATTTAAGTCGCTTATTAAAAAACAATTTAGTTTTTTTATTTTAAGACGACCAAACGCGATTTTCGTCAAATTTAATTCTGCGGGTTGAAAATGGACCGGACATCAGCTCAAACTTCTCGAAATACCAACGAAGTACGGGGCTAGGGAAGTATCAGCGAATGTAGAGGACAACGTTCGTTTCAAATGTTTCACGCCGGCAACACCAGCTTCGAAGGCGAACCACATGGCAGCCGTTGATAATGATCCATAGATGGTGTCAGTCCAAGTTGATCCGAGCAAAACCACGCGAGACATTGCCGAGAACCTCGATCACACTACAGTTGTTCGCCATTTGAAGCAAACTAGGAAAACAAGGAGGCTAAATTGACCGATAGTCAGAAAACGCGTCGTTTTGAGATATCGCCGGCCCATCTCTTGCACAATGCCAACGATCCGCTTCTCGAATGGATTGGGACCGACGGGACCTGGATACTTTGTGATAAGAAGCGACGTTTGCATAGTGGGTGAACCAAAAAGTAGCCATTCGACGTCATCCAAAGGCGGAAAAATTTAGCCCTTAGACATTTGAAAAAAAATATTTTTTATATAAGCGACTTGAATTAAATTCCATATACAACATATAATAGGCTTTCCTATAATACCTTATGAAAAGTCAGCTTATTTGAAAACAGCCGTGTTGAAACCAACAAAACAAAAACTTCCCTTTCTTTTGCACCAACCTAATGGTGTTATATTGAAAACGTTCTAAGACTACGAGAACCCTTGCTTCGATTATGATAAAACCAGATGGTTAAAAATGCATGGATGCACGGTCGCAAATATCATTCTGAGTGACAAATCATGCCTTATTTTCTTCAAAGAACTGGTAATTTGGGATCTAATTTCTACGAAACATTTTTGAAACATGAACATCGGTGTTCAATCCAACAATGAAAAATCATGAAAACCTTCTCGAAAGCGGTCAAGACAGTTTCACTAGGATGTTCATAATGAGATGTCCTTCAATGTACGGTGTTATTCCAAGGTGTCCGCAGTGAGCAGAGCTTTTTGGTCTTCATTCATTAGAGAATGGAAGAAAAATTGCATATTAATCATGTTCAATATTATAGCTGGAGTGTTATCTGTAAATCGTACGTATTTCTAGAATGGGATACTGACAAGGCTTGTAAGAAGCAAGCTTACTAAAAAACTAAGGGTCTCGGTTGCTAAATCGCGCATCAGCTCAGACTTTCTAACTTATAGGGCTCTCAAGTAGTTCAACCTTTTGCTTGGAAAGCACAACGACGTTAGGAAACTATCTGTTTAACCTTTTAGAAGGTGTCCCCCAAGCTGAAAGAACAAAAAAGCTGTTCAACTACGACGTACAGTGCTCGATGATAACACACTGTTTTACTCGGCCGATGCTTTCATTTGCGTATGCTGCTGTCATTCTATTCCCTAAGAACAGGGAATAGTATCGCTGCAGGATCGAGAAACCAATGTATGGATCCGAACCATTGGTTCAAATAGTCGTTGCTTTGAGATGTAACTGCTTGCTTTTCGGTGTAAAATTGTGTTCGAAGTTTCGATTTAAAAAAAGCGCCAGGACTTTTGTTCCACCCTAACAGTGTTTATATGTCGTTGTGTTCTTTTGCTTCTAAATATATTACCTACGTGGAAGTCCTGACTGTACCTTGAATAAATAAATAAATAAATGAATAAATAAATAAAATCGCCTCTCTACTGTAATATACCTGCTTACTTCAATCTGCTGGGCGCGTGTAGCGCAGTCGGAGGAGGCGCCGACTGTCGAGTGTACCCAATACCAGGTTCCTGGTTCGGATTTCCCGCCCAGGCCGACCAAGCCTTTCATCCCTCCGGGGTCGGTGAATTGGTACCGGACTTGTCTGGGAAAGATAAAGCGCTGACTTGTTCATCGGCTGGCCACCGCAAGTCATTGTATGGCGAAATACGCATTCAAATCGCCTCCACGATATCACGTAGAAGTAGAATGCGTGGCGCATCCAAAAGGGGATTGAACCGTCCTTTATCCTTTTATTTCAATCTGCTACTACAGATCCTATTCTTATCCTTTGTGCTCATACACCTTTATGTTCACCGATTCCTTGAACATTTAGCATAAAATTTTTTATGAAGGGTGGAGGTATGGTAGTTGCCTTAATATAAGCATCAGTAGCATATTAACTGTTATACAGTCATAGCAATACAAGTAAAGTTTTTTCAATCAATACAGAGAAGCTGGTGCTATACATACTACTTCAAAGAACGTCTTCCGGGTAGGTCAATATAAAATAGTCCTTTGCTGTTGCCTGTTGCATGTCAATATGTCTGCAACACTGCATGGATTCACAAGTCCGACATTAATCAAGGCGAAAGGCTAGACGAATCGCGGAAACGTCATTTCGCTTCAACTTCGTGCACTGGCCCTCAGCAGTGACACTGGAAAAGATTCCCAGCGAAGGCCTCACTTTAGCACTACGTTTCCGTGTAGGGATGAGACGATGACTCGTGATAAGACTGAAAAGGCGAAGCACAGCACCGATAACAGAGTTTCCATTCAACTCCAGCCATAATGCTGGCCACTTGGTTAGCTTCCGTATTTCTTCTTTGTGGTGAGTCTATCAACGAGCAACTGGGAATGTAAAAAAACCTGTTTTCAGCTCGATAATATTATTCTTTTGAGCTTCTATCCGTTTTTAGGCCTTGCACATGCAGCATCGGAAGGAAAAGATGAGCGATACACCTACAACCAAATGTGTAAGGTTGACGGAAAGCTGACGGTGCTGAACGGTGGGGTTTCCATCTGTTGAATTTTCATGAATAGTGAAATGTAGATCGAATACTGCTGGATCGAATACTTGATACTGCTCCATGTTTGCCAAACAAAAGTTCCGAATTTTCAAAGAAAGCTTCATCAAACGTTTTTTCGCTAACCAGCTTGCCTTACTAATATGGTACCATACCCGTACTCTTACGTTCTTCTTTGGTGTTGTCGTAATCGTTCCATTCTTGTTATCACCTACTACTACGGCACGTTATCGTTTCGGACACGGGCACTTTCCAGAGATCAGATTTATAAGAAAACTGGAAAACGATGAGATTTAATGGAGAAACGATGGGCTTCTTCTTAACAATAGAAGTGTTCACTTTTAAGCATAATGAAATCACCTAAAAAGGTTTGAGAAAATCTGCTTGAAACCGCAACGAAGCAGTCCAAACGAATACTTGTAGTACTAATGCAAGAATATATTTAAGGAGGCCATTCTTCTTCAAACGCGACCATGTATAAGAAATTTTTTGATCACGCTCAATTCTGAAATATTGGAGAAGTTTTTCTGTTGTTGATAAAAATTCAGGATAGCATAAAAATGTGTTCATTGTGTACTAACCAGCGCAATATATCGTCTTTTGATCCACCTCGCTGCCGGTTGCTCTTCACCCTTCCGTTCTTCAATTGTTTTGTAAATACAAAATGACATGAAGAGCTCCATACATAGCGTGCCTTCAGGTTTCGACTGCCGTGAGCAGGTGGCCGTGGCGAAATGGCGAAACTCCGTAAATGTTTCAGGGTTCGTTTTAAACCATTGTTACAAAGTAAGCACAGATATTTCTTGAGGCCTAAAAATAACCAGCAAATGCTTGAAAACATACATATATGAAGAGATATGTTATGAAATTACAGATGGACATTCCTTGAAGTAGAAACGCAGGCAAAGTTCGATCCCGTGCTTCAGGCCTATGCTGCTGGATACCTTGAGGGTGAGGAGTGATGATCGTACTTCATCTCAAAAACTATAAACTTTCTATGTCAAGCTAACCTATTTAGGCGTGTTGTCTCGCCAAGTGCTTCACTATCACATCCAGAACACGGCAGAGGACTACTGCAAGAATTTCACGCAGTACTGCAAGCGGATGACTGAGTTCGTCGGTCAGAATCAGGACTACATCAAAAAGAAGCTTCAGACAACCTCCAGGGACGATATGTACTGGTCAGCTGTGAGTGAACTAAACTAGAAGCTCTAAAGTTAGCCCCGTCGAAAAACTTAATTAGTATTTAACTATTTTATGGCCAAAACGTAACTTGAAGTATCACCTGCATCACCTGTGTCCAGTTGATCATCGACTTGCTCGAGCTGGCGCCAGCACCTCTCCATTCGTTTCTTTCGCGTGCCAGAGTGCTCCAATGGATCCTCCTCGCTTGAGGGACACGAAGAACGTCATATCGGTCGTTCAGGGCTTTCACGAAGAAGTCCGACCAAGCCATTAGTGGGCGTCCTGGTACTCTTTTGACATCCCGCGAAATCCAGTCGGTAACGGATCTCGTCCAGCGGGTGTCTGCGAAGCGTATTCCGTGGCTGGTCCACATAATTTTCGACAACTTGGCCCACGCGACAGCGTCTCTGATCTTCGAACGTCGGCGAAGCTCGGAACTCCGGAGGCCTTCTCTCACTTGCGTGAGTCGTGTCACTCCGAGCATCGTCCTCTCGATTTCACGCTGATCGCGTGTTCATCCTGCTTTCGTATAGCCCAGGTCTCTGAGGCATATGTTAGGGCAGGAAGAACAGTGGAGACAAATAGGTGGGCACGGAGTCGGACGTTCTTCGTCTTCTTCGCGACTTCTGCGACGCTCTTGAAAGCTCCTAAAGCCGCTCCCTTTCTCCTGCTCAGCTCCGGCGCTAAATCGTTGGCCATATTGACTTCGTGACCCGGATACATGTAGCTGGAGCATTCGGAGATGTTCGTTCCGTTGAGCGAGAATGGGGCATCAGAAACCCATCCGTTCTTCATGAACATCGTCTTCGTAAGATTCAGCTGCAGTCCAACGCTTCCACATACACGATCGAAGTCGGCCAGCATTCGCTCCGCCTGACTGATGCTCGGTGTTATGAGCAGATATCGTCGGCGAAGCAAAGATGGTGCAGTTGCCGGCCGTCGACCTTTACTCCCATGTCTTCCCATTCTAGTTCGCGCATGACGTTTTCGAGGGTGACGCTGAAGAGCTTCGGGATATGGTATCCCCCGGCCGAACCCCTGAGTGAGCAGGGGGTTCCTACTCAGCTTCAGGTTCGACGGAGTAGAATGCCTTCTTCAGGTTGATGAACGTAAGGCACAGCGGCAGCGTGTGCTCTCGAGACACTTCGATGAGCTTCGTAATGGTGTGTATGTGGTCGATCGTGCTGAATCCTCTCCGAAATCCTGTTTGTTCGCATGGTTCTCCTTCGTCCAGCGGTCTGCTAATCCCTGATCACTCGAGTGAACAGCTTGTAGACTACGGACAGCAGGCAGATCGGGCGATAGTTGCCAATGTCGTGCACGTCTCCCTTCTTGTACAGCAAGACGGTCCTGCTGGTCTTCCACTGAGATGGAACCTTGCACTCCAACAGGTAGCGTGTGAAGAGCCGCGTCAAGGTGTTGATGAGCGTTAGCGGTAGATTCTTCAGGTGTTCGGGTCTGATCCTGTCGGGACCGGGTGCTGTACGCTTCTTCCGCGATGAGATGAGGTGTCGGATCTCGGTAGAGAGAACAGAGGGAACGACGTATCCATCCTGCGGAAGATGGCATGGGAGATGGTGGACGTGGCTATCGAAGAGATCGGAGTAGAAGTCGTGGATGACCTTCTCATGGTCCTTCTGAAAGAGGTGACGGTACCGTCAGGATGCCGGAGAGCGGTCATCTTGGTCTTGAAGTTGGCGAAGTTCCGGCGGGCACTGCAGATGTTCAAACCTGCCTCTGCAGCTTCAGCCAACACTTCCGCCCTTCTCTCCTTAAGATCCTCCTTTATCGCCGCAGTGCATAGCTTCGCAAGCTCGGACATCATTTGGTAGCTACCTGACGCTCGTGCTGCTCCACGCTGGCGTACCAACTCGAGAGTTTTAGGAGACAGACGTCTCTTGGTGGTCTTCAAGCTCTCGGCTTCCTTAGCACTATCGCAGAGATAGTGCACGAAGCGGTCGTATTTCTCGTCGATGTTGTCCATAACGGTATCTTCCCAAAGGCCGGCAAGTGAGGTGTACATACATGTCCCAGTTGACGTTTGTTCTGGGACTCCTCTTCTTGAACATTGCGGCCTTCTCTCCTTGACGCGAAAAGCGGAACCTCGTGCGAAGGAGGCGGTGGTCCGACCCCGTGTAGAACTTGGGGCCATCGGAAACGTCGATCAGGCAATAATTGCGGTTGAAGATGTGTGGTCGATCTCGTTGTGGAACTGGTCACCGGGGGATTGCCAGGTCCATCGTAGGGAGAGAGGCTTCTGGAACTGTGAGTTTCCATGGATGGTCTTGGTCGACATGATAAACTCAGACGGCCTTTCACCTTGCTCGTTTCACTCAGGCCGTGAATTCCGATGTGAAGTTCTTCCGGCGACCTTCGTGGCACGATCTTGGCATTGGATTCGCCGACGATCACCTTGTAGAAGGTGTGATCTTCCTTATAGAACTTCACCAGCTTCACGTAGAAGGCTTCGACCTCTTCGTCGTCGTAGTCGGACGAATACAAGTCAAAGCGGGCACGGAACCACATCGCTTCAGTCGCAGACGTCCGATTCGGTTTGTCAGAGACTCGTACGAATCGATGTTCATGGCCAAGTGCGTGTTGACGAAGACACCAACGCCGCCTACTCCTCTGCTGTCACATGTTCCGAGGAACAGTTCTTCTCCGGAGTCGTAGGCGGCGTGTAGGGGGTGGTGTCTTCTCGTCTCGGTCAGTCCGATGACGTCGTACTTGATCTTCCTGGCTTGCATCAACAGGTCCTCGACGGATGCTTCCGATGCGAGGGTGCGGGCGTTGTAAGTGCAGATCGTCATCCTAGTGCTTCTCAATTTGCGCAGCTTGGTTAGGCCCTGAGATTTTAGCAGCCTCCTCTGACGCCACGGGACTTGTTGGGCCGTCGATGGGGCGTTCTTATCTCCGGGACACGGCCCAACAATTGCAAAAGTGGGCGGAACCACCTGCCGAGCTATCAGCACCTTGGTCATCTCGGTCATCCGGTCATCCTCTTTGAGGCAGGACGTAGTCTCGCAGCTCGGCAGGACATTGCGGGAGCTGGTCAGGACATTGCGGGAGCTGGGCAGCACATTGCGGGAGCTGGGCAGGACATTCTGCAGATTTCAGCAGGACATTCTGCAGATTTCAGAAGGACATCCTGCCGGAGCTGGGGAGCACATCCTGCTCGCTTTGAAGGGATACCCTTCCATGCACCACGCAGCACGTGCTGCGCAAATACGCAACCGAACCTGCGCGCACCCTTCAGTACTTGAGCACTCACCCTCACTCGTACTAGTACCTCCACCATTGGTAGTACTCCCACTACTACTCGTGCTCCTAACAGTACTCTCAGCACCAACTCCCACTACTTCTAGTTTTTTCACTATTTTCTACTACTTTAACTTTTGCTCCACCGACCACTTCTCGAACTTATAACTTATATCGAGTTATAAGTTCGAGAAGTGGTCGGTGGAGCAGAAGTTAAAGTAGTAGAAAATAGTGGAAAAACTAGAAGTAGTGGGAGTTGGTGCTGAGAGTACTGTTAGGAGCACGAGTAGTAGTGGGAGTACTCCCAATGGTGGAGGTACTAGTACGAGTGAGGGGAGTGCTCAAGTACTGAAGGGTGCGCGCAAGTTCGGTTTAGCGTTACATTGATGAAAATGCTTCTGTGATAAGAACATGGCGGAGTTATACAAATTTATTTACACCAACTTTACTACATTCGTACAGCAAAGCAAATACTACAACGATTTTAACAAAAATTCAGATCTTCAAAAGTAGAAATATTGCAAAAAGTGAGTATCAGGAGCTTCTGTTAGTGTTTGTTGCGGTCGCTACTGCGGCATAGGATCGTCTTCGCCATCCGAATTGGTCGCACTTGTGGTAGGGACCTCTATTTCGAGGTTATAGTGTTTCTGTAAGTATGTTACTTAGGAAAATCAGGCCAGTTGCTTAGCAGGCAGTATAAGCGGCAGTAATATTAATTATACTTACAGGGCGTGGTGTTAGAACGCCAAGTTTGACGACGTATTGACGTATGTCGGCCCTTAAACATATACTGCTTAAGTTCATTCAACTGTTTGAGCAATCTGATTTCAACTGCCCCAACTTACATGGCCCGCGATAGTGCGGTCCTACAGTAGATCGCCCAGTTTGCACGTTGCTTCTTTCGAATCTCGAAGGCTTTTTTCCTTGATTCATTGTTCCTTCCCAATCCCTTCCAGAAGCTGAATTTATAATAAAAGTTCGTATAACTAGTGAGCAGATTCCCTCTAGCTGATTTTACTAGAAAGACTACCTTGTGGGGGATCGCATAATGTCCTCGACATTCAAATCTAGCTCCGCTCCGAGTCCCATACCATCCAAGCAACAGCCTGACGAAAGATGAAGTCGGGTTTCGGATAAGGGGACTCAGGCTTATAACTCAAAGTGATGTGATGGTCAAAAACACACCTATGAGGGGTCCGATAACATTTTGCGGAAGGTTTCTGAGTTCATTACTTCTTCTATAGCGGCCCGTAGTTCTATAAGTGTAGTGTTGGATTACAGACGGTGGTTCGCAAGCCTCAAGATGTTAGGTGGTCACATGTGCATTTATTTTTCATTTTCAGTCATTTTCAAGGTAACCTACTTGGACGAGATACACCCTGCAGAAGTCGGTACACAGAGAGTTGTGGTCGTTTTTGGCGACACTTCTGCCTAGCGGTTTCCATCGCATCAGAAGTTCATTCAAATTTGTCGCATGAAAATAGAAACAGATATGAGCGAGATCAGATTCTTTTCGATCTTTTTTTACCTTAAAAGGCGTGCTGCCCTCGATTCTCCACGACTTACGAGGAAGGTCAAAGAGGTCACCATGGAGTTTCTCAAAGCGACCTATATAGGGTTGTAGAGCGTTGTCTGGGAAGCACCATAGTGGTTTCCAAATTTCCTGCGGACCTCTGGGTAGGTCAAGAATGGCAAAAAACTTTACCGCTTCAGTGCGGGCCGATAACGCAAAACTGACGCCTGAAATACTCTTGTCGTGCCCACAAATAGTCCTGCAAAAGTTATGGAGCTTCAATCATTGCTAGAACCTAGGAATTGATTAATTCCTAATTGAAGCGAGACGGCGCATTCACGGGAGGCGCGCGCCACTAGGATACCAGCGACTGGATGGCGGAGTGGTTAGCGTGGCGGACTTGC
This sequence comes from Heligmosomoides polygyrus bakeri, assembly GCA_947359475.1. Classification (NCBI taxonomy): domain Eukaryota; kingdom Metazoa; phylum Nematoda; class Chromadorea; order Rhabditida; family Heligmosomidae; genus Heligmosomoides; species Heligmosomoides polygyrus. Next base: position 17,266,033 of record OX375870.1, read on the forward strand.
GGGAGGGAAGTCGAGGGTTCGGCTCCGGCGGTGTGGTTTCTGCATTGCAGGTCGCACATCTTACGTTTTTGCCACCGTAAAGTGCTTTTCTGTCACCACTAGGTGTCATATTCGATTTCCAACCCTGATTTCAACCTTCTGTGATACGATTTGACTTCAAAACACAAGTCACGCTAATGAATATGCAATAAACTGCTTAACAGCTGTGGTAACGTTCCATAAAACACGCGAAGCAAAGCAGCTTCTGACACCAGCAACAGCGGATAAATGCCAAGGAAGAGCAGCTGGAAGCTTCCTGCCAGGACGTGTCGACAGGCACTTCATCGAAGGCGTAGTCTGTCGGTGTTGAGAAGTGCCCCGGATGCGTGTCCACATATCCAGCTGCCACCCACGCGTACGCAAAGCACCTAAATACCGGAGCGCAGGATTGCCTATACGTCTGACTGACCACCTGCAAGGACGGGTGCCTTGAAAATTGCTTTAAAAATTTAAACATCAAGTGAGCTGGTCCGAAGCGATTCATGATTAACTTCAAAATATTGTCTCTTGAGAAGCAGTTGAAATCCGAACGGAAGTGGAGCACATGTTCATGAATTCGTCGGATGAACCGTTTGAAAAGCCAGAAGGAGTATACATCGAGAGGCTGGTAAAGGCTCGTCGTTCCTGGCGGTCTCCAAGTCCGACGTCGGCGTATAGCATTGGAACAGCAGTGTACGAATGGGTCAGTGACGTCAGGGATTGCACAACACGAGACACTTGCTTCATTCCAATAGGTGCCAGCTTGACTAGGCGAGCAGCGTATGCTTACATGTAGCGCGCGTGGGTGGCAGCTGGATTTGTGGACACGCATCCGGGGCACTTCTCAACACCGACAGACTACGCCTTCGATGAAGTGCCTGTGGACACGTCCTGGCAGGAAGCTTCCGGCTGCTCTTCCTTGGCATTTATCAGCTGTTGCTGGTGTCAGAAGCTGCTTTGCTTCGCGTGTTTTATAGAACGTTACCACAGCTGTTAAACAGTTTATTGCATATTCATTAGCGTGACTTGTGTTTTGAAGTCAAATCGTATCACAGAAGGTTGAAATCAGGGTTGGAAATCGAATATGACACCTAGTGGTGACAGAAAAGCACTTTACGGTGGCAAAAACGTAAGATGTGCGACCAGCAATGCAGAAACCGCACCGCCGGAGCCGAACCCTCGACTTCCCTCCCGCAAGTCCGCCACGCTAACCACTCCGCCATCCAGTCGCTGGGACCCTAGTGGCGCGCGCCTCCCGTGAATGCGCAGTCTCGCTTCAATTAGGAATTAATCAACTCCTAGGTTCTAGCAATGATTGAAGCTCCAAACCTTTTGCAGGACTATTTGTGGGCACGACAAGAGCATTTCAGACGTCAGTTTTGCGTTATCGGCCCGCACTGAAGCGGTACAGTTTTTTGCCATTCTTGACCTACCCAGAGGTCCACAGGAAATTTGGGAACCACTTTGGTGCTTCCCAGACAACGCCCTACAACCCTATATAGGTCGCTTTGAGAAACTCCACGGTGACCTCTTTGACCTTCCTCGTTAGTCAAGTTAGCGGCGTGAAGTCGGAGACAATCAGGAAGGCATGACAAATTTGCTTTCGTTACATGTCCCTCGCTCCGTAACATCATCCCACGGTTCTCTCGCGCATACTCAAACACAGAATCTAACTGGAAATAGAAATAGTGTAGCCCTATAGTTTGTCACAATTTGACGAATTTTAGTTTAGAAGAAATGCTGACCGCGGCCGATATTCCGAGTATTGCATTTGCCTGTTGCACTACTATCGCAGTAAGCGAACGGACGATGGGATCCGATGACTCTTGCACATTCCAACACTGGGTTTGAAGCACTTTCGCCTGAGTCAAGTTGATCTTGCATTCCCTCATTCTGCCGGTTATCAAATTCTGAATCGCTGAATCGGGGTCGGATTCGACGTCATTTTCGAGCAGCATCTCGCGATTCATTATCAGGTCTAAAACTGCATTTCGTAGATGGACTGAATGGATTGTCATGGTTTCCATTTATACTTACGGGACACATTCCGAAGTGATCGGCGTCTTCTTTGCATCTTCGCAGGTGGCTCAACTATGGCATCCGTTTGAGGGGCGTCGACGAAGTGTTGGACTCATTTTCAGTTTCGCTCCTTATAAAACTCTCCTTATAAAAATTGATTTCACTGTGGTCGAAATAATCGCTCGACGATTTGGAACACAGACGCTCCCAGCATTGCTTAACCAATCAATTCTTAAAGCAGCAATCCCTAGGGATAGGGAAAGATCTATCATATTTAGCACTAATAGAGAAGGCCTATGCGTGGTGGTAGCTTTGCACCAGACACCGAGCCCTTACTTTCAGTGTTTTAACCCCAGAAATTGAGTCCTGGGCGTCTTCAGGTATTTCAGGTGTTAGACCGTTAGTTAGACCACGAAAGTCTCAAAGAGGGAGAGAGAGCTTTTTCTTAGACAGCTCTGAAGTGTGTTTAGAGAAGTTATCTGCTTGAAGGATTAGCTCCTTCACTTCTTGAAAGATATTTCCCTCCTATAATTGGTCGCAACGGCTTCAGTGTATCCTCCTAGACGTGTCAGTGCAACCGGCCTTAGCGTGGTGTGGTCGGTCTCAGTCCCTCCAGATTTCGTAGGCCGTATCGTGCTTAGATTCGTAAGCTGTTATCGTTCTTGAAGACTCGTTCACCGCGACCATGAGCTCATCATTCACACTTGAACCAAAGTATGGAAACATAATTCGCACCCGTTTCAAATCTGCCGGGCCGCGCTCGAAACCGCGCACGCAGGGGCCGGCCGGGTTACGGTGTCAAAGTCAGGAGTCGGATTTTTATAATACTGTATACCACAGTGCCCCCTCCCGAGCCGCTAAGCGCAAAAAAAATGTATGTACTGCAAATAGAATAGACGTAAGCCCTACATACATTTAAATAAAATACACTTCACATTAATAAAACATTTCATACTAAAACAAAGCATATTCTATTAACTCACCGAACTCGATGGCTGTCCTCCGATTCCGACGCCCTCCAAACTTGGACGGCTCCCCTCCGACGCCGATGAACAGCTGGCTCTAGGCTGCAACGACTTGACTCCTTCACCTGAAAAAGACAGGTTAAACGAGATCGAATAACGAAAATCCAAGTCCACTCCTGTGGACAGCTTTCAATTGTGTGCAGTGCAAGACGAACAATACGATTCAAATTCAAACTAACCCCCCCCCCCCCCAGCCCCTTCCCCAGCCCCTTAGCGCCCACAAACCCATGCACTGCAAGTAAAAATGTATTTAGGGTTGTGTAAGCAGCTGCTGCTTACACAACTCTAAATACATTTTTAAAACCACATTTCTAATCATTGAGAGAATATCCACTAACTCACCTAACTCCGATGCTGTCCTCCGACGCCGATGAGAACGTCGCTCTGGAACGACTCGTTCACCTGAAAAAGAAAGGTTAAACAACTTCGGTTAACAGACGATAACCGTACGGTACAGCAAAGAACACCGACACAAAACGCGAAGGACGAGAACAGTCGAGAAGCAAAATGAAACCCAAAGGGGATTGCACAATCCCCGCGAAAGTACACTGGATTGCGCAATCCCCCGCGAAAGTGCACTGACTCACCAAACTTGGAGACTGCCCTCCGACCTCCGCTGACCATCTGACTGCGATGACTCGTTCACCTGAAAAATAAAAGTTAAACGAGATCGAATAAGGAAGCAAACAAAAACCCAATTGCGTGCAGTGCAGAGTGGCCAATACGGTTCATATTCAAACTACCCCCCCCCCCAGCCACTTCCCCCAGCCCCTTAGCCCAGCTCCTTAGCGCCCATAAGCCCATACACTGCAAGCAAAAATGCATTTAGGGTTGTGTAAGCAGCCCTCTGGCAACTGCTTACACAACCCTAAATACATTTTCAGAACCAAATTTCAAAACACTAACACTTAATCCACTAACTCACCAAACTTGGATGCTGTCCTTCGATGCCGATGTGAACGCCGCTCTCGAACGACTCCTTCACCTGAAAAAGAAAGGTTAAACGAGATCGAATAAGGCAGCAAACAAAAACCCAGGTCCACTCCTGTGGACAACTTTCAATTGCGTGCAGTGCAGAGTGGCCAATACGGTTCAAATTCAAACTACCCCCCCCCCCAGCCACTTCCCCCAGCTCCTTAGCCCAGCCCCTTAGCGCCCATAAGCCCATACACTGCAAGCAAAAATGCATTTAGGGTTGTGTAAGCAGCCCTCTGGCTGCTTACACAACCCTAAATGCATTTGTAAAACTACATTTCAAAACACTACCACTTAATCCACTAACTCACTGCTCTCCGAAAGCTTGCGTCCGACACCGATGACCGCCTCGCTCTGCAACGACTCGTTCACCTGAAAAAAAGGTTAAACGAGTTAAAGCTTTCGAACAGAAGCGAACAGCAACGCGATCGACGCCAATCATCGAGAGGTACCGAAGAAAACCGACGCAAATCATCAACAAACAAAAAGCGAACTCAAACGAAGTGGAGCAACCCTCGCGCCAGTCGGAACGACCGCTCACACCATCACGAGACCCATTGCGTCACCTCAGGTTACTGTGCTTACACATGAGGAAATCGCGGCGGGACCCATGTGCGCGGCAGTTCTTGGGCCGTACCGGGGGGCAGTACTTGAGCAGCTGGTTTCCGAAACCGGCAGTACCTTGGCAGCACCCCTCTGGCAGTTGTTGGGCTGTAGGGCGTGTCCAGCCAATGGCTGGCGCCGACGGGAGGAGCGAGCACTAGTGCAGTACTTGCGCCGTACCTCCGGAGTACCTCGGCTGTACCTGTCGGTTCGGCCAGTCATTTCGCGACAGTGCCGTAACTCGGCAGGACGTCCTGCAATTCCTGCTCCGCCACGCCTCCGCCCCACTGACCAATCGCGATCGAGGGGCGGTCCCGCAGCATATCCTGCCGAGCGACGGCACTTTCGGAAGGGGGCGGAACCTACGGCCCAACAAGTCCCGTGGCGTCAGAGTCTCCGTACTCGTCCTTCCCATCACTGCAGAAATAGGGGCTCTTTCGGGGTTAGGGGGAATGAGGCCCTTTAGTGCTGCTGTGTTTGACTGTAGTACACACGGTAGCTAGTCAGGCTCCGTCGTGCGGGCAAGAACTCCGGACAGCCAGCCAGACTGCCCGAAGGGACGGGCGAGACTTAAGGCGGCCTCAAATCGCCTTACGATGTACTCCCAGTCTACCGAGTGCAAGCTTTGGCCGGGCCGACACAGTTACGATTCGTACTGGCGTAAATACATCCACGCACCCTGTGCATGAACGTGCCGCTCCCACGCACAAGAAATGATCCGACACAGCAGGAGCAAGGGGTCCATCTCCTGCATCACACCTGCTCCTCTGGACAGTATACGGTCGCATTTGGTTGCGTTTAATTCCCCTATCCACTACTTGGGGACGCTCCACGTGGCCCTGCGACAAGCGGTCCGAGATCCCTTATAACAAGAGTGCCCGAAGGCTCTCTATCGAGGAAGATCCGTGGATTTTGAGGCAAACTTTTTTCGATATACAATGAATTAAGCCATTGTTAGTGAAGAAGAGGAAAGAGAAGCTTTCAAAGTGATTGTTCGTAGTGAAATTTGTGGGTTAAAACCGATCTTTAATTTGCTTACAGACGTTTGTAAAGATTTTGCACTGCCTTCGTTTTTGATTGGCTATCACGTTCAGCCGGTTAATTATGGAAGAATTAAAAGCATGGCCGTTACTGGTTGCCCAATTCCGTTGCATAAAATGATAGGCCCAGATAGTTCTAATATGCAAATTAGCTAAGAAGCACCTCAAAATATAAACACCATCTTATCGTGGCAGATATAAGAAGTTTAATCCGTCCTTTGGCCTCTTCTTCCGCCCGTCCGTCCATTCGTCTGCGCGATTTAATGGCCGCAATAAAGACGTCATAGAACGGAGCGTGGTGAAACAGTCTGTTAACACCTATCGATCGACAGGCACATGACCGACGCCTTTGAAGGAGCCTGTCCCCTTAATTCAAACGACCAATCAATATCAATCCATGATATTGGTTTTCGCCACGGACACACCATCTGAGATGGGATATCGTTAAAATTATGGTCGCTGGCACATTCTATAGGAAAGTCGATTAGTCAACCAATGCTAATTATCTTTGTCGAAAACTGCCTTAAGTATGGTTATAAGGTGAACGAGATGAATTCTGAACAGTATACATAAATCATTTTTGGATATCCGGTTCGGATAAGCCGATCTGAACCATCCAAAAATCTGAAGCCTGCTAAAATAGGGTTACCCGAAGATTTTCGATGGGATCCAATGTATACTGGACAGCCTTCACAGCAAAGTAAAATGTGACTGGCCGTTCTAAATCAGGCGGTAGTATTGACTTTTGCTGGACATTGCTGAAAGTAGAAGGAGGACTGTTACAACGATGTTTTGTTGCGATCAAAACTTCTAGCGCCAGGCGGGACTCGAACCAGCACCTTCCTCTGACCGGGCGGCAATGCTCTACGCCATTACACCACCGGCGCTATTTGATCGAACGCAACATCCACACTTCGTGGGATCCATCAGCACTCACCCGTATATGGGTTGCGTTCGATCAAGCAGCGCCGGTGGTGTAATGGCGTAGAGCATTCCCGCCCGGTCAGAGGGAGGTGCGGGTTCGAGTCCCGCCTGGCGCTAGAAGTTTTGATCGCAACAAAACATCGTTGTAACAGCTTACATCCTCGGTACCAGCCAATTGAGGCTTAAAGAAACTGATTTGAAAAAGAGGACTGCTGGAAGGGCTTTTGAAAAGAGAACCAAAATCAGCCACTCAGCAATAGTATAAACAATAATGTTAGCTTACTATCGATTTTCAGGGGAAAGCCACAACTAGTATAATCCAAGTTTTACTAGTTTTCGGTTTGTGGGAGCAACATTTGCAATATGGAGTAAGATTGCTAATGCTGACTAATTATGGGCAGTATATAGGACGTTCTTTGATTTTTCTAAAAAAATCATCATTTTTGAAGAAAAAAAAAACGCTGTTTATAGGTTAATCGCACATATCACCAACTCACAGGACTCATTGATGGCTATGAAGCAAGGCCAATCGCGCCAGGTATCAGCTACGAAATGCACCCAGTACTGTAAGTTTGGACCATTTGCAGCAAGATAGATCGGTACTCATCGTTAAAGAGCCCTACATGATGAGGCCGAAAGTCGCTAACCATCGAAACCTTTCAGAGCGCCAGCCAAACACGCACCAGCTTTTAGGGCAGGTCTCATTTGCGCGACTTTCTAGTGGGTTTGGTGCGTTCACTACCCCTTCCCACGTAGGCCACAACAACGACTAGTATCGTCAGTTCCTGCTAAAACAGTGACACTAGTTATAAGCATCTGTGTTAAGGCTGATGAACTGGAATGGAGATTTCTATGATCTTGAGAAGAAGTTGAACAAGTCTCGTGATCCAGTGCAGGACCAGCTTGGAGGACGATGCTCTGGGTTGATCAAGGTATGTAAGTTAGTGATATATGGTGGGTTAAAACGTAGAAAGCAGGTTGCACCCTTGTCTTGATTTTCTCATAGGCGATTCTGTCCTCCTGATAAATGTCCTTCACTGAAAAGTCTATTACCACTTCCGTAGCTCCTTCTTATGGAGAAGTGCGAATTTGGAGACACTTTTAGATCCAGTATAGCAACGAAATACGACACATTCCGAATAAGCGCTCTCGATCTGGTTGCAATTCTGCTAGTCACAACGTGTTTCAAAACTCACGCCTTCGCTTAGCTTAATTAGGAGCTAGTCGACAGTATCGTCTTCATGGGGAGACTGGAACGCGTCAGCCAATCAGACCACCGACCGTTTATATGCCCACAGGGTGCCGTGTAGGCGACATTTATTCTGATTGGCTGGCGCGTTTCCACAACAGAATGCAGGCTGCATTGTCCACTAGTACCGTTAACTCAATACAGAAGCAAGCAGCTTGTAAAATGCCAGTGTTACTATCTCTTATTATAGGTAGCACCAAACAATGCTGATCTCTTAATCTCACAAGTGACGATGAGCGGTTTCCAGAACATGCTCCGAGTGCTCAAGCTCTACAAGTTCGGTTACGGTAAGAGGCAGTCTTGTGCTAACTAAAAGAACCGCTAACAGTTGGTGAATTCAGTAAACAACAAGTTAGAATAAAAGTAAACTATGATATGTCGTACTATTTGATGAAGTGTGATTGCTCCGAAAGTAGATAATAGGAGGACATTGACATCTCTTCCGCTCTTTGTGAACAGGCGTGTTTATGGAATTGAAAACTCTGCCATTTACCTTGATTTTAGATTGCCTATGGATTAATCTTCTGTATAATCAAGCCATGATGCTCATGTCCCAAATGAACATTGTTCAGACAAAGAGTTTTTCCCTGGATACGCCACGTCAATGGCTTCCTATCCTGGACTGTTGTACTCATCAGATGACTTCGCTCTCATGTCTTCAGGACTGGTATGCGTGAACAACTTAGAAGATGACTGAATACAAAAAAATCCTACAATAAAAGTAACTGTCGTTAAGGCTGTAATTGAGACAACTATTAGCGTCTTTGATGTCAGCCTATTCAACAACACCCAGGCCGTTGGGCAGGTTGGTGAAAGATGTTCAGTTTTAATTTAGCGGCCGTGTTTTATATACTGATAGAATTCTTTAAAACTAGGTAAGCAATCGTTTCGACATGGAAAAGAATCAAACCAAGTTATAACGCCGTCATAATTCAGCTGCCAACGTGGATTCGAGCCATTGTAGCAAATCAGATGGCAAGGGATGCTCGTGAATGGTGCAAGATTTACGCTAAGTACAACTCAGGAACCTACAACAACCAATGGTTAGTGAAGGTTATCGAGTTGTGCTTCAAAAAACCACTATGTAGCTGCGAAACTTTCTACTGGTGGACTATTTGACAACAAGTTTGATGAGGTGGCATCAATTACTTCAAAGATCCAGATAGTTGAAAATGGTTAAAAAAGTCATAGCGGGATGTTGACCTGGGCCGAGACAAGGCGCAGACACGGCTTAGTGCTTTCTGAGATTGGTTGGCTTATCGACGGTGCTGGCGCCTTTGCTCCGCCTTAGCCCCGCTTGCGAAAGCTCTACGTGCTAGATCACCAGCGATAGTTTATTTGAACATTGGTAGAATTCGATTGCCCTGATCAACTAAAATCTACCATCTAGTAGAATGTCTCTATCACTTCCAATTGGCGGAATGTTCACACAATCAGCAGCGAGCTGGAGCGTGCACCACCTGTCATTGGTGGCTTTCTATTTCCATAGAACCTCGTTCCAAATGAGACATGAGTTGTTGTACAACATTTGATCTGAACATTTTAGGGCTGTACTGGACTACAATAAATTTACGCCAAATAAGCCACTTCCTGAATACGGACTGTTCTACGTTCTGGAGCAGCTGCCGTGAGTTTCTTCTACATTTTTCTGATTTATTCATGAGCTCATTGTTTCAAGTGTATTAAAAATACGATGAAAGAGAATCCATTATCGTAGCAAAATGCATACTAATAATAAAAATTGATTACATATTAACTCACAAGCTCTTCACAAACAGATTGTTTAATACGCTGAAAAATGGGAGGAAGTAATTTGGTATTGATGTAGTATTTAGGACCATCAAAACATATCGAAAACAAATGCCAATTTCAGTGGTACCGTGGTATATGAAGACCTGACGTGGTTCCTGGAGAAATACTCGTATTTCCCCTCATACAACATTCCCTACTTCAAGAAGATCACACAGATCAGCGGTTTCATCAACCAGGTAAGCAGATATGTGCTTGCTGGAAAATAATCGATTAATGATCGACACTGACTATAGGATATATGTTTTTCAGGGAAAGAAACTCGGCGACTGGTTCGTCTGGGGTAAGTCACCTCGTGCAAGAATCTTCGAACGTGATCATCACACTGTCACCGATCTTGATTCGCTCACGAAACTGATGCGGTGAGTTGAATCAGAAGAATTTTTAGAGATATTTTTTAAATGGGTGTTTTGCAGTGTTCCCTGAGTGTTTTCTTCATCCAACGCAAATTAAAGTAGACTTCTTCGCAGATGACGCGCAGTACATAGTGAGAGCTACCATTTCCGTATGTAGCATATTACCATTGGACTCGGCTTTTTTCTTTGCTTGCAAGCAATTTTTTTTTTTGCATGCGCAGCGAAACGAGTCTTGAAGCAGATAAATTTTAGAAAGTGAAGCAAAACAGTTATCATAAATAAATTGGAGGTGGAAAGCATCTTAACTACCATACCCAAACGCTCTCGTATGCTTCAACCAAGACGCGGGAGGAATGGTGTGTGTCACACAGGTAGGTCATTAGGTAACGTAATAGGTGTGCCAAAAATATTTTTACCATCGGGGTTGATTGAAAAATTCACGACTTCCAAATTCACTGCTTTTTGAAGTTGTTCTAAAATTGTTAAAATGCGCGTTATTTCAAAACAGTAAGAACAGCGAACAAAAACGTTGCTTTACAAAAAAGACGTTCTACGACTGGAACAATCTAGAGTCATAATGCATTCTAAAGGTACATAAATTAAACTGAATAAATAATAAATCGGGCTCCGATGCAAGTTTAGTTCTCTTCGATATCAAGGGTACCTTCGAACGCATGGTCGTATCTTTAATACCTGGGTCACAGCTAGTCCACTGTTTCTTAGTGCTAAAAATTAAGAGGATGTCTTAGAGGAAGTCGTTATAATTGACCTATAGAAACCATAACGTGGTAATCCTATTTTTGGTTTCATATCAGAGTGCAGAGTGAAAGCACAAAAAATTCCATGCGCTGTTCTAGGGAGAGATAGGTGGTTGATTTAAATAATGGTGTAAGCAAATCATGTGCAAAATTTCGTTCAACTGCAAAACTTCACGAAAGCGACACTCAAGCTGGCAATCAAGCGAAGAACGTATAAGAATGGTCAAGTCCATTGGGGTTTTCATGGTACCAATCGATCCTTCCGTTTGAGCATTACAGTAAGGTACGGAATTTCAGCGCAAGCTTGAGGAAAAAGACTTCTAGGATCTATCCTAGTCGGAAGGGGCGCTGTTGAAACAGTGCAGGATTGAAGGGCCAGGAAGGGCCTGCTTAATTGTTGCATGGGCTACTCTAGAATGTCGTTCAGATTGCCACTATATTCGCATTATCGTTGTTTTGCTGTCAATTTTGTATACATGGTTGGAACAGTGCTACGTAGTGACATCCCCCCCCCCCCACCTCACTAGGGAAGACCCGAGTTCTACGAATCAAACAGTGGCAACATTCTTTGAAGGACACTCTGCATAATCCCTAAATACAAGAGAAAATCTGTAGGTGGATTGCTCCAGATTTCCTGTAATCACTGCCCTAATTCCAGTTATAACAACTACCAAAAGGACGAGTTCTCGCGATGCAACTGCAACCCTCCGTACTCGGCCGAGGCGGGCATTTCGGCCCGTGGCGATCTGAACCCGGCCAACGGCACCTACGAATTCCCCGGTCAGGGACACGTCAATCACGGCGCGCTCGATTACAAGGTAACGTTGAAGAAGCGTTTCCCTTCTCACGACGCGCAGAGCGGATAATTGTGTGTTGTTCAGGGAACAAACGCCAGCATGATGAAGAAGCTGGAGTTCCGAGCGCAAGGTGGTCCAACATGGGGCACGGTTCCGCCGTTCAGATGGAGCACGTTTGACTTCGTAAGTTGCCTCAAGTTTGGGAGAGATTCGGTTGGCAGAAACGAATGAATGCAAGTGTGACAGTAGGCCTTTCTCGGTTATTTGAATCAAGTGTGGGCTCGCAACATGTAGCACAACGACATTTGTCATACCATCACCATTGCTAGGGTTCGACTCTGCACCCAGGCCCGAAAAACATTTAGGATTCCTAAACCAATGCGACTTTAGAGCGGTAAATCAATAAAAAAGAATGTCCCAGCAGTAATCCTTCAAATTAGAAGCCACGCAATTAGACACCTTTCAAATGCATCCACGACTTCATCAATCTGACCTGATGCGACACCAAAGTACGGCTTGACAAATTGAACTTATGTCATAGAAGATAACAAAGGAGTAATTAGATATTGTTCGCTATATATTAATCTGATTCTCTTCTACTATCGAATTCAAAAGAAGGAAAAGGAGAAAAAATTGAGAAAGTCTGCATGTTTGGCGTTCTCCTGAAATGTGGCCAAACTCTCCTTTTTTCAAACCAAGCCTAGTGTTCGTAGATTGGGGATGCAACTGTATGTATTTACATTAGCATCACTTGGTGATAGTTAACGATACAGGATGCGGCCTTTAAATCTGGGCAATCTAAATTTTCTCTTTTCAAACAAATTTACTAACGCAAAATACAATTCAAATGGAAAATTCATTGACACACAAATAGATGGACATCTGAAAAGTACGCAATGTATCCTCCGTCAGCCACAATTATAGCCTCCATCCTTGGCCTGAAGCGCTCGCACGCTCCCTTTTAAAGAGCTGTCCATATTTGTGAATGCTGCTTCAATAACAGTGAGAAAAGATGTGACATCACGATGCCTCGTCTAGTTGGCAACCCTTTCGACTACGCTCCAGACGTAATAGTCCATTGGATTCAAATCCAAGCTAATCAGTGGCCCGAACTCCATACCAAAATATGTCCGTGTTGTTGGACAGCCAGTTTTGGAATAAATGGCTTCTGTGAGCCGGTGACCGTCCTGCTGGAAGATCTCTGCTGGAGGCCTTCCTGACGACCTACAATAACCATCCACGGTTTTAATGCAGTCTGAAAAATTGCACATAAACTTTTTCGGTGACAGTTTGTCCTTTCTCAAAGAAATGTGGTGCCATGGCATTGGCATTGTCTTCACTGGATGCAGCAGCTAAAACATGAACACTAGCTGGAGATTTATTGTTTGCGGAACCTCCCCCAGAATCTTCAAAAGCGTTGCACCTCGCCACATCGTCGTAAAAGAGTTGATCTCGGGTACCCGAAGAACTGAACTATTTCAGCTGGCCAACATCCAGCTTGAATATTTTCGATAATCGCGGCTGTTCCCTTACTCTCCAGACTTGTGTGCAATATCGAGGTCATTCTGAGGGCATGACTGTTAACTGGAGGCCTCCGGCTTTCACGAGCGCAAACTACGACCTCTGGAGGGATTACGGTATGACGGAAAATTAGAATTTAAATCTGTGCATATCTAAGCACCACACCCTGTATAGTCATTCTCAAGGTCCGTTTAATCCGAGTTAGTGAAAAGTGACGAATGCGATTACCACTGACAAGCAATTATTCCGGTCAATATTCAAAATAAGAACACAGCTGATCTTCCAATTTCAGGTTATTCGTGCAAGAGCTTTTTCTTAACCCAACTAAATTTCACGACAGAGGCTTAGCAACTTGATCGGTAACGGCTAGTTTGAATGTGCAGATGTTCAGCAAATCTTCGATCAGTACTTTTGTCGTCGTTCTTTTTTGCTTATATTTCGTTTATAAGATGCAATTTAAACATAATTAGAACAGTTATATGAAAAGTCTCGATGAAAACAACTGACAGAAAGGAGGATCCATACAAGTTAGGTCACACCGGTCGGCGTGCCACATAAAGAATGCGTGTGCGGTTGGTGATCGATGACCTGACCGGCGCGTTACCAGCTCACTTGTAGACCGTATTAACGGCCAATATTTATTGCTGCACATCCCGGCGAATGAGCAGTGCACGTTTCTGTTTCATCTCGAATCAGGTGTGATTCGTGCTGAGCAGATATACAGGGTGAGCCAAAATTATGGCGACAAGGTCTTCAATTCGCCGAGAGAGAAAATGCGGTACTTTCGAGAAACCAACGATGAGATAATGTTTATCAGTCTATTGTAAACTATACGCAACATTGAGATTCGAAGATATCTCCATCGGCGTCGATACAGACTCTGAGGCGCTTCGGGAAGGCATCGACGGCGGCACGCAAGTATGGCGCGTCGAGCTCATTCCACGCCTTTCTTCAAAGGATCCACGGGGCGGTGAGGTTTCCCGCAGGCTTTGGCTTCCAGAGCTGGCCAGACCGTGTAATCCATAGGATTCAAATCCGGTGAGCTGGCTGGCCACTCGTTGAAGCTGGTGAATGGCGGAAAGTTGCCTTGGCACCAGTCTTGCAGCATTCTTGCTCTGTGAACTGGAACTCCTTCCTGTTTGAAGGTCCAGGAGGGTGCACATGGGTCTTCTTGTAGGCCTTAAGTCCCAGTTCACGGAAGATTCTTCTCAACGACGTCTCCATGATGTCCATTTTCCCGACAACCTGCGGACCGAGCGCGCCGGCTTCCTGCGAATTCGTTCACGTACTCTCCTAATGTTGTCCGTAGTTGTAACAGATAAGTGTCTTTCCCGTCCGGATCTATCATCCTCGATTCCCAGGTTTTCTTAGCGTCTGATGGACCTATTCATAATACTCTGATGGACTCCAAGACGGTGGTGAATGTAGCGTGCCGAGAAGCCTTGACGGCAAAGCTTAATGATTTAAGAACGGTGGCACGAACCCTTCACTATCTTGAAAAATGACTTATTCTTATGTTTGACTGAGGTAAGCATAAACTAAATGATTCAATAAAAACAATAAGAGCACGAAAAAAAGCAGACGCTCCGAATAAAAGGTCAAATTGTTTGCGCATGTGCTGTCGCCATAATTTTGGCGCACCCTGTAGTCTGTCTGACATGTGCAAACACATAGACTACCTTAAGCAGTACGCCTCACCCTACGATTTCTTATTATGAGGTCACTTGTATCAAAGTACACTCACATTATAACTGTGTGCTTAGTAAATATAAAAATTTGTTGATTGCAGGTCAAATTAGTCGAAACTCTATGCTTTATGCTATTAAATAGAAAGCAACGCCCGGACCGTAGTCAACGTGGCAGCGCCAAATTAACCAACATACGAAGGTTTGGCTTTCAGAAGGACAAAGTGAAACACATTGGACATCCTGACGAATGGAAATTCGACTGGTTTGATCTCAAATGGGAGACGGACGTCCACGCTTGAAAAGGATGTCAGTGGAGCACTTCGGACTGGATGTCGAAGTCGAATATTTTCGTTTGTTATTGTTGTTGCGTGAAGAGAATAAGACAGTTTCTTGGTGCTAAGAACCTTCATCGTGCCCCTCATGTTTTGCTGTTCTGAAGTAGACAGACTTGAAGAAGCGCGTGCCGTCGCGAGTGAATCCATGTAGGTTACAGAGACTAACAATAGGATACTAATCCTTATGTTTCTCTCTCGTAGTCAATGAGTTGTAAAATTATCTGGTCAACTCTGCGGTTTTTGAACATACATAGGTTATGGATAGAATATCGCGTTGTAGCAGTATAAGGACCACTGCGTTCGATTAGTTCGCGCGATTAATCGATGTTCGCAGCTGTTGTCATGTCGCGCTATGTGAGATACACGCCACTTTCACTTTAAGCTGGATACTTTGTTCTCAACAATACTCCTTTCATTTTTTACCGGATGATTTTTATTTTATACGGAACGCTTTCCATTTTTCTCAATTTAAAGTAGACTGGTCAAAATAGGCAAGCCCTAACAAAAGCAATGCTAATTCTTATTCAAGCAAAACTTACACTAAAAAAAATTCCTCTATGTACGCCGGGTTTCACCAGAAAATGGACACACTTTTGGAGTAAGCGTAACGTTTTTAAACTCTTGTTTAGAACGTTGTTATTATTATTTTGGTTTATTTCGAGCTTCTCAGTTGCTGAGTATATTTTGCCGGAGAAAATTCCAAGTTGATCTCCTTCAGTTTTCAGCAATGTATAATTGAATGATAGTGGAAACGATGCCTACCTAGAGCTGCCCTCGAGGGGAGTGATGGAGTGTTCTTCGATTGCGATTGATTCTGTTTCCCTAAATTTCTGATGTATGTGGGAAAATTTTTTTGGATTTGATTTTAATTTTTATTTTACCAATTCAATAGGCGATCTTGTACATAATATGGGTACAGGATGCAATCCCTTCATGCGACACAGATAAGAATCCTTTGTTTTTTATCGCTTTAGAGTGAATTTTAAAATTTACCTTTAGTGAAGGCGATGAGAAGTTTGTGCCTGCTCAAATGGCGTGGTTATTTTTTCTTAAGACGTTCTGCAGAAGTAAATATTTAGTATGAATTGTTTAAAAATTGTCTTGGCTGGCTTAAGACGTACTTATTTAAATTGTAGATGCGTCTAGATGCGTTTCGTTCAAAAAGTATTTGGTTTGAAATGAAAAATCTGGAGTTTAAAATGAAAAGTGTCCGTTTAAAACTCAAAGAGCTCAGTTTGATTTCAAGGATGCACAGTTTGTTCGCTTTTGGAGATCATGAAGCGTTTTGAATCTATTCTAGTCGGCGGGGCACCGTTGGAAAAGAGAAACAAATACCAAAAAGATGGTCAGCTCAGTCTCAGCAACTGTAAAGAGATGTCCTCTTTTAGGCGATATCGATGTGTCGCCTTGATCAAATATTTACTTTCCAAACTACGCATCCTTGTCAAGTAGACTACATCAACTGCCCTCTTCCTATTCATATACTTTTCGATTTTCTCACTGAATTTCCAGAACTAGTGAGGAATTGACTTCAGAAGAAGAAATACATCTTGTAGAGTGGCACTTTTCGCAACGAATTATCAATTTTTTAAACAACTATGCCTCCCACCCACGTGGTGGTGAGGTGACGTCAAGAACTGTGTGCGCCGTGAACTTGTGTGTACATAATGCCCACCTCGAAGGTGTCTGTTGTCCTTCGATCAAGGTTCGGCCCACGCGGAAGTAACGCAGCAGCATTACTCGTCTACAAGGACGTTCAGTCCTTGTCAGCCTGCCCTGGGTGGTCACCGAGCATGTTCCGCACTGACCCACAGTTGCCAACAGTTCACGCTCAAATCGTCAAATCGGCTTCAGTCGACCAGTACACATATTCAGCAGTGCCCTTCTCAAGGGTGGTCTGTGCTGGTGTAGCCGCGGTTAGTTTGATGGCTTTAATAAGCGGTTATCTTCAGTATGTTACTAAAGTATTCCTTACAGGTCCTCTTCCTGACGCTGCTCTCTGTCCTCACCTATCTTGCCTGGAGCAGCGCTAATTTACATTTCGAATAGCTTGTCTGCATCGAATTACGGGTACCTACCAAGAAAACGTTTTCTAATAAAAATTACCTTAACGTCTTAAAACCAGAGACTTTAGTTCCTCCAGTACAGATTGCTGACAAGAGTTACATAATCACCTGAAGAGCTGCTATTAAACACTCCCATTAACTAATGTCGAAGGAATTTCATTGTTTACCAGTTGCACAGATTCGTTCAATAACGGCGAAGCCAATTCACTTGTCGTCGCCGTTTCGTGCGTCAGCTGCTGGTGAAAAGTAAAATTATTGATTGAGATAAATCTTGTCACTTGACATTGAGGATACTTGCTGTGAGGATTGTTCCACTATTGTTCACATCCCTAACATTCGGAAGACTGATGGTATGGATTCATATCGATCGATCGGCTATGGATCATAGATAATCTGTCGATAACTGATTAAATGTTGTGTTACGTCAAACCGTCGAACGTTCATCTGCCCCTGTAATGGTCAAGTAATGGTAGACATCGAAGTCGCGAAGGTGAGCAGGGGGAGTGTGGGGGCGCGTTGGGTACGGGAACGGTGAGAGTGCTTACCGTACTCGTGCGCCGTACGGTAATTGCGCCGACCAATTAGACATCGACCGAACACCTCACTTTCTGTGGCAGGGCCATCCATGGCTCACCCGCACAGACAGGGTACATGAGGATCAACGCGGAAGGTCAGCTGTTAGGTTGGGGAGCAGTTGAAACGCAACACGAGAAGAAGCTTCGCCACGCAATCCATCTAAGCTATATGTGCCAAAAGAAGCTGCTTCCCTAACCCAGGTTCGGGCAGGCTAAAAAATTTCTATTATGCTTTTCGGATTCTTCGATAGCACTGGTTGCATACCTATGCACCTGGTCACTATCAACCTCGAAGGCAGTGACAAGCAGAGGAGGTGCGTTTGATTGGTGCCGAGATTGGCTGCCGCGATTACTGTAGAAGCAACGGCGCGTTCGCTGCATTCCGCTGCTCACCATCGCGACATGTACCGAAATTGATACCGTAAATCGATCAAGGTTATATGGTCAATCGATCAAGGTCACCTGACCGACATTAGTCGATTGTTGTTGATTCCGCCCAAATTTCACCAGATTCAAACTATCCACATCTTGAACGGTCAACTGCTGGTAAGCACCGGTGCTACATAATTAACGGTATTGGTCCGCTGCTTGATATCGATCGAGTCTGCCATTTTCCTTGTGAATTAATCCTTGTCACATTGTTGAAGAATAACAAAATATTGGTCGATAAGTTGATTCTACGTCGACACTGGGAAGCCACCAGAGCTTCCAAGAACATTAAGTCTGCTTACGAGACTAGGCAGGCAAATGAGTGTGCGGATTTACTTTTTCAGATCGAACAGAGCACTTTAGAAACACAAATTTGTCCAGCAAAAATGCGATCTTTCGACTTTCGTTGCATGCATAGCGTAATGACTCTGACAAATGTTTACGCGGAATCAATTGGATCGAGTTCAACTCCACGTTAGGTCGCTCAAAGCATCCGTCTCTCTTTTAATTATGTGAATAGCTCTTTTACGAACGGCAAATGCAATGTGAACGATTTAATTTCCTAACATTCACTATATAAATGCTAAATCTTTTTCAAATATGTACACTTCAGGAGGATGCGTGGAGCATTCCGAACTGGCTTATAAATTCCATTTTTATCCGATGTTGACGTATGCAAAAAATATTTTGTTAGGAGCTACAATCTGTTAGCGAGCACAGTCAAAATGCTTTTTTTCGACTTGAAGGACACACCATAGCGAATACAACAATTACGAAGCACACACAGTGTATAGTAGTCAAATTTTAAACCCGTTATTGAGAACCGCAAGGAAAGCAGAGAAATGCCTTCAAATGTTATTTATAGTAAAAATTTTGATCCACAGCATTGGTCTGGATGGCAGTTGCCACTGGAGGAATAACCTGGGTGATGTCAATCTCCTCCTCGTCCTCGTCTGCTGTGCTTCGTCTTGCGCGTAGTATTGTCATACCACAGAGCACGAGATCGTGCTGAGGTCGTTGAACGAAGAACCGCGACTCTCGCAGTGTCTTGTTGGCGATTCGAAACTTATATTCTCCCAGAGCCACCATGCAGCAACTGAAACTGTTAAATTATTAGGTTTCGATCAATTCATTTTCTTTAAGCTCTAAGTGGCTGGCGAGGCTGCAAGTTTGTATATCAACGTTTCAACGACACAGTGTTGGTACTATGTACTACTTATTACTGGTTAAGGGCCTAATCATACTTCGCGACGGAAGCAACGGGAGCGATTGATCGGGCAGGCAAATCATGCGTATCGATTTCTTTTGGGTATGAGAAAGATTATCTAACAAGGAGAGCCTCCAAAATTACGACGAGCTTTGGCGATGCAATTTTTACGAGATGTAGGGTCCCGAGTGGGGAGTCCAGATCCATATGCAGTCCAATTTTTCGCCTTCTGTGGTTGAAAAAAGGCGTGTGAAAATGTGAACGCGAAGTTTATCACGCCCTGTTGCCAGCACTGAATGTGGTCGGTTGGCGCAGTGGGTAGCGATGTCGCTCTCGGGCGCACAGAGTGCTTTTCATGGATCGGCCCCGGTGTCGAGAAAGTGTTTGCACACATCAGTTATGCGCTTGCGTGGGTACAGGAGTCAATATGTACACGGTTCATCCTTTAGTAAGTAAATATAGCCCTTTTGTGCTTTCATTCAAGTTACCTCTCAATGGATCGTATTTGCACTGTATCACTCTATTGGATAGCTAAAATAGAAATTTTCTTGCTCACATGAAGCAACTATGTTTATTGCTGATAATGGGACCAACAATTATGATGTAGAACTACATATGAAACGTTCAAAACGTAAGCACTTGTCACACAAGCAGTACCTTACAAATTCTAATGGCGAGCAACCCTCCTCTCCCTAACAAGGCATCACCACTTCAGGTTCGTTGAAGGTATAATCGGTGGGTGTAGAGAAGTGCTGCGAGTGACCATCAGCATATTCAGCTGCCGCCCACAAAAAGGCTATATTTACTTTCTAAAAGCATTAGTCGCGTACAAATTGACTTCGATCACGCAAGCACATCATAATAACGATTCGATGTGTGTAAGAACTCTGGCAACACCGGGGACCGAACCACAAAAGCCACTCGATGCGCCCGAGGTGCATCGCTATCCACTGCGCCAACCGACCACATTTGGGGAGGAGGGGTAGCAGCAGAGCGTGATGAACTTCGCGCTTACGTTTTCACACGCCTTTCTCGACCACAGAAGAGCATTCCGAAAAAAAATTACTACGGTTTCAGACTCCCCACACGGAACCCTTAAACCTGTAAAAATTCCATCGCAAAACCTCACCGCAAATTTGGAGGCTCTCCTTGTAAGAACACAGAAAATAACCCTTCCCAGATGCGTATGGCTAAGCATCGTAGCCTATCGCACATCACCGTAATACCCGCAGCAAACATTTAGTAGAAATGAACGTCAAATCTACAATCAGCAGTCCAACCCGTCCCTCACCCCAAGGTGAAGCGGATGCAATTTTCCTTCAACCTCTCTAGCCCTGCAAGGGCAACACGGCCCACAATCGTATTATTTGTTACTGTTGCTACCTGCTCATATCTATTTCTGAAGCCTCGGACCTTGTTATACCAAAGGTGTTTTTTAAGAGTTGTATGTGCTGATGAAAAGGAATTAGTGATAAGGAGTCGCACAAGTACATACCTGAACATCAGGGCAAACAGCAATATAAGGAGAATTCCGCTGATTATTATATACTGAGGCTGCCAGAGATCACATTCGCAGCTCAGCCGGATGAGGTAGCGAAACCATACGACTATACAGAATGACACAAAGAGAAAGAACGCCAGCGTTCCAATACCCAGCAGTAGAAATGATATCACATACAACACTGATCTGCCAAGAATTCCTGTAATCGACTGATTTGTCTCATGAGTTAGCATCATCGTTATTCTGTGGTGATGATTTCTAGAAAATTACCTGCAAAATACAGTATCCGAGAAAAGAAATACATAGTCGCCAGTGAGAATTTTTCCAAGGCGCCTCTTCGCTTTTTCACTCGTTGAATCTTCCGCTTCCGGCGTACAACACCATTCTCCAGGGTCTCTAATGGAGTATAAGCAGGGAGTACGTCATTCGTCGCTCCACAAATTACAGTCCTTCCCTCTCCATCCGGCTTAGGAGGATCTATCTGGGTGTCGCCGTTCTAAATGAAAATTTTAGTTCATCTAGCTCCAACATACTTGGAAAGGAATAACAGTACCAGACGTTAATGTGGCCTACAGTGGAAGAGCGTGGAAGACTCACCAGCAAACCACGCCCGATCGGAGGACAAACCGAAGTCCCAGAAGCCAATCAGGGCTTCGACTGTATATTATTTAATAAGCTTGAATACGCACACCTCCCCAGGTTGGCACCAGGGGTGTGCGCTGACACGCGGCCGGTAAATTTTTTACCACATATTTTTAATGCGAAAATTCGCCGGCAAATTCCGGTAAATTCGGAAAATCCGTTAATTTTTTAAATTTCAATATTTCCTCAAAAATAACTAGCTTTAGGGGGCGGTGATGTAGAAAAAGCGAAAGCCATACAATCTCACGTTCAGTATACCATATCAACTTCACTTCATATTTCATTCTAAAACAAACAACGCCCTAAAAGCAACGAACATCCTACAACAAACACAACCATCAGAAGCGCAACAACGCACAAGAACAACTAGCTATATTGTGGATGCTTTAGAAAAGATAAAGGCTTAGTTGAAGCTCTACAAAAACATTTCTGGGACATCCGACATTCCATCTAATACTGCTACACTTCTTTTAGAATAACAGTCTGTTTTTTGAAATTATCACAATCATCATCTTCTCCATCGATGAAAGAATGACTTACACCTTCAACTACTACTTTTTTGAAACATTTAGCTGTGCTTTGGAGCAAAACCAGACACTTTAAAAACAGTGACATGATAGCGAACCTCGTTCTTTTTCCTGTACAGGAAAATAGCTCAAGAGTCCACCAGAAGACTAGGTAGACTATGTAGTAGGGTATAATCCGGTGCTTCACATCTTGACTGAAATGTGGGAACAATAAAAAGACGTATCCTCAACTCATTCCTCTGGCGATCGTCTAATCTGGCAGCTTCTATATCTCTCGTTAAAATTATCGTGTGAGGAATCTCAGGGCCTGTTCATACTTCGCGACGGGAGCGATAGTTCGAAGGATACGTATCGACCAGTGCCGAGCCGTTGCCTGGGAAAAATCGATAAGCATGCTTTGCTTTGTCGTTCCTATCACTGCCGTCGCTCCCGCCGCGGAGTATCAGCGGGCCTCCAGCGCGAGGAACTACCACAGTGGAGAGCGTTTTTAACACTGCGCGCACCATCCCCGCCTCGTGATGTGGTCATGGTTGTTTTAATGAGGTTGAGGACTAGGAACGCTAGTAGCAAGTTATCGGAGAAGATAGAAGCAATCACTTCTAAACTAAGAGCGGCAGTATGTTTTCTTCTCCATTCGATAGATAGAAACATGATTTTGCATGGTAAGAGTCGTTAAATTTTCCGGCAAATTTGAGAATTTACCGAAAATGTTCGTTAAGAGAAATTATCGCGAAAGTGCCGGTAAATCCGGTGAACCGGTAAATCGTTGACCGGTAAACGCAAACCCCTGGTTGGCACGACCGTTCGATGCGATCTGCTTGTTATATAGTGCCTCCCTCCCCTCCCGCAGGCCACACTAACGACTAATACCGAAATACTTTTCAGAAACTTACCCTGCTGCATGGTCCATAGCGGGGACATTCGCGAGTTTCGCTATGAACCAGAGAATGCACAAGTTTGCAAAGCTGTCCAGTAGATGGACGAATTTCGGCGTCCCGTTCGAAGATAGCATCAACCAGCTGGTGGACAGAAGACGAACATGTAGGTACTAGCACATCGGCATCATAAGGCAACCACTAGAAATGGAGGAATTGCAACATCGTCGAACTCCCGAATTGAGCGCCCACCAGGGATGGGCGGCATGTTTGAAAATTTTCTCACAAAGCGGAGAACAGAAAACCGCTTTCGTCAGAAAACAGAAAAGCCAAAAACGCCAAAAAAAAAAACAGAAAACCGAAAGTTTCGAAATTATCATCATATGACCTAATTATTCTGCCCAAAGTTCCATTTTCCCATTAGCAAATGCTTTTGTATGACTAGAAATCTAGTCCTGGAGCAGCGTTTCGACTTGCAAGCGTTTGTAAAAATTTCCAGTGCACTCAAATTCAATACAATCAGCAAATTGTGAATCTTTAGCGGTAGATCCTAGTAATCAAGACATTTGAAGTATGCAACACTACTCATCAGCTCCGTTTCACAGCTAACGTCCCAACTAATGGTCCCACTAGTAAGAAACTGGCCTTTCAGAGCTCCGAACACGATTGAAGCCTCATTGACCACGGTTTGCATGTTTCAACTCCATTGCATGCGTTTACAGACACACTCTCGCAACATACTCTAAAGCTCTGCAGAGATTCGTTGAGTATCACTGGCTGTGCCAGAATCTACTTATATTCCTATGTAGTTCGTCTCGTTCTTCGAAAGTACATTTTCTTGTAACTGGCCTAGTTTCCTGAAACTGAAAGTTTTCAGGCCAATTCACAAATGTTCTTTACAGCACGTAGTTTCTCCTTAGCCAACTACTGTTACTGGCTTGATACATATTTCACAGAACATGGAACATAGAACATTTATTAAGCCAAAAGCGATATAAAAAGATTTTTAACTTTGCTTGAGCCTAGAGCGGCTGGTATAGAAGATACAAGTTGTTAGATGGATGTCTAGTTGCGATCAAAACTCTTGCGCCAGGCGGGACTCGAACCCGCATCTTCTGCTTTCCGGGCAGCGATGTTCGCCTTACACCACCGGCGCTGTTTGGTCGAACTGAACATCCACGATATCTTCCTAGCAAGTACTCACCTATCAGCACTCACCCGTTATCGGGATGAGCCGGCCGCTGATATCAGCATGAAACCGGTCAAGCTGAAGGCACTCGAAGAATTGATTTTTAACTTTGCTTGAGCCTAGAGCGGCTGGTATAGAAGATACAAGTTGTTAGATGGATGTCTAGTTGCGATCAAAACTCTTGCGCCAGGCGGGACTCGAACCCGCATCTTCTGCTTTCCGGGCAGCGATGTTCGCCTTACACCACCGGCGCTGTTTGGTCGAACTGAACATCCACGATATCTTCCTAGCAAGTACTCACCTATCAGCACTCACCCGTTATCGGGATGAGCCGGCCGCTGATATCAGCATGAAACCGGTCAAGCTGAAGGCACTCGAAGAATTGATTTTTAACTTTGCTTGAGCCTAGAGCGGCTGGTATAGAAGGAGTCCCGCCTGGCGCAAGAGTTTTGATCGCAACTAGACATCCATCTAACAACTTGATATAAAAAGAGTTTACACAAAAGTTTACAGCAAAAATTGGCTTTTTGAACATTCGCAAAAGTGATCACTTCGAAAATTTGCAGATGTAGAAAGCGCTCATTTCACAAATCGATTTAGTATTTCATTCACTGAGAAGGTTACTGAATATTCAAACAAAATATTGCCTGCTCCTACAAAAAAATGTTTTGTGGTCAAATTCACAAGTATTCTTTCTGTTTAAGAAAATTTTCTAATTTGTAGTTGAATGTTTTTGGTGAAGAGTCTAGGATTGATGCAGGAAGCTCGTTCCAGATGTTCACAACACGAGCCGAAAAAGATTCTTGAATTTTTTTAGTGCGGTTTTTACGGTTGAATTCTATGATTGTGCCCTCCTGTAATCCCGTTGAATGAGGAAAAAGTGAAGAGTTCATTTTTATCAATATCCAAGTGATCATTAGCAATTCTAAAAACAAGGTTTTGATCATAAATAATTCGTCTTAGTGACAACGAGTTAGTACAGAGTCCAGCCAATCTTTCAGGGTAAGAAACTTCAAATAAACCATTCCTAATGAACACTTGTTTTGTAAATCTTTTTTTTTGCACACTTTCTATCTGACTGATATAACTCTGCTTTAATGGGGACCATACAGGTGTACACTACTCTAAAATAGGTCTTACATAAGTACAAAAAAGTTTCAATAAGGTGTGTGAACAATAAAAGATTTCTTGCTGCACAAGCAAGACGTGCACGACATTGGCAACTATCGCCCGATCTGCCTGCTGTCCGTAGTCTTCAAGCTGTTCACTCGAGTGATCCTGAATAGGATTAGCAGAACGCTGGACGAAGGACAGCCACGCGAACAAGCAGGATTTCGGAGAGGATTCAGCACGATCGACCACATCCACACCATTACGAAGCTCATCGAAGTGTCGCGAGAGTACAAGCTGCCGCTGTGCCTTACGTTCATCGACCTGAAGAAGGCATTCGACTCCGTCGAAACTGAAGCGGTCATCAACGCCCTGCTCACTCAGGAGGTTCCTACTCAGTAAATCAGGGTCCTTCGAGAGCTGTACAGCGGATTCATGACCAAGATTTCACCATCCTACAACCACTCGTCATTAACGTGAAGGGAGGAGTTTGGCATGGGGGTACTATATCCCCAAAGCTCTTCAGCGTCACCCTCGAAAACGTCATGCGCGAACTAGAATGGGAAAACATGGGAGTGAAGGTCGACGGCCGGCATATGCACGATCTAACACCGAGCATTAGCCAGGTGGAACGAATGCATGCCTACTTCGAATGTGTATGTATGTGGGAACATTGAACTGCAGCTGAATCTTACGAAGACGATGTCCATGAGGAACGGACTAGTTTCTGATGTCCCATTCTCGCCAACGGTCAACGGTCAATATGGCCAACGATCTAGCTCCGGAGCTGAGCAGGAGGAGGCGCGGCGGCTTGGGGAGCTTTCAAGAGCGTCGAAGAAGTCGCGAAGAAGACGAAGAACGTCAGACTCCGTGCCCACCTATTCGACTCCACAGTTCTTCCTGCGCTAACATACGCCTTAGAGACCTGGGCTATACGAAAGCAGGATGAACACGCGATCAGCGCCGCACAGCGTGGAAACGAGAGGACGATGCTCGGAGTGACACGATTCACGCAGGCGAGAGAAAGGCCACCGAATGTCCGAGCTTCGCCGACGTTCGAAGATCAGAGGCGCTGTCGCATGGACCAAGTCGTGGAAAATTAGGTGGGCCGGCCACATAATACGCTTGGCAAACACCCGCTGAAAGACCGACTGAATTGCGCGGGATGTCAAGAGAAGACAAGGTCGCCCACCAAAGCGTTGGTCGGACTTCTTCGTGAAAGCCCTGAACAAATGAGATGACGCTCTTCGTATCTCTCGAGCGAAAAGGATCCATTGGAGCATTCTGGCACGCGACATGGGCGAATGATGACGCTGCTGGTGCCCGCTCGAGCATCTCGATGATCAGCAGAATCACAGGTGATACAGGTGATTCATGAAAAATTTCATGCATCACTACTGTATTATTAAAGCAGCAAAATCAAAGCTAACTAAAACTTTACTGTCTATAATTTTTGACAACTGAAACCTAAGCAATGTTCAGAGAAAGAAAAGCAGCTTCGACAAAGGCCTTGCAGAAAGCGATCATTGGGGATGACCGGCCCACAATTTCCAATTTTTTAATCTGAGGTGGAGAATAATCCTACCCACAGTAACACTAGGGCAACTGGATAGTTAACACATAACTAAATTCCCCTCAGAACGCTAGTTTTATAGCTTTAATATAAAGTTTTAAGTGATAGTAGATAGTCAAAACTGCTGTGAATACCGAAAAAAATACGAAGCCAATTTATGAAAGGCGAGAAATGCCCTATGAGGGAACTATGTACTTGTCAGCAGTGCTTACACAATCAATCAAGCAAACAAAGCGGCATAGTTCATGAGTATATGGCGCAATTACTACATGAGTACATCTGAAAACCCCACATGCTTGCCATCTAAATACTTTTAGAATGAAACTCATGGTTCTATGATACTTTTGGGTTCTTTTTATTGGATTGCCTTGATATAATGTTGCTGACAGCTCCCTTTTCTGTTTTCTGGCCAATTTTTTGCCATTTCGCAGAAAACAGAAAACAGAAAATCCGCCCATCTCTGAGTGCCCACGTAGAACAATAACGCCATGTTGACGCGAGGATAATTCTGATATCACTGGTAAGTGATAGGCATTTCGATCACTCCTCTGACAGTTTGACGAGATCTCAGCTTACAAGGCCCACTAAGGTTCCAACAGGACATTGATGCTTGTGACGGAACCTCCGCACTGAATGTGCAATCTAGTTCTCTTACACATTCTGCCTACTCGCCTCTCCGTCAACCTAGGTAAACAGAACAAAAGAAGATTTCTGACGTTCGTATCAACAGATACTGAACTGTTCTGGGTTCTTGTTCAACAAGCAAATCAAAAAACAATGAAATTGCTTTTACTTTAACATCCACATATAATTCGCCTCGTACTGGGAGCTTTTGCCCAGTGGTGAAACAGTCTCTACATGAAAGCGAACTGTCGTCGTCATATTAATTGTTCTCCACAGGTCCACATGCAGTTAACCCAATTAGTGTTTTCAAAGGCGCACTTGTGCAAGATAATGCGCCACAGCGTGGTTAGTTTGGTTCATAGGATTAGTTTTCTCAAACGTAACGACTCTCTGTCTCGAAAGTTCAGAGAGTTAGACACTCACACTACTTCTGTCGCCGGAAGCTCTGTCGAGAATCTCCTTCTGGATGCCATCCACGTAACCGAAGTATTCAAAGTGTGGTGGATATTTGGTAAGCATTTCGATCAGGGTGCATCCTAGTGCCCTGAATATTCCAAAACGTCTAGCTAGTTATAAAGCATTAACAAAAAAGCATCGAAAAAGTATAGGAATGCTCACCATATATCAGCTGGTTTTCCGTAAGCCTTCCGATTTCCGGGTCCCAATTCACTGGTTAGCACTTCCGGAGCAACATAGAGAAGTGTACCTGCAACGGTCTTTGTCAGAGATCAAACCTGACACGTGAAGTAGTTACTGGTTGATGTTAAAAGACTAAACTATTTTATTGGCAGAAGACTAAGTTTTCAAATTTTTCTAGCGACCATTGGCCATCTGCCGGTTGGAGTAGGTCAAGTTGGTTGATGGTCTATGATGTTGGCTGGAAGCAATCAGCTCCACCCACATTCCTCTAATTGCGTGGAGGGATCACCTTCAAGGACTCCTGGTCAGACGCATTCCGTAGGAGACCGCACACGAAGAATCACAACCGCGAATATTTCAGGTTATGACGTTTCCTAGGGCTTCGTCAATTAAGAAAAGTGAGACTACCGTCGGGAGTCTAAGCCATGTTCACTTTACTTGATTAGATGTTGTAAGGAAGCCTGAAGCTTTTTATCAAGGAACAGCAACCGAAGTGTACTTCTAACATCGCCGAGGAAGCGGTGAAATGAGATACATATTGTAAAATACACTCCTCAAATACAAGCGCGTACCAGCGAATTCAAAGGAAGAGAAAGGAGACGAGGAATTTTGGTGGAACTTTTGCGACCTGCAGAGAACAGACACGGTTACTATGTAAGAGTACCCTGGAAGCAGAAGCTACCTCTCCGGGAAAACTATATGTAAGATTAGCTTGGCTAAAGTTCGCGGGGCATACACATAACCGTTATAAGTATGTCTTCTTTGTTTTTTCGTCTGTGTATTCTTTTTAGTACACAGCTGTTACGGAAGAAAGCTCATACCTCTGAAATCCAAGGTAATGTCCGACGCGACAGCAATTCCAAATCCGTCCACAGCTAGGTCTCGAACTAAACCGAAATTTGCCAACTTGATGCTGTCGCTAATGGTCAGCAGAAGGTTGGCAGCTGGAAAGGAACAAAGTAGAAGAGCAAGAAGGAGGATAGCCATGAAAGTTTAAAGAGGTAAACCAATTAAGTAAAATTTGCAACACGGGGTTTTGTCCTACTTCTTGTGAAAAACTTACTTGCACTATGCAGAACTGACCGCGATTTTGTCGTTAATACGAAAAGGATATCTACTGCAACGCGCGACTAAATCTAGCGAAGTACATAGCAGCGAGTTCTCCGCGGAAACGGAAAAATTCTTCATACCGTATACAGACCACACAAGACCACATCGTAAAGGGACCACACAAGCATCAATCCTCCATGAACACTCCGGATCCCCTCGAGGAACCGACGGCAAATCCAGGAAACCAAATTCGATTGTGGGCATAAAATATTTTGAACATGTCCTTCAGTGGAAATTGTACTTTGTGTTGCTCGTTACAGTGATTCTAACAAGTATCTCTTGTTGCTGCATTGTGCCTTCAAGTTCAGGTCTTCGAGAGTAGTTTTGGTACCTCGACATGGTTACAGTACAGAATTATTTCTAAACAGCAGTCACCACTACGAAATTATCCTATTCTACCAGGCTGTCCAATGATTCTTGTCCGAAAATTTCACCATTTTTAATTTTTCCAACTTTATTGAAAAACAAGTCTAATCAACAATATAATTACCACAGTTATCCACAACAGTGGCCCATCGATTGGGCAGGTCGCCGATGCCCTTCGCCCAGAACTCCGGGGGCTGCGACTCGAAGAAGTCCGCGATGTCGGATTTGAGGTTGTCGTAGTTGGTGAATTTTCTTCCGGCCAAATGGTGCTTCAGCGGGCGGAACAAGTGGTAGTCGGAGGGGCGAGGTCCGTGGAATATGGCGGATGGGCAACCGTCTCCCAGCAGAGCGTCGCCAACTTCTGCTGGGTCTCCTTCGCCAAGTGGGGGAGCGCGTTGTCGTGCAGCAGGTGGTCCGAGGCCCGTCGGGGACGCTTTTCTCGGATGGCGGCGGCTAGTTTCTCGAGCTGATCGGTGTAGATGGAGGCGGTGACCGTCCTGTCTTGCGGGAGCCGCTCGAAGTACAGCATGCTCTTGGCGTCCCACCAGCAGCAGAGCATGATCTTCAGCGGCTGTTCCCTGTCCTCGAGGCTTGTGTCGCCGCTCTCGAAACGACTGAACCAGCGCCTGACTGTGCGTTGGAACACTGCATCCTCCTTGCACGTTCTGCAGATGTTGGCGACCGCAGTGCCCGTGTCGTTGCCCAGCAGCCACTCGTAGTACACGAACGTACGAATTCGACCTTGGTCCATTTTAGCTTGTACTGGTAGCTAGACTCGGCGACTGCGCCTTATATACCCCTAGCGTGGAACTCTGGAGAACCTTCTAGAAGGTTTTTACACTTGCCTGATATTATAACACTTCTAAGGAAAATTATAGAATTTCGAAAAATTTCGGACAGGAATTATTGGGTAGCCTGGTAGCCAGAAGCAATAGCAACACTGACATCGCAGTGCGGTGGAGCCGTAAGGCTCGCGTGGTCCTGCAACGACCACTTGTACACGGTATGAACATCTCGTCCGTTTCAGGGGAAAACTCGTCACTATTGCTCATTTTATATCTACAGGATACCATGAAGGCAGTTTATTGCGTACTTGGTGTATACAAGTATGCATTCAAATTCACTTACCAGCCAAACATGTTAGTGCTTTATTCTTTCTCAGACAAGCATTTCCGAGGCAAGTTCGGCGCCAGTTCACCGACCCTAGAGTGGTGGAATCCTTGCCACGCTATACGGGACCCGAACTAAAAACCTCGACTTGAGGTGCGCACAACAGGTGGTTCCTTCTCTGGCTACGTTACCACGTGCCAGCGTTACACTATGCGTTGCTCATATTCGTGATATCCAAAAAAATTGATTGTGCATCTCTTTTGACTAGAGTCTTTCCTCTTTTTGAAACTCTCCTACTGTTAGAGAGATTCCCGTCATGAAGTGGAGCGGAATAAACTCAACGTTGAAGGGTGTCCACGCGAGCCTCTTCTTTACTACCCCCTTTGC
Source organism: Heligmosomoides polygyrus bakeri (assembly GCA_947359475.1). Taxonomy (NCBI): domain Eukaryota; kingdom Metazoa; phylum Nematoda; class Chromadorea; order Rhabditida; family Heligmosomidae; genus Heligmosomoides; species Heligmosomoides polygyrus. The sequence continues at coordinate 17,297,080 of OX375870.1, forward strand.
CAGATATGTAGGTCAAAGTTTTTAGAGCAAAGTGCCGGTGAAATATTTTTACTCCTCGCCATATTCGCTTCAATAAAACCTCATTCAAAAATTTCAAAGCGCTTCTACAATGTCCTTCTGTAGCTACTTAGCACAGAAATTTGATAAATCTGAAAATTCTCGATTAGTACCCTCTCAGGCACCTTAATAAAGCTATTCGGGTTTAATGAAGAAGTGACTGTTCCCTATTTTGGTGCGACGAAAAGACGACTGTCGGCTGTCGGCTACTAGGGCGATATCGTCCTCTACGCGGACGATATCGCCCTAGTAGCCGACAGCCGTGAGGAGCTGGAAGAGAAGGTACGGTTGTGGCAAGGAGCCCTCGCAGACAACGGCCTGCGGCTGAACATGAGGAAGACGAAGTTCATCAGCTCCGAGCAGTGCACCGAACCGATCCTAGACTGCCATGGGGAGATGATCGAAAAGGTGGAAGAATTCCGCTACCTCGGAAGCGACCTATCCGAGGAAGGAAGCGTGGATCAGGCGGTCAGGGGACGGATTAATGCAGCATGGCTCAAATGGAGGGAGTCCACAGGAATCCTCTGCGACCGTAGGTGTTCCAGGACACTCAAGGGCAGGCTATATAGAACAGTAGTGAGGCCTGTCCTCCTTTATGGCTGTGAGTGCTGGGCCCTATGTAGAGCACAGGAGCGGCAACTGCACGCCGCGGAAATGAGGATGCTCAGATGGGCATGTGGATGGACCCGTCAAGACAGATTGCGAAATGAGGATGTTAGGACAGTGATGAAGACAGCTCCGATCCAGCTGAAGATGAGGGAGCAGCGCCTTAGGTGGTACGGACACATCCTCAGAAGACAAGAGGACCATGCCACGAAGTTGGCCCTGAATTTCGAGGCACCCGGAAAGCGTCCGAGAGGAGCCCCAAGGAAAAGGTGGAGGGACGTCATCAAGAGAGATCTCGCCGAAATCGGCGCTGATCTGTCGCCACCTCATTCTATCAAGGGCCAGATGACGCCCTTGATAGAATGAGGTGGCGACAGATCACAAAAGCAGCGGACCCTGCGACTGCGCGGGACTAAATGCTCGGGAGAAGAAGAAGAAAAGACGAAAGGGAACAAAAAACTGGACTTACTTATCCCTGCGTCATCAGAGTCCAGTTTACTAGTAGGGTAGTTGGTTAAATCAGGTTAAATCAGAACGATACCTAGCGTTAGAACGTGGGAATCAAAGGAGACATTTGACGCGGTTCGCCCTCTACGAAAATGGTCTATGTCTTCCTAAAACAAAAAAAAATCGATTCAATTAATTTTTTTCCAAGCCTCAGGTTGCTGATAATGAAATTGCAGCTTTCGGTCAAACAGCGCCGGTGGTGTAATGGTGAAGTACACTCCCGCTCGGTCAGCAGGAGGTGCGGGTTCGAGTCCCGTCTGGCGCCAAAATTTGATCGCAACAAAACATCGTTATGAAAATCTCATATCTTCGAAATTGCAACACTACCTTTAATATCCCTGTGGACAACAGGAGGATCGAGAGTGTGCAGATAATCCAACGCTTTCAAGGTCTGAAATGTTCAGAAATTTGAAAATCGAATTGAATAATGGTGCAGGTATAGTTACCCGACGAGAATAAGATAAATAGTTATAGACTTACCTCAATAAAATAGTGCACAGCGGTGTTCTCATTTATGTTGTTGTTCAGAATTTTTTCTTTCACCGAGCCATTAGGTAGATATTCGGTGAAAACCAGCAGCTGATGCCTACAAAATTGCTTTTTTATCGCCTTCAAACTAGTTTGTTAAAATGTACACATTGTTACGTACTTCAATCAAGATAACGGTCATGCAGTGACCTTGAATTGATGGTACTTCCAGGGCAAATAACTAATCGCTGCGACACCCAGAAAACTGTTATACTCCCACTGTTATTCTCCCATTGTTACTGTTACATTCCACCGCGTTAGCCGACAGCAGAGGAAGGGAATGAAAAATAGAATGAGGGTCATCTCCTGTCACGCGTAGGACATCCTACATAGAGTGCCTTCCCCTACCTGCTCTGTGCTATTCTCCGCTGACACAAAAACAACACAGAATTCATCCACAAAGGTTCAGTACTCATCACTTTGCTCAAATTCTTTGAAATAGTTATGCTTTGCGACGGGTTACTCGGCTGTCCTATGATGACTGTAGCGAAAGAACCCGTCGCAAAGCAGAAGCAAGTTGCGGAATGTCCATCGAAACACCGAATTCTCTACCTTCCTCTGCAAATCTGCTCTCATTACGTTTCTGGTATCATTGTAGTGCCAAACACCATAAAATCTCTTTGTGACCCAACTGTTTACAAAATTGTCTGAAAAAAGAAATACAGAAATTGAGGTGCTCTGATGTAACACGTATTTGATTTCTCAAATTAACAGTTTGAATTTTTAAAGAAAGTTCTTCAGCAGTAAAATATGAATGGGTATTTGGAACACAATTTTCCCCAATAGACCAGGAGTAGAACTGAAAAAAGGAGGGTTATTTGGCTAAAAAATCGGGGATTCCTTATCCAATGCTGTAGTTTTTTGAATCATGTAAATAGAAAAAAAAGGGGCCTAGGGAAAAATGGAATGTACACTCCACGCACTCGTCGGCGTACAGTCCGAGAAAGTTGGCGATTCTGTCGTTGGCTAGGCTGATACGATGAAGATGCCGAAACTCCTTGATAAACACATCCAGACGCTGAAATTGCACTTTCAAAAGCAGCATTAGATGTATGTGTGTTTCCACATTTATTACCGTATTTCTAGCTTAGACCACGGTCTCGCAGTCTCACGTTGGAGGACAAGGACGATTGAAATTCAACTGCTCACCTCACGAATCTTCCATAAGTGGAGAAACATTTTGAAACACACGCTGTTCTTGAACTGGAGGAATACTTGCTTCTCGGTACCGAGCGAGATTGTGCGAAATATCTTGAGACATTTAAGATATGTAGATGATCTGTATCCCCAAGTTCCTTCTGTTACTTAGTCATCAACAAGTTATGTGGTTGCAATCTCGATGCAAGTACAGGTCCGATCAGCATCCTCGTTAGCTCCAATTCGAAGAAATGAACGAGAAAAGGCTCCCCGGAAAGATACGCGCTCGAAGGTTTCCGCGCTCTATTACCAAGTTGCATGACTGTCCTCATACACGTTTTTAGAGATGTTTGAAAATAAAAATCTGCTACAGTGACATTTTCTGTTGATTTTTTTTAAATCATGCGTCTCTGCAACTGGTATGATGACTGTTATCAACCGAGTCATAAATCAGAATGAAATGTCATTTCAAATATAAATCATGATGTGCAAGAAAGCTCTACCTCTACGCCACTGCTGCCGTTATTGTCCACTCTCACCAGCCTTCATCCCTCACCGATTTCACTATAGTTCATTCGCACGACCAGCCTACAGTCAATCCGGAGGATCATACATAATACGACAGGTTCGATAGGAGTTCGATTTTGCAATGATGACACCCATGCTCGTAGTTATCATTCCGTGCCCTTTCTAAAGATCCTGGCCTCCACTTGAAGCTCTATGGTAGGTCGAAACCCTTCCCTAGTAAGGCCCGTTTATACTTCCGATGCCGAGCGACCCCATCAATCGATCGCATCTAAAATGTTTTGAGCGGTTTTTGTGTGGAAGATCTGTAGAGCGGCTACGTCATAAATCTAGCTTGCAAGCATATTCTAAATATTTATGGGATGTTTACTGAGTATTCAGATTATTTGGGTCAAGGAAAAGGAATGGAGGCACGGAATAAACACGTGCAGGGCTTTCATTCCGTTTGCTACTTTTCTCCTCACACGGTTAACATTATTTCATTGGTTTTATAATCCTTCGCAACTCCTTCTCTACTAGGTTTGGACGTTGAGTTTCCAAAAAAAATGATTGAAGAGGCTTTTCTGCGTACAATTTGTATATTCACTATTGCCCTCATGAATCTACCTGTCTTGAGGGAAGTTCTCGATAGGAAGCCAGAATGGCCTTAAATTAAAGGCGACGGGTAACGCCACAGAACACAGAGTTCAAACTCCAAATGACCACCTGGCAGAGAGAACGAGAGTTTGCACGCCTATCTCTCGGGGTACACGAGGCCGCTTTCCAGAACTTCCACTTATCGCTAAAGGAATGCGTCGGCTATCATAAACCAATTAGGACGAACAACAAAGGTACGGACGGCGACATGCCTGTGATATGCGAAAATCGGATTGGCTCCAGTGATCGAACATTTTCATCTTAACACGCTTCACGGTCTCGTGTACCATTTTGGAAGTGTTCAGAAACTTGACGACCTGAAACTTGTACTGCTCAGGGCTGACGCAGAAAAAATTGTGTAGAAGAAATAGAATAAAGTAAAAGGTTCTATAGTAATGGCCCAGCAAGGTGACATACCTCACCAAATCGTCCCTTTCCAAGGCTTTGCATCTCTTTGTAATTCGCCAATGATTTGATTCGTATCGAATCGTCCTCTGGAATTCGTTCTTGAAGCCATCGCAGAAGCTGTCTGCTTAGGGTTTCCTATAAAATTTACAATGAAAGTTTAGGTTTACCTACGTTTACATGGCAAACATCATCAGAATCCTTTGTTTATGCCCAATTCATCTTTGTATAACACAGGTTTAAAGTTCTAGGGACTTTAAACCTGTGTTATACAAATCCTTTTTATTTTATATTTATTTTATTTTTATCCTTTTTATTTTATACAAGAGGTATAAGAGACTTTTTTATTTTATATAAGAGCTTTTTATCTTTGGCTTCAAGAATGTTTCGTTGTCATTAGGTTCTTTTCTATTGTTTTAGCAAAAATGCTCTTGATAGAAGAAAAATTTAAATGAGTGAATTAGCAGTTGTTCCTTTAGCCACTGTGGTCGTAGGAATTTGTATCGTCCTGACATTAGAAAATATCATACTAAATAGAACATGGAAAAGGGTGCAGTCTTATCTTGCCAAGTGATTTGCGAAAGAATGTATTTCAACAAGTGTCTATCGATTGAAGAACCAGCCGCTCCGAACGAACCAATAACAAGCGCGGTACGTGACGCTTCATAGTGCAAGAATACTCACCTTACACTTCTTCTGCGATGATGAAATGTTAACTTTTCATTTTTTCACCCACTAATATGTACACGGGCGCATAATCAGTGCAATGAGAAGCGACGCGGGCTGCAGCGCTACGTCCTATTTGATATTTTTCCTACCTCGATTCTCACTTTAGGTTCGGGTCCCGCCCAGGCCAACCAAGCCTTCCATCTCTCCCAGGTATGTAGGTGAAATGGAACCTCTAAGATGAACATGATACTGACTTGTCTATCTCTCGGCTTCTCCGCGTCATTGCATGGGTCAATCTTTCAAACAGCCACTACGATAGGAACTAAAACGCGCATCGGTGCATGCAGCGAGAGGAGCGATTAATGTTGTCCTTCACGTTTTATGGTTTACGTGATATATGAAAAAATGTGAACCACGCGAAAAGAGGACACGGATAAAAAGTGACTCACGCCTGATAAAAAATACGCAAACAACTAGGCCCGTCTATCAATGTCGCATAGAAACGACTTAAAGAGGTTCATTATGCCATTATTGTTTCGCTTCATCGACGAAATTTTAATGCAACTACCAGAGCATGGGTTGCACTACACACATATTTTGTTAACTGATGGACCAGAAATTGTATTTCAAGGTGTATCTATCGATTGACGCACCAGCCGTTCTCAAATGAATTGATAGCATACACACGTTGCACCACAGAATAAGATTATTTGCCTCAAGAGTTTTTAGAGGCTAGTTAATATTTGAAAACAAGAAACATACGAAAAGAGGTAACGAACGGTAAATACTCTCAACTAAACAAATAACAAATAATTGAAAATATTGAAATGAAATAACATGATTCGGTAAAATGTAAATACGCTACTATCGTCTACTGTGCACTAGCAGCTACCTCAGGGCTACACGGCGGTGCCTTCTGAAGGTTTAATCCGCTTATCTGATCCGCTGATGCTTGTCGTTCCACATATTTATTATAGATAGGTAAGATTTCTAGGTAACACTGTAAGCTGTACTGATAGCATCATTTTCTACCAAATCTTCCTAAGAAAATTTTATTGGCATTCATAATTTCGAATGAAAAAAATCGAACCCAATTATTGTGTAATTAACATTGTAAAGTCTACGTAAAGACCAGGTCTAGGACTATGTAAAGTCGCCTGCCAACACGCATCGGAACCTACACTGTAGATTGTCCAGCCATAAAACGACAAAAAAATGAAAAAATGAAAAACGTCGCACTAACCTTCGGCACTTCATTTCTGTGAAAACGCGAGTTCATTCCCTATGCGGAGCGCAGGCGTGAGTGGTAGGGAGCAAATGCTCAGAAGTCGTCGCCGAGGTAGCCAGTAGAATATGTGCTGCTGTTGGATGGATAGAATATGTGCTGCTGTTGGATGGATGGTGAACAGCCGAATGGTGCCAGACAGAAGATGACGCTGACGTCGTCCCCGGTAGCGTAGATGGACGTAGTGCGACCACATCGAAGCGCACGCCATCGATTTATCTTATCGCGTTCGCTACTCCAGGACTCACTGTTGCCTTCTACTGACAAATGATCTACTAATAGCCGTATTTGATCAATAAGAGCAGTTATTGGGTGTTCTTGAGCGTTGTGTGAATTTCCCGAGATGGAATCTGTTGCTGATAAACCATAAAGAAATCAGTGTTTTTTTGCTTTTTAAGCAATTTTTTGAAGGGATGAAAAGATCAACAAGTAATCCAATGCCTTGCAATTTTAATTACTCCTTCAACTAACACTTCATCGGAGTCACCTTTTCCATAACACCAGATTTTTCTGCCTATTGCAGTTATTAATCATGGCATCAATTAAAAGAGAGGAGCCATTTCGAATGACTGCAGGAAAAACATGGACATGCCACAGTTTGGTCATTTTGTTATACCACCGTCCAAGAACAAAACTGAAACACTGTTTTAGCTATCGATGTCGTTTCTTTTAATGTAATTCCATCAGTCTTACTACCTGAGAACATGGTTTAACATTTGTAGTGTGACCATCTTCAAGTCGGTAAAGCTTCAATAATTCTATTTACTGTTGAAAACTTCCCGCTAAAAATGCTTCATATATTCGAATTGTGGCCGTTCGTTTATTACTGAATCAATAAACTCACTGTCGATGAATTAATTCAACTTCACATTTTTGTACAACGTCTAATACGGAATTCTTCGCTCTATCTCACGGTATAATTCGTGTTTCACCTATGACTAATCATCGATCATCATATCATTCACTATATAGACTATTTTCACTTTAAATCTGACAGTTATCATTTTGGACACTTTTTAAGATCGACAATTTTCAACAAACGGGTTCTAAAGAAGTACAAGGTTCGCTTTCACAAAATTTATACTAAAATTCTTCAATGTATAAAGAAAAAATACACTGTTCGGATAGACGTAATTTCTTATATTTCCCGGAAAAACAATATTTTTAAGTTTTTTTTTTAAAAGTAGAATGGTGAGAGAGAATGAAATCGCTGGTGCGTCATTAGAAGGGATCAGACCGTGTATGTACTCGTCTAATACAATGTTATGCTTATTGTACATACTAATGGTGTAAATGTTGTTTGCATGTATATGCACTAAGAATGAGGACGAAGAGGGTAAAGGCGAGAGAAAAAAAAAACAAGGAGAAGGAAGTAGGAGAGCGAGGAAGAAAAATGAGAAACAGGAAGACGACGACGGCAAAGTCGAAGAACACAAAGAAGGACGAAGAATGTGAAGAAGTAGAGGATGAACGAGGTCTGCAGCCTTCAAATAGATTTACATGTAAGAAGGAGACCTACGAGGGACTGCTGCTACCATCGCATACCCGACGGCTGATGGCGTTTTGGGCCGTTTCCGCTGTCCTTCACCTCCATTGCATCCAAGACGCATTTGCTGAGCTCGCCAGTGATTGGTGCGAATAGTTTTGAGCGTCGAACAAAGGTCAGGAGTTCTTTCTGGGTCATAAGGTGAAGTCGAAGACAGTTCCCTGATATAAGCTGTTTGAGGAGCTCTAGTAGCGAGTCCGGCTGAAAACACCAAAGCTCTTCACCGGAAGTAGCGACTGTGATCAGTAGATGGGCTTTACGTACCTTCACCACAGGATGCGCTTGAATCCATCTAGTTAAGGCACGGAAGATTTCAAGCTCTGAAGCGTAGAACGTATCTCGACTCAACATTTCCATCATATTTTGCTGAGACAGCCTCGTAAACACCTAAAATGGAAAGCTATACAAGGTAATTATTAAGCAATTAAGTGCCATTTTCGCTTTAGACTGGATAGGCACTTTTCAAAGAAAGTAAACGTATCTAATGTCAAAACAGACAGCTTTAGCAAAGGCGAGGAAATCCTTTGTTTTATGAAATTTTGTAATGGAAACCTATAAAGTGGGTTTTTAAGAAAAATGCGCAGTGTTCTTGAATGGGCGTAAATTTTCTATCTCAGTTAAAATATACGGTTTTCAGTTGAAATTCAACGTTTTTCAAATCAAATTCGACGTTTTTCAGATCAAATTCACGGTTGTTTTGGAATCTTTCCCGTATCATATACCATTTTCAATTGAAATTCGACGTTTTTCAAGCCAAATTCAACGTTTTTCAGATCAAATTCAACGTTTCTCAAATCAAATTCGACGTTTTTCAAACCAAACTCAACGCTTTTCAAATCAAATTCGACGTTTTTTAGATCAAATTCAACGTTCTTCTGGAAACTTTCCCGTATCGTATAAACGGATCCCTCCACTCTTTCTTGTCATTGGGCGATTTGCCAAGTTCGCAGGCAACATAAGCAACGATCAACAGGACGTTCAACAAAGTCAGCGACGCGCCGATACAGTCGAGTGTCTCGGAGTCAGAAGGAGATCTTGGTCAAGTTGGTGTTCGTCGACGGAAGGACCACACACGAAGCTGTTCAGATTGCTGGTGTCAATGAGAACACTGCACGAAGCATTATCAACTCGTACAAACGAAAAGGCGAAATGGTTGAGAAGGCGAAATGGTTGAGAAGGCGAAATAGATGACAAGGCGAAATAGTTGTAATTTTCTTCCTTTAAAAAATCGTTCTAATTTTCTAGTAGTTCTAATAGTAGAGAAGACCAAACAGCTCTAATTTTCGTTGGATAGCCTTTTTCTGTCGGATAGCCTACAGTTCTAATTTTCGTTGGACAGCCTTCAGTTATAATTTTCTTCCTTAAAAATTAATTCAACTAGAATCTAGTAATTAATTCTACTAGAATCTCTAGTCTAATTTCCTTCCTCTGTATGCTGGATAGCCCTCAGTTCTATTTTGCTCCTTTAAAAAATAGTTCTAATCTCCAAGTTCTCTCTTCGTAAAACCTCGGTATTTTCTTAATCTATTAATACTGCTGTGCCAAACGAGGTTAGGTGGAAAACTGATCCACCTAACCTCGTTTGGCACAGCAGTATTAATAGAATAGTTCTAATTTTCTAAAGTTCTAGTACTAGAGAAGGCGAAATAGTACTAATTTCCATTGGATAGCCTTTTTTGACATGCTGGATTTTTTTTGTTGTTGAGAAGAAGTAAACATTGAAACGTACAACTTGCAAAAAAAGACGTGAAATTTGACTCGAAGGTCGTTGAATTTGTTATGAAAACGTTGAATTTGATTTGAAAAACGTTGAATTTCAACTGAAAATGGTATAGCAGTGTTTTTAGGTTCATTCTGAAGTCTTTCGGTACAAGGAATTTTTTCCTGCGAAGGGAATGCACCATGCACTGTGTTGTCCAGAATCGTGCAGTTGATTGATAGTGTAAACGCTGTTTACCAAATTCGAATTCGAATCGCCTCCACGACATCCCGTAGAAGTAGAATGTATGGCGCATATCAAAAGGGTGCGCGGGTGTGCTAGGGTCTGCGCACATTGTGTCCTGTACATTGGCCCGAGGAAAGGTTGCACTCGGTTGACAACAGTGGAGTACGTTCAAGGGCGTTTTGAGAAGTCTCTCCCGTCGTTCACGCGGTCTGACCGGGTGCCGAAGTCCACGACAGAGCCTCACTAGCTGTTCGCGTTTTAGTTTATGACGCCCTTCATCCCTCTCGAGCGAGGAGAATCCATCGGAGCCCCCTCGCACGCGAAAGGGACGAAGACGTTGCCGATGATCGCTCGGTGATCAACGGGGCGACAGGTGATACTGTGCATTCTACTACCGAATTAACAGATATACAACAAAATAAATGGTGGGACGACTACTTACCCGAGAAGTGAGCACTTGATCGGCATAACGGTCGCAAAACTTCATGCAACTCTGCGTCAGATCCTGCAGTGCCAGCAAAGTTGAGGTGCGGAGTATGGTGAAGACGTTGCCAATGTCTAACCGCGTCTAAATGCTCGGACTTTACACAAAAGAGAAACCGCATTAACGCCTACAGCGGTAGCACTGCCGTCTGAACGCACTTCTGCCACTTCTGGTCCGCTTCCACCCTCAGCCTAAATGGGATCTTTTGCAGTTAAGGTATTAGCTAGATTTCTCCGGAAGACCACGGTGCTAGGCTCAAGGTTTGACGACGTTCGGAGTTCCAAGTGAGGGTTCAGTGAGGGTGGACCACATCCTAGGGTTCTTTGCACGGGCACCGGCGCGCTGTCTCATAAGTACCCAATGGAGAAGGATACACAATATATGGCCAATATCGACCGATCGGTCAATGAATTTCCATCGATATTGTCGAGTCTCATTTGTCATAAGTAAGGAACACTCAGTAGGAAAGGAGCGAGGACTTCAAATGTTGTTCGACATCGGCTGCAGAGTAGAAATGAAATCATTGTGCAAAAACAAGACTCTTAGCTGGATGTGCAGTGCCATGTCTTGCGATCACAACTGCACTTAGTTGTAACTTGTCCTGTGCTGAAGTAAATATGTGAAGATCGCAAAAAAAAGACACAAAGACAAGCGGTTTTGATCGTTAATAAGGGCTGCATTAGGCAGGAATGCGCAAGCCAATGAGACCATGTCGAATGAAAGTGACAGTCATGGCATGTAGGGTCGACACCTTGATTGACTGGCTCGTTCTCGGCAGTGCTCCGATTGGTTATGATTCTCAATGCTGCCTCCATTCGGGACATGGACCAAATGGCCTATTAGAGGACACTGTGCCTAGTTTCCTGTCTGAAGAGCGCCACAGTCGGTGTGTCCTATTCACTTTTCTAGCACCGCCCCTCCTCTCCCCTTCGCCCCCGCCCCACCTCCCGGAGTGTAAATGCAATATACCTTCAAATAGGAAGCCACAGCTTTCATAATTTTAATCAGCACATACTCATGGCTGAGTAGAAGAATCTTCAAAAGTTCATTGAGCTTGAAGGAGAAGAGCTCGGCCTGACCGGTATAGATATACCTGAAGCATGAAAATGAACAACACTGTAGGCCAATAAATCGGTCTTCTACAACGCCTACCTGAGTAGAGTTTGAAAAGCGAGAGGATCGGTCCCTTTGAGTACAATTTCTGCTTCAGTGCTCTCCTTCAGGCTGCCATACAGCATGATGCTGTGCAATGGAAATGATGTCAATAAATGTTTTCAAAGGACAGAAAGCGGAACGTATACCTGAAGTATTCACTGTGAGCAGCCAAGATAACTTTGTGAGCATGGAACCGTTTTTCCTCAATCACAAATGTCACGTCCGAGAAGTTTGGACTCAAGAACAGCGAGCCCATGCCATTCATCAGGGCTATTTTATGGTCGACAACACCGGTTAGGCTGTCTAAATGCATCGGTATTATACTTATGCTCGAATGACCCATTCGAATAGGTATTCGAATGATTTTCATTCGAATTTGAATATTCGAATTCGAGTATTCGAAAAATCGCGTTTTTCGAATGTATTCGAATTCGAATGTTCAAAAAATCGCGTTTTTCGAATGTATTCGAATTCGAATATTCAGAAAAATCGCGTTTTTCGAATATATTCGATTTTGAATGCTCGAAAATTTTCGGTATTCGAAACCATTCGAATATTCGCAATTTCCCAGAAAGCAAAAATTATTCAGGTATTCGAAAAGTGTCATTCGAATGCCCAACAAGAATTTGTGTATCGGCGTATTTTGAAAAGGCTTGGTGGGTTTCTCGGGTAATTTGGGTCGCCAAAACGGTTCTGTCTGTGAATCAAAGCTGTGGTACGATGGTGGCTCGGTGCCCCGATACTGGCGCCTCATCGATACTAGTCACTTCCCGAAAAGCCTTCCTGTTAAGAGGGAGAACTTCCACAACGTCTCACAATGCTGAATTGCAAAAAATTTTCCACGGAGAATCGCTGCAGTAGTGATTGACCAATCGGGGACCAGTAATCGTCGCCACCCCGATTGGTGAACTCTGAGAGAAAACCACTTTCACCGATAAAAGTATGGATAGTATCAACCGATATTGATTGCCTGATCAATCTGTGACATAGTCTTCTGAATTAAGGCGCTCGCTGGAGACGTCTGGATATTTTCCAGTATTTTGTGTACTTATTCTACGCTAATTTTATAGTTGCACCTGTTCCTGTCAGTAATTTCTGACGCATCGACGATCGACAGCTCTTAGCGCGCTCCTATATAGTATCAGACGTTTTTTAGATCTTAGAGTATGGACATAAGGGTTAGTTTGACCTGGACCAGTTTTGCATTCCACTCAAGCAGTTCTGGAAGCTATTTTCGCCGTAAACGTAATAACGTAAAGGATGAAGGACAGCAGAAGGAAGGATAAAGGTAAATTCTTGTTTGGGAGGTACCAAGCATTCCACGTTTATTACTGCGCCTGTGCAAAGCGGCCGAGGAAGAGTAGGAATTGTTAACAAAAAGGATTGAAAATGATGGCTCAAGCGGCGTTTCAAACGGACGTTATTTGTCCTTCACGCTGCAGTTAAGAGTCTGACCGCGGTTAAGAGTCCTTCACGCTGCAGTTAAGAGTCTGGTGAGACCACAAGCTCGCAAATGTCTGCAGGATGGGCGTGAGGGTCAACAGGGTGCGCTTCTGTCTTCTGCCACGTCGGGTGTCTCCTGGTGCAGAAGAGTACCTCATGAAGTCGGCTTTGTAATTTTCGTCACGCTATGCTCTTCTGCTCCTCCGTGGTCTGAATGCTCTGCTTCTGGATTTCGTTTCTGCAACGACTACAGTTCCGCAAAAGCTATATTATAAGGTAGGACTTCACAAAGGGGAGACGGCGTAGGTCGGCTGGATGTTATCGATCGATTTTATCGATTTTTGTTCTGAATTCGCTATTTGAAGTGGGATTCGCATGGATACGTCGGCCGTATGCCGGACTTCACAAAGGGGAGGCGGCGTAGGTTGGCCGGATGTTATCGATCGATTTTATCGATTTTTGTTCTGAATTGGCCATTTGGAGTGGGATTCGCATGGATACGTTGGCCGTATGCCGGACTTCACAAAGGGGAGGCAGTGTATGTCGGCCGGATGTTATCGATCGATCTACTTTTCTGAAGTTTACCGTAGTTTATCAATATGTTGGCTGGAGAATAATTACATTCACAAGTTCATCGCAAATAAGAAATATTTATTCATACCACTTACTTGGGTGAATCACCAGAACGAAATGAGACTGGCCCTCATGGGTAGCCTATTCCTAGCTACTTGTAATACATTTTGTGGCCACAAAATCGACAGTGTGATATTTCACATTTGTAGATGAGCAGGACAGACTTGCTACAGATTTACATGTAGTACTTTGTCGTCAGTCCTTCATTAGCTGCCGCTAGGCAAAAGCATTGTTTCATGAATGTTTTTTTAACAGTCAGCCTGCCACCAATTTCAAAAAGGATTGTTTTGAAGTGACCTAGAAGCTTACAGTGGCTCAACCAGATAATTTTCCCTTCAAATGTGTTGTAAACGTTTCGTTTGTTCCTCATAAGCAGCAGTTAACAAAACACTAGTATTCCTTTGAGAAAAATTCGTATTCCAGTAAGCAAGGAAATTAGACGCTTCCATAAGCCTTTTGATCGTTCTACGTGTAAGTTCTCTATCTCATTTTTACGACTCACATGGGGGTTTATGAGATGCCTGTCGATAAAAACCTCGTGCTTAACTAGGAAGGGATCCGTTATGTATTGCTTCCCTTTCTCTTCTGTGTTGCCTTCTATCATGTCTATAATACAGCCTGATTTTTCATTCGAATTCGAATATTCGAATCGAATATTCGAATTCGAATATTCGAAAAATCGCGTTTTTCGAATGTATTCGAATTCGAATGTTCAAAAAATCGCGTTTTTCGAATGTATTCGAATTCGAATGTTCAGAAAAATCGCGTTTTTCGAATATATTCGATTTCGAATGCTCGAAAATTTTCGGTATTCGAAACCATTCGAATATTCGAAATTTTTGGGAGAGCGTAAGTATAATCGGTATATGTGCTCCAAAGTTCTTCATGTGATTTACTCAGATGGCTAGACTTTTTGAGTCTCCAGAGAGTATCGTTCGATGCTCAACGGAATTATATTAAAATCTTTCGGATACTTTCAAACCTGACCTCCGTCTTCTATAGGCTGTACTACGGTATACGGATTGAATAGAGGAGGTCTGCTCATTTCTGGAAGGAACGAGCAACGGTAACACCTAGGTAAGCCAGCACTTTTGAAAGCCATACAAGGAGGACCGCCGCTTTTACAATTCCGGAGACGTAAGAAGAAGAGAACAATATGCAAGATCAAGTTCCAGAAAGCCTAGCGATCAAGGCCACTGTCAAGATTCGAATGGCGGCCACCGTTCGGACAGTGGAGACGGACTACCAGAGCGATGATGAAATACTGCAACCGAAGGGACGAGGAGGTGGAGGGTGGCATGAGGGGAAGGGCACTGTGACTGGAAGAGCGCGATCGAATCGATATGAGGCTGACGAAATACCTAGGTAGTGGTAGGAGGACGAGAAGGAGTAGGAGGTGTTGGACCAATCAAGCAGGGTGAAACGCTAAAAATCGGGTTACAAAGCGATTAAACTGGGCCACCAAGGGCTCACTTTATTCTGTGTAACATTACTGAGCTATACTGAGTGCGTACTCAGGCGGCTTCTGTCTGGACAGTTCAGTTCTCCATCAATTCTCATATGCATTTCGTCCAGGTGCGGAAACAAATCCCTGACCTATTCATTCCCACGGCCCCCATCTCCACACCACAAGCGCTGTTGAGCGACATCTTCAGAAGCGAAGGTCGTTCCAGATCCTTTTCTGTGAAACCAGATTTGCAAAATTAAGCAGAGCTCCCAGCCAAATAGAGTTTCAGATAAATTTAGCGATTTTCCCTCGTTTAAGCTTTGAAACATTTTCTATGATTGCTGAATGCGCCGAAAAAATCAGTGGTTTTGCTAACCTCTTATTTCTTTTTTCTTGCCAAAGTGCACATATTCTGCATGGAGTGTTATAGGACAGGACAAAATTTATTCTCACAGCAGAAATGCCCTGTAATCGAGAACCTTTTATCCGAGTTTTAAGTGAGCCTCTTTGTTTCCCCTAATCCGTAATTCGTTAGCTTCGACCATGATGACTCAAAGATAAATTATGTAATTTTTGGAGCTACTGTGCCTTTGATTACTTCTTGAACGCACCACCTTCTTTGTTTTTTAATGCAAATGATCATATGAAGTTAGCAATGTAACATCATTATGAAAGTAGATAACTCAATAAAAATCGCATTTTATTCATCAAAATAAACACCAAAAGCAACAAACAAACACACATAAGCCAATTACGCCACCTACACACATAATTCACTCAAAAATTTTCAGCAAAACATTGAACTTACTGTCGACCACCAATGGAATACAAAGCAATGACATATTATGAGCACAGCATTAGAAACCACGCGTAAGCACTTGGCTTCCGTAGCTAACTACATTCATGAAGCGGCATCAAATTGAACTTATTCTATGAAATACATCTCCACGAGTCACTCATGATAGAAAAGAAACAACTCTCTACTTTTGTTTCCTTGTGTGAGGAGAATGTGAGGAAATGTATTTCGATGAAAGGTTTAAAGCGTCACTACCCGCATAGCATTGACCAACACCAACGGAACACAACATAAAAACATATCATGAGCAAATAGCACGAGGAGAACCAGGTGTAAGCACTTTCTTGAGCTGTTCCGCAACTGAATAGGCACGCTCGAGAAGGCGACGATGAATTGAATTTAGCCCAAGAAATACATCACCACATGCTGCTCAGGACTGCAAATGAGCAACATTCTACCTCGCTTTCCTCATGTGAGAACAATGAATGAGCTAATCTGTTCCGCTGAACGGCTTCAAGCGTCGCTACATACCCGCATGACCTTGACGTATACCAACAGAACACAACAGATGAACAAATCATGGGGTAATACTAGCACGGAAAGAACCAGGTGTAAACACTGGGTCTTAAACACGAGGAACAGAAGGTTCAAGAATGTGTCATTAAGTTGAATTTAGCTTGGCAAATACACCTTCACATAACACTTAAGACTGAGGGCTAACAAGAAACGTTCCGTGAACATTGACTGACTGATGAGGTCTCAAGAAAGGGTTTAACGCAGCAATATCGGTGTGACTTTGAAGAGAACCAATGGCAGAACATACAACCCACAAGGAACTGAACAAAAGGAAAATAAGTGCGAAACACTGGCTTGTTTTGCGCACATATTGGTAAGCTCATCTGGCAAGGGAACGGCACCTGGTTGCACTATCCCTTTGAGATGAGATGTGTGTCATGGGATACTCTTCGAACGCTCATACTTGGTATATGCTCGCAACGGACATCAGAGGGCGGGGCAACTAACCATTTTCACTTTGCACTGACTGCGCTCTGCTAAAATGGACCACAAACAGCCTTGTCATGCATGTTGTGGTGGCGCAGTGCGTAGGAAAGGTTGGGCGGTATGGTGGGAAGCAAAGGTTTGTGGTTCGACTTCCCGGAAAAGTAGCTGCTTTGCACTTCATAATAAGTGCCCGAAACGACTAATCTAAGCTCTCCATGTTAAATCGCAACAAAAAACATCGACAGTACGGGGATCCAACTCATTGACGCTGTTTGTATGCAATAACTCTTCCACGATGGAGGTTGTCGAAGAAGTCGCCCAATCGACGGTGGATGTAATTTGACGTCAAAAGTATAATATTTTTAAACTCTGACCGATTACGATACGCTACAGCAAATAGAATGGAGTAAAAGGTGCCCAAGCTTCACTCAGGCGATATATTTCTGGCGGTGATCACGAATATGTTGAAGTAGTAAATATGAGAAAAGGGGTTCATGTCGCAAAGTTGGGCAGCATTAGGAAGTGGAACCGCTAGCCAATGATCACGAAGCAGTGTACCAAGTGAACACATTCCAGCCAATCAGGGTACTGACCGTACAAGCCCTCTATGAATGGCGTGCCAGTTTCATGCGATCTGATTGGCTGGCGCGTTCCTGACACCCCATGCTGCCCATCTTCGCGACATGTACCAGAAAAGGTATACATGCCCGGTCCTCATGAAGGCATTCTGATTCTTCTGTGCTACGAACCATATGAACAGCACCTTGAATGAGCCCCTAATGCAGATTTCGGGTGAAATCTTTGACCCTGACCCCACCACCCTTTCCTTCCCCATAACTACCGTAATCTATCATAATGGATCGAGATTTCGAAAACAGATACCATATTCTGATCATAAACCTACTCAGCCACCCTGTTTGCGGTCTATGTACATAAGCGGAGTGCATGCATAGCAAAGTCTATGTAAGCGGTACTGTGTTCAGAGCATCCCACTATGTGCATTTCATACCAAAGTGCCACTACTACATAGTATCCCACCCCTAAAAGTATGGCATTGAGCACAATTAAACTGGAAAGATCTGCCACCGAGAAATCGCTTGAGATTACATCAAAAGTACCGCTGATGGCCAAACATGAGTATCTGAAAAGGAGTAATCGTTGAAATGGAGTGAAAATCAAGGCAGATGAAGGTAACATGGAGTAATCCCTTTTCACCCCTTTTTCGAAAACTTTGCACAGCTTTTGGAGTTTATGCAATGGTAACTCTTTTATGGTGGGTAGAAATATACCTTATAGGGTAAAAAAGTCAGCTTAGCAAACCTTTTGCGAAAGCTCCACGTGGTTTATACCAGGGATGCACACGAAATTCTGTGCGTTAAATTTTTTAACGAAATTTTTTAACGAAAAATTTTCGTTAAATTTTCGGTAAATCGTTAAATTTCGTTAAAAAATACAACTAGCTGAAAACCATTATTTCAAGTGAAACAATTAAGGAGAACCTCGTACGTTTCAACTTCAAGAGGTCTAAAGCTAAAGTTATAGGGATGGCGTGTAACACTGCAATGTAAAATAAACTGTTCAACATCAACAAACAGGAAAAATGAACAATCGTTCAGCAACAAATCATTTACAGAGTGGGGAATAAGAACAGGCGTGGAATTATCATTCAAGATGATCACCGACAAGGCATCTTAAAATGTGCGATTAGGCAAAACCTGGTGTTCCCCTTCTTAGTTTTTTGCGAGACCGTTTTGAGTGACTGTTCTACGAGCATATACAATCATCTGGGCACCAACCCATTAAGTACAGAGAGAACTAATAAAGATACAATTAAAAGCCTATCAGTGGAATGGTAACGCCTTGTCGAAAGCACGAATTTTGAGTGCCTGGTGTGTGAGACCAATCCATTTTTTGCAACGTTGACACGGCATCGTGTCACACGGTCCCACACTGCCGAAAAGTTGTTAACGCGTTAACTATCAGGAAAAGTGGTTTTTCTAATTTTCGTTATCAGCGTTTTTATAAAATCGTTTAAAATACACCCAGCGTCCGGAAACATTCCCTCCGCCTCAACTACTCCAGCTGGCGGACAAAATATTCTGGGATAAGCTGTGCAGGTGAGGATAGGCATATCCAACGAGGAGGTTAGGCCAGTATCTTTATGGAATCGTTGACGTGCCTGGGGAATTTCTATCTCCAAAATGCAAAATGTCGCAGAATAAGGACAAATGATGACCTTATTCCATCCTTTATCCTTATCATTTAATACGTGGCAAATTCAATCGCTTTTGAAAGCGTATTTGGCCATACAATGACATGCTGTGGCCAGTCGATGAAGAATTCAGCGTTCCCCTTTCCAGACACGTCTAGTACCAATTCACCGAGCCCAGAGAGGCTGAAGGTTTGGTTGGCCTGGGAGGAAAATTCGGAAAAAAGACAAGAACCCTAGTATAGGTTGCACGCAATAGCCGGCACCCCCTCCGACTGCGCTACACACACCCCTAAAATGCATTATTTCCAAAAAATTTTTAGATCAAATTCATGAAAACATTGAAATATTCATGCAGAATTTAATATTTTTTTAGAAACAGTCCTAATCGAGAGGATGAGACCTGCAACATTAAAGGATGCTAAGAGTAAATGTGGTAAACTCACTTGAAAAAAAGTTTTTTAAAAATTCCGTTAGATTTCTAAAAATTTCCGTTAAGTTGTTAAGCCAGATTTTAACGAAAAATGCCGTTAATTCGTTAAATTCGTCAAATCGTTAACCGTTAAGTGTGCACCCCTGGTTTATACCAATTGACAAGTGCTCTATGTATTGACAAGATGTTCATACACACTAGTAATAGGAGTTGTGGGAAAAAGTGCACTTTACAGAAGCGCCAAAGTAATTTTAATAAATATTTGCCTTCTATAATAACTGGCCAAAAAGCACTTTAGTATCTTACCCCACTCGAACAAATTTCATGCAACCTAAGTGGCCGGGGCGGGGCACGAACCTTGAACCGATTCGGAGCACACGTGAGATTCTGTCACTGCTGTTTTTAATGCCAAGCTTCTCTTGGAACTTCTGCCATCGAATGTGCTTCTTATTTTATTTAAACTACATTTGTTTGTTATTTTCATATGTCCAGACAAGAGTGCGCCCTATTTAAAAAAACTGCATACAAGTTGTATTGCAGAAAGCATACGAATCTCTGGAAAGAAGGATTTTTGTTTCAGTACAGTAACGTGTGTGTGCAGGAAGCGTAATGCCGTTTAAAAGCAATCGTCATCAGTGTCAATGTCAAGATTCAACCAGATGTAACCAGCCAGTCGAAACACCAGTTTATCATGACGCTCTCTACTCTACGGTTAATTAGAGCTATAGAGCTTCATGGATATTTTATCCACGTCCTACTCAAAGTGGTTCTTTCCTCGGTTTGAAGATTGCACTTAATCGTCTTCGACAAGATTGCACACGACTTTAGCGACTCACTCAAAAAGCGGCAAGAAATTTTCGATCTTTTTTTGGCTTTCTCGCCAAGGTTCACCCTGTACGAGTCTCTTTTGCACATTTTTAAGGGTGTATAAAGTGCAAAATATCTCAAATGTAAAGAGGCAGAAGTAGCTGTCGGCGAGTTTTTTCTTTTTTGACCTCCCAGTTTAATGGCAGAAAAATCGAAAAAATCCAAATTAAAAAACCAAAACATATATTCTAATAGAGCAAATCACCGTCTTTCGAGTGTCTTCTGATATTATGCAAAAAACCCATCAGCTAATTAGCATTATAATTTTTCGACAAATCGGATAGCGCCTAACTTCCAATCGGAGATGATGAGCCTGTGCGATATCCTTCGAATCAAACCATACATCCGTTCATCAAGAAGCTTTGACAACATCAACTGCTCAAGATGCTAGAGTTTGTGCGATCACAACACTTATGTACAACGTGCTCTCCTTCGTTATATCGTTGTTATCTACATGCATGCATATATACATTTAGTCAGAATTCAGGTGAAGTAAATGGTCGATGTTTTGAGTCGGCGGTCGTTTCAGCGAGAAGTCGAATCGTTTCCTTCGTGACTGGCGACATGCCGAGCAGGTCGGTGTGATAGAATCAAGCCTAAAGATGAATGTATTGACTTCATGGCCTCAGATGGAAAAAATATATTAAGCGGATCTTTCTACCAAAGTGAATTCTAGTAGATATACTTACTTTATTTTCTTTTCTCCGGCTGTGTTATTCCCAAAGACGGAGAGCTAAAGTAACAATAAATTAGCAGTTAAATAACCGCACTGAAATAAATAAAATATACAGCTAATATGCAGCTTTAAGGTTCAGATGTTAAAAACTATGTGAGTGCGCTCCTCATCATTCATCTGTAGCAACTGGAACTCAGACACTTTTTTTGAAATAAAGCGGATTATCATAAGATTTTATTTTACCGCCTCCTGGTCTTGAAAGCGGGGGTGTTAAAAATTTTATACATAGGGGATTGTTGCCCAAATGGATAGAAAAGGATGCGGAAAGGGGGATAATCAGTGAAGGAAATGCTTCGCAGAAAGATAACATTGAAGAGTTGCAGCTTCAACTTTGGGTTTCGTCTAATAACCGTAATAACTTATCATCATCAATTGTAGCTGCCACGTGTGTCATGGTTTCCTCAGGAAGAACATCTTACCTACGTCGACTGGGGCAAGTTAGAAAAAAATCGAAAGAATGAACAACATTTACAAAAAACGATTATCTGACGAATATCGATTGATGGCGATCGATCGATACTTCAAAAACTAGTTTCAGATTCGTGTTAAGCAAACTCGATTACCCCCACGGCCGAAGTTTCGGACCGGTTGAACGCCATCTATAGAAAATTGATAATTTGATCAATATCGATTGATGGCGATCGATACACACGCACACACGCTACTCCTTTATATATAATAGGATAACAAATTGTTTCAACTTTTAAGCACTGACGGTTAAATTAGTAGAAATCAACTTTCTGATATTAAACAAGTAAACAGAACTTTCATACGCGACACGACCACTGTGCATGACTACTTGTTTTATTAGAAATTTTTCAGATCTGAGCATATGAGCTTGACCTCCACATTGTGCTAGCGTTAAACAGGATAAACTGCTTACCTCTCTGGACCTTCGTGCGATTCCGAGTAGGGATGTTGGCTCCCGACTGCTCACTCTTCTGACACCAAACAACTGCGAGTCAACCAGTGAGCCCGTCCTAAATTTCCGTTAACGTTGCCACTCTTCATGCCGTGTCTTCTCATCGAGTTTTCTGAGTTCTGTTGAACGTTTTCTTTTTACCTGTTATTTTAATTCTTCATTACGCTATCACTCTCCTTCGACTCGCAAGGTCTTCGTACAGCTCACCTACATGCATACCGTACCTACTGCTTTCGTTTCGTGCCGTATTCGACATGATATTGCTGAGCAGGAGCCACTATCAGGCATCCCTTTAATCGCCGCCGACTGTCGCCTACTGTCCCTGACTGCCCCCACTGTCGCTAGCTGTCGCACTCGGACTGGTCATAACGACTTGTGGCAACTGTCTGCCGCCTACTCTCTTTACCGCATCATCTCCCTCCAATGTCCTAACTGTGGTAGCCAGTCGTGCTCTACTCTCGTTGCAGAAGTGCCTACTCTCTTTTATTAATTAATTAATTAATTTATTATTTTATTTATTTATCTATTGAATACGTCACAAGACGTCATAAGGGAAAAACAGAATCATAAGCAAAAAGCAGACGTACATTCTCAGCTAATCTAGGCGGATTTTCTATGGAAACCAGAGTCGTCCACCTATCAATAGAGTAAACGCTGACAAAAGCATACAAAAACGGAAAAAGGGCGAATCGGAGGTGCCTAGTGCGGAAGGGTTAAGAAGGTAAGAATAAGCACCTGATTTTTTTAATGACCTGAGCAGATTTAGTAGATTTACATTTCTGCACTTCGCGAGGTCAGAAGCACTTTGGGCAGCATATGGTTACAAGGACGATCGTGCCGAAGTATCACTCTTGTCGTCGTTAGATTGTGTCATTTCTTGCTCCACATCTGCTTCAGCATGGCGTTTTTTTAGCAACTCTGTTTGAAACCAACATAATGAGTAATTATGTATACTACTGAGCCTGCATTAATTCCATAAACCCGTGTGGCACAGTCGGTTTGATGCTTCAGACTCACGCATTACATCAATAATTGATCTGAGGTCGTATTTTGGCACATGTCGACGAAAACTTCCGCGCCAATCTGCTACCATAACTTTCTCAAGCGAAAAGTAAAGAGAACTGCTAGATGATTTTTGCAAGCATGGCTTCCCTAAGTATCACAGTGCCTCCATTGCACAATATAAAAGCGAAGGTTTAATTACCCAAGTTTGAGGAAGGCCACGAGAAAGATGAACGTTTTCGAAAAAGCGAAAGGCTATGCCTGAAAATTTGTTGACACGAAGTTTTTCTTTCCTTTTTTGTTTGCTTCAAGATTTTGGTACATATCACAATTTCCGCAAGTCCTGTGCAACCCCCCTACCTGCGTTGCTCCTGCTATACCAGCTTAGGAACGTGTGACACAATTGTTCCACAAACCTCGCAAATCGCTCGAATATGATGATGCTCTGCGGCTCTCGTATCGCCGCCGTCACCACATCAGCGTTTGGAGCCATGAATCTTAATAGAGTGGTTTGGTGCCCTGAGGCTATGAACTGACTTGACTCAAACGCTTGAAGGCAAATTGAACAGCATACCCAAGAACAAGTAGGTTTACACAGGCGGAGAAGACAGCTAGTCCGAGTAGAACGAAGAGCAGTGTGAATACGACATAGAATGGTTGGAGCTGTAGGGCAGACCCTTGCTGGAGTGGGACCAGATCACCGAAACCGATGGTGGACACTGGAACACAATAACGTCAGCAGTTTCCCAACATCTGAAGGGACGAAGGCGCCAGCCGATCAAATCAGCGACTTGAAGGTGTTGCTTTGATTGGCTGGGGCCTTCCCATGGTCTCACGATAGCCAAACTGTTGACATGTACGATGATATTTTCTATTTTGTGGTGGTGGTGGAGCCATGGAAACAGTGAAACCGGAAGCTGCTAACCGATTACTGGATTAGAAATGAGACCGATCGATATTTTGCAACCATTTCGTGAACCTGAAAACTTACATGTTATAAAACAGTAATAGTATGCGTCGAAGAGTGTCCAACGCTCTTCGTTATGAAAAACGATTGTTCCTGCAATAGAAATCACGTTCGGAAATCTCACACGATACTCGTTCTCATCACTGACCGACAATGATGATGCTGGTTCCAATTGACAGCGAAACGACAAGTAAATGTGTGGGTGTGACCTCTCGAAGGCAGTTTATACCTCGAGATTGGAGGTAAAAACGCAGCTGAATTTCAGATGCTGAGCATTCAGTTTAGCTCTAAAAACAGCGGAGCTACGGTAAAAATAACCTTGTGCAGACAGAAAGCAATGAACGTATTAACACGTTCGCCGATAGACTGGAACATGATCAGACCCATTGGAATCCCTGCTAGTGCGAACAGTATGCAGAAAAGTCGTCCAGCCATTGTTTCTGGAGCCGAGTGACCGTAACCTAAAGCACCATATCTGTAACATAGGTTTGACGGATGCGAAAGAGTGATTGACATACAATGAGGAGGTATCTAAACGATAGGGTTGAAGGACAAAATGGACTAAGAAATTGTCCCTTCCTACGGCCCACCCGTGTTGGTCTGCTACACAGGGTTGTCCTAAATCGTCTGCCTGTGTATCAATCCGGCGGTTCGAGTTTGAGAGATCTTCTTTTCTCCTCTATGCACCATTTACGCAAGCACCCTTCTAGTCAAAACCTTGCCTTTGGGTGATCGATGTGAAAAAAGATTCGGAATCAAGAGCCGGTCAATATCAATCGATAATGTTTAACCTTGACCCACAAAATGTGTTTAAATCGATTGTTACACATCTATGAATAAGTGTAGTCGACCGATTTTATTTGACAACACTTAGACATGGTTGCATAGCGCAGTCTAAAAAGCCGCCGACCTTTGCATGCATCACGAGTCGATTCATGAATTGAATTTCGATCAAAGTACGCCGACAAACATTCCATCACTATATGTCCATCGTGGTTAATGGCGCAGTGCTAGGGTTGTGTGGAAACAATGAAACACTAATTTGCCGTTGTGACGGCTTATAGTCTAGCCACTTGTTATGGTCTATGTACAAACAGAACTTCCACTCAGTGATATCCTTGGCCTCCTGTAAGAGTGGAATACATGGCGCATTCCACAGAAGTATTGGTTAGCACCAACCCTTGCTCCTTACTCTGTAACCAGCGTTCAAGGAACCAATCCTGTTTCCAACCGTGGGCTCTCTCATTCTCCTTCTACGGAAGGTCGTAGAGGCAAATTCAACGCCTTCTGGTATCAGCCGATAAATACGTCCGTGTATTTTCCTTCCCAGAAAAATGCCAGTCGAATAACCGCGGATAAATGAAGGGCTCCATTAGGGTTGGAGGAGCCCAAATCATAAGCGTTGATTGGGTTGCTCGCGACACTTGTGCTGCTCTCCGCGATTCATTTTGGTCTCCTACTCCACCCAGAATTTCTGCCAGATCCTGCAAGACCTTTTCTAACCTTCCGTATAGGACATACTCGAGCAGTTTCAAGATTTTCGCATCCAAATCAACGCTCCAGGTTCGGACACCACCAAAACAAACCAAGCCTTTCATCTATATGGGATTGTTGAATGCCAAACGAAAATGCCAAGCTTGTCTAATAAGGATAAAATAGTGACATTGTAGTTGGCTGACTATCACAATCCGTGGGGTAAGGCATATGTTATACTTCTGCGATCCGTCACGGCAATCTGTCGCCGACAACCTGTCGCCGACAGCACGGGAGCCCCTCCGCACTGTGACAAAGTGTCGCCGACGTGTCGCCGAAGTATAACATATGCCTAAGCCAAATACGCATTCAGCTTGTCGCTATGATAAGCCGTTGAAGTACAGCGTGACTCATTAATATTGCAATAAAGTTTGCCATCTTGTTAAAGGCACTCATCGATTGTCTCGAACGCTAACAGCTGATATGCACACTATCCTTTGTACTAAACAGGAAATGCGTTAGCCAGTGCGAATTCCTATCCTGAGTCATACCCTTGGAACGTACTGTATTACCCAAAATCAGATTTTATTACGTATTTCCTCCCAACACATCGATTAGTTACCGACTGTGGTGATAACGACCGTCGCGAAATAGAAAGCGCCAGAGAACTTCCATTGGTAGCCGGCTTTGTGAGGGATGCTTTTAATCGCCACCGATTCAAAGAGTTGGAAGTCTCTGAAAAGCATATTTGGTTAGTGGTTAGCTCAGTAATGAGTGGAGCAAATGAGCGCTCACCTTGAGGAGAAATTGTATTTTCCCTGCAGCTTTTCACGTACCGTAGCTATTTCTTCTCGCACGTAGCGTTCTGTCTCACTTTCCAACAGGTCAAATACTGCGGCGCCAAGGAGTAGGTAGGTGAATGTGGTGAGAATGAGCATCAGGGCACGAGACGACTTTTTGTCCATTGTCGCCTGGAGCACAAAAATGCATTTCGACTTCCTGCACTATAGCTTTAATGATTTGATATTATGGAGTGGTTTATTCGTTGGCCACCTTATCATCCCTTTTCTACCAGCTTTATGTTGAAATAATATTTAATGGTAAGGGATCATCAGGCGGGTGGAACGCAGTCGGAGGAGGCGCCATCTGTCGCGTGCACCCGATACCAGGTCCTTTGTTCGGATTTCCCGCCCAGGCCAATGAAGCCTTCCATCCCCCCGGGGTCTGTGAATTGGTACCAGACTTGTGTGGGAAGGATATAGGTATGACTTCTTCATCGGCTGACCACTGCAAATCATTGTATGGCCATATGCGCATTCAAATCGCCTCCACGACATCTCGTAGATAGAATGCGCTGGCGCATCCCTTGAACGATGCAGAAATCAATAGTGTGGATAAAAATGTTGCTTATGAATTCTACATTTCTTAGTGCTGCATCTACTAATAGGTTATCCATACCCCTTTGTTTCCTTGTGCGCTTCAAGGACGTCCTTAATACGCTAAGAACAAAAAATATTAAAGGAGGACACTAATCAGTCTTTGTCTGAAATGCTTGCACCTTCTAGTATCAGTTTTGTACGAGGTTTTTTTGAAGGTGTGTTTGGTTTTTACATTGACTTACTGTGGCAGTCAGTGACTAGGTCAGTGCTTGATTGTTGGTGGAATGGAAGACTTAGTGAGCCTAGACGGGACTCGTACCAAGAACCTCGATTCGGTCGCATGTAGCAGCTGACGCCTCGTTCGACTGCGCCGGCTTCCTTCAAACCTGAAAAGGTAATTAGAAAAAATTATAAACTGACTAAACAATGTAGTTCAATATTATCGATATTATTTGCAATTCGTGAAGCATGTCTATGTATGTACCTGTCGAGAAAAATAAAAAATTTAAATTTCTGAACCGTTTTCGCAATCGTTTACTGTAGCAGAGCTATATGATTGGATTTTCCAGAACGATGAATCTGAATTGGACCAAAATTTAAGCTTTAAACGGAGACGGACAACGCTATAGTTGCAAAAAGAACGAACGAGATAGTTTTGATTGCTTAAACTGACAATAATGATCAAGACCTCACCTAGAATAGGAGATTACACAAAGAAAAAGGTAACACCAAGGTGAGACGATGGTAAGCCGTCAATCAAGCACAAGGTTTCTGGAATCAAAAAGTGATTGTGATGTTTTTCTCTGCTAGAAAAGAGATAAACCTTTCCTAGGTAGAGTGGGTATGCGTTATAGACCAGATTACCTAAAACAACATTTTTTTCACCTTTATGAAACCATTGTAATCCTCCACGTCATTATCAAAGATGTGTTTGTGCAATTACGAAATTATATTTGACAGAGTTCTCGCTCATGTAAACAAGGAATTTGCTACAATTTTCACCAAATATTACTTTGTAAAACTTTCAGCACTACATTTTTAGGATTTAGTTCAGAGGCCGTCTTCCTCTAACATGATCAGCATTGGTTTTTTCGTTTTTCGAGGTGGTTTCCAAAGGATGAATTCAATCGTGAGTAGTACCGATGTTGGATGCCATGAATAGCCTCCAACGGCGCTTTCGTTCGAAGCGTCCTAATATAAACAATCAGAAACAATTTTCTTTGAAGGAGACGTGCCAAATGTTATGCATTACATAGTGGTGGCTATGAGCTGATCTAAAGGTGAATATTTCCAATCTGTCTGGTCGAAAGAGACGCGCAGATTTCATGCTTACCATCCAAGCAGCTCCTGAGCAAAGAAAGATTCCTTTTTCGTTTATTTCATTTTTTATTTTATGCAGACATGGTTGGTATATTGGTGGCTTAAGATGCTTCAAGTGCTCGATGGTCAATGTGCAAGTGTGATTCGATCTTAAGGGATCTCCAAGTTGTTATGTAAAAGTGGAGTCCCTGGAGCATCTGCAGTGGAATTAACGATGCAAGGCCTTAACTTTCCTAATCTAATGATGATTTGATGGTTTCTGCTAACCTAATATCGTACTAAAGACTACGTATGCAGGTGGTGAAAACAACAGAAGAAGGACGTCAACAGGAACCATGATGAAAGGAATCAAGCTGAATGTATGAAAGTCGGTGTTAAAAATTCCAACAGGGCTACCAAGTTTTGGAAGCGGCCATCAATTTGGCGCGGAGGAATGCTGGTCGAGGGCTCAGTGTCAAATTGGGTTGACAGCCAGTAGAAGCGATGCCTAATGAACTTATTCGAGCTCATCATGAAGTCGCCGCGTTCGAACGAGGAGCAATTTTAGACTTGGAGTTTGCTTAGTTTATTATTATTTTTATTTTATTGTTTACTTAGTTTTAGCCTACTATCTTATAGAGGGACATTAGAATTGAGATATTGTAATAAAAAACGATTACTATATCTGTGAGCAAAACTATGAAGGATGGCACTAAGCAGCTCATTTGTGAGCTCTTTCGTGTCGTTATAAAGACACCCTAAAACAAGAATTTTTATAGATTGAAGGAGCATTTATGAATAATAAGTGAAAGAAAATCAGTGATTGGAGCTCCAAATTAGCTACTGCCTTGGAAAATTTCGGAAAAAAGGAGCGGTTTCGAATGATCAGGTGAACTTCACAAAAGTGGCAGAACTATGATCTACGTGCAGTGAGTCCAGTGACAACACCAGTTTTGCCTCCTAGCGACAAATTGGTCAAATTGGTTGTCCAGGAGTATAATTCATCACGTCTTGTACCAACTGTGAAGACGGGTGAGCCTCCAACAGAAGCTCTACATATCCCATTCTTGGCAATTCTGTAAAGCGTATTATGGACACATTAGAGACTATCAGTGAAAGGGGCGCTGTACTACAGAAGTTTGTAAAGCTTAGTGTTGTCCTCTCAAGAATGTCGCTCGAAAGTGGTTTCAGGAAGCTAATGAGGAAGTCATTAGTCACAATATTGCAAAGCTATGATCTTACTGGCATACTTTTCAAAAACACAACAATTGATTTGCCAGGCCTTCATTTCAGTTATATACAGTAAGCATGTGACATGGACGAGTGTAGCGCAGTCGGAGGAGGCGCCGACTGTCGCGTGCACCCGATACCAGTGGCCGTATTCATGAACGTTCCCGGGAACGTTCAAGGCTTCCCGCGGGAAGCGGCCGGGGCGGGAAGCATAAGTTCCTATTCATGAACCTCCCGGGAACCAACGGTAGGCTCCTGCGCCGATGGCGGGAGGCTCCCGGCCTACCCGCCCTCAACCGGTCGGGAACGGCGGGAAGCCGTCAATGAAGTGCTGTGTGCAACTGTACAGAATAGGATTTCGATGGCGGTTTTGGCATCGAAATTCGTCGTAACAGGGAGTCATCTTCGCCATCTATCGCATAACGTGTTCCTGGGCCATCTTGCAAGGGGGGAGGGGGATGGAGGGGGGGGGGGGTGCCTACTCTCTTGCTGTCGAGTGTGTCTACCGTGGTTTTGTAATTTATTGATGTATATTGTTTATCCTAGTCGGAGGGGATACTACACTCTGATGGTTTTACAGTGACGCCAAAATTAAATGTAGGGCATGTGCCATTTTCACATCGAATCGGACACTTTTCAAATCAAATGGTGTATTTTTCGAACCAAATTAGACACTTTTTAAATCAAATTGAACACTGTTCTAAGCTAGGCTAAGACGTTTGAGATCAAAGCGAACTATTCCGAATTGAAATGGACTTTTTCCACAAAAAAAAACTAGGGACTCTCCAAAAAGGTTAGAATGATTTTTTTGTTCAAGGAAAATTTTAGTACAACTTACTTTGAACTTTTGGTTAATTTAGCCAATAAGTGAACACGTTGTTTGAAAGTGTTTAAAAATTCTATTTCTTCGGCAAATAATGGATTAAAGCTTGTTTTCAAGAGCAGGAAGGCGGCCATTTTCTAGTGCCAGAAGAGAGATTGATTCATGTACCGCAATTTGATGGTTCATGTAAATGGTACTTGTAGTATCAATCAAATAAAAGGTGTGGCGAATCTTTTGAGTGCATGGCGCGATCTGATCCTTTAGTGCGCTATGTACTTGCTTCTTTGCTGTGCCTTAAAAGAATTCTAATTATAAATATCTAGAAATAAATTGTTTTATAAAATTATTACACTTATTTGGGCAGCTAAACTAAAGAAAAAATTAAAGAAGGTTATACCAAAATTTTTCTTTTACAAAAAGTCATTCTAACTATCTAATTGAGTCTGTAGTTTAGGTTATTTTGATTTGGAAAAGTTGGCTTTGATTCCAAAAGTCTTGAAGCTAAAATAGAAGAGTGTCCAATCTGATTTGAAAAGCGTCCAATTTGGTTTGAAAAGTGTTTAATTCGACGTTAAATGGTATAAAAGAAAGGCAACACTATAAATTGGTTCATGAGTGGACGACGTGTTCCAATCTCGTAACTGGGATATTGGAAAATGAAAGGCGTTGAGTTGTTAATCTCCTAACCCTATAAAGTATTCCTTCCTCGGGTCTTGTAAACGGCTAGCAGACTGTGATTTCTTCGGCGGTTGGCGTTGTAATGGTGCATACTCCCGTCCCAAGGTTTATGACCCATTCATTGGAATGACCGTTTCATAGGAATGGTCCTCTTATTTTTAGTCACTATCTCTTTTCTTCAGGGTGCGTGTAGCGCAGTCGAAGGAGGCGCGACTGTCGCGTGCACCCGATACCAGGTCCATGGTTCGGATTTCCTGCCCAGGCCAAGCAAGCCTTCCATCCCTCCGGGGTCGGTGAATTGGTACCAGACGTGTCTGGGAAGGATAAAGCGCCGACTTGTTCATCGATTGGTCACCACATGTCATAGGCCAAATACGCATTCATATCGCCTCCACAACATCCAGTAGAAGTATAATGCGCTGGCGCATCCCAAAAAGGGATTGAGTAACGCCGTCCTTTGTCCTTATCCTTAAGCATGTGACATGAATAACCTATTTTAAGAAATTGTTTCAAGCAACATTTTTCTGGGAATTCACTCTGCGAAGTCATATATAGATAGTTGCAGACAATTTCTGCAGATTCATTAATTGCACAGGTTTTTAATATTATTGTTAACCAGACATCAAAAATCGGAAGTTTTGTTGTTCTCTTGCTTCCCTTTATTGCAAATTCTGCAGATCTAATAACAGGGGTAATTCTTGCGGTGGGGTCATTCTCTACATACTATACTAATGTAAATCTGCTTGAGGGTTAAGGCACAAGAAATACATTTTGTCCGTTCTGCGGACTTGTTGGGCCTTGAATTATTTGTGGAATTATAGGTGCCCAACCTTTTTGACTTTATCAATGTGATCAAATGAGGGAAGCTCATGCAATTTTAATGACATAGAGCTCTTCACAAGCACACTTTATTCATCCAAATAATGATCACAAACAACGAACAACAAACAAAATACAACATTTACAGAACATTCACAGGAAATAAGCACAATACATAATTCGGTCGAAATTATTCGACTCACGCCTTCTTGTCCCTTTTGTGGGAACAACTACCTCATTGAAGCATTCGAAAGGAGCAACAAACGGAACCTTGAGACATATGTCCATCTGGTGAGGACAACGACCGAGCGACCCTTCCTTGCAGAAAGGCTTAAGACAGCTCAGCTGATGGCGAACAACACAATACAACGAAGGAACATCATAACACGAACAATCGTGAACGCTTAGCTCCTGAGCCAATAAAGCACAATCAAGAGGATGGCAATAACTGGGATTTAAAGCGGCACTAACGGCACATCTTCGACGATCGCCAACGATAAAACGTACCACTGACATGAATGCAGCATTAAAAAATAAAGGATAAAAATTCTATCCATTTATAGCTTCGATCATTCACAGAGCAAAAACATTGAACTGACGTCAACTGAAGACATACATCTCCATATCTAGTTCAGAACTGAGAACAAACACTTGGAATCGGTTCCTTAGTGAGAAAAGGTCACTGGCATGAACGCAGCATGAAGGTCATTAAAGCCGAGGCACTTGCATGATTTGCTCATTTAGAGCTAAGCTCAAAGAAGATGCATTGAACTGACGTCAACTGAAGACATACATCTCCATATCTAGTTCAGAACTGAGAACAAACACTTGGAATCGGGTTCCCTAGTGAGAAAAGGCCACTGGCATGAACGCAGCATTAAGGTCATTAAAGCCGAGGCACTTGCATGATTTGCTCATTTAGAGCTAAGCTCAAAGAAGATGCATTGAACTGACGTCAACTGAAGACATACATCTCCATATCTAGTTCAGAACTGAGAACAAACACTTGGAATCGGGTTCCCTAGTGAGAAAAGGCCACTGGCATGAACGCAGCATTAAGGTCATTAAAGCCGAGGCACTTGCATGATTTGCTCATTTAGAGCTAAGCTCATGTAAGAAGATGCATTGAACTGACGTCAACTGAAGACATACATCTCCATATCTAGTTCAGAACTGAGAACAAACACTTGGAATCGGTTCCTTAGTGAGAAAAGGTCACTGGCATGAACGCAGCATGAAGGTCATTAAAGCCGAGGCACTTGCATGATTTGCTCATTTAGAGCTAAGCTCCTGTAAGAAGATGCATTGAACTGAACTCAACTGAAGACATGCATCTCCACGTGTAGTTCAAAATTGATAGCGAACACCCGGATTCGGGTTCCTCAATGGTAACACTGTCTAAGCTTTTCACGGGCAGGGTTTACAAGGAAGGTATCAAAGACCGGTTTGTTCTGCTCAATAATGGCTAGGAACATTTAAATATATGCCCTTAAATAAAAAAGAACTTGAAAAGTCGCCTGTAGGGGTATCGATCGAGTTTTCCGGATAAATACTGGTATTCCACTTATAAGCATGACGTCCTAAAAAATATTTGTTACATTGGTCTCAAAAATCAAGACAGAGGAAGGCTACATCTAATCTACACTTCCTACCATTTTTCGACAGCTACATCCGCGTTTTGAGATTATGGGAAAGTTTCTGCTTGGCAGAGGCAGAAAGTTTCAGCTCTATGAAGGGCAGAAATTTGCACTATTAGGGGTATAATATTAAGAACTGCATGTTGTGTGCCAGTTTCACGGCAGCGATAAAAAACTGATCTCCGAAAACGATTCTATGTAGGTAATTCGGTTGCTTCAATGAGCCCGGGATGTGGAATTAATGTCATTTTTCTTTCCTTCTTTCGTCCTATTTCGAGAAATTGTCCCAGACAACATTTTTTCGCACTACAATCACTGCTAATCTTGCCTAGGTAATAGTGCAAACAGTTCCTTGTACATATTTAACGTCTACTGTGACACTTCTCGCTGGATTCTGCTACCGTATGCAGCAAATTCTAAGTTCCACGTTTCACCCGAGCCGTCGGCTCGAGTGCATGAATGACACAGATATGTATTGATTGTAATATGTATTGAACCTATCGATCTCCGTAGCTTTACGACGCTTTGCGCGCGGCGATTGAAGTAGCGATACCACTAACACAATCGGACAATCAACAGTATTGCAAACGTGTTGGTTTGTATGTAGCTATTTTGCATATTCTCCCACGAAAAAATGCCTCCTAGAATTGAATTCCTCACAAACCTATTTACAGTACATGTCGCTTAGCTTGTACATTTAAAGAGCCCAAAGGATGCAACAAACACGATTAGTTCTCCCAGAATGGCAGGGTGCTCATCACTCTGGTGCAGTTTCCTGTATCTCTGTAGCGTACCTTTCTCGGACTACCTGTTGAAGGGTTAGCAGCTTGCAGTATTGAGGAAGTCCTGTGTGCATTCAAGATACATACACAGTAACTCATTGAGAACAAGAGACGTATGAAGAAACTGAAACGGTGAAAAATAACCACCTTCTGACACCTTGATTACTTCAGCAGCTCAATTCGTCGAGACTGCAGTGGTCGCCAGCGCAAATCTCATCATTCGGTGGAGCATCTCCTGAAACATCATCCTTTCATCGCCAGCGAATTTTCATGTGAAATACCACTTATTTTCTGGACGCAGCATTATTTTCAGTTTTGCTATTTGTTGAAAGAGTTATGTGTCAAACTTTGCTTGTGGTGTATCAAAATTTCTCTGCTCGTTCTTGAAGCAAAGTCTAATTTCCTCTCTTTGCACGCTGCTGACATTTTTAAAATCTCCTTATCCTCGAGCTTGTTCTTCATACTTTCTTGACAGTTCCTTCTTCATGACCTAGATACGTTGTACGTTACGTTACGTTTGTACCATTTTCGCGTCAACGTCAAATGTATTTCGTGCCCTCAATCGTGGTTGGTAATATTATGTGATGGAAGAAAAGACGCTATTGACGCAGTTTTACAACAACAATATTTTACAACAGTACCTGTTGTTCCTCTAATCTACGAGAATACCAGAAAAGGAGCTCAGATTGACGACTGCAATCAAGCTGATTACTTTGAGCAAGTCTGGCCCAAAGAGTGGTGATCTACTCAACAGCGAATTTGTCGTCAGTGGCCTCCGACGGCCCTCGTGGAAGATCTGACGTAGCTTGGAGAGATTGGCTGTCCATCGTAGCGAGAACAGCTGCCGTGTTACGCGTGAATACCGCCGTCTTCCGTTGGAGGCTTTGGCCTTGCACTTCCTTCCTTTTACAGATCAGCTATTTATGCGCATTGCTAACAGAGGTGCTTTAGCACTTTCCGTCCAGCCTATAGCATACCGTTCAACAAATACATAGAGCTAACGCCGCTGTGCACCAGCGGTCACCTTTGTAATGACTTCAGACAGCTAGCTCACCGCTGTGTTGGACTACCCTAAAACCTAAGAAGATTGATAGTCATCCCACGCCTTCCATGTAATTAGAGCTGTTTCAGCTGCTATCCACTTATAAATTAACGTACCTCCTTCGAAATTGTCGCCGAGAACGGCTGAATCGATAATCTTGCGACACGGACTACCTGCAAAAATGCACATCGAAGCAGCCTAAGCTCCTCCTACAAGCTTGCGCTCCTCTTAGGTCTACAACAGGGCCTTGCGGCACCGCAGTGCGATTGGTTCCTTCTCCTGTTTATCGTGGTGGGACCTACGGCCGCACTGTGACGGGAGACGCGCCGATGGACAGTTGTCGCGATGTCGCTCCGTGCATCTCAAGTGCAGCCGCCGAAAACGGCGACCTCATTGACTTCAAGGGATCGTTTAGTGTATGCGCGACACGAGAGGCGATGTTATTGCAAGCTGCCATATCGATCGCGCGACGCGATGAATCGATATGGAAGCAAATCATTGCATCGCCTCGCGCGTCACGTACACACTAAACGCTCCCTAACAGCAGACGTTAGAGACGTGCCCCCGTTAAGGAATATGGCCGGCGCCTCGCCTAGGGACTGCCAGGCGGCATGCAGCAAAACCCTGTTGCACGTCTTATACATTCGTTACTCACATAGGCGCTTAAGGACATCCGCAGTAATGGTAATGACTTTGGTATCATCCTCCTTTGGTGTAGCTGGAGAGTTCTCGACCTTCTGTTGCCACTGACCTGTAACAAAGACGTATGATAAGAGATATAGGTAGAAGAGATAGGTGAAGAATGGTCTTCTTCTTCAACAACGCTAACACCAGTGTTCTTCTGGTAACCAATTCATATTTGCATATTGAGTCACTGAAATCAAAGATTTTTTGGAAGGTAAAGGAGTTGCAATGAGAGACTTAGTCTCCATAAAGTTCCTTTTGATTGGCAATGTCATGTGTGTAGCCAACAATGTTACCGGTTTTGTGCACGTTCGTAAAGCCCGCCGAACATACCATTTGAAAATCACGTCAAAATGAACATTTTTCACGTCAAATCAGACACTCTTCAGCAATCCTAACGTTTCTGAACTCCAACTGAACCAATCCAAATCAAAGCTCCTTCCACATTAAACTAGACATTTTCAACTATACACACGGTTAGAATAATTTATTGTTCAAGGCAAAATTAGTACGAACTTCTTTGAAGTTTTAACTTGTCTGCCTAGTAAGTGTTTGAAATTTTATGAAAATCTCACTTTTTGAGGAAAAACAATGGTCTGAAGTTTGCTTTGAAGAGCAGGAAGGAGGTCAAAGAAGAGATTGCGATATGCCCTCATCCAAGACGTCATGATTCTTATTCAACTGGTAGCAAAATTTTTGTTTTCATTTAGTTTCACATCTATAAACCACGTTAGAAAAACTACTGTAAAGAATGCAAATCTTCTCGCTTTAATGCATTATGCAAGCAACATTCAAACGCACTATCAATCAAATAAACATCGCGACGAATTTTTCGGGGGCACGGCACGATCTCTTCTTTTATTGCACTAAATGGTTGCCTACTTTATTGCACTAAGTGGTTGACAACCAAAACAAAATTCGGCCTATTATTTTTTTTAACTAAAAATTTATAAACATATTGCAGCCAGTCCAGTTTGTATGATTTCTCTTACAGCAGAGCACTAACAATGTCTTGACTGCCACCTTCTTCTTCCATTTAAAAATGGATGAAGTAAAGAATTTTGCGAAGCTCGCCTTTCTTGTTATTCCTCCTCTTCATTCGTACCACCCTTCGCTTCTGAGCAATGATGTATCGTTTTCCTAAAACACATCAAATGTGCAGGTTGTAAGAAAAATAAATATGAGTGCCTTAAGAAATGCCATGTGTGCCGTTTCTGACCATAAGGTTGCTGCTTATGAAGCATCACTTGAAGCATGGAACAAAAGTTAGAATTTCGAACAAACCTTTGATCCTTTCAACAACAGCAGGAGGGTCATCGATGAAGTTCTGAAATTATACGATCATTGCATCACTGAAATTCCGTTCACTGAAAAATGTTAGCGATGATGGTGGATGAAGTGTCATGATAAATTAAAAGGATTCAAATGCATACGCTAGTTGTTTATGAGCTTTTCTAGTGTCGAATTAGACGACATTTCTAAAATAAGAACTACGACCAAGAACGAGCTAACGTACTTGGCATACTTTACCTAGAAAGTAAAAGAAAAAGACGGACTTGGTCGCTAGTCCTTTATTTTTGATTCTTTTGATTTGGAGATTTCCCATTTCCGCTTACTTGAAGCAGGAGAGTACTTTAAGCACTTGAAGCTTATGTTGTGTCCCATGACACTAAGGTTGGAAAAACTCCCTCACTTACAGACATCTCACGAAGGGAACTCCATCTGCCCACCTATTATATTCTGCACTTATTTAACATGTATTTGTCTTACATCAATTTTCTATACATAGTTGACCACAGTAGTTTGTACAGATTCACATCCATTACATCTAATTTCACGTTTTTTGTTTTTTCTTCTTCTTACGTTTTTTTCGTGTAATACCATCTAAATCAAAAAGTAAATGAAAGCATGGCACTCCAAAGCGAGGAATAGATTCGTCGCGTCTAGCACTAAAATCCAACCGGGAAAAGGTTTAATGCTAGCAGACCGTGTCAGGTGTAACTCCTAAGCAATTGAGCGACAGAATAATTGCCTTGTGTACTCCATTCTTGTTTTAGGCGAAGCGTTCCACCTCACTTCTTGGGTTAGACATCGGACCAACTTACCGCGTATTGAGCGTCGTCATCGGTAATGCCCATTAGATCGTCTTCGTCGACAAGCTGTGGCAGCTCCTCATATGGGTCCACAGACTTCTCTGCGTCAGTTTTGGAATGGTCTTCTTCCCCTTTGATAGCATTGACTTCAGTGTCCTTCTCATAACGAACATTCGGACCTGAAATCATTGAAATCAAGGATTTTTGAGAAAGGAAAGGACGCAGTGAGAGTGCTAACAACTTTCCTTTCAACAAAGTAATCATAACTAAGTGTATTTTCTTTATGAATTTGTGCGATATTTTACAATGAGCAGAGTGACCTTAATTCATTTCTGCTCAGATTTGGTAATTTGTTCCGTTACTTCTCAATACTTGATGTATTCCCTCAGGTTCATATAGGTTGCGGGGGATCTATTTATATCACGCCGTGGTTAACCGACTAATTTTACAGTCTTTGACTTTAAATGCCCCAAGTTGCCTGTCCTAGATGGCGGTTCCATCGGGCGGCCAGCTTACCCATAGGGCAAAGTTCCACTATCCACTCAGGGCTTCATAGCTGGCTTACGTGGACGCATAGACTTCGTTGGCTACAACCACACTTAAATGTTTACTCTGATAGATTATGAGGTATTCTGCCTTGACCGTTTGTTCTGTGAAAACTCTTATTTGTTATTTGTTTATGAACACTTTTGTTGAAGGCGCTTGAGAGTCCACGAAATTATTAGGGGGGGGGGGCAAAAGTAATGA
Organism: Heligmosomoides polygyrus bakeri; assembly: GCA_947359475.1. Lineage (NCBI taxonomy): Eukaryota > Metazoa > Nematoda > Chromadorea > Rhabditida > Heligmosomidae > Heligmosomoides > Heligmosomoides polygyrus. Next base: position 17,335,708 of record OX375870.1, read on the forward strand.
GACAAAATGAAAAAAAAATCTTTATCTCTTTACAACTCAATTACAACTCAACATTGCTGAGGAATGTATGTATTTGCCATTAAGGGCAATGACCTTGCTGCCATCGCTCAGCCAACTTCCTGATCCCATCCTTACAGAACTGCTTGAGCCTGGCGTTGATCAACTGCTCGATATGGTTGTCAAGGACTGCTTCGGTTCTTGTGTCCCTTCCGACCAGGAAGTCCCGTAGGCCCAAGAAGTGGTGGTAGTCGCATAGAGAGATGTCCGGCGAATACGGAGAGTGAGGCATGTGAACGTAGCCCAGTTGGGCAAGCTTATCCGTGGTTACTTGTTCCCGATGGGGTGCGGCGTTGTCGAAGAGAAGAAACTTCTTGAAGCGCTGCGAAAGAATAAGAGCGAGTCGCCGGCCCACCTCTTCTATTTCGTTCACCATGGCCTTGGAGTTCATTGTAGTGCTCTTGAGAAACAGCTTCCTGTTAAACGATCCACGGGCGCTGACCCAAAAGCTCCAAAGGTGCTTCTTATCGTGAACATCTCGCCGATCGAAGGTCGGTAACAGGTCACCAGGCCTCGCCCAGACTCGCTGCTTGGCAGGGTTAAGATAGAATACGTACTTCTCATCTTGCGTGAGTATTGAGCCCAGGCTGCTCGGGGTTGGGAATTGGGCGAGATTTGCGCGACACAGGTCGACTCGTCAGACTCGGGTTTCGGCATGAGACAGACTGGGGTTTTGGCATGCTTCTGGAAAGGCCGGATGTGCAAACTTCTCAGATGGGCTTCAGCAAGTAGCACACAAACATACAAATACGATAAGCACGAAACCAGACTCCAGCCACGAGACATATGGACACGACATGGGGTGTCACATTACTTTTGCCCCCCCCCCCCTAATATTGTTGCCTGGTTTTCTTCTTTTGGTTACACGTTCTATTTTTTGCTATTGTTCCACTCATAGTGAGCGTCGTCGTGTAGCGCAGTCGGAGGAGGTGCCGGATGTCACGTGCACCCGATAACAGGTTCCTGGTTCGGATTTTCCGCCCAAACCAACCAAGCCTTCCATCCCTCAAGAGTCAGAGAATTGGTACCAGACCTGTCTGGAAAGGATAAAGCGCCGCTTTGTTCATCGGCTGGTCACCACGTGTCATTGTATGGCCAAATACGCATTCAAATCGCCCTCAGGATATCCCGTTGAAGTAGAATGCGTGGCGCATCCCAAAAGTGATTGACTAACACCATCCTTTACCCTTTACCTTTTTATAGTTAACGTTCTTCCGGGGTCGTTAAATAAATAAATAAATAAATAAAGTAACCCTTGCGTGGTGTTGTTAATTAAAGGGTGTCACGTATCCAACAAGGTTATCGGTTTCCTGCATGCTCATGAAGCCGGGCGAATATTAGGGTGTGGCTAAGATTGTGGATTATTTGATGAAGTCGTTGACTTGGTAGTGGTCATCATGAAAAATATTATAGATGACTCCCCGAGCAATCTAGGAAGGTTACTAAAATTTATTCCATTGGAGGCAGATTGCCAGAGTAACCTGATTGACAAGAATAGGCTTTAATTTCCTTAGTTCTGAAAAAATCGGAGGTGACAGTTAGGAGGCTCTTAGAATAAAACTAGCCATTGATGGTCCAGTTCACGAGAAATCTCCCACGGTGATGCACCAACATGGGGATAGTTGCCAGCCTTTGTCTTCATTTTTCAGAAAAGCTGGAGAAGTAAAGAATTTCGTGGAACTCACCTTTCTTATTATTTCGACGCTTCATTCTAACCACCCTTCGTTTCTGGGCAATAATATATCTTTTCCCTAAAATGCAACAAATACATAGATGGTAAGGAATACTAATGATGAATGCTCTAACAATAAGAGGTGCCATGTGATTAATGCGCCGTTTCTAACCATGAAGACGTCGTTGATGAAACAGCACATGAACGCTGAAGCAAATATTGAAATTTCAAAGTAACCTTTGATCCTTTCGACGACGACAGGCTCATCGGTGGTGTTCTGAAATTATACGGCCATTGCATAATAGAATTCAAGTTCTGCTTGTTAATGAAAGAAAGATTTAGAAGATGGGTTGACGACGTTATGGGAAACTGGAAAATATGTACTACGGATTCCAATTCATAAGCTCATCCCGATGGAAGTGTGATATAATCTGCGTAACTTAGAAAAAAAGCAAGCGATTTTAAACCAATATGAGTTGCTTTTCAAATTTGCCATACAGATGCGTTTGAAAATTGCCAAGAAATTAAACCTCTTTCAGACATAGGGAGATTCTCCTTGAAGCACAACACAGACTATCGTTCTTCAAATGTTCTTGGGTTATTGGTAAGTGACTTGCGCGAATTCAAAGGCTAGGTTATGAAAGAGGATTTGATCGAAAATGAACTTCCATGTCATGGACGCCTCTAGTGTAACAGTTTTGAAAGCCACCAGAGGATAATTTTGATTCTTTGCCGGTCCAGACCTCCATAGAAGTTTTGCACTAAATATTTTGTTTGTTAAAAGCGAATTTGGACACTGCTGAATCTACCTGATCTGTTCATGTATGTAGTTTCTTTCATAAGGGAGGAGAGCCCTTTATCCATAGCCAAGAAGAGGCCACGATATCGACATTGTTGGAGATATGAAGTTTTTTTTCTTCAAGACGGTTTTTATAGGCCCTATTTCTACCAACAAAGAATATGCCTGCATAGAATTCCATTGAGAATACGCCTCGTTAACGTTGCTTTAGGCCAGAGCTTCTTTTCGTTTTCTTCACATTTAGCCCTACAATTATTTTGGGAAGATTTTCGTTGCTTATTCTGTCCACATAGTTACCCCACTCAGGCTTTGTGCGGTAGCTAGTTTTGATCTGATTTTCGGTTTGTATTGTTTTATATTACGGTGCCCTTCACATGCATTTCCTTCCATGTTAGGGTTTGTGTTCCATCTCACCGCTGATGTAGGACTTTAGCATTAAAAAATATCCGCTACGACCAATGAAAACTCTCAAAGTGGCAAACAAACAACAACTCTTCGTAACAAAAAAGTTTGTCGGAGAGGGGACCAAATTCATTGGTGCTACTGTACTTCCACATTCAGTAATCGAATCGTTTTCTCGCCCAGACTTCGTCAAGGTGTTGTTTGAGGATGTGAAATATTATAAATATCGATACCGTAATATGAAACAAAATAACCGGAAATCTGATCAAATATTAAATACGATATCCCCCATTTGAATTTTCGGTCAGATACAGCATGGAGCGAAAAGTCACGGAGAAGGAGTGGTGGGTTCGTGATAATTGTCTTTTCTCCAGAACTTCGCTTTATGTCGTCTGTTTTTGTTTCGATACTGTGTCCACCACACGTACCCACCCATACATACACTAACCTTCAGTAGTCGACCGAAATTTCAGGCAAGCAGCTCGTATAGGTGAGCAGCACCGTGGATGACCCCCTATCCTCTTTAGGCAAATTCTGGTGGAATCTGGTCTCCTTGCTGACGAGCATCCTCATTTTGATTGTACAAGAACTTCGCCACCGTTTGCAGCGTACTGGAGCTCGGTCTGTGATTGGCTGACTCTGAGATGAGCGTCAACAAGTCATAGTGAAAATGGTCTACAATTCTGCGACACGGAACTTATAATTAGCTATCGAACCAGATCCCACGATATACACCTCAAGTTCCACTGCAACCTGGTATCCCTCCCTTATTAGAAGATCTAACCACACCAGAATGCCGGTACCCAGTCGACAATGACGGTGCGAAAGCAAAGCCTTTTACTAGCTGTTCAATATTGCCGATTTTTTTGGAAGTCAGATTAAATTATATGCATGACAGTTCTTCCCTCTAAAATCCTTGATGAGCCCACAAAATGCTTCTTCACGAGTAACATCAACAAATAGAATGTGTCCTGTGTGCTTTCCTCCCTTTACATTTTCACCCCCTCCACGTCTGGCCTATTTTACCGTTTAAGCAGTGATCTCTGTTTTATATTTAAATAAGTGCGCTTGGCAGATAACTTTGAGAATGTGGTTAGAACGTTACAACAGAGCCAATTTTTCAGGCTCACCCCGAAGATCAGTTAAAGCTTTTGGAAAACGTTTTACGCATTCAATCCTTATTCTCATCAAGAATCGTACCTCCTCCATCGCCACGTTGTCATTCTCAGATTTAGTGGACTGAGCTTGGTCTCCATCTACAAGATCGGTACCACCAGTGGCAGTGTTTCTATCCTTGCGGCCTGAAATTGCGTGGGTTCGATTAAAAACGAGAACATTTCACTCAAGGGCGATCTAGACTTCTGCTCTCCTCTGCTACATTTTCTTTTAGTGAAACAACTGGGTAGTGAATTATTGTGAACTTAGCCAACGGGTAACAATACAAGACGAGACGCGAAATATTTGTCATGTTGGGCTTCGAAGCAGAACCTTACCTCATCTCCTTTAACCGATGATAAGTTTTCAGTGTAGCTTTCATGCAATTAGAACCAAGATTTAAGGGGGCTCACTTTTCCTCCTAATTTCTTTCTTCTCGTGCGCCCCTGGCTTCTTCACAGCCTCTCTTTTCTTGTCTGAAATGGGCCAAATTTGCGAGGAGTGAAAAAACGAAAGAAAAAATGGAAAAAAATTTTATGAAAAAATGAAAACGATCCATCTTTCTTTCTGAGTAATACTATTTTGAGTTGCTATCGTTGCTTCTGTTGCTGCTCACATTTGTTATTCAAATCTCTGTCTTTTCAGTTTTCGTCTCTTTTACCCTAACTTTTTAGGTGTTCCAATTGAAAACCACTGTAAAGTTGATCTTCAGCTATTTGGTGGCTTCCCACTGTGCAAATGCCATAAGGGAATGATGATTTTAGATCACATGTAATTTTCCACTTTTTAAGCGTGCCTACTAATTCAATTTCTTTAAGCCTCATGTGGCTGGTACAGAGGTTGTAAGATGTTATAACGATGCTTAGCTGCAATCAAAACTCTAGCGCCAGGTGGGACTCGAACCCCTGCCTTCTGCTGTCTGAGCGTGTATACTCTGCGCCATTACACCACTGGCACTGTCTGATCGAAAGCAATGAATGTTTAAATGTATTTTTCATAATTTAATCTCTCCTACGCGCTAATGCTAGAACAACAATTTTAGTACGGTTTTTTTTTTCGTTGAAATGTGCTCTTGTTCTGAGTCAACAAAGTGTGACCGGCGTTCACAGTCACATATGGTCGCTTGCGCCAATAACTGCCAATGTAAAGAGTGCTGTATTGAAGAACGCTTTCGCGCGTTTTGAGTCGCCTTAATGCTGATGCTTTCTTGCATAATTCTCTTTCTCTCTCTTCCTCACTAGTCATCTCCTGTTCCCACCTGTCGGACCAGATTTGTCTGACGCTAAACATTCATACCTTTCAGTTGTTCCTGTTCCTCCTCCTGAGATGTAGAGCTAGGGCTGCCATGCGGCAAAACCATGGTGATGATGACTGAAAGGTTTAAATATTAAAAATATGCCTCTGATCCTTGATGATGTGATGGTTGACGCCAAAGTGTTGTTCAAATTTGCACATTGCTCTGTGTCCTCGACATGCTCTATAAAAAACAAACACAACGAACAACTACCATACCTTAGAATCTAATTCTAGGACCTAACAGCCTAGTACTGGTTTCATAAATCGTATATTTTCGTAAATGGCATAGGTTACCAACATGGGTTCATCTAAAGTTATCTAACCATTTTGTTACTTATTTTGTGGGCCGACTACATATCCTATAAACGAAATTGGGCACTCTTCTAAGCAAGTTTGACGCTTTTGCAATTAAATTGAACATCATTGAAATCAAAACGAGCGTCTTCTAGAATAAATCAGAGACTCTTCATCACAGTTAGAATAATTTTTTTAGTGAACATTTTGTATAACAATTCACTTGATCCAGTAATTGAGAATAAAATTTTGTGCACGTTTGAATTTTATAGAAATTTTAGTTTCTAAGAAAAAAGAATAAATTGAATTTTGCTTTAAAGGAGGAACAATTTTAAAGGAGCAATCGTATGGTGTATCAGGAAATGTTGTCTTCTTGAAACAGGGGTGTGAGCTCCTGCATGTTTTTTTATAACCATTTTTGCTGTATTGCTTGCTTCTGTGTTAATCCACTGACACTGACTATGGCTATTGATTGAACAAAATTCTCGACGATCTAGTAGAGTGCATATCTTACTTTAATAGCTAATGATTACTGCCTTCATGCGCTTTGCAACAAAATTTAGTTTATCACTTTATCAAACACGTGTTCTTATTGGGCTACGAAAAAAAAATGTCAGCAAATTTTCCCTCAACAAAGATTATTGCCATCGTTTGAGGAGTCCTTGTTTTATTGTGAGCAAAGCTCGTTCTGATTTGGAAGATGTTCAGTTCGATTTCGCAATTGTCAAGTTGCTTAGAAGTGTGTCCAAATTGATTTGACAACTATCCGACATGGCTTGAGAAGTGTCCAATTTGATTTGAAAGCGCACATTTTAAAGTGGTACAAACACATAACCCTTCTCCTTGAAGCTGTGTGGAAGATGGAACGAATGGGTTCTTCTCGCATTCGTGCTTCGTACCTGGGTCCTGTACCTGTCTGTTGTTGTCCATGGTAGCTGTGCCACTTGAACCTTGTCAGATACTAGGATTTATCGAAAACTTGACGTTGTCATTGGGAAGTATAGACTTCGACTCAACAAGCTGCAAAGTCTCCCTCACTACATTTTTGGTCAGTAGTGAAACGTATACTAGTGCGGTACTCTATGTGAAGCGACAGCAATAGTTTCCAAGTGCACTTTCAACTCCTACAGAGCATTGAAAATATTCACAATTATCTCTCCCACGCAAAAACTAATGGTTCGACAATTTTAACAAACCCTTACCACAAGGATAGTGCTTTTTGTCCAACTTTTTGTAAGAACGCTTTTCGTTACGCTCTTGCTTCTTCAGCATGATTCTTTTCTCTGCGTGAGTCACAGCTGAAAAAATCGTATCAAAATTCTGAAACTGCTGATAATTTCTGAGTTACATTTAAAAAAAGCCTACAAGGCCTCGGTATGGCTAGAAAGAGAATCATGAAAGTTCGAACTCTCTTCGTGATTAACCATTTTTATACATTTGCCTTTCACGATGTTTTTTCTGTAATTAAATAATTTCCTAAAATCGAAACTACACTCGAAATTTGTTGTTTTGATAATGGCTGGTTTAGGCAAATATATCTTTTTATGGAAAGGTACACTAACATAGGTTATACCACTCGTTAAAGCAACATAAGTGCCTTGGGTCTCATATATATTTAGGTTAAAAATTGCGTTATTATTCTAGCTGTTTTTTCAGTAATTACAACTAAACAGATCATCTATTTTTGTATTCTAAAGCACGCTTAGAGGAGAGTAGCCAATTTCTTGTATATGAACAGACGATGGGAAGATAATACAAATTTTTCAACAATAAAGGACATATTTGAGACCGCTTTCTTTAAATAAACCACCAATTTTTGCTTCTCGAGTATGTGTTTTCTATTAAGCCGAATTGGGGGGTATGAAAGATCACGAAATGTTCAATGTTGAAGAAAAACCTACGTCTCACTCGACTTTCCATTAATGCGCACGACGTGTCTGAAAAGAACTACTGAAAGTGACATTAAAAAATAATAATAAAAAACAAATAATAAATAAATAAACGTTGCTGTACGGGTTGCTTTTGAATGGAATAAGCTACCACAAAAAATCCAACGTAGGTGATAATCCAGTCAACAAAAATATCGTATCGCTGTTGCACAGCACGACTGGGCAGTATTTTTCCATTGCGATGCTGTTGTATTTGTCATATCCGATCTACTGCGCATGCTTTATGTTAGTGCTACTCTTCTCATACGTTCCTGGTTAATATCTACTTTTAGTTCTAAATCTTACAATATTTTATGAATTTCTACAATGTAGATGATGGAGTGCTCTGAAAACCCTCATCAGGTGGCTTTAAAGTCGAATTGTAAAGCCGGCTATTATTTCCGATTTTCTTCACTTCTTGCTTTGTGCGAACTACTAGCAGACTTGAAACGATTGTTACCCAGAATTATGTGAACGCCGTCACGACGCGGGATTTCGAAACGGGCCAGCAGCGTTTCTCCTTCCTTCAGCAGTTTGACGTAGTTCTGCTTAACAGACGACAAGCAGGAAAGACCTGAACAGAGTGCAATAAACACATTTAAATAGACATTTTTTCGTTTCTTACATCTGCTTACTCTCTTATTCTGGCCAACCTCTATCAATGAGTTCATTTCGAGGAGTTACTATGGATAGCTGATAACCTGTCTCAATGAGATTTGCAGGATTAAAGGAACGTGGCAAAGGATGGAAGAAAGGCAATAGTGAGGTTTAAACTGTTCGCAATTGGTGCACTAGTGCACTACCTGCCGAGCCGTCTATTTCAGTTTTCAACGGCACATTTTGCTCCGCTCATACCGAAAGGAACCGAAAAAGTAATGAACTAAAGCAAATGTTGGCTGATGATACAACCTTGAGGAAAGACTTGTCCCGCACTGACAGAAAACTAATTTTTAGGCGGATTTCGAATCAAAGCAACCTTCACAAGCAAGAACGTTGCTAGTGAAAGGTTGCTGTCTTTCAGAAGAGATAGCTGTTGTATGTATATGAGGTTTACTACAGATTAGACATGAAACTGGAGCTTACTCTACCATTATTTGGTGAGGCTAAAATAGTGCAGGAGACACCAGGATCTGAAGAAAACCACTAAGCCACATTTAACTGTAATGCCCAGCACCAGAATCGTTGGGCATTACAGCTAAATGTGGCTTAGTGGTTTTCTTCAGATCCTGGTAGCCCGTCAACAACCAGTTGAGTTTGAAATGTAAGGTCTCACACAGGCGCATGGCGCCATCTTGACCATTTCCACAGCAAAGACTTTTTGCTATTCTGTGCTTTCATATGAGTCTCAAACTCTTCGCAAGCATCACTAGCATGACAAATGTTAGAACGTTACAAACAGTACCAGATTTTTTTTTTAAATCCCGCGTTTTGTCTCAATGTGTAGTGCGTTTTTAAATTTTGAACTTTAAAAGAAGCACAACTAAATCGACATAGACACCGTGAAGAGATCATAGTAAACATCCCAGCGAGGCATAATCAGTCGCGAGTAAAACGCAAGAATTCGGACGAGTGCATGGCGTAATTTCTACCGTTCATATATCAGGAAAGTTCCATTTTTTGAGGTTTCATACGAGCTCTTACGATCTTCCGTGCCCTTAGTGGCAGGAAAATGATTGCTTTCCAAACAATGCTTACATTTTTGAGACACCATGTATGTCCCACATTATATTTTGTTGCATGTAAGCCACCCTGTAGCGCGCCATCGACTGCATATGTCAACTATCCGGGAGATCATTGCATTTTGCATTATGACATTAAACCAGAGCACCTATGCTTCGTGGAACTCCTTCCTGTTTAGATGCTCATACTATACTTTGCGCTCAGCTTTACAGATATCACTTCGCCTGTTCTGAACTACTACCTCAGTACCGAAAGTCCTTCTGACCCCGGGAATCGTCTGCTTTCTGCACTATAACTTCTACCTGTTTCTTATTGTTGTTACACATCCTTGTTTGAATTTGGGAATTATGTAGGCTACTGTTTGGCTTGGCAGATTAAGGAGTGTGCAAGGGTAAGAATCTGAAATCTAAATACCGACCCACCCAAATTGTAATCATTGCGAAGTCATGTGGCTTCTGTAATCCTTTAAACACTGTGCTTTACTGACATGGCTTCAACTCACACTAATGAACTCAGTTTTAACCTACTCATATTGCTGATGGATTCATCTTAATCTCTATGCGTCAGCAACTCACATATACGAAGTTCCACATGGTGGTTTCCGACAATACTCTTTCTGGTAGACTTTTTCATCACCATTTTGCGAGCTCTTTCTGAAACACTACCCAGCTAGTTTCTAGGAAAGGAGCAAACATTTGTGAACAGTGACAACGTGACAACGTACCGCAGGTATTTGCCGAGAAGATCATTGGGAGGAACTTGCACTTGACACACTCATTCTGAAATCAACGTTCATTTGGGCTTTTTCTTGCTAAATATCGGTATGTTGATAAAGTGTCACCAAATATCGAGATTATCCTTAAGGTGATCTTAAAGTTGTTATCCCATACGTTGCAAGAAATTTCTTCAATGTATCACAGTGCATAACGATGGACCAGATATTTGATGTTTCCAGTGTAGGGATTCAAATCAGTTTCTTTAAGCCTCAATTGGCTGGTACCGAGGGTGTAAGCTGATACAATGATGTTTTGTTGCGATTAAAAATTTCTAGCGCCAGGCGGGACTCGAACCCGCACCTCCCTCTGACCGGGCGGGAATGCTCTACGCCATTACACCACCGGCGCCGTTTGATCGAACGCAACATCCACACCTTGTGGGACCGATCAGCACCCACCCGCATTCGGGATGAGCTGGCCGCTGATATCAGCATGGGACCAGTTAAGCTGATAGTCTTGATAGAAGAGGGAGGTGCGGGTTCGAGTCCCGCCTGGCGCTAGAAGTTTTGATCGCAACAAAACATCGTTGTGACAGTGTAGGGATTGTTTTTGTTTTTCCGCCGTTTCTATGCACAACCTTTTCGTTAAATCGTGCCCCTAAAAGTCAAATTCGGTACTCCCCTAAGCAAACTCGACAATTTTGAAATTAGACTAAACATCTCTTAAACAAAAACGAGCCTTTTGTACATTAACCTAAAAAGTTTTCGGGACGGTTATAGTAAATTTTTATTCAAATAAAATATAGCATGACTACCCTTGAAATTTTTAAATTGATCTACCTCAATGGGTGCACACGGTTTGAGATATTATAAAACATCACTTTCCCTTTTTGAGGTAAAACAGTGTTTAAAATTTGCTTTGAAGCGCAAGAAAGTAGCAGCCATGTACTAGTGTATAAGACCGCGCCATGTACTAGACTAAACCGGCGAGGTTTTTATTTAATTGATAGCGTGAATGTGAATAGCTTACATGAAGCAGTGATGTGTGGTGGTATTTTTTGTAACTGTTTTGCCACATTGCTTATTTGTGTTACTCCCCCGCTAACAGAATTGTTGCTATCCAACCAATAAAATTCACGACGCGCTAGTAAGAGCTTGATGCGATGTCTCTTCCTTATATACTGTATGACTGCTATTTTCGCTTGCTTTTAAATAAATGTTAGCTCATTTATTAAATTTTAAGATTGAAATTTTTGTAGAATATTAAACAGTGCGTTCGCTTATTGGGGCAGGTGAATTACAGAATTTCGAAGTCATAATACTGAATTACCTCCGTATAAAATATATTTTAACCGTTTCTAAGGGTCTCCACCCTCACGCAAAAAAGGCTCGCTTCGATTTGGAAGATGTTTAGTTTGATTTCAAAAGGGAAAAGCTGGCTTCCAAAAGTGTCCAATTTGGTGTGAAAACTGTTCAAATTGATGGGGAAAATGGTACGCATTGCCAACCATCTTCGGATCCTACGAAAAACTCACAAGGGACTGTCTGAACGGTACGCCGGAACGGCAAGAACGAGTACTATAGGGAGAATCCCCGTCCTCCAATTAGTAACAGAACATGTTTTGTTTTTGCCGAATCCTTGAGGCAAATGAGTACGAGGGTGTAATGGTTAAGGGTCCGCAGAGCGAGCTCTTCACGGCAGCGCAGGATTCCGGTGTCGTGGACTGGGTGACGCAGTGGTATAGGGCAAGCCTCATGTTCGTGAGGTCTAGGGCTCGGTTCCCATGCTACGTCGTGGTTTTGCACTTTTGCCATAGTATCGGATTTCCATAGAGATTTCCATATATAACCTTGTTTCTGGAGATTGCTACGGTAAGATGCCTTTATTACTTATTATTTGTCGACATCTTGTAAGTCACCAGCAATGTCCGAAATATGCCAAATTCGATTACATATGAAATATTTATGACATAACTTCAGCACCAATGATACACAAGCACAAAGTGCATAAAACAGTAAGACCGATCACAGTATGGGCAACGTATGAAGGCTACAGTTTCTGACTCATCACATGGGCCGAGTTCTTCCGGGAATGCCGCTCCACTCGGGTTTTCGAAGCAACCATGTGTCGTCAAATAGCCAGCCCCGTACCACGCGAACTCAATCAGCCTTTCCAAACGAGGATGGCATAACAGTCGATACACCAGTGACACAACCTTCAAATTTACAAATATTCATTGCTTCACAGTTCCTACCCAGTGGTACTCCGCTGCAGCCCAAGCCTGGAATCGCGATACAGTCCACTTTTCCCAGTTCTCAAACTTGCATAGGATAACAGTTCTAGCATAGCCAAGCCTTTTCCTCCGAAACGATCTGTCCTCCCGAAAACGTGAAAGTGCCTTCACTTGTTAGTGGCGTCGTGACTTCGGCACAAGCCTCTTCTGGTTGAAACTCTTGGTCCACTTCTTCCACTATCTCCAACTTCTCCACTTCGTCGATTTCCAGCTGTCGCAGTTCGAAATCCCGTAGGATACTTGCTATCCTTTTTGCCAGCTTCATCTCGTCTCTCGAAGGGACAGCATCCAGTGGAGATTTGCACTTCAGTGTCTGTAGGTGAATGACCACTCGAGGGTTAGCAGACATTGTAAAGGCGGTGTTGGTGGCAGCAGCTAGTATGACCGCGCGACTTTGTAAGCATAACAGAGGCGACAGTATTGATCGAGGTGGTAGGTCAAGTTGAAGATCATGTGGTCCCCTCCTACACTGCGAGTACACTGGTGGCACTCACTTCACCGACACTAATAAATTGCATTTGAAGCATTTTTCTGGCATTCTGCCGCTGTTTCATGTTGTTCCTGTGTCAAAATTTCTTACGTTGACAATGAGAACAATTTATTGGAATAAAAGTTTCATACAAAGTCGCATTTGGCATATTTCGGACATTGCTGGTGACTTACAAGATGTCGACAAATAATAAGTAATAAAGGCATCTTACCGTAGCAAACTCCAAAAACAAGTTCAGATATGGAAATCTCTGTGGAAATCGGATACTATGGCAAAAGTGCAAAACCACGACGTAGCATGGGAACCGAACCCTAGACCTCACGAACATGAGGCGTGCCCTCTACCATTGTGCCACCCAGTCCACGGCAGCGGGATCTTGCGCTTCCGTGAAGAGCTCGCTCTGCGGACCCTTAACCATTACACCCTCGTACTCACTTGCTTCAAGGATTCGGCAAAAACAAAACGTGTTCTGTTACTATATGGAGGACGCAGATTCTCCCTATAGTACTCGTTCTTGCCGTTCCGGCGTACCGTTCAGACAGTTCCCTTGTTAGCTAGGAAAATGCGGTTACAGGTTGTCTAACCGAAATGCTCTAATCTACGACTCCACGGTGGGCTTGATCACATATGTGAGACATAAAACACCTTGTGAAACACCTTTCCTGTATGGAAAATAATGTGATTGCAAAGCATTGAGATGTGCGTTGAAGCACTAATTTCGGCTCACCGCTTTACAGCTTGCCCACATGCTGAATTTTCCGTAGAATTGCGGAAATTTTAAGGATGTTCTGATTTTCCATAGGGGGAACATTCTGTTGTAGTGTACCATCTTTCAACCTCACGAAATATTGAAGAATCTACTCGAAAATCACCTTGTCTTCCGTCAGAACAATGTTTCTGAAGTAACTAGATAGCATAGTTGGCTTGGGGTTCCAATCTGGATACGGTCTGAAGCCGTTTGCATCCGCTGCTGAAAACAGTATCTGTAAAACTGAAGATGATGTAGGACAGTGAGATAGCAAGTAGGACGGTTGATGCGGAACAAATAAGCCAGAACGAAGAACTAGCAATGTTTGACTACAAGTTACTCACAAGTACAGCGTAGCTATTATTATCTATTATTTAAAGTAGCTATTAATCTCTTCTAATTATGACTTGTCTGTGAATTGCTAAATAACTTCTTCGCTACTACTTCTATGAAGCATACTCATCGCATCTACTAAGGTGGTAAGAAAATCTTGAGGTGGTCGACAATTTTTAATTATTTTTTATTAGGCATAGAATGAAATTCACTCTGTAACATAATCCCCATCGTTAGTCGTTTCTCCTAATAGGCAGGCCAGAAATTCTCCCTCCCAAAAATAGAGAGACCGGAAGTCAAAGAATTCGCTAACCTCCTTTCAGCGTTTTCAGTTTTTTTTTTCAGTTTCTCTAGAAATGCCCTAAGGAGATGAAATAAGTAACAGTTTAAGGTAACAATATTAGGGGAATAGAGTGGGCGGAGAAACTGTGTTCGAGCCGAGCTTCTCCATTGTTTCACATGTCTCTTTAGCTGCATGCGTTGTGAAGAAGCCGGATAGTAGCATATCTAGGCCGCTTTTCTCCAACAACGTTTGTCAGTTTCTGAAGCTCATTGGCGTAAATGCTGGCAGTGACCGTGCGCCCTTGCGGGAGCATCTCGTAATACAGCATTCCTCGCGATTCGCAGATGCAGCGAAGGAGCCACTTCTTGGGGTGAACGTCCTTGCGCTAGCGGGTCTTCTTCTCGAGGGAGCCACATGGCACTATGAGTTAGAATCGCAGCTCAATTCCCATTTAAAATGATCAGATCTTGCAGAAACTCACTTCGGCGCGGGCGCAGAAGAAGGGACTCACAAATGTTCATATACCCGGGTGGACCGCGTGGTATCATCGGTAAAGGCATGACATCGAGTCAGTATCTTTCGTAAGCGGCGGCCTGAAGGGACGAGGACTGCTGTATGTGTACATGCAAGTCTCTTCGCAAAACTGCGGGTGTTAACCACCGGATACTCTTTGATAGCGTCGAGAACGATGGAGTTTTCCACAATGTTTGGCGTCCCGAACCCGCTTTGTTATGTCTTCCCCTTTGAGGTTAGCTAATAATCTTTTGACAATGTTGATGGAAACGATGTCCTCTCCCATTGCGCTGCTTGGTGTTTCGGACGGCTGCCATCACTCCAGTCTCGCGATGCATTCATAGAAAGTGATGGCTCGAAGGCAGTTTTGCGGAATTGATATCGTGATTAAAATTATGGAAGGAAACGTTACTATATATACCTACCACGGAAAAGAGAGAATAATCTATTTACAACTGCCATGGTTAGATCATTGGTGCCGATCAATGGTGGGCAGTTGAGAATTTTTTTAAAAAATCATTTCAAGACTTTCCTACCACTCTAATACGTACTCAACACACAAATAACAAAGGTGTGGACCACTGCACGGGACGTTCACCACGCTCAAGTACCGCACCTGGTCGCGGTTCTTATTGGGGAGACCACTCACTTCTGCTTCCGTGGCTCGTTCAGAGCGAGCGGAATGAAGCGTGTCCATCTCGCAATCACAGGGAACAAACACAAAAATACGAAACGACAGCACTGTGCAGTCAAAATCGGTTAGCAATAGCGAGGTCTAGCGAAGCACCCTAGCTAGCAGTGGGATGCTTCAACGTGCCTGTTAGCAACCTGACCTGGTATGAACAATATTAACTTGGGCATGAATCGTTTTCAACACAGGTTGGTATGCGATCAAGCGAAGCATCAGATTCGTGCACATTTCTGCATGCAACCTTACATGTTTGTCAGTTCAATGAAATCGAAAGCCGTGCGATGAGGCAGCGGCTATGGACCTCAAATTATCGTGGAATTCGCCTTCGTCAGGTCGCTTTTAGCGGCTATCCTAGAACAATGATCCCTTATTGCACCGTTGTTGCTCCTTCCATTGAAGAGCTTCATCAAAATGTAAGACAACTTCGGCCTAGCTTACCTTGATTAGAATGCACAGGAATGTAACGCGGTCCTTCGTCCCAGCGCCAAGTCTTGGGTGCTCCTGCATTGCATGTATCACCTAAATATTGTCCAAAATTAAATGAATAATTGTGAAGTGTCACCGATTCTAGTGGAGACTTTGCGTAATACAGAAGACTCAGCAATCTCTGGACCATCTATTGCTCATGCATTCAACAAGGATCGGCACACAAAGTTCAGGACAATACTCTTTCCGAAAAGAACCTCGAAACAATTTATCTTCAGCCAGAGATCACACTAGACTTGAGCTCGATTAATCGGGCCGAATAATTGTTCGAGCGATTTCGAACAATTAATCGCTCGATTACTCGAAAATCGTAAATCGTTTTTTTTCGAACATTGTTCGAAATCGACTTTCGCGAAAAACCATTATTCGAACACTGTTCGAAATCGACTTTCGCAGAAAACCATTATTCGAGTATTGTTCGAGATCGAAGATAGGAAGACGATGTTCGAACACTGTTCGATCAAAGATGGCGAAAAAAAGCAATGTTCGAATATTGCTCGTAATCGAATATTGCGAAAAAGCTTTGTTCGGATCTTGTTCGAAATCGAATAATGTTCGAAAAATTTCAAGAGCAGGCCGCCTGAGTACGCATCGTCTTCGTACTCCTCGAAAAACCCATGTCGGAACTCGCTCCACTTCTGCGTCGGAACGATTGAAGAATTAATATTAGACTTCGAAAATCTTTCACAAGGGTTAAAACTGACAGCGCATGTGTGATCTACAGCAAATTTCCAATTTTGGTCATAACGTTTTGCGTGCTGCATAGTGATGGCACCACCCTATCTATTTATGCGAGGAGATTTTAGAGCAGGAAATGTACACTTACAGATGATTTCAACCGGAGGTTCCTCACCACCTTCATCAGCCTTCTCGTTCTTCACCTCGAAAAAGATCAATCCCGCAACAGACCGCTGGCACTTTGAGCACTGAAATAACACTCATGAAGACCGATCAAACGAAGGTGGGCCACGTTAGGTCTCTCGCCCTAGTGTATGTAGTGGAGAGCCAAGCGCTTGATTACGGTAGGGTGACCGTGTGCGGCGTCGGTCTTGGGCGAAATATCTGCGGTCAGGTCAGGTTCTCTTCTCCACTTTTTCTATTGTTCGTTTTTCCCTTAAGATGTTTGTGCGCGTGAACTAGTATTTCGGGTGATGTTCTCAGGAGGTTAATGATCAATCTTCACATGGGCCATTTTGCTCACTAGATCACTAAAGTCAGAGGAAGGACGACGAAAAATGGAAAAACTCCAGGCTTCTGAGTCTGTGGCAACGTCGGCTCCACGGCGATAGGTCTACTCTGCTCGTCCGCTAAAATTCGTCGGACGTGAAATTCCGATCACCATACTCGAGGACATCATAATCGAGGGCACGAGACCGCACTACGGTAGTCGAGGCAGAGCCTAGCGTACCAACTCCAAATGTTTCACATATGAATCTTCTTCCAAAGAATGCTTAGAATACACCAACTCACGCTTTCCGCTGCCAGTTCATTTAGAGGAAGATTGACTGATACCACAGGCATGATAGCAGCTGAGCTAAGGTTCTCGCTCTATTGATGACACTCTAAAATGATCAACCGCAATTTAAACAAAAATAACAGACATTATCAACACAATGAACAGTTATATTCGACAAGGTAAAAAGGGGGTACAATAAGCTCTAATGTTTAAAACACTCGAAAAAATTTTTTCATTTACTTGAGAGCAGTCTAAGAGATATTTCTACGTGTTAACGTGTGATGCTTCTAAATTTATTATGGAATCACTATCCATTTTACTCAAAGCACTATGTATAGCTAAAAAAAATGTTTCAAAAAATTTATAGTTTTTTCAGTATGCGCCCGTCGTAAGGTGAACAATGCTTGCTTCGATTTTAGGAATTAGCATTGTTTAGCTTACAGAGGATGTTAAGGTCGTAAGGTCGACGTTAGTGTGGGAATGTAAAATCTGAATTCCTCAGAAGTGGTCGTTGTTTGACATCAGATGGCAAGTTTCAAGGATAAAGGCTCATGGTGCAGTAGGAGGGTGGCCGACCGCTCGAGAGAAGAACAAAATGGTGACTGATGAGTCGGCTTCGAGTCGACCGTCGCCACGTGCTTCTAACACGTCAGATCAGAACAGGGGGTAGCCAACGGGTTTGACCGTCATCCTCCATTGTGCCTTCGGTATGCTGTTAAATGAACCTGGATGGTGGTGTTCGAATACATACCTCATAAGATTCAGAAGTCGGTACTGTCCTAGTTGGAGTGGGCCAAGTGGTGTTTTGTCTCATAACTCCTCCCATTCCCTCTGTCTGCCGAGACGTAAAGGAGAACAATAATTGTGCCTATTGCAGGCGACCTTCAACAAGCTGCGTGCTGAGACCAGAAAATCAAATAAGGTTGAAATAGACCATTGAAAGTATTCCGGAGTGTGACTTCAACAAGGAGAAGGTATCTAATACAATTCTCCTTTTTCAGTTCCTGACAGGAAAACGCTTTCGTGAAATTTTGACATGTATTGCAATTTTGTCGAAAAAGAGCTTACTGCTCATTCTTTAAAAACCCAGTCCAAGACCTGTTAGATGGCTCCAGAAAGAACGCCGGATTTTGCAGCAGAAACCGCAAGCCTTCGCTTCGGCGAAACACATACTTTTCTGTGGTCACTTCTTCGTGAAGTTCGTTTGTGTGCTTGTCAAACGCTACAAATCCATAAGTTATTCTCCAATCGATTACGGCTGCTTCTCTTTTTGACGGTTCCTCTTCTTACTATAACTTATGGTGATATACCTACGAAATTTAGTTAAGGATGGGGTTTAGTCAGTGATAGTTTAGATGTAGAGCTGGAACGTTGTGAAGAAGCCTTCTAAAGTTGAGACGACGTCTGACGGGAAAGGCACATTTGGACTTGATCTTCCCTTTCAGTCTCCGAAGAAGGCGATACCGCCGATACGTTAGCCGGTAAAGGTATAAAGAGCCTCATGTGGAACTCAATGAAAACGCCGCTACATAATGTTTTGATTTTAACGTGGCAGCTTAAATTCGACATTGTTTCTGAACTACTTCAGACGAACCCAATGCACTGAAAATTGTCCATAAAGCCGTCAATCTACATGTTTATGTCCGGGTGTGAATTCAATGAGCAGTACCATCATCACTGAAGAGTACATGGTGTTGGACTATCTCTTAACTTTTGTGGTTACAGCTTCACACAATGTCAACAATTGTCCTACTTTTTTATTTAAAGTTCTGCTACTATCGAAATGTTAGCCAATAAAGATCCAACGTTTTTTCACTTCTAATTTTTCACACCATCTCTAATTCAAACTTGGTCCTGTTCAGGCCAACCATGCATTTTTGGCACTATCCGTGAGATATAGGTATCACAACAGATTATTGATAACTTGCAAAAATAAGTTTTTTCAGTTCTAATTTAAAAATAAATGAATATTTATTAACAGGTATACATAGTTCTTAATTCGAAGCTGCAATGCATTATATTTTTTTCATTTATTTGAATTAATCTTTTAAGTTCATTCGATAGTGCTCGGTCGATAAGGAACTTTCTGCTCATTTAAAGGAATTGTAAGAGGATTTGCATTTTTGTGTACAACTATAAAACATCGCTATGCTCAAGTGATAGCGAAGATGATGTTTGCGTGTATCTAAATCGAAAAGCAGCAGACAACGTTTCGATGCCCGCAACCACTCCCCACTGCGCGGCTACATACATACTACATGCAGATAAGCAGCGCTAGAGCTATTAATCAAATAAACGCTGCAGTGTACTGGACAAGTGCGCGGCTCAATCTTTCCACAATGCAAACTCTTTTGACAAAAGCACTTAAGATGAACCTGAAATATTGTTTCTCTGGGTGGCTATAGATTTTGCTCTCATTCAAAAATGGAGCCACTTTTTCTCGAGTCTCCGTCTGTGAGTTGGTTTTCTATTACAAATTTTAATATGACCGTAGTATTACTTTTACTTCGTTAAGTATATGCTTAGTCGGGCTTTTAAATAATCCTACTTAATTTTTAAAAAGTTATTTTAAAAAGATTCTGAATGAAAAGCACTCAGTTTGAGGCGAAGATGGTACAACTTGGCCGTATTTCCAGAGCTGAGTTCCTCTATGCACACAAGAAGTTGTCTGTGAACAAGGGAGTTTATTTCTCTTAACGAATAGGTGACCGAAATTACCTGGAGGTTCTTATAGATGAAGCGGCAAGCAGCACCAGCTGCAACGTAGGCAGAAGCCGACCGCCAGGCAGGCGGACGAGAGGTGAAGTGAGCCGGCGGCGAGATGAGCAGTGCCGCGCGCTCCCAACATGTCGAAACGTGACAACGGGACCAACACGGCTTCAACCCTCATTCCGCACGGTGCCTCGGTTCTTCCGCTTAAGGAGGGGAAACTTGAATACAGGGTTCTTAGGAAAGTGGTATTTCCATGACTTCCATGTGGGAATTTTGGACCAAGTCGAAACGGACTATTGAAAGCGCATGCTCGAAAGGTACATAGCGCGGGTCTCGAGAAAAGTTATGCTATTTGTCTACATATGCTATCCTTGTTCATCAAGACTTTACGGAATGCAGCTCTAAACTTAGGATTCCTGTAGCACAAGAGCTCGGAGCCTACTAAATGTGTCGCGATCAGCTTCAGTTCGTATCTTGGCCCCATCTTTATCATTTTCACTATGGGCAGTTTTCGACCTTCACATTCCTTGGATTCATCATTCGGACTTAAAATTTTGCGATGTGTCTATGCACCCACACGGTATATGGTAGAAGTTTATTTGACCATAATGCGCAATAGAAGAGGTAATGTTTGAATGTTAATTTTTTAATCACCTGCTGGAAGCTTCTAGAAGGTAAACTTTATTGATGGAGATAAAATGAGAGTCGCCTTATTCTTTCTATACTTGGCCAACAAAAAGTAACATGATGACGAAGTTAGGAGAGCAATATGGAATTCCCGATGAGTGTTGTAGCTCCCCCAGGTATCTGAATGGGCCTGAGCCATCCTTTCTGGAGAAGACCCTTTCTTGCCAAAATCGCCGTCAGCAAATATTACAGCTGGTAGCCTTTCTCTTTGCCTCGTAATATGGAGAGGTTTAAAATAAGCTTGAACATGAAAGTTGCTTCTACTATGAATAAGGTAAAGCTAAAGTTGAACTTCAACGCCCTATTCAGGCAATTTCTATCAAGCTATCTCGTAAGTTGCATTTTCGCACTGCCACATTAGCTTTTTACTTCGATTTAGCGATAGCAATTCACTTTGGCAAATCATTTGATCCTGTACGCAAAAAGAGAAAAAGAGAAGAAACATAAACAAACAAATAAATAATTATAGTTATATAATTTAGTTTGCGCGCAACTAACGAATGTATATTGTTTAGAAACCACGATTCATAAACTCCGACTGTTTCACTGAGGTTTTCATTAGCGGTTACAACTGAAGTGATAAGCCAAATTCGGGAAATACTGACAGGTTCACATTAGCGTTAACACCGCTCAAGCACACAATGGGGCGGATATGCACCACCGAGATTTTCCACGAACGGTTCTGGGAAGTAACCCGGCCAAGTCGAAGCTTATAAAAAGGTGTCAACTTTTCAAGTTCTAACACCGAGTAGAACTGACGGACGGAGTTTCTGGCAAGATTTTTAAAGGAATGGCTCGCTCCGAACAAATATAGGACCATGAGAGGTCATTGAAGGGCTCAGCGAAGAGGAGAAGCTACACCTTTATCTTGTTTCAATAGAACGACTCTGTCAAGCATATGACGACAGAGACTCCTAAAGCTGAGAACAGACCTAACATTTTCACATTCGACTACACATGGTGTCCTTGCCGGGTTTAGCAGAAGATGACTCTTAAATTCAAAGTACCATTTGGAGTAAGGTTGACACAGAAGATAGGAGTCACAGAAATCCTTCAGCAAATTTATTTTTGTTTGCTTCATGGAAAAAGTTCTTGAGGACAGTCCTTCCGTATACGAAAGAGAACCTGTGCAGTACGCATTTCTCGAATCAGGTTAGTGCAAGGCACATATTTTGCTGTAATTCTTTTGGATGACAAAAGCAGTTCAAGCTTTCTTTGCGATTCCCTACATCAACTTCTTGAAACCTAAACATTTTGAGTTGTTAATGTAAGTAATATATTATGCTACATGAGTTTTTTTGGGTGGGCTCAGGAAGGTCCGAGGTTCGGACATTCCATCGTCTTCAGAGGACTACACAGACCGTTAGGTTGATGGTCGCTCTCTTCTTGGTGACCAGTAGGAGGTGAGCCGTCGAACCGTCGGGACCTGCTGAATAAAGAGATCCACTAAAAGTCTTCGTGATTATTCTGGAGATTTTCACGTAATGCTCATCTGCGTCTCACAGCTTTTCCCTGCCAACTATATGTAACTAGAAGTAAAAGAGACTATCACTTGAAAAGACGGCGTTGTCCTGCTGAAGTACGTAAAGCACAAAGCTGACGGCTTATGACTTTACGTATGTACTTCACCAAGACAAAACACTATTTAGTAAATATTGTTGAAAAGTTAGCAAATGTAGCTTGAACGCGGTGTCATAAACCTAATGAGGGAAGCCAAACTTTTTATAGCTCGCCTACCTTCCTGAAAGCATTTTCGCAATAGAAGCTTTTCAAAGGCCACTATTCTCAGTTAACCTTCTAGCAGTTTATTTGGACACAGCGAGTGATATGGTTCACATCATCTCGTCAATACGCAGGACGTTTCAAACTTTGCTTCAGGGAAACCACTTCTTTGAAGGATTGAAGATGAAGATATAATGTTATAGAGGCACCTAACGTTCCAACATTTGAGAAGAGACTTAAAGAAATAGATCTGCTATCAACTCTTAACAACCCAGATCTTTTAACACCATCTGTACAGATCAACGAAGTTCAGAATGAGGAGGTTTTGATTTTCCTGTCATATGAAGCACGACGACGTGGAATATTGCTTTTCATGGATTAAGCTTTTCGACTTCATATATTTACCTACCTTTAACAAAGTATTTTGCAGCAACTGAATCGCCTATTTGATCCGTTAGCATATTTCTATTCTATACTACATACCACTGTGTCTATATTTTCTATACACACACGACTATTCGCTACTTACTACATATATATTTGTATGAATCTATTCTACTATCTCTATATATATTCGGTGACTAACACCGTTCCGACTACACCACGATGGACGATACAGGACACCATCCTATTATAAGGATAATAAATAATGATAATAATAAGATTATCTAACAAAAATATTCTCGCAGTAGGAATGCAAAGCAAATGAGAGTTCTCATTTCTTGATTATCGAGTAAACTACTAAAGTAATAAGCCGTACCATTGACCATTATGGCTCAAGAATAAATTCTATCAACTTTTTTTAAACCCGTTGTTTCCTAGATTATTTGTGGAATTATTTGCGCGCTCTGTAGTTGTTTTTTATAGTAGGTATTCAAACGTGTCAAGAAATCACTATTTCGAAGGTACGCAACTCTTCACATGCCGAACTTTATTCATGCAAATCATTCTTACAAAGCACACACAGCATAAAATAAAAGCAAAAATTGAAAAATTAAGGCACAAAACAATGCGAAAAAAACCTTGCAAATGACAACAAGGAGGAATGATAAGAAATCCCGCAACTTCAACACGTAACGTAACAATGAGAGTAATTAAACAATCCTAATATTATGGCAACGACAGAGATTATGAGCCGAGATCTGAGAATATGAGACGATATGACAATGTTAGGGAAGACATCAAGAAGAAGAAAAAATGTGAATATTCAGAGCTACCTAACGTCATCAACCATCATTCTTTACGCCGCCATACTCCGGAAAAAGAACACGACCACCTGCTTTGACTCACATACGTAGGAATGAGGTTGACTTTCTCATTTCGAGCTACCAGATCTGCAACAATGACGTGTGGCTTCAAACACATTTCGTAGGGACGTTTCTGTAAACACACTGTCGTCTCCCGTTTTCTTCTGTTGCGTCGCACTCTACTAACCTTCACTTCAGGAACAACTCGCCGAAGCAGGGGCAGAGCTGGAAGGTGCGCACAGGCGGAACCTGAGGACATTCAGAACTTTAGATTGATCTTAAAGGACCTGCCGAATAGATAAAGTTTGAGAATCTGCACAAATATTGTTGCTCATTCCATGAGCACGTCAATCCGAAAAGAAACCTTTGCTGAAGCGGACTAAAGGTAACGTAGTGAGTCTCTTGTCTCTTTCAGCACGATTACACGGGCTAAATTTTCAATATTTTCCCTTTGCATAATATTTGCCTCTTACCACATATTATAATAAATAGTACATATTTTGGCGTCCAGAATAAAACCTTTCATCTAAATCTTTACAGACGATCTTTCATTTTAAGGTGCTTCTCCTAAATCCTGAATAAATCCTCAGCTACATAACTGCCATTTCCGCCTGCGATTTTGCTACTGATTCATCATAAGACGTCCATTGATTGTGCCTGTTTTTACGGTGTCCTAGTCGAGCGAAAGTGATGTCATTTTGAAAAAGCAGATCCCATTAGCGGCAGTGAGAAGCTAAAATAAACAAATAAAAATCAACACACAATGGCAAACTAGCGGCTTAAATACACAGCTCATTTATAAAGGAGTCGAGTAACCTTCGAAAGATGGGAAGAACGAATTCATACAAACGATGGACCTGTCGCGGATATCCGCCATCACGGGTGAGAAATATTGTAGAAGAATTTGCGTGTCATCGTGTCATCTACAATTTTAGTATATGCTCATTCCTGAACATATACTAAAATTGTAGAAGAGTTTCTAGGTAGAGGAACGAAAGCTTGAGCACAATAACACAGCTTCGCTTCAAGTAGCAGCAGCAGAAGAATCCCACTGTCATAGCTTCAACGTCGTTCGCAACCATTTTCATAACCAATGTTAAAACTTCACTTTTTCTCTACGTAACAGCACCAAAGCCTCCTATGAAGGTGTAGTAGAATGCATCAATAAAGGCGAAAATTTTCAAACATCTAGAACGATGGAAACCAATGCAACCCAAAAATTGTTTCTGATAACCTGACTTAAGAGAAACACTTGTTGAAGACAATGTTTCCAGAACTTTAGCCTTCACAGTTTCAAACTGAGGCGACGAGAAAGTTGTCGAAAGAAAGCGAACTAGGAGGAAGGGTGGAAAGGGACGAACTGTCCGTAAGTCGACCATGAATACCTTTTAGAGCAAACACGTTTTGAAAGCGTCATTCAAATTTCGCGTAAAGAAATACTGGAAGGCTTAGCGTTATACTGAATTAATAGCCACATAAGAGTCGTCTTATGTACTTGTTTGAGCTCTACGCGAATTCGCAACAATCGGACGCGAAGCGAATTTCGAGCGTTTGAAGCATTAGCTGATTTAATCGAACGCTGCCCTATCTCCTCTCAATACAGACTCTATGACACTATTCGACAGCTACAGTGGTGAATTTAGCATCAAAAGGAATAATTTGTCAACGACATTTTTTGTGAAATACGCCACGCATTCCATCCCCACGTGAAATCCTGGAGGCATGACTTATTCATGAATAGTCAGCTGGTCTACAATTCCATGTCTATCCGTCCAAGATAAGGCTCATACCAATTCACCGACGCTGGAGAGATGCCCAGAATATGTAGTTAGCCTCGACGACACCCCAACATTGAATCGATTCGGGCTGCTTGCGCGAGTTTGCGCCTACATCGACAATACCACGTCCATCGCGTAAGCATTACGTAAACTGTTGCCAGTTACTATTTACTTACCACTGAGCACAATTCTCAGTTACCGTACGCTCAATCGAAAGAAGCAGATGATGCTAGATGGCAGATGATGGCAGACAGGTTGGAGACTGCGTCGAAAGGCGGTTAGAGTGAAAGTTGGATAAGGTGGTACTGAAAAGATAACACGTACATAGTCAACAGCTAAATCAACCTCAGAAGCATTTTCTAAACCTTTAGGAAACCTTCAAGAATGTTTTTAAAAATGTAATGCGTTTTATATCGGTATCCTACTATATATAATCGGATAATGTCACGTGTCCGTTACGGGGAGGGGGGACTGAAGCCAAAAGATGCCTACTTCAGTGCGGCGTATGCCAGCCGGACTTTCTTTCAGCTGAACCATGGGCGATTGCTGGCGAACTATATCCTTGGCGGCTGATCGTTCAAGTTTACGAGATATTCAAGGGGCAACGCGTCAGGGTATGAATGGGGATTGAGTGCAGAGCGTAGGGATTCAGGAGGCGTGCCCTAGACGTCTTTCAGCGTGCGTCTGAATTCAGAAGACGCGCTGAAGACGTCATCCAACTTGCGTCCGAGTAAGGGCTACCAACAGGACCAACAAAGGGGACCATAGAGGGGGAGCGAGAATAAGGGGGGGGGGGGGGGGCAGCATTTTCCGTCAACATCGTTCAGTGTGTGTCGGATTGTTGAAGACGGCTTACAGAAGTCGTGGCACGTGTGACAGAGTGCAGAAGGAGTGTCATAGACGTCGTGGCACAGTAGTGACACGTGAATGGGTACTCAGTGTCACATCTGCGTGCTCGACTCTCACTCCGTTTCTTTGCCAGCACATAGGAAAGGAAGTATTTCGGGGACGTCGGTATGTACATATACAGGCGCAAAGTAGTCAGATTAATATTATAGTGAGTCTAGCAATCAAGGGAAAAAGGCATACGATGTTCTTTTTTCACTCTACCGCAACATTCGTACTGACAATCCACTGCTTCTTATACGTTTGTATAAAACCTATGCATTACCACACTTTGAACTTACTTGGTGGAACCCGTCTGAGAAGAGGCAGATCCTACAGCTCGAAAAAGTACCAAAGAGTTTCAGTAAAATGGCGTTCTATCGAACTCACAAAAATGTGAGAGCTGCCCGCATACCTGAATACATACTGTTCTGAAGAGCTTGCGTTGTAGAAAATCGAGTGCAGACCTGATCTTCTTTTTCCGATTATTACGTAAAGAAGTTAAATTACCAGCAACTAGGGGATATTCAGGCGTTGATGCACTCGTACAGGTAGTTCTAATCTACATTACATGCGAAACAAGATTAGTAGTCACCAATTGTTTTGGGCTGCATCACTTCCCAAATGTAAAAAGGGTTTTCGTGGTTTATTAAATAGACTTTTATTTCATACATATTTTTTACGACTAATCTACAATCACTAATTTTACCAATTCGTAAACCTACAACTACAACCAAATCTAAAACATCCCAACCCAATTTGACGTCTTGAAGTTTGTGCTTGTATTTTGAGTCTTGACCTCATTGAAGCTTGGGTTGAGTCTTGACATTGAGAGTTAGTCTCTTGAGTCTCAGCGAGTCCGCCGACAGGCAGCTAGACTCGAGCTGCCCCCGCTCTACCGTATCCCTAACGTGCGGCGGACTCGACCGACGATGACGGTCGACGGGAGGAGAGATGCCGAGGGAGCGATCAGGAGAAGAAGCCGTAGCCGAAGCCCCGATCGACAGAGCGATCCGGTCTTATCCTCTCACAAGTGGGCGGAATTGTGCGATTGAGTTCAACGTGTGACATCATGAAACTCAAAGTTCATGATACCACTAGTTGTTTAACATTTTATTAAACCCGCGCGGTGGATGGAACAACTGAGGTTTGGCAATCCGAAAATAGTGTTGTTTAAAAAAAACAAGTTGGAGAATCTTGATTTGTTACAGCTTATAGAATGAGAGCGACAAGTAGTTTCGGGCATGCTTGCAGGAACGTTGCAACCACAATCACACGGCTACTCATGGTTTTTTTTCGTTTATGGTGTAGGATACTCCTCCTACATCGTTTTCAGCTTTCTCTACCGCTGTTTTTCTATGTTTATTCAACGTTTAGTGTCTAGTTGCTCATGTTTCTTGGTGCTTGCTTTTCGACGGCTTTATTCTACCTCTGGCGCATTGCCATACTTCGTTCTGCTAACTTGTACTTCACTGCCTCAAGTTTTTTTTTATTCTTCTCTGTTCTTCGTATTTCTTCCCAGTGTTGGACCAGATCTTATCGTTTGATGAGAGTCAATAGAAACTCACAGCAGAGACCTATGATGACAGAAGTAGGATGAAGGTACCATGACCAACTGAACCATATAACAGTCATTATCTTCGTGCACATGTACATATTAACTAGATACGCGGGCAGCAACCAATAGAACCAGAAAATTTTCTTGATCTTGCTTTTTATTCTGAGCATGTCTGCTCTTCATCACACTGAATCTTTTCTTTATTATTGCTGTCCCTAATACTGTTGTTTCCTGTTCACTGTTTTTAACTACATTTCTATCCTCTCTGCGCTAGTATCATGTTATATTCAGTTGCTTTGTGGCACACGCTCTGTGATGTACTAAATAAATAAATAACTAAAGGTAAGTTTCAGTCAGTCCATTTGCGCAATTCACAAGGCATCGTATTTCTACGGATTGTCGCAGAGACGGTTTGAATTCGTATCTGGCCTATTCAACGACTTTGTGTGATCATCTGATCTGACTGACATCCGCCTCGGAAAAATTCGGCATCGAATTAGCGTCTTTGGTTGGGAGAAAGTGATGATTTATTCAAGACACGTTCCTCCTTTACTGACGAGCACAGGGAAAGGTTATAAGGTACGGTTTGGCTTCTGTCTAAGGGCGAAATGGGAGCCAAACTACTTCTTTGTTTTTTTGGTCTGCAGAGGGTTTTTTTTTTTGTTCATAACATTCTTCAGCCTTTCGTCTCCGTCTTTATACTCTCGAACCCTGAATCGGGTAGAGGTATTCGTGCAAGCCTGCACCTCCTTTAGCAGCGCCATTCTTGCTCTTAAGATTTACATTAGATTACTTACCGATGAGCAGAGTTCCCAGCTACCATGCGTTACACTATGGGAAAAAACAAAAATAGAGAGCAGAACTCCATTGTAAACAGGATAGGATGAAGTGTACACGTTGGAGAACTGAAATGAGAACACTTGGAAAGAAACAGAAAATGAAATTTTACTCTCTGTATATGTAACAGATAAAAACAAGCTATTAAGTTTTAAGATTTTTGAGGAGTACAACAACACCCATAAACCCTCTCGAAATTTTAGAACGATTTGAAGACAACTACCTAAACACCGCTGATAACTACTACCTGCGGAAGGGTTTCGACCTCCCATGGAACTTCAAGTTGAGACCAGAATCATTGGAAGGATCTCGGAATGCTGATTACGAATATGGGTGTCAAAATTGCAAAATGAAACTCCTGAGCGAGTTGTGACCTGCCGAAGTTGAGTGACCTGACCGCATGCTGGCGGTGCGACAGAGCAATGAGTCATAGGGGCTCTGTAAGAGCCCCCAGCTGCGACGGTGGCGAAGAGGCAGTGCTCCCGCTCATCAGCTGCGATGTGGTTGGTTCGGTCCTCATTGCTCCCGACACTTTTGCACATCATGATTTATTTTCGAGATGACCTTTTATTCTATATTATGACACGTATTCGATTAAATAGCCGGGAAAACTATCATACACATTTGTGAAAATGCTTGTAGGCAAAAAACTGCTGTGGTGACATTTTTATTTACAATTTTGCACGTATAGTGTCTAAATCTTATACTGAATAACTACCTTGACATTCATGGAACAAAGTAAAAAATGTGTGAGCCAAAAACATAAGTAGAATAATATATGTATGATGAGGAAGATGTTGTTGATTTACTGCCTTTTTCACTCACTACGTCCTTTTCACCAGCAAATGGTGGTGTCCATTCTTTTCGCTCGATTTAGGGTGCCAGACGACAACGATGCCACCTCGTGAAGCGAAAAAGATCGCTAGAAGGTTCGCAGCTATTCTACGGGCATTTTTGCAAACGTCTATGATAGTCTTCCCGGCTGTTTAATTACACACGTGTCATATTTCAGAATAGAAGGTCATTTCGAATATAAATCAAAAGATTTCCAAGATTTCGAATTTCGAAGACGTGCAGAAAAAAAATCGGCATCAATGGGTACCGAACCAATGACGTCACACGTGACGAGCCCGAGTACCACCTCTGCGCCACCGCCGCAGCTGGCGGGTGTTTCTTACGAAGCCCCTACGACCCATTGCTTTCGCGCCAGGCCTTTCGCACGGGCAGCTTGCGGTCAGGCCACCCAACTTTGGCAGATTATAACTCGCTCAGGAGGTATTTTGCAATTTTGACACCCATATTCGTCATGATCATTTCGGGTTCTTTCTAATGATCCTGTTCTCAACTTGAAGTTCCATGGGAGGTCGGAACCCTTCCCTAGTAAGATAGCTTCACTAAAAGCGGGTGTTCTAAAATGAATTGATTGAAAGCTGAGTAACCGTATTCGATTACTTCAGCAAGCTTTGGGCAAATGCTATCTCTCGTCGGGATCCCTTTCTTCGTGTTTCCGTTTTAAAGAAAATGTTCAATTCTCGGTCGTAAACTTGCCACCATGTTCATCTCGAAGTACCCTGTTTGCTGATCAGGTATGCCCTTTCTGACCAGATCATCGATGCACATATGTGGGTACTATGCCAGCATTTGGCCTGGGAGCGTACGAGATTAGCATACCAGGAGAAAGTACGTATTGTGTTGACCAATTAAATCTGTTTTGTCCCTGAGAAGAGTGTGCAGAAAGTAAAAAAAACTTCAATTATACTTGGGGCTCTCCATTAGCGGTCCTCTCGAAAAGCACTTGAAATTCTTCCTATCTTCTTCGCTTTCAAACCAATGCTTACCATTCTGCAAGCTAGACCGTACACCATAGTTTTTCCTAATGCCTTCCTTCACGTGCCATGTGGTACTGTTTCCGGGCACAAAAAAACTTTTCCTATGGAGACAAAAAGAAAGAACTTGGAGATTGCCTTATCTATTTCTTCTTCTTGTAGCAGCAGCTCAGTTAACAGTTAGTTTGCAGCTGAAAAGCGGATTCATAACAACACAACAGGCTTCATGGAAAGGATTGCGCTTAGCTAAGCGCAATGAAGTGTCGCCGTCTGCAAGAAATCTCTTTTAGTGTAATGGGAAGGTTTTGGAAAGGGGAGCCATGAAAATATGAGGATAGTTTGCCTTACTATTTAATTGGCCCTACTAATAACTAGAGCAGTACCACGGTAGTAAGAAATCATCCTGTAAAAATCATCTGTTTAAAAGTGTGCTAGATGACTATTCAAGGTGGAAATAAAAACGGAAAATGAATAAATGAATAAAAAATAAGAAATGAAAGTATACGACTTTCGTGGGTATTCAAGAAAACGGCAGGCGAATAGCACCCATGGCTTACCTAAATTGTAGATAAGCAGATTTATTGTTAGTTGCTCCTTCAATTCAAGAACAGGCCTTTGAAAGTCTTGAATGGCATGGGGCAGTTAACGTCCACAAAGGCTGACCACCAGGAATCTGAAAGAAGATGCTATGTGGGAAACGGGTGCAGGTTCTTCTTTGTCAAAGTGGCCATGGAAGCAGAATTGATGCCGCTTTTCTTTTTTTCCTTTCGCAACCCCTCTCCACTTCATGTTTTTTCGAAATAGAAAATAGAACCCTTGAACCCTTCCAGACATTCATTTGGTCCACTATGTGGATTCCACCTGGTTCTCTACCCATACGCTGCAAATTCCACACTTGGCAGTTTTTCTGTAACTTCGCACTCTGTGTTCCCTCTCGCTAATCCCCAAATTGGTCACCCATGGGATCGAGTGCAGGCCCTCGCCATAACGCATTTGAAGTCTAATCAATTCCTTTTGAGATGCGCCACGCATTCTGCTTCTACGGGTTTTTTTTTGGTGAAAACGTGAATGCGTATTTGGCCACGGCTATTAGAACACATGCCGTTGATAACTATACGACTGGTATACAATGACTTGTGGTGGCCAGCCTATAAGCCATCCAGTGTTGTATCCTGCTGAAATTAGTGTAGTGCTAAATCACACGGGAAGGCTTGGTTGGCCTGGCCAGAAAATCCGGACCAAGAACATGGAATCAGGCGCACCCACCTGCCGGCGCCTTCTCTGACTGCGCTTCCACGCGCTCAATCCTTACCGCATTTGAAAGACGGAGCCTTTTTATCGGTTACCCATTTATTGCATTAGGAGCGAGCCCTTTCCGACAACAAAGCCTGCGTAGTAGTCATATGTATGTCTTCACACTGGTATAATTACCCGTGTTTGAAGGACTTTTGTAGTAGTTGGCGTTGGAGGTAGTGTCTGGATGGACATGAGCGAAAGCGTAGGGGCCACTGCATGCTTGCGAGCAGATTCATGAGATTAGTGAGTGGAAACAGGCACAGAAACTACAGGTAGCATGTGGAGACCCGCGCCGGAGTGTTGATGAGCACTGGCTTTTCAGGTGCAGAGGTCAGATCCTGTTGGGAAGAAGTTATGTACGATTCTTCAGTGAGGTGGCTTATCAGATCTCGAATGGGCCACGACACATCCATCCTATTTAAGCTGGCATACGACAGCTGGACATGATTATTGGAATAGATGTCGTGGATGACTTTTTCCAATGCCCTTCTGGAAGAGGGCTGGGTGCTGGAGAGCTGTCATCTTGGTCATGAAGTTGCAGAAGCTCCGTTAGGTCTCGTGAACGCTCATACCCGTCTCTGCAGCTTCAGCCAACACCTGCATTTTTCATTCCTTAAGATCCTCTTCATTGCGTTCCGCATAGTTTTCCAAGCTCTCGTACGTCAGTTGGTAATGGCCTGACCCTTGCGCTGCTTCACTCTGACGTAACAGATCGAGAGTTTTCGGAGATAGACGTCTCTTGGTTGTCTTCAAGCTTTCGAGTCCCTTATCACTGTCGTGGAGATGGTGCGCGAAGCGGCCGTATTCTTTGTCAATGTCCTCGTGACGATCTTTCCCAAGTTCGGCAGGATAGGTGTGAAGGTCCAGATGATGGTCGTTCTGGGTCTATTCTTCCTGAATTTCGCGGCCTTCTCTCCTCGACCCGGAAATCGGAACCTTGCGCTAATGAGGCGGTGATCCGATCCTGTGTAGAACTTGCGGCAACGATGACGTCGGTCAGGCCATACCTGCGGTTGAAGATGATGTGGTCGATCTCGTTGTTGAACTGGCCATCTGGGATTCCCAGGTCCATTGTAGGATGGGAGGCTTCTGGAGCTACGAATATCCACGGATGGTCTTGGCCGGCATGACGAACTCAGAGAGTTGTTCACCATGCTCACTCCACTCCAAAACGTTGGTCCCGATGTGAAATTCGTTAGGCGATCTTCGCGGTCCGATCTTGGCGTTGAAGTCGCCGACGATCACCTTGTAGAAGGTGTGATCTTCCTTATAGAACTCCTCCAGCTCCATGTAGAAGGCTTCGAGGCATTGCCGCCGTAGTCAGACGTTGGCATATACACGACGAACACAGTGGAAGCTGACGAGCTACACTGTTTCAGTCGCAGACGCCCGATTCGGTTTGTCAGAGACTCGTACGAATCGATGTTCATGGCCAAGTGCGTGTTGGCGAAGACACCAACGCCGCCTACTCCCCTGCTGTTGCATGTCTGAGGAACAATTTTTCTCCCGAGTCGTACACGGTGTGTATGTGTAGTCGTAGATGGTGAGTATGTGGCGGCGTCTTCTCGTCCCGGTCAGACCAATGACGTTGTACTTGATTTTCCTTGCTTTTTTCATCAGGTCCTCAACGGTGTTCCGAAGCAAACGAGCGGGCGCCGTAAGAGCGTGCAGATCCTCATTTTAATCCATCTCAATTTGTACAGCCTAGTTACGTCCTGATTATCTAGCGTCCTTTCCGTACTCATCCCTTCCATCCCTGCTCGAATGGAGTCAGGAGGACAAGGTCCTTTAGCGCTGTTGTTTTTTGACTGAACTACAACACAGGTAGCTAATTAGGCCCTTCGTGCGGTCGAGGAACGCCAAGAAACCAGCCAGACTGCTCGATATAAGGGGCGAGACTTTTCAGGTAGCCTCGAATCGCCTTTCGATGTACTCGAGCACACCCACGCACTCTGTACATAAACGTGCCATGACCTCACAGAACGTAACAGCTGACCTGACACAACAAGAGGAAGCATCCACTTTATCCACCTGTCCCTCTTGGAAGAAACGGTTACATTTGGTACACAATTCATGCCTCTATCCACCACCCGGGAAGCACCACGTGACCATTCAACCTGCTATGCTTTAGAAGTTCTTCGTCATACAGCCGTTCCGAGGAAGCATCCGCAAAAGATGTCCTATGTAGTTGCATACTTACCTTTGTCGTGCAGGCCACCCCTGTTGTTATTTTCATCTGGACCGCTGCTGTCTTCATCTGGCTGAGCATCCGCTGAAATATCGTCGGATCCTCGCTAACCAAATGTGCATTATTTGAAAGTGAGATAAGAGAGAAAGACTTGGGCGTAGTTCTCAAACTGGTTGTAGCTCTGAACACCTCCTGGAGATCATTGGCCTCTCCATCATTTTGTTAGCTCACAACAAAAGCACTAAGGACTTTCTTTTTCGTCAAGTGTCATTTGCGTGACAGTGTGACTTATTGAACAGGGTAACGGCTTCGTGTTTGGCGTAAACCCAGGCCGGTTGCGGTTTTACCCTAACAGTACCAGCAAAGGCCTGCTTATATGGAAAAGTAGCATGACATCATCATGAATCGATATCAGCACATCAGCATCGAAGAGATCCCAGATGATCTCTCACAATACTTATTTTGAGCACCATGGAGAGGTAAAGATGTCACGTTGCCAATGATTGTCATGGTGAATGGGTAGCTCGCCGGACCATCTACACATAGTCGTCAGGTATGTGCAAAAGCATTTCTTCTCGAAAAGCGGCAAGAATATGACCAAATTGGCTGGGAGCCTGAATACGAAGAGCAGAAGCAATGCAATGTTGATCGAAAACGCAAGCAAAATGACTGTACAAAACCTCTGCGTTGTCGTTTGGGAATTCATTTTGCATGCGCTGTAAGCAAGTGCATGGCATCATGTTTTCCTACAACTGGTAGAAATGCAAGAGAAACTTATTCCATTACCACAGCATGCAATCGTCAGAGGTCTCTGCCGCAAACTCCTTTCTGAACGTGTGGGTTAGTCGCCATATCTTCTTTGTCTGTATCAGCCACTAGAGGAGCCAAAAACACCATTTATTCTGTTTCGAAGCATCAGGAAGCCAACAAGTGCTGACGTTTTTAACGCACAGCCTGCGTCATGTATTGTGTGTCTTTCCGGATTAGTTAAATTTCCAGGTCGAACCTTCAATTAAGTAAGACTTGCAATTTCCTCAAGCTTCTTACAAAGGCTTACCCTTCGAATTCCTCCTCCTTCTGCCTCTTCAGTTTAATGGATAAGGAGGAAAACCTTTTGACAAAAAGACGATGGTATCGAAAGGATTTTTTCCTTATCCATTGAGTTGGCACGACTTTCATATGTTGAAAATGAGATTATTTGAAATTGCAGAATCTCACTATTACTTCCTTCTCATTTTCTTCGCTATCGATTTTCCGCAATATCAGATGTCTTGCATAAAACGAATTTGCATGCATTTGAAAATTAGAGGTACCAAATGGCGGAGTGGCGTTCCAAATGTCTGCATCCCCACTATCTCGTAAGGCAGCCACTGGACTCTCGAGCAAGCGCAGGGGGTTGGGGGTGGGCGGGCCAGACGGACGAGGGGGTAGAACGCTCGTCCCCTGTACCAAAAGCCCCAACAAATAGCGAGCCTTCACCAGCACTTCCTCATTTCATCAAAATCCAGCTTGAAAACTTATACAAATAAATACATAGAATATCTAACGCACCGCAGACGTGCTCCACAACAGCGGGGGGCTCGGCGCTTGAGTTCTGAAATAGAATGATCATTTAGGTGCCACAATACGGTTCAAGCAAAGCTCAGGATAGGGTTAGAAAATGATTAACTCCGGAGAATGCTGAGGGATGCACCAGAAATACGTCCACAAGCTTCATCCATATTAATAGATTGAGTCATAAATTTTGCAACATTTCTTTTTTCTGGAGTTCAAAGTAAACCCGCTAAAGCCCTATATCCTGTTTGAAAGCTTGTTTCCTAGCGATCATTATGAGTTATGAATCGTTAATTTCCCTTGCGTTGTTGAAGAGTTTTATTCACTAAAACGACGACCACTGAAAGTGAAAAAGGGTGTGATTTCATTTTCAATTAATTCAAGCTGGGCAGCAACCCAGGGACGGGGTCGACACATTCAAGAAGTCACCGGCAAGTTCACTCCTAACCTAGTGAATTATTGGAGGTGGTACCAGAAGTTCTTTTCCGTCCAGAAGGACAGCAAAGACAAACCGCTCCCAGGAAGATCAACTGCTGTAAACAAAGGGTGTCTGCGCCAATCCACCAAGTCGAATTCTTCTCAAACCACCTTTGATCTCCACTACTCCCAGTGAACCACCGCTCGTTGGCTGCAGAAGGCTGGAAGGTCGCCAAACTCGCCTTCGTCAGTGCCTTATGCGTTGACGGAAACCCCAGTAAATCGCTGTGCTTCCGACAGGCGAGAGCTTCGGCTAAAGCGATAGGGCCTGGATCGAATCGTTATCAGCGATGAAAAGCGGATGCTTCAAATGCGATCCAATATTTCTTCCACCACGGCAGCTGCCCATCGCTTACGGCACTTCAGACGATGGCACAACTCAAGGAATCGAGGTGGACCAGAATCAAGCAATCACCGTACATCCCGGACATTGCGCAGGCTGAATGCCATCTGCTTCGGTCATTTCCTCCGTGGTGGGCGCTTCGCCGAAGTCGATGAGGTCACTGCGGTAGTACACTACTTCTTCAGGTCGAAATCGACCGAGTTCTACAGAGATATAATCCACTCAGGTCATGAAGAGGTGAAGAAACTCATTGAGAATAACGAGAATTACTTCGTTTAAGTAAATCGTTTTTCTTTTGTGGTATAATCCTATTTTGCTCGAAGACAATTTTTGTTGCAAAACTTATGACTCAACCTAATATATCTGCCTGGCCTACCAATCACACACGACGTGAAGTGTGAACAGACCAAAAATCGATTGTTGTTGGTTGTTCAGTCAATACTGTTTGGACCTCAAAGCATCAAAGTACGTAAGTATGTATATTCGAATTGATATCCGAAAAGTGATTCATTCGGATTAAATGTATACTACAGGGTCTTCCAAAACTTGAGCATCCTCACCGTTGCCACTACGATTTGAGAACCTTCTTCACTCTTAGTAGTCTGGCATTTTTCAGCTGTGGCCTTCGCGTCTTCAACTTTGGTGTCCTTTGGTGCAGTTTTTGCTGCTAAAACCTTCTCAGTCAACAAGTGCTTACTTGAGAACAAAAAAAAAAACGGTTTAGAGCAAAGTGCTATGGAGTTTTTTCAACTGAAATTTTGTAGCATTTTCACTTCAAACTGGATACCTGTCAAGCCAAACTGTTAGACACTTCTCATTTCAAACTTACAATTTTTGTTCTAAACACATTTTGAAGCAGATCTATATGAAGTCTAAATAAACAAATTTAGTGAAGTAAAAAAAAATCTTGCGCTTTATTAAATGTTTTATTAAAATCCCAACAGTGAAATATGTCCCAAGAAAAATTGTCTACATACACTGCTTGATGAAGCACAAAAGTTCTAACCACAGGCCAGCATTTTGAGGATTATTCTAAAGTGGTCGGATATGTAAGAGAGATTTTTCTGTGCGCTACATGGCGTGGCTGGGCCGAGCACACGTCCATCGCGGCGTTTATTTGACTGATAGTTCAGGTGCTGCATACCTACAATCGCGCAATGAAGAGTGGAGAGCTTTTTCATAGAATTTTGTCTGCTTCTGCGTTTTCCTGGCTTATCTACACGTAAATAGCATTTCCACTAACAGTCAAACAAGCATTGCGATGTTTGTACGAGAACACTGCGCGATCACTTCATATGAACTATCAAAAAGTTCTTCGTGCTTTGAAGCCTTTAGATAAGCGTGCAAACACTATCTTATTGAAAATATAAGGATTGTATGCCGGTTCAAACATTGCGGTTTTGCTGAGTTTCAAACGTGAGTTTTGATTTAAATCTGAATTTTCTTAAGACAACAGATATGTCTATCCCAAATTAAAATCTGTTTATTTGGACTATAGTTATGAGCAGACAGCTTACTTTGAATGTTAGCCTGCTCGGCCTAAAAAGTGCCGTTTTTTGATTAAAAGGTGTCTGGATGGATTAACATAAAAATGGCATGAATCTCGAGAGTGGTGAAAGGTTTAAAATTGATCAACTCAAGCATAACAGATCCAGCTACGCTGGAACCTGCTGGTACGACTTTAGCAATAAACGCTTGGGCTTTGAAAAAACTGGCCTTTCCTCTTGTCTCGATTCTTCTTTTTCGACGGTTTTGGATTTTGAACCGCGACAGGTTGTTCGGCTAAAAGAGATCGCACATATGAGAGACCACCTAGATTCTAAAAAAAAATAACAGAGATGAATGTTTTGAGGAGCTGCAATAGGTTTGATGAGCAGTCTCTCAGTCCACTGTTAGCTCATGAACGATGGAACAAATGCCACGAATTTTGAACGAACCTTGTAGATTTTCGGAAGTATGGGCGACGAACGAGGTCTGGAAGTACATAATAACGCACAGTAATGCCAGCTACTGCTCAACGTCTTCTTTGAGGAAAAACAATCTCCATACCTTTTTATTCACAGTTTTCGAGTCTTGTCCGCGTTTAGATAGGTTTTCTTTTGCTGCTACTGCCTCTTTGAATTCGTTTGTCTTATCATTCAATCCTAAAACAGTCAAACAAAGTAGAATGACCTCTTTCAGGGAGGCAGGAATTAATCTTCATTTTAGCACAAGCTCTTTTCGATTCAATTAGGGTTAAGGATTTTAAGCAAAAGCAGCTAACGCATCACAAAGGTGTACATACCGAACATATTTTTTAGGATAATTCCTATGGTGGTGGTGTCAAATGCATTGCTGAATCATCCATATTCACACATCCACGAAATGTCGACGTTAGCAATGAAATCGTTTTATTCTATCTCCCTAACAAGGAAGATTTTTTAATTTTTTATTATGCATATGCTGTTTATGCTCTGTTTGTCGAAGATACAGTTCCGGTAGTCAATAAGATGTTAGATCGGTGGGTCGTTTTTATGTTCAAAATTTAAACTTTTTTCAACCTTTTGACTCGACCTGGACTGACTCCTGGAGTCGCGAAGGTATAATAGTGCCTAATACCCAATTTTGCCCCAAATCTCGCCTAGGGGTGTTACTGGAGTGCTGATCAGAAATTTGACATTAATTTTTTAGCATGTGATTTTGCACGTTTTTTAGCACAAAGTAGTATCTTGAGAAATAAGTCTGACCAGATGATCGAAACGACAGTGCTCATGCAGTTTCATCGCAGTATCCATAACCACTGTAACACTACTGACAGCCTATCGTTTCACTGAAAAAGGCTGCCAGTTTGATGATCAGCATCCCAAATAAACCCATATATGAACTTTGGCCTAAAATGAATTTGCCTTCTGGAGTTGTGGGAGTGCAAGCACCGCTATCTGATATCCCCCTCCTTTGTAAGTGTAGGGGAGTCAGCAAGATTAGAAGGAGACAAGAAGAGCGTTCTTTGTAAACACTCGGAAGCTGATCGGCATATCCTGCCGATGCCAATACAAAGTAATACCTGTCGATCTTGTTCGCAAATAACAAAACGAATACAATAAAACAAACGTTACAAAGTGGTCATATAGGGATGACGCCTAACGAGAGTTTTTTTCAGTGAGACATGCATGGCTTAGTGGATACGCTATGTAATTCCACGTGACAAAAACTAGTCGCTTCAACATCTGAGAGCTGGTCGAAAGCGGGGTTAGTGAGCGAATCCGGTCCCGGCGAAGCGCAAGCCAAGCCAAAATCTTCTTTTCATTTACAGAAGCAGAATGAATTCACCCAGCAATCAACAACCCCCCTCCCGATTGAAGCCCTCTATCACTCTCGCGAATCCCCACCGTTATTCACACGGCCACCCAGTCATTACGGATGCTGCTGACGAATCACCTAAATGTTCCGTTCTACTTCTTTTTGGAAACTCACCAAATTATCACATTCCTTTAATCTGTCTGTAACTGAAGCTCTATACCTCTTGTATGTAAATTTCTGACCACACAGGATCATTCCAGACGTCACTTTCGCCTTATCAGCTGCCTCTGAAGGTCTACGGTTTTTCGCTACTTTTGACCTACCCAGATGCCCACGGAGAATTTTAAGACCACTACGGTGTTTCCAAACCAGTTCCCCATCGATAGGTCACTTAAAAAACTCCACGAGAAGACCATTGCCCTTCCTACCACTTTAAGTATATTCAGCTCGCAAACAATGTTTTTAGGATGGTGATGTTGTGTATTTTCATGAATTTTTGTATTTGCTTTTTTCCCATGTAGATTTTGTGATTCATGCATCGAATAGTATTAGTATTGTTAGTATTAATACAGATCATTTTCACATAGAATTAGACACTTTCCAAATCAAACTAGATACTTTTCAAACCAAACAGGACACGTTTCGAATCAAATTAGATATTCTTCAAATCCAGTTAAACACCCCTCTAACTATAACCTAGCCTAAGACTTTTGGAATTAAAGCGAACTCTTATAAATCGGTGTGTGCTTTTTCTACATTAAACTAGAGGTTCTCCAAAAAGGTTAGGACACTTTTTCATTTATTTATGCTTCTATTTAGATCGGTTTTTTGTCATTGCGAGAAAGAGCAGTATAGACATAGTTCATAATATAGAACAGCATTAACCGACGATCACTATATGTTGATGGGGGGGGGGGGGGGTGGGGTGAGGAAGGGGGAGTGGATAGCTCGGTTCAGAAGGGCAGCGGCCCGCCAACACTGCAAGCCCTAGCGACGTAGTATAGACTCCGGATACCATCTTAGTAGCTGCGCCAACATTCCGGAGGTTCACATTCTGAGGTCAAGGAGCTATGATGACGGCCGAAATACAACCAAAAAAAAAAGTTAGTAACGAGAATAAGCAGGCAGAAAAAGAAAACGAAATGGAATCGTATTAGTAACAGATTTAGCAATAACATTGTCGTGGCAAAAGGAAGAGCAATTTCTTCGAAATGGCAACACGTCCTAGTCTGGCTAGTCTGGAACAGTCCTCTGAAAGTAGTCGATTAGAAGAGCCCGGACTGTATAGCATCGCCTCAACCTGAATAACCTGAATAGCGTCTAGTTTATTCCACCGCATTACTGACCTTGCTAAAAAGGGTCCAGCGTTGGCAGCGCTCTATCAGGTTTGAATCGGTACGAGTGGCCCTGAGTATTCTCTGGTATTGGCGGTCTATCGAAAACGTCATACAATTCAATGTTAGAGCCACCAGTAGCTGACTTGTACATGAAGAGGAAATCAGCTAAGTTTGTTGTTTTCCATTGTTTGTAATTTTCTGGAAATTTTATTTTTTGAGGAAAAATAACGGTTTAAAGCTAGTTTTAATGATGAGGCAGGCGGATATTCTTAGTGTCAAAAAGGAGATTCGACTGATAGCAGAATTTTTGTTACAGGTTACAGGTTTGCGCCTGTAAACGGCACAACAAAAACATTTGTGAAGAACACGCATATATCCTCATTTAGATACTTCGTGTAAGCAGCATTTGCACCATCAATCTAATAAAAATCACGACGACCTCTTCAAGTGTGAGGCGCGATCTGGACTTTAAATGAGCTATATATCCTTGCCTCTTTGGTGTGCTTT
The DNA here is from genome assembly GCA_947359475.1 of Heligmosomoides polygyrus bakeri. Classification (NCBI taxonomy): domain Eukaryota; kingdom Metazoa; phylum Nematoda; class Chromadorea; order Rhabditida; family Heligmosomidae; genus Heligmosomoides; species Heligmosomoides polygyrus. The sequence goes on from OX375870.1 coordinate 17,377,233, forward strand.
AAGACAAATTTCAATTTTTTTTCTCAAAAAATAAAATTTTTCTCAAATTATTGCACTTAGTAGGGCAGGTGAACTAAAAAAAAATTCAAAGAAGTTATGTCAAATTTCCCTTGAACAAAAGAGTATTCTAACCATCCCGGAGAGTTTGTAGTTTAATCTGTCTGAAGGTAATTTCGATTTGGAAGAGTTCGCTTTGATTCAAAAGTCTTAAAGCCAGCTTAGAATAGCGTCCAATTTGATTTGAAAACTGTCCAACTTGGTTTAAAAAGTGTGCAATTCGACGTGAAAATGGTATGGATATATGCATTCACATATACATATTTGCCATTTTATCTGTATCCAGGATACTTCGAATTTTCTTGTAATTTCACGTTTTCCGTGGTCACTTCTGAACAAGCAGTTCAGTCTACTGTAAGTAACATACCTTCTGACCCTTTAAGATAAGTATACTGCTTTCCGTCCATGGAGTAGAGATTGAAGCGTCGTAGGGCTAAAATGCAGAATTTTTGGCGTCTCTGTGTTAACCCTAGCAGGCAATACCGAACTCAGTTTACAGTAACACGATGATACGATTGTACACAACCTCTTCCGGGTACACGTTTGATGCGAACGAGGGGAGGGCCATTGGGCAGAAAAATGGAGCTACCGTATTCAACTGAGAAGGCGCACCCTCTAATGATTCCACCTGGCTCAAGCACCAAATATGATTAATGGCCAGGGTTTACGAAAATACAATGAAGCTCCAGACCAGGGATTTGTTATAGCCTGTAACTTGTGTTTTCCAAAGCACTGCAGACAAGGGGTGTGCGAAAATGTTTTCGAAAAAAGGGGAGCAGGAATACGGAAAGGAAGAGCTCAAAAATAGGCGGAAACCGGAATACGAAACATGGAAACGGCAATAACTCAAAACTAATTACTTACTTAATTTTTCGTAAATATACATCCAGACTCGTTATAACTAAGTTGTCGTTAACAAATTCACGAATCAGGTAAGGAATCATGATACTCTTTGCAACATATAACAATAAAAATTCTTTACTTTCGTAGCATCACTAAGACGACGCTAAGGTTACAGCTGCGTTCAGCATCCCATGACACGATACCCCATGACACGATGGTCTCTGAGGTCGCATGAGTGCCATAGTTTGGCAGTAGATGAAGCTTTGGAACAAATTCAAAGAAGGGTGGTGGAGAGGCAAGACAGCGCATGCCCTCCTCCCACTGGGGTAGATTCAATGCCTCCTATGGAAAGCAGTATATTATCAACCTGAGAGTGCTTATGGAGCACTGACTTCGAATTGGTTTTCCAAGCCAGACCTAAGGTTTTTAGGGAAAAAGATAAGCATGCTACGGAAAAGGATTTTGATTCTTGATTCAAACACTCATGAAACCTTTGTGGCCCTATACTATTGGGTAGTATATCGTTACAAGAAAAAAGAACCCAACTTGGTTATCACAATGTTTCGATATCGGGATGCACCACCGGTTTGAAAGCAACGCAATCATAAAAAAGGTGACGCATAGTTGATCTCTTTCTTCAGCCCTACGTTGATGTTCAAAAGGGGAATGAAGTCAGTGCAAAACAATCAGTGGGTGATGACTCACCATTTCCGTTCCGTCTTTCGGCCAAAAAAGGGCGGTAGACGGAACGGAACGAAAGAACTAAAAACAGCCGACAACTGGAATTCGGAACAAGAAATCGGAAATTCCGCATATCCCTGCTGCAGACTGGTGCAGATCAGCATTGACCGCTGATCTGCACCCTTAAGATCGCCCGCTCCGAGGCTGCAAGAATAAAGTGGTGGCGAATGAAAGAGAAGGAAGCAGCTGTGCCTTTCGCGTTCGGTTACCGATATTCGCGACTGTCGATGAAACCTGGAAGAAGGCTACCGACGTGATACGTCAAGCTGCAAGTTCTGTGCTCAGCAGTACGAAGCCTGGACGACGCAAGGTCCACAAACAGACATGGCTGTGGACAAACGACGTGAAAGCAAAAGTTCAAGAGAAGAAATCGCTTTATCATGTGTTTATCAGCGACCAAACGGCCGACAACTGGCAGAAGCATCAGAAGGCGAGAAGGTTGTTGCGAAAGCCACTCATTATGGAGATGTCTACCGAAAGCTCGAGTCACGCGATGGTTAGCGGTGTTTGTCCCGACCTGCTCAGATCCGCCATCACGAAACCGAGGATATTGAAAAGTTATTTTGGCAGCAATGATGAGAGCGGCCATATTCTGACAGACAGCAAAAAGGCGCTGAAGCGATGGCGTGATTACTTTGAGGAAATTTCCACTATGGAATTTCCTCATCCGGCCATCCCTTCCGTGGCTTCTGCCCACGGTGTCGTTCACAAGATCTCCTGAAGGAAACACAAGCAGCTCTTAGGAATATGAAGCCCTGCAAGGCGGCAGGGCGGAATGCTGGGCAGTCGATGTTTGGAATTCGAAGCTCTGGTATCCTGCTGAGTGGTTGGCTGAGTTCATCAACCAGGTAGTAATGGGGAAGAAAGTACCGGAGTGTAGGCACAAACAGCACGACAATTCTGATTTATAAGAAGAAGGGAAGGCTTGCAGACTGCTCCAGTTATCGTCCGATTCGCTTACTTTCGCACGGCATGAAGATCTTCGAGCGAATCCTCGATAGACGAATTCGTGAAATCGTCAGGCTCTCCGACAACCAGTGCGGCTTTGTGTCTGGTTGTGGGACCATTGATGCTATACCGCCCGCCTCCTGGTGGAGAATCATCGCGAGAGACAGAAGCCGGTGCATATCGCCTTTCTCGACTTGGAGAAGGCTTTCGACCGCGTACCGCGTGAGGTTATATGGCACGCCTTGCGATAACCCAACGTACCTGAGGAACCTATAGAGTGCGTGCGGATGCTCTACTCTTGCCTAAAGACTAGAGTGCAGGCTGCAGCTGGAACCTCAATGGAGTTTTCAAACTCTGTTGGGATGCACCAGGGTACTGCGCTTTTCCCACTCCTCTTTGTTGTCGTCATGGATGCCGTTACACGAGATCTTCAGCAGCCTGTTCCATGGACGCTGCTTTATGCTGATGACGTGCTCGCTTGCGACGATAAAGATGATCTCGGGCAGCAGGTGCAAGCTTGGTGCGACCGTCTGGCGAGGTTCGGACTCAAATTGAACGTCAAGAAGACCGAGTACCTAACGGCTGACGTGAACAAGTCCGGCTCAATTAAGATTAACGGCACTGAGCTTGCACGCACTTCGGGGTTTAAATACCTGGGATCATCAACGGCGTCTGATGGCAGTCTGATGGTTGAATCCAACACGCGTGAATGCAGCTTGGTCCAAGTTGCGCTCGTCACTGGAGTTCTCTGTGACAAGAAGATGCCAGAGCGCTTATAGTCGAAGATCTACAGAACCGTCGTCCGGCCGGTAGGGATGTACTGTGCTGAGTGCTGGCCTGCGACGAAAGCGCAGATCCTTGGTGCACCCCAACAGTGATGGGATGCTCCATCGAGGTTCCAGAAGAAAGAAACAGAAAGTTGCCTCAGCGTAATGGAAACGAAGGTGCTGCGCTGGATGGCTGCAACGAACCGCACCCGAAACGATGCTATTCGGCACAAGTTTGGTGTCGCGCCGATAGAAGATGCGCGAAGCTCCCTTACGATGGTACGGCAACGTTCTGCGTGGAAGAAAAGGAAGGGTCCGCAAGATAGGCCTTGAGTTGGAAGTGTCAGGAAAGCGGCCTAGAGGATGTCCAAAGCAGCTTTGGTCCGATATGTTACACAAGGACATGAAAGTAACTGGCGTCCACCCTGATCAAGCGCAGTATCGAGAAAGGATGCGTCACGACACAGAAGACACCTCTGCCAGTTGTTTGCTGTTTTGTCGCTGAGAGACACATGATAAAGCGATTTCTTCTCTCGAAACTTCGCTTTCACATCGTCCTTCCACAGCCAGGTCTGCGCGACGAAGCGGGACAAACGCTCAACAAGAAGAGGAAGAATTAGATAAGAATCCTAGTTAATTTTTTATAATAAAAAAGTAAAAATAAATATAAAATAAAATGAAAATAAAAATAGAAACTTTTCGAAAGAAAACAATAAATAAACTTCTTCTTCTTCTTCTTCTTCAGCGTTTGTCCCGCTTCGTCGCGAGGTCCGCTCTTCTGGTGTCATGACGCCACCTTTCCCGGTCATGCGCTTGATCAGGGTGGACGGCAGTTACTTTCATGTCCGTCTGTAACGTATCCGACCAACGCTGCTTCGGGCGTCCTCTAGGCCGCTTTCCTGACACTTCCAACTCAAGGCCTATCTTGCGGACGCTGTCTTCTTTCCCACGCAGAACGTGGCCGTACCATCGCAAGCGAGCTTTGCGCATCTTGTCCGCTATCGGCGCGACACCGAACTTCTGCCGAATAGCATCATTTCTGATGCGGTCCATGCGGGTGACTCCAGCCGTCCAGCGCAGCATCTTCGTCTCCATGACACTGAGGCGCGTTTCAACTTCCTTAGTCGCATGCCAACACTAAGCGCCGTATATTGCTACCGGTCGCACGACTGTTCTGTAGATCTTTGACTTCAGGTGCTCTGGTATCTTCCTATCGCAGAGCACACCAGTCAGCGAACGCCACTTGGACCAAGCTGCACTAACGCGTGAGTTCACTTCAACCATCAGACCGCCGTCAGACGCTATTGCTGATCCCAGGTATTTAAACACCGAAGTGCATGCAAGCTCAGTACCGTTAATCTTAATGGAGCCGGACTCGCTTACGTCAGTCGTTAGGTACTCGGTCTTCTTGACGTTCAATTTGAGTCCGAACATCGCCAGGCGGTTGCACCAAGCTTGCACCTGCCGCTCGAGATCATTTTTATCTTCGCAAGCTAGTATTACGCCATCAGCATAGAGCAATGTCCATGGAGCAGGCTTCTGAAGATCTCGCGTAATGGCATCCATGACGACAACAAAGAGGAGTGGAGAAGGCGCAGAACCCTGGTGCACCCCAACAGAGATGGGAAACTCCATTGAGGTTCCAGCTGCAGCTTGCACTCTACTCTTTGGGCAGGAATAGAGCATCCGCACCCACTCTATTAGTTCCTCAGGTACGTTGTGTTGTCGCAAGGCGTAACATATAACCTCACGCGGTACGCGGTCGAAAGCCTTTTCCAGGTCGAGGAAGGCGATATGCACCGGCTTCTGTCTCTCGAGATGCTTCTCCACCAGGAGGCGGGCGGCGTGTATAGCATCAACGGTCCCACAACCAGACACAAAGCCGCACTGGTTGTCGGAGAGCTTGACGATTTCACGGATTCTTCTATCGAGGATTCGCTCGAAGATCTTCATGCTGTGCGAAAACAAGCGAATCGGACGGTAATTGAAGCAGTCCGCAGGACTGCCTTTCTTCTTCCAAATCGGAATCGTCGTACTGTTGTGCCAACACTCCGGTACTTTCTTCTCCTTTACTACCTGGTTGAAGAATTCAGCCAACCACTCAGCAGGATACCAGAGCTTCGACTTCCAAACATCGGCTGCCTGATCATCCGGTCCTGTCGCCTTGCATGGCTTCTTCTTCTTTAGAGCCGCTTCTATTTCCTCCACGGTGATCTTGTGAACGGGACCGTGAACAGAAGCCACAGAAGGGATGGCCGGATGAGGAAATCCCATAGTGGAAATTTCCTCAAAGTAATCACGCCATCGCTTCAGCGCCTTTTTGCGGTCTGTCAGAAGGTGGCCGCTCTCATCATTGATGCCAACAAACTTTTCAATGTCCTCGGTTTGGCGATGGCGGGTCTTAGCAAGTCGGTACAAATACCGCTCACCATCGCGCGACTCGAGCCTTTCGTTGACATCACTATAATGAGTGGCTTTCGCAAGCAACAGCCACGGCTTTCTTTGCAGCCTTCTTCGCCTTCTGATACTTCTGTAGTTCTTTTATCGCTGAGAAACACATGATAAAGCGATTTCTTCTCTATAACCTTCGCTTTCACATCGTCCGTCCACAGCCATGCCTGCTTTCCGACCTTGCGTCGCCCAGGCTTCGTTATGCCGAGTTCCAAACTTGCAGCTTGGCGTATCGCGTCGGTTGCTTTCTTCCAAGTTTTGTCGACAGTCGTGACTGTCGGCAACCGTACGCGGGAAGTCGGCAATCGTACGCGGATAAACAATAAATAAACATATAATATAAAAATAATAACCACTCCTTTCTTCACTGACGAGCCACCGGAGAGATGATATAATTAACAAGGTTCGTCTTAAGGAAAGTGGCGAAACGAACCAGAGAGCTTAATTTCTTGCTTCTTCATATCAATCAAATGTATTTCAAAAGTACATAAGGCCCTTTAAAACCAATATGCGTCCTCTCGTGAAACTGGGACAACATTGTTCAACCTGACTGGAAAGAGGGGTATTGATCTCTTGCAAAACATCCAAAACAGCTTCACCAGGAAGCTTCTGCTGGGGTTTTTCAACGGATTATAATGCAATTCCTAACAGTTGTCAAATGTTTGTACTTGTTTGCCTGCAATCACTAAACGGCTGATGGTGTCATGATGTACAAATTTCTTGCCACGAAGCCATTTCTAAGAGGAAAGCTGAAGCTTCGGGTCTCTGTCGCTAAATCACGAGTTAGATTACATAGACTTCCTACCCTGTAGGATTCTCAAGGAATTCAACTTTATGCTTGGCAACTACAACGATTTGACTATGCTGTCTGTGCAAGCGTGTGTGTTTATTACTATAGATAAACCGGATATCTTCCGATGTCAATATTATATCACCTTGCTGGGTACTATCATGCCTTGATTACCACGCTGCTGCACTGCCTGATTTATGGAATTTAGGGTTGGATTTTCGTGTTACACATTGTTGTTGTTAGTTGTTTTCCTAAGCATTCTTCACGCTAGACGTTCGTCCATGTCTTAATAAATTGATTAAAATAAAAATTAGAATTTTAATTTTCCAGCAATTTCATGTTTTTCGCATCGACTTCTGAATAAGCAGCTTGATGAGGCTTAAGTCACATACCTCCCGCCTCATTGCGCAGGTCAATCGTCTTCCCGTCCGAGGCGTAGAAGGTCAAGCGGACTGAAATGCGAAATATTTGGCGTCTCTGCATTATCCCTAACAAGTGACTCCGGATCCAGTTTTCAGTAACTCTGGTGTAGTTGTACACAACCCCACTGGGTATACCCCGTATAACGTTGCCGCAGTAGTTCCGTGCAGCGATGAGTGTCACATGCCCGAGCCGGCACGCTGATCCGCATCTATCGCGAAGTTTGAAAGAAGCGTCTGTTCCCATTCTACATCCCTGCCAGGATCGTCTAGAGTGCAGACAAGCTCTGGCGGCGACATTTGAGGCGCCGCCGCCGCAAAATCGTGAGGGCCTCCACACAGTTTTATGGCCACGCCTCAGCCCTATCTTTAACAACACAGCAGGGACGTGTCAAGTCGCGCCAGCACGCTTTTGATCTGCGAATTTCTTTGAGCGTTTTATCAAACTTCTAAGAATACGAGGTCACGAAGGCGCCTGTAAATTTTATGAAAACGCTACTGAGAAGGAGAAATATGCCAAAAGGAAATTACCATAGAATTGAAGGGTCTCGAACAGCCAGTTGTTACCATGGAACGTATAATTCCCTTATTTGACGGAATTTCGAGGTAAGGTAATCGGCGAAGCGAGCCGCAGATTAAATGCAAGCTGCGCGACGACCGGCGGCAGACAGAGTTTGTGGCAGCAAACCGCGGGAGGCTATAAAATCCTCCTATCGGGGCTGGTAGTACGAACATACAATTTTTCACCGCTTGTGCGGCGGCCTTTGCCGCGCGCGCGACGAACCGGCACTGACCCAGGGCTCCTAAGTGGGCTGTTATGTGAAAATTAAGCTCTAACCATGTCTCGAGTTATGCCGTATTGTATCTAGATATGTAGTTTTTAGGAATAAAGCTTCCAGTCATAGGGGGACTCTAAATCTTTCCAAAATGAAAATTATTGCCTATTTCTTCGATTAGATCATCCAATTCCCTTTCAAAATATCCATTTTTGTGATTAAGTGCATCAGAAGACTCTCAAATAGCTGAGCAGAGGTAGCCAAAGAAATTTATGCGGTTACAAAAGCATTAGATTCCGTGTTACAAACCACACACACAATGTAGACGCTGCACTTGCAGTCGCAGCGAGCTGTTGTATGTTTAGCTTGTCCCCACCCGCACCCCAATCGGTCACCGCTACCCTAAGCCCTAGTTTGTACTTGCGCGGCACCATTGTCACAATAGATATCGACCGGGCGGCGCGAAAAATCGATACCTATGGCGGTCGTCGTGCCGCGCCGCGTTGCGGCGCTAGTGTGAACTAGGGCTAAGACGACGCAAGTAGCCGAAGCGGGCGGTCAGTACTGAAGCATGTGAAGTTTCCAAGGTTGTCGAAAGCTCTGTGTTATGTACCATCGATCACTTTCTCTTAATCTCCTGGCTCTTGTTGCTCTCGTGTAAAACATACGGCTTCCTTCAAGTGGATCCATAATTATACTCTGCTCTGAAGATGCGGTATTGCTAGATGACATGTTGCTCCAAGTGTAGTCATTGCGATCACAATAGTGCTGACGATGCCCATACCGTAAACAGCCCAGCAAAGGTGATCAGTATGTTGTGGAAGGATGGTATCAACGAAATGAGTCCTGTAGTGGTGAATCCCCGTAGAAGAAGACGATAAACGCGCTTTTTCTCTACGTACTTGTCGAAATTATTGAAAAAGGTATGCTTACGGGTATATGCTTCAGTCGTCGCTCCTTTACTATTGCTTCTCAGCAGCTTAATTTGGTTAGCGAGAGCTGAAAAGGATTAAATAAGAGATGTGAGACGCATGGGAGAACGCTCGAAGTATGGCCGTAACTTGGTGTTTTTTTATTTATTTTTTCGAATCCCACTGGGCGATCACCCCAACGGATTCCTTCACATCCCAAAATTCCAGCAGGTAGCCAAAGCCGGTGTCGCAAAATAGTGTGCACGCGATGAATCGTGCAGAGATGGTCGAAATTTCTGCTTTCCGTTTTCTGTTTTCCGACTTTCTGGCCACATCGGGCAAATTTTTTCCGTTTTCTGAAAAAATGGCCAAAAGTCGGCCAGAAAACAGAAAATAGGGCCACGATCAAAATTATGTAATAGAAATCCAATAAAACGAATTCAAAAAGTACCATAAAATCAGGAGTTTTATGGCAAGATAATGTTTCTAGAGTATTTGAATTTGCAAGCGTCTGGCATTTTTTGAATGTACTCGTCTAGAATTTGCGTCATACACTCAAGAATCATGCCGCATTGCTTGTTTGATTGATTGTGCAGATGCTGCTGACGTGGAGTCAATTCATTGCATTTTACCTGTACCTGTAGCTTCATCAAATGGCAGTCTGCTCCGCCCTCCCCGGCTCTGCATAAATATCGTGCTCACAATGCAAGGACGGTCAGTCGGGGCCTTCACTCCGAGCTTCCTCCTCTCCTCCTCTCCTCCCCCTATCCGGCTCTATTTTTGTAATTACTGTTGTAACACATTTAATCGATTTATTAATTGTGGCTTAATTACCCAAGTTTGAGTTAAAACTCGACTCTGGCTCGTGTTCGAACAGAAGACCCGCGTGGCACCCACACACAAGTTACTGAGCATTCATATCATACGACATTTCCTGACTTTCATAATTTGGCTTCGTATTCTTTTCAATGCAAACAATAGCTTGAACCTTCTACGATTACTCACAACTCTATATTAATGCTTCATAATTAGTGCTCTAAGACGCATTTAATTATCCGTTAACAAAGCGCTTGTCTTAGAGTACAACTGCACTAACTGTGAGAGAATTATTCTCCACCTTCGGTCTAAAAATTGAAAATGATTGGCCGGTCATGCCCAATGATCGCTGCCTGCAGAGCCTTTGGAGAATCTGTTTTTTTCTAACTCTGAACCTTTCTCAGCTTTTGGTTGTCAAAAATTAGTAAGAAACAGAAAAGTTTTGGTTTCCTTTGATTTCGTTGATGTAGTGATACTGTACTGATGTGAAATTTTTCATGGCCACCTGTATCATCTGTCGTCTCTTGATCATCGAGTTGCTCGAGCAGGCGCCAGCAGCGCCTGTATTCGTTCCTTGTGGAGTGCCAGAGTGCTCCAATGGACCTGCTCAATCGAAAGACATGAAGAGCGTCGCTCGTTCGGGCTTTTACGAAGAAGTCTGTACGACGCGTTCGTTTGCGTCCTGGTCCTTTCATGACATCCCGCGGAATCCAGTCGGTGACAGCTCTCGTCCAGCGGGTGTCTGCGAAGCGCATTTCGTGGCCGGCCCACTTAATTTTCGACAACTTGGCCCACGCAACAGCGTCTCTTATCTTCGAACGTCGGCGAAGCTAGGAACTCCGGAGGCCTTCTCTCACTTGCGTGAGTCGTGTCACTCCGAGCATCGTCCTCTCGATTCCACGCTGCGCGACGCTGATCGCGTGTTCATCCTGCTTTCGTATAGCCCAGGCCTCTGAGGTGTATGTCTGGACAGGAAGAACAGTGGAGTCGAATAGGTTGGCACGGAGTCGAAAGTTCCTCGTCTTCTTCACAAATTCTTCGACGCTCTTGAAAGCTCCCCAAACCGCTCGTTTCCTCCTGCTCAGCTCTGACGCTAGGTCATTGCTCATATTGACTGCGACACCAAGATATACGTAGCCGGAGGTCCGTTCCTTATTCCTCGGAATTACGGTATGGCAGGAAATTTCAATCTAAATTTGTCCGAGCAGGCGCCAGCAGCGCCTGTATTCGTTCCTTGTGGAGTGCCAGAGTGCTCCAATGGACCTGCTCAATCGAAAGACATGAAGAGCGTCGCTCGTTCGGGCTTTTACGAAGAAGTCTGTACGACGCGTTCGTTTGCGTCCTGGTCCTTTCATGACATCCCGCGGAATCCAGTCGGTGACAGCTCTCGTCCAGAGGGTGTCTGCGAAGCGCATTTCGTGGCCGGCCCACTTAATTTTCGACAACTTGGCCCACGCGACAGCGTCTCTGATCTTCGAACGTCGACACAGCTCGGAAATCCGGAGTCCTGTTCTCACTTACGTGAATCGCTCCGCTCCAAGCATCGTCCTCACGATTCCACGCTGCGCAGCGCTGATCACTTGTTCATCCTTCTTTCGTATAGCCCGTGTCTCTGATCGTAAGGCTTAAGTTAGAGCAAGAAGAACAGTGGAGTGGATCAAGAAGAACATTGAGACGTCCTTCGTCTTCTTCTTCACGCTTCTTCGGCGCTCTTGAAAGCTCCCCAAGCTGCTCGTTTCCTCCTGCTCAGTTCTGGCACTAGGTCGTTGGCCATGTTGACTTCGCTACCCAGTTACACGTAACTGGAGCATTCGGAGACGTTCGTTCCGTTGAGTGAGAATGGGACATCAGAAGCTCGTCGGTTCCTCATCAACACCGTCTTCATAAGATTCAGCTGCAGTCCAACGTTCCCTCATACACGGTCGAAATCGGCCACCATTCGCTCTGCCTGATCAATTCTTGGTGTCATTAGCACAACGTCGCCAGCAAAGCGAAGACGGTGCAATTTCCGGCCGTCGATCTTCACTCCCATGTCTTCCCAATCTATTTCCCTCATGACATTTTCGAGGGTGGCGCTGAACAGCTGTGCAAATATGGTATCCCTTTGCCGAACCCCTCTTTTTTGACGAGACGTCGTTGTATAATAGAATGGTGAAAGCTTGGTCGTGAATCCACTGTACAGCTCCCGAAGAATTCTGACTGAGTAGGAACTCCCTGACAGAGCACGGCTTCGACGATCGCCTCAGTCTCAGGTCATGGCCCTGCTGACCTTTTACTGAGATGTAGTATGATCTGTAGATATAACGAGTAGTAATAACAACAATATGATGGAGAGGTATATGCTTGATCCTCATTCTATAGTACATAGTATAGTATTCGCATTCAAGAAAGCACTCCACCTAAAAGCTGTTGTTCTGGCAGCCTCTTCACTCACAATCTCGTGTTTTTCTGTGAAATACCAAGCCAGTACACAACATCCTTAATCTCCTAAGGAGTAAGTAAGTGACGTGACGTAAAAGCGTTGGTGAGTTGACCTGAAAGCTTTCAGCTATGCGGAAACTAGGCCACTTACTAGGAAAGACCTCTTCGAAGAACGGGACGAACTAGGAATTTACGTAGATTCTGGCGCACTCAACGAGCCTCTGCAGAGCTTCAGAGTATGTTGCGAGAGTGTGTCTATAAACTCAAGGAATGGAATTGAAACATGCAAACAGTGGTCAATGAGCGCTCATCATGTTCGTTACTCTAAAAGGCCAGTTTCTTACTAGTAGGACCATTAATCTAGCGAATCTTCTGTTTTGTGGTTACACCTACATTTGAACTGTATCAGTAAGCCTTAGTCCGCTATATTTTAATATGAGTGTGATAGAAAAAATTCATAATTTATAACTGTTCTTTTTCGTACCTCTCCTCTCTAGCCGTGACCCTTGAATAACCAAACCATTCATTTTTCACAGAAACGCCCGTGTATTATTGATGCATTGCGAATATTGATGCAATCGTTTGGACGTTAGCTCTGAAATGGAGCTGATGAGTAATGTTGCATCCTTCAAATGTTGTGATTCCTAGGATCTATGAGTCAATATTTACAATTTACTGATTGTATTGCATTTGGGTTATTAGAAAATTCTATAAACGCTTGCAAGTTAAAACGCTTGTCCACGCCCAGATTTCTAGTCATATGAAAGCATTTGATGTTGGAAAAAATAGAACTTTAGGCAGAATAATTAGGTGATGTGATAATTTTGAAATTTTCTGTTTTCCGACGTTTTTGGCTTTTCCGTTTTCTTACGGAAACGACTTTCTGTTTTCTGGGAAAATCCTCAAAATTTTCGCCAATCCATGGTCGCGTGTCGCATGCACACTAGCCGCTCCCTAGAGCAGAGTCCACGTGTTTAAATATATAGCTACCAAATAACTATCTCATGCATCCCGTGATTTGGCTGCACCCGATATGTACCGATTTTGCCGTGAATATTGATCCATTTATGCTAACTAAGAAACGGTGACAAATTTATTACACGGAAAAAGCACACCCGTTTTTGAGTGTAAAGACGCTACATACAAATCACTTTCCTTAGGAGGGGATAGCATTTAAAT
>OX375870.1:17390551-17426074 GCA_947359475.1 Heligmosomoides polygyrus bakeri
AGAAACATGTTGGTGTGAGACAAGCATAGCTCAACACCAGAATTTCGAGCTCTACCTCATGAGCTCTACCTCAAGCTTATACAGGGTGGCTGAAAAGTTCGGGCAATTTTTCGAAGTATTTCAGCAGTACGAAATAACTACACAAGCGTAACAAATTTAGAAACAAAAATAGCAGCAATTTCAATAGATCAATAGCAACAGAATACAAGAGAAAAATGCACAACAAGTGCTCGAAATTGCCTTCTCTGGCTTCAATGCATTTTCGCAGTCGCTTTGGGAAGTCGCTTGCGATGGTCGCACACTGGTCCGCAGAGGAACATCTTCACGGAATATCTTCACGATCCATTCGGTTCACAATCATCAGAATCGCCGGCAACTGCTCAAAAAGGATCAGCAACAGACGACGGCCGCAAGTACCATCATCCGCAGTCATTTTCCACCCTCGGCGATGGTTTGGGCTCCGATATGCGCTACCGGAAAGAGCCCACTACAACACAACGTCAAAATCAACACCGACAGCTCCCGGCAATATGTCCTCCGCGACGTACTGGAGCCGTGGGCGACGTGCCACTTTGGCAAAACTGGATTTTCAATTCACAGGACTGGGCACCTATGCGTTCTGCACAATCTCCGATTGCCGTTTACGAGGAGCTCTTGCCAGGCTTTTGGAGCAAGGACATGCGATGGAATTCGGTGTGTCGGCCATGGACAGAAGATCTCTACTACAAGATACGCCACTGTGGATCAGATGAAAGCGGCGTTGATGCGATTCTGGGACGAGTTTACAGGCGACCTCGATCACCTCAGGCTAAAGTTTCGGACCGCTTGAATATGATACACAAAAACACACAACTCTTATATATATGTATGTATATATATATATATATATATATATATATATATATATATATATATATATATATATATATATATATATATATATATAAACAAGTGCTCCGACACGCCTAACGGCGTGTCTCGCACTTGCGCGCTTCGCGCGGCCTTGCACTGACCTACGAAAACAATATCTGTAAAGCATAAAATTCGCTAACATCTAGGTTTTGTTGCGTACATTACCGGCGCGAACATGTTCACTACTTTCGTCACAGGAATTCTCACCGGACCGTCGGATCTATCCTAGTCCGGGGGGGGCCACATATCTAAAAAGTATTATATGTAACAAATTCACTTGGGACTTACCGAGCGACTCCTACAGAACAACACAGGACCCTAAACAAGAAAAATTCACCAAGAAAAAGACGAAAAATTACATTTGTTGCGGTTGTAAGCCGGCAAAGTTGTCTGCCTTCCTCACCATGTTGGATCCTGGTTATAACATGTCAGGCGGCGGTCAGCACGTGGCACGGGTCCTTATGCGCCCTCCTCGCTATGTTAGATCCTGGTTACAACATGTCAGGCGGTGCTCAGCACGCGGCGGGCCTCCATTGCGTTACTCTTTGCCCGCCGAGACGGTTGTAAGAACCGCGGCGGTTTATTTTTTTTGTTCGCTCGTTGGTTTTTTTCTTTTTTTTAGGTTCTCTCGTGTTCTTCAGGAGCCACTCGGTAAGTCCCATGTCGATTTGTTCGATAATTTTAAGATATGTGCCCCCCCCGGACTAGGATAGATCCATCGTCTAATAACGTGATCGGTTTGTGCTGCTCAGTACTTCTGTTCCTCAGGCTGCTCCTCTACAGCCGTTCTTATGAATTCAGACCCTTGCTACGTGACCAGAAGACCCGTCTTAGGGCCTCTACAGAGTCTCGCGGCAGCACCCCGAGAACTCGTCCATATCGCTCCCGCCGCAGTGGGACCCATGCTGCCACTGTGGTGGAAGCCGCGGAACGGATGAGTTGTCGCGGAGCCGTCGCACGCAAAGGTTCCCGAAAGTTGCCGCAGTTCACGGCGGCTTTCACCCGCAGCGCCAGGAGCTGCGGGTTAGGCCCACCGGAGGGCGTGATAGATGGGTGTCCATTATGGTTCATCTATTCTGAACATTTTTTAAAACGCATCTACATGCTAGGGATATAGTAGGTTGGTGCATAATTTCTATCCATAAAGGAGCTTGACAACCAACAATATAATGACCGGTAGTGTCGACAAATGGAGGGTATGGAGTCCTGCACTCAAAACGTAACGCAAAAAACCTTACTGCGATATTAGGTAACCTTAAGTGCTCTGAAAATCTCCGTGGCCTTAAAGTCACAAGTTAGACATCTGTGGCTTAAGGAAAACCTTTGCAAAGAAATGCAATAACAAAGCAGACAGTTCTTTTTAGTATGAGCTATAACTGTACCGGACAAATCTCCCGGACTCAACAAGGCATCGGAGGGAATGCTGTCATCACAAAGGTTACCACATTATCTTCGAGCTGCTTGTCAAGCGAGGAACTTTTAGAGAAAGTAGATCGACAAAAGCAAGCGCAAAATGGCACAGAACTGTTGAGTTATAAGAAGTGTTCTATCAGATTTCGGGGCTTAGATTTAAGAGCTCCTAACTTGACTTAGAAAACGCTTCTTCACAAAAGAAAAAACGTTTTGCTTACTACATCTTTGACATTCCCAGAGGTCGCAACTGCCGGCAAAAGTACGCAGTATTGCGTATAGTAACACTCGCAGCGCCGCACCACCCGCCGTTGTCATTGCGGGTCCGCGACAAGACACCCGCAAGACTCTGCTGCTGGCCTTATAAGCCTATACAAGTGCTCCGACACACCTAACTGCGTATCTCGCACTTGCGCGCTTCGCGCGACTCTGCACCATCACTGACCTAAAGAAGGTAGCTTTTGTCAAACTTAAAATTCGTTAACACCTAGGACCTGCTGCGTATTTCATCGGCATCAAGCCGTTAACCACTTCGGTACCTTTCATCATAGACATTTTCTGTACACCGTCCAGTAACATCATTGGTTTGTGCTGCGCAGTACTTCGGCCCCTCCACTGTGTACACGTCTTCCGAATCCAGGCGCCAGCTTCCCCCTCACTCGTTTCTTCTTTCTAGATCTAATTGCTGGTCCGCCTTTACTGGTCTTCCCCTCCTCCACCTTCCTGGTCCCAACCCCTGGCCCAATTCCTTGTTTTCACTATTGACCCCCTACTGGTCTCTTCTTGCTGGCTTCCCCGCCCTGGTCCCTCCTTCAGGTTGTTCCTTTCCTTCCTGGTCGCTCTCCTGGTCCACCCTAGAGGTCCCCTTACTGCCCTTCTCCACCACCCCTTAGTGGTCCTACCATGCTCACGGCAGACGTCGGTGACACGTATCAGAATCAAACGCTTAGAAACGCGCGCAGACGCCGCTGAGTCAAGCTGGAGAGGGATGCGCTTCCTCTGCTGCAACATCCCATGTTAAACGGCAAACGTTGCCCGTGAGAGGTACGCAAAGGCGTATCTCGCGCGGGTAAAATTTTCCGTTCAATGCGGGATAATGCTGAATTCTGAATGCGGCCACTCATCACGTCGGTGAACCACTTCTCGCTCCAGATGCTTGTTGCGCGACGAAGGGGACCCGTATTCTGGATTCGGACGCTCAGAAGCGCGCGCAGATGTCGCTGCGTGAAGCAGGAGGAGGTTGTGCTTCCTCCGCTGCAGCAGTAAAGTTCTCTGTTCAACATGGGATAATGCTGAGTTCTGAATGCGGCCGGTCGTCGTACGACGACGATGTGGCATTTGCTTCCTTTATTTTCGCTTCTTCTGACTCCAGACGGTTGCTGTGCAACGAAAGGGACCCGTCTTCTGAATTCAGGATTTGCTCAGAAACACGCGCAGACGCCGTTGTGTCAAGCAGGAGGAGGCTACGCTTCCTCTGCTGTAACAACATCCCATGTTGAACGGCAGACGTTGCCCGCGCGAGGTACGCGGAGGCGTCGCAAGAGGTTCCATGAGATTGCACGTGGTTCCACGAGGCGTATCTCAGCCAGGTTCCCAACCTGAGTGAGATACGCCACACCATCTACAGGGCAGGGAGCTAACTCAATTATATAGTGGTAGATTCTTCATACGCGACGTAGGGGACACTTCCACTGAATCCAGAAGCTCAGAAACCGCATTTGCCGCTGTGTCAAGCAGGAAGATGCTGCGCAATTTGTGTATTTCTTGTTCTCTGTATTAATTTTTCTTACAGCTTTCTCCTTGCTGATTCCCGTCCTGGGGCCGGATTCATTAACGACTTACAGCAATTTAACAGAGAAAATTACACCCGAAACCCCTGATAGCGCGTCTTATGAAGCGATATGGTGAGCGATAAGCCGCGTTATCTAATTTTTCCGCAGTGAATTCTCTGTTAATGTTATCTAAGTCGTTGATGAATCCGACCCCTGGTTCCACCTCCAGGTTCCTCCTTCCTGGTCGCTCTCAGGGTCCTCCCCCTCCCCCCTTCCCCCGTCGCGGTCACCCTTCCTTCTCTATCTCATAAAGTTGCAGTCGCTCATGGCACGACGACGGTGAGCGCGAAATCTGTCATATCTCCCAAACCCGCACGCTTTGGCTTCCTTACTGGTCCACTCGTCATGGACCCTGGTTCTCCTTACTGCTCCCACTTATTTGTAACTCCCCAATGGTCCCTCCTTATTGCCTCCACCCTTCTTGGTGCCACCTCCTGGTCTGCTTCATTGTTGTATGCGTCCCTCTTTTTGACTATTGTGTCTCATCCTGATCCCTCCTTCATTGCTGGTCGCTCTCCTGGCCCTCACCCTCGAAGTCCCCTTACTACTCTTACCCCTTTAGTGGTCCTCCCATGTTCATTGCACGAAGTCGGCGACACGGGTTTTGAATGAAGACGCTTAGAAACGCGTACAGTAGTAGGGCACACTTATTCTAAATCCAGAAGCTACCAAACGCGAGCAGTTGCCGCTGTGTCAAGCAGGAAGAGGCTGCTCTTCCTCTACTGCAGAAGAGTCCCACGTTGAATTCTGAAGGCGGCTGCTCGTCGCATGATGCCAGTGATAAATCTCCTTAATCCAGATGTTTCTAGCAAGGCGTAGCCGTCTTCTGAACCAAGACGCACAGAAAGGTGTTCAGTTGCCACTGTGTGAAGCAGGAGGAGGCAGCACTTCCTCTGCAACACCAGCATCCCATGTTGAATTCTGAATTCTGCGCTGGCCGCACGACGCCGTAGACACATTCTCATTACCTAGATGCTTCTAGCGGGACCTGGAAAACCTGCCTACTGAAACCAGAAGCTCAGAAGATCAGTCTTCCGAATCCAGAAGCTCAGAAGCGCGCGCAGTTGCCGGTGCGTTGAGCTTCAACAGGCTGCACAGGTGGCAGATCCCTTGTTCCCCGTATGAATTACCTTACGGCTCCTTTCTTGCTGGTTCCCTGTCCTGGTCCAGCTTCCAGGTCCCTTCTTCCTTTCGATCCTATCCTCCACCCGCTTGTGGTGCTTCTTATTACTCTACTCCAATTAAGTAACCCTCGAACGCGCATGAGATGACGACGGCGAGCGTACGCCAGTTGCGCGACATCGGTGACACAACTTCTAACCCGGTCTCCCTTACTGGTCCCCTCGTAATGGATACTCTTGCTAGTCCTCCTTACTGCCCCTTATTGGTAACTTCCTACTGGTTCCTCCTTATCGCCTAAACTCCTCTTAGTACCACCTCCTAGCCTGCTTCATTGTTTTCCCTATCGAGTCCGGCCCCAGGAGGAAGAGACCTGGAGGAGGCATTGGGATGGTTGTTCGATAGGGGAGCTTTCAACGCGGCTTATCGCTTACCATATCGCTTGATAAGCTTACAATTCTCCGTTAAAGTTACGTAAGTCGTTGATGAATCCGGCCCCTGGCCGCTCTCGGTTCTCCACCCTCGATGTCCCCCTTCTACTCTTACCCCTTTAGTGATCCTAATATGCCAGTAGCACAAAATCGGCGGCACGGCTTTTGAATCTGGAGGCTCAGAAACGCACGTAGGTGCTGTTGTGTTAAGCTGTAAAAGGCTGCGCTTTACTTGCTGCAGAAACATCCCACGTTCAATAGAAAATTTTGTCCGCGCTGTAGATGATGAGGCGTATCTCACTTACGTTAGATCACTCGACCGCCCTCGCTGTGGATGATGTACCTCACTTAGGTTAGACCACTCGACCGCTCTCGCTGTGCATGATGCGGCGTAGCTCACTTACGCTATTAGGGGGGGGGGGGGGGGCAAAAGTAATGAGACACCCCACACCGTGTCCATATATCTCGTGGCTGGAGTCTGGTTTCGTGCTTGTTGTATTTGTATGTTTGTATGCTACTTAATGAAGCCCATCTGAAAAGTTACCACTTCCGCTCTTTCCAGAAGCATGCCAAACACCCCAGCCTGTCTCATGCCGAAACCCCAGTCTGACGAGTCGACCTGTGTCGCTCAAACCTCCCCCAGTTCCCAACCCCGAGCAGCCTGGGCTCAATATTCACGCAAGATGAGAAGTACGTCTTCTACCTTAACCCTGCCAAGCAGCGAGTCTGGGTGAGGCCTGGTGAATTGTTACCGACCTTCGTTCGGCGAGATGTTCACGGCGAGAAGCATCTCTGGAGCTTTTGGGTCTGCGCCCATGGATCGGTTTACCGGAGGCTGTTTCCCAAGAGCACCGCGATGAACTCCAAGGCCATGGTGAACGAAATAGAGGAGATGGGCGGGCGACTCGCTCTTATTCATTCGCAGCGCTTCAAGAAGGTTCTCCTCTTCGACAACGCCGCACCCCATCGGGAACAAGTAAGCACGGATAAGCTTGGCCAGCTGGGCTACGTTCACATGCCTCACTCACCGTATTCGCTGGACATCTCTCCATGCAACCACCACTACTACTTGAGCCTACAGGACTTCCTAGTCGGAAGGGACACAAAAACCCAAGCAGTCCTTGACAACCATATCGAGCAGTTGATCAACACCAGGCTCGAGCAGTTCTGGAAGGATGGGATCAGGAAGTTGGCTGAGCGATGGCAGCAAGGTCCTTGCCCTTAATGGCAAATATTTTTTCATTTTGTCTCATTACTTTTGCCCCCCCCCCTAATAGATCACTCGACCGCTCTCGCTGTGGATGATGCGGCGTACCTCACTTCGGTTAGATCACTCGACCGCTCTCGCTGTGGATGATGCGGCCTACCACACTTAGGTTAGATCACTCGACCGCTCTCGCTGTGGATGATGCGACGTACCTAACTTAGGTTAGATCATTCGACCGCTCTCGCTGTGGATGATGCGGCGTAGCTCACTTACGCTAGATCACTCGACCGCTCTCGCTGTGGATGATGCGGCGTACCTCACTTCGGTTAGATCACTCGACCGCTCTCGCTGTGGATGATGCGGCCTACCACACTTAGGTTAGATCACTCGACCGCTCTCGCTGTGGATGATGCGGCGTACCTCACTTCGGTTAGATCACTCGACCGCTCTCGCTGTGGATGATGCGGCGTACCTAACTTAGGTTAGATCATTCGACCGCTCTGGCTGTGGATGATGCGGCGTACCTCACTTCGGTTAGATCACTCGACCGCTCTCGCTGTGGATGATGCGGCGTACCTCACTTCGGTTAGATCACTCGACCGCTCTCGCTGTGGATGATGCGGCCTACCTCACTTAGGTTAGATCACTCGACGGACAAGCTCTTTTATATATAGGTGGTGATGGTCATAGGTGGTGATATCTCACATAGGTTAGATCATTCGACCGTCCTCGCTGTGGATGATGCGGCGTATCTCACTTACGTTAGATCACTCGACCGCCCTCGCTGTGGATGATGTACCTCACTTAGGTTAGACCACTCGACCGCTCTCGCTGTGCATGATGCGGCGTAGCTCACTTACGCTAGATCACTCGACCGCTCTCGCTGTGGATGATGCGGCGTACCTCACTTAGGTTAGATCACTCGACGGACAAGCTCTTTTATATATAGGTGGTGATGGTCATAGGTGGTGATATCTCACATAGGTTAGATCATTCGACCGCTCTGGCTGTGGATGATGCGGCGTACCTCACTTCGGTTAGATCACTCGACCACTCTCGCTATGGATGATGAGGCGTATCTCACTTCGGTTAGATCACTCGACCGCTCTCGCTGTGGATGATGCGGCGTACCTCACTTCGGTTAGATCACTCGACCGCCCTCGCTGTGGATGATGTACCTCACTTAGGTTAGACCACTCGACCGCTCTCGCTGTGGATGATGCGGCGTACCTCACTTCGGTTAGATCACTCGACCGCTCTCGCTGTGGATGATGCGGCGTACCTCACTTCGGTTAGATCACTCGACCGCTCTCGCTGTGGATGATGCGGCCTACCTCACTTCGGTTAGATCACTCGACCGCTCTCGCTGTGGATGATGCGGCGTACCTCACTTCGGTTAGATCACTCGACCGCCCTCGCTGTGGATGATGTACCTCACTTAGGTTAGACCACTCGACCGCTCTCGCTGTGCATGATGCGGCGTAGCTCACTTACGCTAGATCACTCGACCGCTCTCGCTGTGGATGATGCGGCCTACCTCACTTAGGTTAGATCACTCGACGGACAAGCTCTTTTATATATAGGTGGTGATGGTCATAGGTGGTGATATCTCACATAGGTTAGATCATTCGACCGTCCTCGCTGTGGATGATGCGGCGTATCTCACTTACGTTAGATCACTCGACCGCCCTCGCTGTGGATGATGTACCTCACTTAGGTTAGACCACTCGACCGCTCTCGCTGTGCATGATGCGGCGTAGCTCACTTACGCTAGATCACTCGACCGCTCTCGCTGTGGATGATGCGGCGTACCTCACTTAGGTTAGATCACTCGACGGACAAGCTCTTTTATATATAGGTGGTGATGGTCATAGGTGGTGATATCTCACATAGGTTAGATCATTCGACCGTCCTCGCTGTGGATGATGCGGCGTATCTCACTTACGTTAGATCACTCGACCGCCCTCGCTGTGGATGATGTACCTCACTTAGGTTAGACCACTCGACCGCTCTCGCTGTGCATGATGCGGCGTAGCTCACTTACGCTAGATCACTCGACCGCTCTCGCTGTGGATGATGCGGCGTACCTCACTTAGGTTAGATCACTCGACGGACAAGCTCTTTTATATATAGGTGGTGATGGTCATAGGTGGTGATATCTCACATAGGTTAGATCATTCGACCGCTCTGGCTGTGGATGATGCGGCGTACCTCACTTCGGTTAGATCACTCGACCACTCTCGCTATGGATGATGAGGCGTATCTCACTTCGGTTAGATCACTCGACCGCTCTCGCTGTGGATGATGCGGCGTACCTCACTTCGGTTAGATCACTCGACCGCCCTCGCTGTGGATGATGTACCTCACTTAGGTTAGACCACTCGACCGCTCTGGCTGTGGATGATGCGGCGTACCTCACTTCGGTTAGATCACTCGACCACTCTCGCTATGGATGATGAGGCGTATCTCACTTCGGTTAGATCACTCGACCGCTCTCGCTGTGGATGATGCGGCGTACCTCACTTCGGTTAGATCACTCGACCGCCCTCGCTGTGGATGATGTACCTCACTTAGGTTAGATCACTCGACCACTCTCGCTATGGATGATGCGGCGTACCTCACTTCGGTTAGATCACTCGACCGCTCTCGCTGTGGATGATGCGGCGTACCTCACTTCGGTTAGATCACTCGACCGCTCTCGCTGTGGATGATGCGGCCTACCTCACTTCGGTTAGATCACTCGACCGCTCTCGCTGTGGATGATGCGGCGTACCTCACTTCGGTTAGATCACTCGACCGCCCTCGCTGTGGATGATGTACCTCACTTAGGTTAGACCACTCGACCGCTCTCGCTGTGCATGATGCGGCGTAGCTCACTTACGCTGGATCACTCGACCGCTCTCGCTGTGGATGATGCGGCCTACCTCACTTAGGTTAGATCACTCGACGGACAAGCTCTTTTATATATAGGTGGTGATGGTCATAGGTGGTGATATCTCACATAGGTTAGATCATTCGACCGTCCTCGCTGTGGATGATGCGGCGTATCTCACTTACGTTAGATCACTCGACCGCCCTCGCTGTGGATGATGTACCTCACTTAGGTTAGACCACTCGACCGCTCTCGCTGTGCATGATGCGGCGTAGCTCACTTACGCTAGATCACTCGACCGCTCTCGCTGTGGATGATGCGGCGTACCTCACTTAGGTTAGATCACTCGACGGACAAGCTCTTTTATATATAGGTGGTGATGGTCATAGGTGGAGATATCTCACATAGGTTAGATCATTCGACCGCTCTGGCTGTGGATGATGCGGCGTACCTCACTTCGGTTAGATCACTCGACCGCTCTCGCTGTGGATGATGCGGCCTACCTCACTTAGGTTAGATCACTCGACGGACAAGCTCTTTTATATATAGGTGGTGATGGTCATAGGTGGTGATATCTCACATAGGTTAGATCATTCGACCGTCCTCGCTGTGGATGATGCGGCGTATCTCACTTACGTTAGATCACTCGACCGCCCTCGCTGTGGATGATGTACCTCACTTAGGTTAGACCACTCGACCGCTCTCGCTGTGCATGATGCGGCGTAGCTCACTTACGCTAGATCACTCGACCGCTCTCGCTGTGGATGATGCGGCGTACCTCACTTAGGTTAGATCACTCGACGGACAAGCTCTTTTATATATAGGTGGTGATGGTCATAGGTGGTGATATCTCACATAGGTTAGATCATTCGACCGCTCTGGCTGTGGATGATGCGGCGTACCTCACTTCGGTTAGATCACTCGACCACTCTCGCTATGGATGATGAGGCGTATCTCACTTCGGTTAGATCACTCGACGGACAAGCTCTTTTATATATAGGTGGTGATGGTCATAGGTGGTGATATCTCACATAGGTTAGATCATTCGACCGCTCTCGCTGTCGATGATGCGGCGTACCTCACTTCGGTTAGATCACTCGACGGGCAAGCTCTTTTATATATAGGTGGTGATGGTCATAGGTGGTTATATCTTACATAGGTTAGATCACTCGACCGCTCTCGCTGTGGATGATGCGGCGTACCTCACTTCGGTTAGATCACTCGACCGCTCTCGCTGTGGATGATGCGGCCTACCACACTTAGGTTAGATCACTCGACCGCTCTCGCTGTGGATGATGCGGCCTACCACACTTAGGTTAGATCACTCGACCGCCCTCGCTGTGGATGATGCGGCCTACCACACTTAGGTTAGATCACTCGACCGCCCTCGCTGTGGATGATGCGGCGTACCTCACTTCGGTTAGATCACTCGACCGCTCTCGCTGTGGATGATGCGGCGTACCTCACTTCGGTTAGATCACTCGACCGCTCTCGCTGTGGATGATGCGGCCTACCTCACTTCGGTTAGATCACTCGACCACTCTCGCTGTGGATGATGCGGCGTACCTCACTTCGGTTAGATCACTCGACCGCCCTCGCTGTGGATGATGTACCTCACTTAGGTTAGACCACTCGACCGCTCTCGCTGTGCATGATGCGGCGTAGCTCACTTACGCTAGATCACTCGACCGCTCTCGCTGTGGATGATGCCGCGTACCTCACTTAGGTTAGATCACTCGACGGACAAGCTCTTTTATATATAGGTGGTGATGGTCATAGGTGGAGATATCTCACATAGGTTAGATCATTCAACCGCTCTGGCTGTGGATGATGCGGCGTACCTCACTTCGGTTAGATCACTCGACCGCCCTCGCTGTGGATGATGTACCTCACTTAGGTTAGACCACTCGACCGCTCTCGCTGTGCATGATGCGGCGTAGCTCACTTACGCTAGATCACTCGACCGCTCTCGCTGTGGATGATGCGGCGTACCTCACTTAGGTTAGATCACTCGACGGACAAGCTCTTTTATATATAGGTGGTGATGGTCATAGGTGGAGATATCTCACATAGGTTAGATCATTCAACCGCTCTGGCTGTGGATGATGCGGCGTACCTCACTTCGGTTAGATCACTCGACCGCTCTCGCTGTGGATGATGCGGCCTACCTCACTTAGGTTAGATCACTCGACGGACAAGCTCTTTTATATATAGGTGGTGATGGTCATAGGTGGTGATATCTCACATAGGTTAGATCATTCGACCGTCCTCGCTGTGGATGATGCGGCGTATCTCACTTACGTTAGATCACTCGACCGCCCTCGCTGTGGATGATGTACCTCACTTAGGTTAGACCACTCGACCGCTCTCGCTGTGCATGATGCGGCGTAGCTCACTTACGCTAGATCACTCGACCGCTCTCGCTGTGGATGATGCGGCGTACCTCACTTAGGTTAGATCACTCGACCACTCTCGCTATGGATGATGAGGCGTATCTCACTTCGGTTAGATCACTCGACCGCTCTCGCTGTGGATGATGCGGCGTACCTCACTTCGGTTAGATCACTCGACCGCTCTCGCTGTGGATGATGCGGCCTACCACACTTAGGTTAGATCACTCGACCGCTCTCGCTGTGCATGATGCGGCGTAGCTCACTTACGCTAGATCACTCGACCGCTCTCGCTGTGGATGATGCCGCGTACCTCACTTAGGTTAGATCACTCGACGGACAAGCTCTTTTATATATAGGTGGTGATGGTCATAGGTGGAGATATCTCACATAGGTTAGATCATTCAACCGCTCTGGCTGTGGATGATGCGGCGTACCTCACTTCGGTTAGATCACTCGACCGCCCTCGCTGTGGATGATGTACCTCACTTAGGTTAGACCACTCGACCGCTCTCGCTGTGCATGATGCGGCGTAGCTCACTTACGCTAGATCACTCGACCGCTCTCGCTGTGGATGATGCGGCGTACCTCACTTAGGTTAGATCACTCGACGGACAAGCTCTTTTATATATAGGTGGTGATGGTCATAGGTGGAGATATCTCACATAGGTTAGATCATTCAACCGCTCTGGCTGTGGATGATGCGGCGTACCTCACTTCGGTTAGATCACTCGACCGCTCTCGCTGTGGATGATGCGGCCTACCTCACTTAGGTTAGATCACTCGACGGACAAGCTCTTTTATATATAGGTGGTGATGGTCATAGGTGGTGATATCTCACATAGGTTAGATCATTCGACCGTCCTCGCTGTGGATGATGCGGCGTATCTCACTTACGTTAGATCACTCGACCGCCCTCGCTGTGGATGATGTACCTCACTTAGGTTAGACCACTCGACCGCTCTCGCTGTGCATGATGCGGCGTAGCTCACTTACGCTAGATCACTCGACCGCTCTCGCTGTGGATGATGCGGCGTACCTCACTTAGGTTAGATCACTCGACGGACAAGCTCTTTTATATATAGGTGGTGATGGTCATAGGTGGTGATATCTCACATAGGTTAGATCATTCGACCGCTCTGGCTGTGGATGATGCGGCGTACCTCACTTCGGTTAGATCACTCGACCACTCTCGCTATGGATGATGAGGCGTATCTCACTTCGGTTAGATCACTCGACCGCTCTCGCTGTGGATGATGCGGCGTACCTCACTTCGGTTAGATCACTCGACCGCCCTCGCTGTGGATGATGTACCTCACTTAGGTTAGACCACTCGACCGCTCTCGCTGTGGATGATGCGGCGTACCTCACTTCGGTTAGATCACTCGACCGCTCTCGCTGTGGATGATGCGGCCTACCTCACTTCGGTTAGATCACTCGACCGCTCTCGCTGTGGATGATGCGGCGTACCTCACTTCGGTTAGATCACTCGACCGCCCTCGCTGTGGATGATGTACCTCACTTAGGTTAGACCACTCGACCGCTCTCGCTGTGCATGATGCGGCGTAGCTCACTTACGCTAGATCACTCGACCGCTCTCGCTGTGGATGATGCGGCGTACCTCACTTAGGTTAGATCACTCGACGGACAAGCTCTTTTATATATAGGTGGTGATGGTCATAGGTGGAGATATCTCACATAGGTTAGATCATTCAACCGCTCTGGCTGTGGATGATGCGGCGTACCTCACTTCGGTTAGATCACTCGACCGCTCTCGCTGTGGATGATGCGGCCTACCTCACTTCGGTTAGATCACTCGACCGCTCTCGCTGTGGATGATGCGGCGTACCTCACTTCGGCTAGATCACTCGACCGCCCTCGCTGTGGATGATGTACCTCACTTAGGTTAGACCACTCGACCGCTCTCGCTGTGCATGATGCGGCGTAGCTCACTTACGCTAGATCACTCGACCGCTCTCGCTGTGGATGATGCGGCGTACCTCACTTAGGTTAGATCACTCGACGGACAAGCTCTTTTATATATAGGTGGTGATGGTCATAGGTGGAGATATCTCACATAGGTTAGATCATTCAACCGCTCTGGCTGTGGATGATGCGGCGTACCTCACTTCGGTTAGATCACTCGACCGCTGTCGCTGTGGATGATGCGGCCTACCTCACTTAGGTTAGATCACTCGACGGACAAGCTCTTTTATATATAGGTGGTGATGGTCATAGGTGGTGATATCTCACATAGGTTAGATCATTCGACCGTCCTCGCTGTGGATGATGCGGCGTATCTCACTTACGTTAGATCACTCGACCGCTCTCGCTGTGGATGATGCGGCGTATCTCACTTCGGTTAGATCACTCGACGGACAAGCTCTTTTATATATAGGTGGTGATATCTCACATAGGTTAGATCATTCGACCGCTCTCGCTGTGGATGATGCGGCGTAGCTCACTTACGCTAGATCACTCGACCGCTCTCGCTGTGGATGATGCGGCGTACCTCACTTAGGTTAGATCACTCGACGGACAAGCTCTTTTATATATAGGTGGTGATGGTCATAGGTGGTGATATCTCACATAGGTTAGATCATTCGACCGCTCTGGCTGTGGATGATGTACCTCACTTAGGTTAGACCACTCGACCGCTCTCGCTGTGCATGATGCGGCGTAGCTCACTTACGCTAGATCACTCGACCGCTCTCGCTGTGGATGATGCGGCGTACCTCACTTAGGTTAGATCACTCGACGGACAAGCTCTTTTATATATAGGTGGTGATGGTCATAGGTGGTGATATCTCACATAGGTTAGATCATTCGACCGCTCTGGCTGTGGATGATGCGGCGTACCTCACTTCGGTTAGATCACTCGACCACTCTCGCTATGGATGATGAGGCGTATCTCACTTCGGTTAGATCACTCGACGGACAAGCTCTTTTATATATAGGTGGTGATGGTCATAGGTGGTGATATCTCACATAGGTTAGATCATTCGACCGCTCTCGCTGTGGATGATGCGGCGTACCTCACTTCGGTTAGATCACTCGACGGGCAAGCTCTTTTATATATAGGTGGTGATGGTCATATGTGGTTATATCTCACATAGGTTAGATCACTCGACCGCTCTCGCTGTGGATGATGCGACGTACCTCACTTCGGTTAGATCACTCGACCGCTCTCGCTGTGGATGATGCGGCCTACCACACTTAGGTTAGAACACTCGACCGCTCTCGCTGTGGATGATGCGGCCTACCACACTTAGGTTAGATCACTCGACCGCCCTCGCTGTGGATGATGCGGCCTACCACACTTAGATTAGATCACTCGACCGCCCTCGCTGTGGATGATGCGGCGTACCTCACTTCGGTTAGATCACTCGACCGCTTTCGCTGTGGATGATGCGGCGTACCTCACTTCGGTTAGATCACTCGACCGCTCTCGCTGTGGATGATGCGGCCTACCTCACTTAGGTTAGATCATTCGACCGCTCTCGCTGTGGATGATGCGGCGTACCTCACTTTGGTTAGATCACTCGACGGACAAGCTCTTTTATATATAGGTGGTGATGGTCATAGGTGGTGATATCTCACATAGGTTAGATCATTCGACCGTCCTCGCTGTGGATGATGCGGCGTATCTCACTTACGTTAGATCACTCGACCGCTCTCGCTGTGGATGATGCGGCGTATCTCACTTCGGTTAGATCACTCGACGGACAAGCTCTTTTATATATAGGTGGTGATGGTCATAGGTGGTGATATCTCACATAGGTTAGATCATTCGACCGCTCTCGCTGTGGATGATGCGGCGTAGCTCACTTACGCTAGATCACTCGACCGCTCTCGCTGTGGATGATGCGGCGTACCTCACTTAGGTTAGATCACTCGACGGACAAGCTCTTTTATATATAGGTGGTGATGGTCATAGGTGGTGATATCTCACATAGGTTAGATCATTCGACCGCTCTGACTGTGGATGATGTACCTCACTTAGGTTAGACCACTCGACCGCTCTCGCTGTGCATGATGCGGCGTAGCTCACTTACGCTAGATCACTCGACCGCTCTCGCTGTGGATGATGCGGCGTACCTCACTTAGGTTAGATCACTCGACGGACAAGCTCTTTTATATATAGGTGGTGATGGTCATAGGTGGTGATATCTCACATAGGTTAGATCATTCGACCGCTCTGGCTGTGGATGATGCGGCGTACCTCACTTCGGTTAGATCACTCGACCACTCTCGCTATGGATGATGAGGCGTATCTCACTTCGGTTAGATCACTCGACGGACAAGCTCTTTTATATATAGGTGGTGATGGTCATAGGTGGTGATATCTCACATAGGTTAGATCATTCGACCGCTCTCGCTGTGGATGATGCGGCGTACCTCACTTCGGTTAGATCACTCGACGGGCAAGCTCTTTTATATATAGGTGGTGATGGTCATAGGTGGTTATATCTCACATAGGTTAGATCACTCGACCGCTCTCGCTGTGGATGATGCGGCGTACCTCACTTCGGTTAGATCACTCGACCGCTCTCGCTGTGGATGATGCGGCCTACCACACTTAGGTTAGATCACTCGACCGCTCTCGCTGTGGATGATGCGGCCTACCACACTTAGGTTAGATCACTCGACCGCCCTCGCTGTGGATGATGCGGCCTACCACACTTAGGTTAGATCACTCGACCGCCCTCGCTGTGGATGATGCGGCGTACCTCACTTCGGTTAGATCACTCGACCGCTCTCGCTGTGGATGATGCGGCGTACCTCACTTCGGTTAGATCACTCGACCGCTCTCGCTGTGGATGATGCGGCCTACCTCACTTAGGTTAGATCATTCGACCGCTCTCGCTGTGGATGATGCGGCGTACCTCACTTTGGTTAGATCACTCGACCACTCTCGCTGTGGATGATGCGGCGTACCTCACTTCGGTTAGATCACTCGACCGCTCTCGCTGTGGATGATGCGGCCTACCTCACTTCGGTTAGATCACTCGACCACTCTCGCTGTGGATGATGCGGCGTACCTAACTTAGGTTAGATCATTCGACCGCTCTCGCTGTGGATGATGCGGCGTACCTCACTTCGGTTAGATCACTCGACCACTCTCGCTGTGGATGATGCGGCCTACCACACTTAGGTTAGATCACTCGACCGCTCTCGCTGTGGATGATGCGGCCTACCACACTTAGGTTAGATCATTCGACCGCTCTCGCTGTGTATGATGCGGCGTACCTCACTTCGGTTAGATCACTCGACCGCTCTCGCTGTGGATGATGCGGCCTACCTCACTTAGGTTAGATCACTCGACGGACAAGCTCTTTTATATATAGGTGGTGATGGTCATAGGTGGTGATATCTCACATAGGTTAGATCATTCGACCGCTCTGGCTGTGGATGATGCGGCGTACCTCACTTTGGTTAGATCACTCGACCACTCTCGCTATGGATGATGCGGCGTTTCTCACTTCGGTTAGATCACTCGACGGACAAGCTCTTTTATATATAGGTGTGATGGTCATAGGTGGTGATATCTCACTTCGGTTAGATCACTCGACCACTCTCGCTGTGGATGATGCGGCGTACCTAACTTAGGTTAGATCATTCGACCGCTCTCGCTGTGGATGATGCGGCGTATCTCACTTACGTTAGATCACTCGACCGCCCTCGCTGTGGATGATGTACCTCACTTAGGTTAGACCACTCGACCGCTCTCGCTGTGCATGATGCGGCGTAGCTCACTTACGCTAGATCACTCGACCGCTCTCGCTGTGGATGATGCGGCGTACCTCACTTAGGTTAGATCACTCGACGGACAAGCTCTTTTATATATAGGTGGTGATGGTCATAGGTGGTGATATCTCACATAGGTTAGATCATTCGACCGCTCTGGCTGTGGATGATGCGGCGTACCTCACTTCGGTTAGATCACTCGACCACTCTCGCTATGGATGATGAGGCGTATCTCACTTCGGTTAGATCACTCGACGGACAAGCTCTTTTATATATAGGTGGTGATGGTCATAGGTGGTGATATCTCACATAGGTTAGATCATTCGACCGCTCTCGCTGTGGATGATGCGGCGTACCTCACTTCGGTTAGATCACTCGACGGGCAAGCTCTTTTATATATAGGTGGTGATGGTCATAGGTGGTTATATCTCACATAGGTTAGATCACTCGACCGCTCTCGCTGTGGATGATGCGGCGTACCTCACTTCGGTTAGATCACTCGACCGCTCTCGCTGTGGATGATGCGGCCTACCACACTTAGGTTAGATCACTCGACCGCTCTCGCTGTGGATGATGCGGCCTACCACACTTAGGTTAGATCACTCGACCGCCCTCGCTGTGGATGATGCGGCCTACCACACTTAGGTTAGATCACTCGACCGCCCTCGCTGTGGATGATGCGGCGTACCTCACTTCGGTTAGATCACTCGACCGCTCTCGCTGTGGATGATGCGGCGTACCTCACTTCGGTTAGATCACTCGACCGCTCTCGCTGTGGATGATGCGGCCTACCTCACTTAGGTTAGATCATTCGACCGCTCTCGCTGTGGATGATGCGGCGTACCTCACTTCGGTTAGATCACTCGACCACTCTCGCTGTGGATGATGCGGCGTACCTCACTTAGGTTAGATCACTCGACCGCTCTCGCTGTGGATGATGCGGCCTACCTCACTTCGGTTAGATCACTCGACCGCTCTCGCTGTGGATGATGCGGCGTACCTCACTTCGGTTAGATCACTCGACCGCTCTTGCTGTGGATGATGCGGCCTACCTCACTTAGGTTAGGTCACTCGACGGACAAGCTCTTTTATAAATAGGTGGTGATGGTCATAGGTGGTGATATCTCACATAGGTTAGATCATTCGACCGTCCTCGCTGTGAATGACGCGACGTATCTCACTTACGTTAGATCACTCGACCGCTCTCGCTGTGGATGATGCGGCGTACCTCACTTCGGTTAGATCACTCGACCGCTCTCGCTGTGGATGATGCGGCCTACCACACTTATGTTAGATCACTCGACCGCTCTCGCTGTGGATGATGCGGCGTACCTCACTTCGGTTAGATCACTCGACCGCTCTCGCTGTGGATGGTGCGGCCTACCACACTTAGGTTAGATCACTCGACCGCTCTCGCTGTGGATGATGCGGCGTACCTAACTTAGGTTAGATCATTCGACCGCTCTCGCTGTGGATGATGCGGCGTACCTCACTTCGGTTAGATCACTCGACCACTCTCGCTGTGGATGATGCGGCCTACCACACTTAGGTTAGATCACTCGACCGCTCTCGCTGTGGATGATGCGGCCTACCACACTTAGGTTAGATCATTCGACCGCTCTCGCTGTGTATGATGCGGCGTACCTCACTTCGGTTAGATCACTCGACCGCTCTCGCTGTGGGTGATGCGGCCTACCTCACTTAGGTTAGATCACTCGACGAACAAGCTCTTTTATATATAGGTGGTGATGGTCATAGGTGGTGATATCTCACATAGGTTAGATCATTCGACCGCTCTGGCTGTGGATGATGCGGCGTACCTCACTTTGGTTAGATCACTCGACCACTCTCGCTATGGATGATGCGGCGTATCTCACTTCGGTTAGATCACTCGACGGACAAGCTCTTTTATATATAGGTGGTGATGGTCATAGGTGGTGATATCTCACTTCGGTTAGATCACTCGACCACTCTCGCTGTGGATGATGCGGCGTACCTAACTTAGGTTAGATCATTCGACCGCTCTCGCTGTGGATGATGCGGCGTATCTCACTTCGGTTAGATCACTCGACCGCTCTCGCTGTGGATGATGCGGCGTACCTCACTTCGGTTAGATCACTCGACCGCTCTTGCTGTGGATGATGCGGCCTACCTCACTTAGGTTAGATCACTCGACGGACAAGCTCTTTTATATATAGGTGGTGATGGTCATAGGTGGTGATATCTCACATAGGTTAGATCATTCGACCGTCCTCGCTGTGAATGACGCGACGTATCTCACTTACGTTAGATCACTCGACCGCTCTCGCTGTGGATGATGCGGCGTACCTCACTTCGGTTAGATCACTCGACCGCTCTCGCTGTGGATGATGCGGCCTACCACACTTAGGTTAGATCACTCGACCGCTCTCGCTGTGGATGATGCGGCGTGCCTAACTTAGGTTAGATCATTCGACCACTCTCGCTGTGGATGATGCGGCGTACCTCACTTAGGTTAGATCACTCGACGGACAAGCTCTTTTATATATAGGTGGTGATGGTCATAGGTGGTGATATCTCACATAGGTTAGATCATTCGACCGCTCTGGCTGTGGATGATGCGGCGTACCTCACTTTGGTTAGATCACTCGACCACTCTCGCTATGGATGATGCGGCGTATCTCACTTCGGTTAGATCACTCGACGGACAAGCTCTTTTATATATAGGTGGTGATGGTCATAGGTGGTGATATCTCACTTCGGTTAGATCACTCGACCACTCTCGCTGTGGATGATGCGGCGTACCTAACTTAGGTTAGATCATTCGACCGCTCTCGCTGTGGATGATGCGGCGTATCTCACTTCGGTTAGATCACTCGACCGCTCTCGCTGTGGATGATGCGGCGTACCTCACTTCGGTTAGATCACTCGACCGCTCTTGCTGTGGATGATGCGGCCTACCTCACTTAGGTTAGATCACTCGACGGACAAGCTCTTTTATATATAGGTGGTGATGGTCATAGGTGGTGATATCTCACATAGGTTAGATCATTCGACCGTCCTCGCTGTGAATGACGCGACGTATCTCACTTACGTTAGATCACTCGACCGCTCTCGCTGTGGATGATGCGGCGTACCTCACTTCGGTTAGATCACTCGACCGCTCTCGCTGTGGATGATGCGGCCTACCACACTTAGGTTAGATCACTCGACCGCTCTCGCTGTGGATGATGCGGCGTGCCTAACTTAGGTTAGATCATTCGACCACTCTCGCTGTGGATGATGCGGCGTACCTCACTTAGGTTAGATCACTCGACGGACAAACTCTTTTATATATAGGTGGTGATGGTGATAGGTGGTGATATCTCACATAGGTTTTATCATTCGGCCGCCCTCACTGTGGATGATGCGGCAGTGACTTAGGATAAAGATACTATCCTCTTGTATATGCAGTGCTAAAAAACTGGTCGAACCACTGCTGAAAATTGAGACCGACGACGTGGTTTAATGTGAAGCCAAAGCCAGCGCAGGTCCCCAAATTTTCTTCGCTGGCTTATCCTAGTCCGTTGCTGAAAATTGGGGGATCCGTCAGCCATCATAGTTACGCAACACCAACCCTGATCGGTTAAGTGTGAGAAAACCGATAGCCAGTTTAAAGATCGGTGATGTTGGCTGCCTGATCGAAGCACTTACTCTGCAGTAAGGCGCTTAATTCGACTAACACTATCCCACAACTCCCACCTCGGTCGATTACGCTTGAAAGGAAATCATAGCAGCGCTCAAACGGTCGATAAGATAGATCGATATTGATTGTCTGATCGAAACCCGTTCGGCAGTAGAGCGCTTCTTTCGCCCAACTCAAAACCTCATAGATATGGGTGTTCTCTGCTTTGCATTCATTTGGCAGTCGTTCTGTAAACACCTTAGATGGGATCAACATGCACCATCGACTGCTGTAAACGCCCGCCGTCGCGCCGGGCTTCAGCACGGCGGACGCAGCGGGCTTCAGCGCAACGGACACGGCCGGCTTCAATTAAGAGTGCATTGTCACATAAGTGCATTGTTGTATAAGAGTGAAATGTTGCACAATGACTCATGCACTCTCGATTATATAAAGTGATGATGATGACAAGTGCTCCGACACGCCTAACGGCGTGTCTCGCAAAGCGCGCTTCGCGCGGCCTTGCGCTGGCCTACGAAAAGCAATATATGTCAAACATAAAATTCTCTAACATCTAGGACCCACTGCGTACATTATCAATGTAAACCCGTTCGCTACTATCGTCATAGGAATTCTCACTAGACGGTTCAGTAACTTCATTGGTTTGTGCTGCTCACTACCTCTGTCTCTCAGGTTGCTCCTCTGCAGCCGTCATGAATTCAGGCCCTTGTTTCGTGACGAAGAGAACCCGTCTTCTAAACCTATGCTCTTGATCACGACGTAGGGGACACTTCCGCTGGATCTAGAAGCTCAGAAACGCGCATTTGTCGCTGTGTTGAGCAGGAAGAAGCTGCGCAGATGGTATATTTCTTGTTCTCTATATTAATTCCCTTACAGCTTCTTTCTTGCTGGCTCCTCGTCCTGGGCCGGATTCATTAACAACTAACAGCAATTCAAAAGAGAAAATTATAGCCGAAACCTCTGATAGCGCGCCTTACCAAGCGATATGGTGAGCGATAAGCCTCGTTATCTGAGCTTTCCGCTGTGAATTCTCTGTTAAAGTTTTGTAAGTCGTTGATGAATCCGACCCCTGGTTCCACCTCCAGGTTCCTCCTTCCTGGTCGCTCCCAGGGTCCTCCCCCCCCCTCCCCCCTCCACCTCCTACCGTAGTGGTCCCCTTACTTCTCTTCTCATAAAGTTGCCCTTCCACGCTCATGGCACGACAATGATGAGCGCGAAATCTGTCATATCTCCCAAACCCGCACGCTTTGGCTTCCTTACTGGTCCACTCGTCATGGACCCTGGTTCTCCTTACTGCTCCCACTTATTCGCAACTCCCTAATGCCCCCCCCCTTTATAGCCTCCATCCTTCTTGGTGCCACCTCCTGGTCTGTTTCAATATTGTATGTTTCCCTCCTATTGACTATTGTGTTCCATCCTGATCCCTCCTTCAGGTCACTCATTGCTGGTCGTTCTCCTGCCTCCCCCCCCCCCCACCCTCGAAGTCCCCTTACTACTCTTACCTCTTTAGTGGTCCTCCCATGTTCATGGCACGAAGTCGGCGACATGGGTTTTGAACCATGACACTTAGAAACACGCATAGTAGAAGCGAACACTTATTCTGAATTCAGAACAAACGCGGGCAGCTGCCGTTGTTTCGAGCAGGAATAGGCTTCCCTTCCTTTCCTGCAGAAGAGTCCCACGTTGAATTCTGAAAGCGGCTGTTCGTCGCATGATGCCGGTGATACATCTTCTAAATCAAGACGTTCAGAAAGGCGTCACTTTGCCGCTGTGTGAAGGGGGAGGCTGCACTTCCTGTGCAGCACCAACATCCCATGTTGAATTCTGAATTCTACGCTCGCCGCACGACACCGGAGACACATTCTCATTACCTAGCTGCTTCTAGCGGGACCTGAAGAACCTGCCTTCTGAAACCAGAAGCTCGGAAACTCGGTATTCCGAACCCAGAAGCTCAGAAGCGCGCGCAGTTGCCGGTGCGTTGAGCTTGAAGAGGTTGCACAGGTGGCAGATCCCTTGTTCCCCGTATGAATTACCTTACGGCTCCTTTCTTGCTGGTTCCCTGTCCTGGTCCAGCTTCCAGGTCCCTTCTTCCTTTCGATCCCTTCCTCCACCCGCTTATGGTGCTTCTTATTACTCTACTCCAATTAAGTAACCCTCGAACGCGCATGAGATGACGACGGCGAGCGAACGCCAGTTGCGGGACATTGGTGTCACATCTTCTAAATCCGGTCTCCCTTACTGGTCCCCTCGTGATGAATCCTTTTGATGGTCTTCCTTACTGCCCCTTATTGGTAACTCCCTACCGATCCTTCCTTATCGCCTAAACTCCTCTTAGTACCACCTCTTGGCCTGCTTCATTGTTCCCCCTATCGACCCCATCCTGATGCCTACTCCAGGTCGCTCCTTCCTGGTCGCTGTCAAAGTCTTCCTTCTACTCTTACCCCTTTATTAGTCCTCCTATGCTCATAGCACGAAATCGGCGATATGGCTTTTGAATCTGGACGCTCAGAAACGTACGTAGCTTGTGTTAAGCTGTAAAAGGCTATGCTTCCCATTCTGTAGCAACATCCCACGTTCAATAACAAATTCTGCCCGCGCTGTGGATGATGTGGCGTGTCTCACTTAGGCTAGATCACTCGACCGCTCTCACTGTAGATGATGCGGCGTACCTCACTTAGGTTAGATCACTCGATGGACAAACACTTTTATATATAGGTGGTGATATATATACATACATATATTTATTTATTTATTTACTTATTTATTTATTACAAGGCAGGGATAACAATCACATGCGGTAAGATTCTAACAATAACATATAACAAACAAAAAACAAGCCTAACGAAACCTTATTGCAATTAAAACGTTTAAAAGAGGATAGAGACATATTAACAATGTTCTCGTTCTCAGAAAGCAAGATGTTGAGCTCTCTGATGCTCCTGTGAATGAGGAAACTTGACCTTACTTTTGACCTTGGAAGTGGCAGGTAGAGTCGGAGGTGCCCTCTTCTGTCAGTTGTCAACGGGGTGCCAAAAAATCCAATTGGGTCAATGGAAAGCCTTCCTGTCAGAACTTTGAACAACATAACTAAATCTGCTCGCTTTCGTCTAGTCTCAAGGCTAGACAACCCGAGCATTTTGGCCCTGTCAGACCCACTCGGAATATTGTCGTAATTTAGACCACGACACTTTAGAAAAAGCTTACGGGTAAAGTTATTCTGAACACTTTCAAGGAGTTTTATGTCCTTCCTTTGACAGGGACTGAAAACTGAGACACCACATTCTACAATGGACCTTACGTAAGATTTGTAGGCTCTCACAAAAGAAGGTTGATCTTTGGTTATCAATACCTTAAAAAAGTTATAAATTCGGTAGTTAGCCTTCTTTACAAGTGCTTTATAATGATGCTCAAAGGTTAGGTTACTCGAGAAATGGAACCCTAAATCTCCTGCACTTGTAAGTTGCTCCAAAATTGACCCGTTGAGTGTGTATGTTGGACGGTGACTTTGAGATTTAGAATGAATCACGAGACAATGCGATTTTTCAGCCGAAAGGGGTAGTTCCCAGGTGCTTGCCCAATTCTCTACAAAATTTATAGCCGCTTGGACATCACAGAAGCTTTCTTGATTGTCGACTTCTCTATAGACCTTTATATCATCCGAGTACATTTTACAAGAAACTCCAAACCTTTGAACTGAATCAGGAATCTCATACGTATACAAAAGAAAATGTAAAGGCGATAGTACTCCACCCTGTGGAACACCACTGGGGGCAGAATAAACCGATGAATACTCTCTTTCTACTCTGACTTGATAGGTTCTGCCCGTAAGAAAACTATTTATCCAGTCTACAATCATAGGATGTATGCCTACCCTTCCCATATTGTACAATAATTTTTCTGTAGGAACCTTGTCGAAGGCTTTTGAAAAGTCAAAAAACACAATATCTGTGCGTTTTCTACGGTCCATAGATTTAGTCCACTCGTTTAGAGCAGAAAGAACAGCTGTTTCCACCGAGCGTTGTTTCAGGAAGCCAAACTGGTCCTTAGAGATGATGTTATGCTCTCCAATATGATCCAGCATGTGTTTCTTTACAATCTTTTCAAAAGCTCTAACGAATACAGAGGTTATACTGACAGGCCGGTAATTACCCGGTTAATTGAATGGTGGCTTTTTGCGAATTGGCGTAATAAAGGCATGCTTCCACCTTGTAGGAACCTCAGCTCTCATATAGCTCGAATTGAAAAGTAGTTCTAATGGATAAGCAATACAATCCGCCACTTGTTTGATAAACGTTAATGGTAGATGATCCGAGGACGTTGAGAAAGACTTGGGCCATTTAATTAATATGTCGAAAATATCCTCTTTATGAAACTACAGCGTAGGCTCCATTTGGGGGAAACTTGGTAATGCATTGCCCTTGGAGGCGAAAAACGCGGAACTACTGCAAGCGGATTGGTTAAAGACCTGAAACCCCTTTGCAAGAAGGTTAGCTTTACCACGAGCTGAGGAAATAGAAACACCCTCTTCATTCCTTAGATTTGGAATAAAGTTATCATTTTCTGTACGAGAAGCAATATACCTATAGAAAGCTGACTTGTCCTTTGAGAAAATGGATTTCTTTTCAGTATAAAGATTGTACCGTGAAAGGGCTTTGTCAAGTTTTCTGCTGGAAAATAGATACTCAGCCCAATCTCCAGCCTTTTTGAAATCTCTTATCCATGTCGAACTAACGGTCCGTTGATCTCTGCTACAAATAATTTTAAAAGTAATTGCAGCGTGGTCACTATTTCCCAGTGGGGCACCCACAGCTACATCGTGTACCAATTTTAGGGAGTTACATAGCACGAGATCAAGCATAGAGTTTCTTCTAGTAGGTTAATCACTGCTTGCTGGAAGCCGTGGATATCGAAGAGATCTTGAAATAATTTGGAGCTTACTCCAGGGTTAGCCGAAGACAGCTCAGGAAGGTAGAAGTCTCCTAAAAGGACACATGGACCACTAAAAATGCAAAAGTCGCTTATGACCTTAACAAGGTTGACGGATGAACTTGTGTTACAGCTCGGAGCTCTGTAAAGGACAATGAAACGGCCAGGTTGTGTATCTTTTCGATATCATAGATTAAAATTTCATATGCCTCATTGATAGATTTACAAAAAACTACTTCATAGGAGAAGGAACTCTTTACGAGCAACATGACACCACCACCTTTTTTCAAGCCTATCGCACCTAATGCCAACGTATTTGCTATTGGCTATACCTAGGAGAGGGCCTAAATCATTAATAGGTGTAAGCCAAGTTTCAGTTAAGACTACAATATCATAGCTATTTTGACAAAGGCTGAAAACCAAAGAATTGCAATTTTTGACAACTGACCTAATATTTGAAAGAAGACACAAGATCGGGATACGTGCAGTCCTTGGAGAACTCATCAGTTTCCCAGGGAACTGTTGAGTTCTGACTGTAGCGTATCCTGGGTAAGGTCAAAATGATGGGCTTCAGATTCCCTCCCCCCGCTACAGCGTGACTGGAAACGTTAGTCTGGCCCATCCTGGTAAGACGTTCCCCACGCCTACGATCCCTCTCCTCCCTCGATAAGGAAGGGCGTAGGTAGATACCCTTACACAGAGGGAAGAACCGCAGGCGAGGAGCCCGTCTTACCGCCTCTCTTTGGAATTTAGATGCAGGGAGCACAACTTTAATAAGTCGCGGACGATTCTGATCGGGTTTACCCATCCGATAAACTGCGGTAGTAAAACACTCAATATCTAAATAGTCAAGAAGTTGCCTGACACATGACACGTCATGGGAAATCCTTACAGATGCTCTATTATCAGAAGATTCAGGGAGATTCGACAAAACAGTTGATCCTTTCATTTCAGTCTCAGACTCCGATGCATGAAACGCTCCAGAAGCATACCTAAGTGCACCATTTACGTTGGGAGCAACGGAATTGTTCAGCTGTTGCTTTCTTCTCTGAGGTGACGTATCTCCGCGAGTAAATCGCTGTTTGTCTTCATAAACTCCTTCATTTCTGGGTCTCATTTAGAAGTTCGAAGACTAGCGCGATGTACGGTGGCAAGTCATCTTTCGTTGCCATATTGTGCAAACGGTCGGCTGCTGATTCCTCGTTCTTGCCATTCGTTTTTGTGGAGGATCGCGTGGCTCTCCTCACCGGAACAGTGGACGCACGAGCCGACGGCATGGATGAATGAAGAAGAACAACACGTCAACCTGACCGCAGAACTGAGAAGAAAAAATATACCTCTGAAGGTGGCGATTGGGTTGTATAATTAGTCCTCGCAAGGAGACTCGTCAAAAAAGTCGATAGTCGTAGTAA
Organism: Heligmosomoides polygyrus bakeri; assembly: GCA_947359475.1. Taxonomy (NCBI): domain Eukaryota; kingdom Metazoa; phylum Nematoda; class Chromadorea; order Rhabditida; family Heligmosomidae; genus Heligmosomoides; species Heligmosomoides polygyrus. Next base: position 17,418,472 of record OX375870.1, read on the forward strand.
TACACGATCGCGAAGCAGACATATATATATATATATATATATATATATATATATATATATATATATATCATCTGTATCACCTGTCGCCTCTTTGATCATCGACTTGCTCGAGCGGGCGACAGCAGCGTCTCCATTCGTCTCTGTCGCGCCAGAGTGTTCCAATGGATCCTCCTCGCTCGAGGGACACGGAGAGCGTCATATCGGTCGTTCAGGGCTTTCACGAAGAAATCCGACCAACGCGTTGGTGGGCGTCCCGGTGTTCTCTTGACATCCCGCGGAATCCAGTCGGTGATGGCTCTCGTCCAGCGGGTGTCTGCGCATCGCATTACGTGTCCGGCCCACCTAATTTTCGAGGACTTGGCCAATGCGACAGCATCTCTGATCTTCGAACGTCGGCGAAGCTCTGAACTCCGGAGGCTTTCTCTCATTTGCGTGAGTCGTGTCACTCCGAGCATCTTCGTCTCGATTCCACTCTGCGCGACGCTGATTTCGTGTTCATCGTGCTTTCGTATAGCCCAGGTCTCTGAGGCGTATGTTAGGGCAGGAAGAACAGTGGAGTCGAATAGGTGGGCACGGAGTCGGACGTTCTTCGTCTTCTTCGCGACTTCTTCGACGCTCTTGAAAGCTTCCCAAGCCGCTCGTTTCCTCCTGCTCAGCTCTGGTGCTAGGCCGTTGACCACGTTAACTTCGTAACCCAGATACACATAGCTGGAGCATTCGGAAATGTTCGTTCCGTTGAGCGAGAATGGGGCATCAGAAACTTGTCTGTTCCTCATGAACATTGTCTTCGTAAGATTCAGCTGCAGTCCAACGTTCTCACATTCACGATCGGAGTCGGCCAGCATTCGCTCCGCCTCCGCCTCCATGCTCGGTGTTATGAGCACGATGTCGTCAGCGAAGCGCAGATGGTGCAGCTGCCGGCCGTCGACTTTCACTCCCATGTGCTCACATTCTAGTTCGCGCATGACGTTTTCGAGGGTGGCGCTGAAGAGCTTCGGGGATATGGTATCCCCTTGCCGAACTCCTCTCTTCACGTCGATGACGACGTCGTTGTAGAATGGTGAGATCTTGGTCGTGAATCCACTGTATAGCTCTCGAGGGACTCTGATGCTGAGTAGGAACGCCCTGAGTGAGCAGGGCTTCGAAGACCGCTTCAATATATATATATATATATATATATATATATATATATATATATATATATATATATATATATATACATATATATATATATATATCCACTGTTTTTATATATGTATATATATGTATATATACATATATATATAGTATATATACATATATATACATATATATAAAACAGGATAGGATATCAACTTCTTGAAACTTCTTGATTGAATTCTGTAATGGCTTGGATGGCTTGGATGTCTCTAGCGGTGTGATATACACAATTTTTTCCTCAAGAGAGAGCTCCTCTATAAGGTGTTTAGACAGTGTAGTTGAATTCTATGTGAAATTTTAGCCTTGAAATATACCTTTCACAACTTCGTCGCAGGTTTGCGAAGAATTGTTTTTCAGTTTTAAATTTGAAGAATATCGCACCAAGGGTAGTATTGAGGTAAGCGTGAGGTGGAACTCATGAGATAGGGCTCGAATTTCTGATATAAAGATGTGTTTGTTTCACACCAACATGTATCTTTGCTGTCTCGCAGAAAGAGCGCGACTTCTCGCCATTTGTGCCCCATAAGTTAGGACCAGCTAGGCGGAGAGCTGATCCATGGGCAGTGTCGTTAATTTGCCGTCCAGAGCGGCAGCTCTAGTTCAGAAATGTCTAGACCACTGAACCACCAGGAAAACCCACTTAGGGTAAAGTCTCCAATAAATAAGCCAGGACACCGCATTTGCACCACATTTGTTTTGTAAATCCCCTGAACATCGTATTGATTGCAGTCCCGGCAAATCTGGTCGACCTGTGTACACCGCCCGTCCGTCGACCCGCCGACGTGGGGCCGCCGACGAAGGCCTTGTCGGGCCGTTGTCTGCCGCGCGCGCGACGGATATCACTGGGCTGGTAGTACGATCATACAGTTTTTCGTCGCGCGCGCGGCGGCCCCTGCAGCACGCGCGACGAACGACCACTGACGAAGGGCTCTCTACGTGGGCTGTTATGTGAAAATTTAGCTCTAACAGACTCCCGAGGTATTGTATCCATTTATATTTGACCTTTAGAAATAACGCTTCTTGTCATGAAGGGACACTCAGTCTTTTCACAATGGAAACAGTTGTCTACTCCCTCAATCAAATCATCCAGTTCCCTCTCGAAACATCGACTTTCTTTGAATAAGTTCACCGAGGACTTTCAAATAGCTGAGCAGAAGCAGCAGGAAAGGTTTATGCAGTTACAAGAGCATTAGACTCTGTGACTGTAGCAGCCTTCACTATGTAGGCGTCGCGCCTGCCGCAGCTGTCGCCACTGCCGTCGTGCGCTTTCGTACGTTCAAGTTGTTTCCCACATCACAGCGTGAGCGGAGACGGCGAGCAGGGGGATAACGGCCATATGGCCACCTATGCGCATGGCCGCGGCGCCCATGACCAGCCGATACGAACGCTACGCACTTTCAGTGAAATTCAGCCTGCGTCTCCTCCGCCTGCGCTACTACGCGTCACGGCTGTTTACTAAATATCGAATATGATGCTACAATACCGCTCCTGTCTTTTGGTTTTTGGGTGGAATAGACGGAAAAAACCGCCGTTTTTCCATAACATTCTTTGAAGACCCCCTTGCTGTCTGATGCCGTCCATCAGACTACCGCCTCTGAAGGTCCATTGTACTCCGGCTCCTTATTGATCTTCTGCAAATAAGAACTCGATTAGGTTTTTTAAAAATTTAAAGTTATCACTCACAGTTAGAAAATGTCCTAGCACCACTGAACGCGTTATGGTGTACTATTTTATTTGATTTTGATCCTAGTTTTGACCAGCATCTCAAAGACGGTCGTATTTCTCTTTAAAAGCCTTGCATCAAAAAATTATAAAATTAGGCTGCTTCCTTCCTTATATCGCAGCATAGGGAAAGACATGCTTTATCCAGGAAAATTAACCTTATGAAAACCTGAAAGGTTCAGCCCGGTTTGATTCGTTATCGTCGCAATGGAAGATGGAGGAGTACAGTTGGTTCGATTAATCCACATAACTTTTATGTTGTTGCTCTTTATTTTTTTACATCTACACAAACTGTGATCATGCGGCGCTGTCACCAGTTCTTACCTCACGGTAGACTGCCTACCTATTGAATACTGTATCATTCAACTTAGGCCGAAAAGCATTAGCATCTATGAAGTAAACCGGCAGTATGGGAGCGAAAAACACTAGTTGTCCATCTATTGCCCACCTCCTTCTAGGCACTGAGTAGACCGAATAGGGATCTTTAAAGGCGATAATAAGTAGGCATCATTAGACACTGAAAGGTCGTGGGGTTCATTATATCGGTGTAGAGTGGTTGTGTCCGAATCATGGATCAGACGCAGGTAATCGAAAAGAAATGCGAAAAAAAGTTTATTTTTTAATGCAAAGCTTTTAAGAAAAATATAGCCGCCTTTGAGAGATGTAGGCTAAAACTAGGAGCAAAATTAAATAAAATAGCACACCATAACGCGTTCAGTAGTTCTAGAACATTTTCTAACGATGATTAACTAAGTTTAGTTTTTAAACAACCTAATCGAGTTCTTATTTGCAGAAGATTTGGAACAACTGTTTCAGCCGAAATTGTACTGGAGCCATTTCACGCCTCCTATGAATTTTGGCCGCTTGTTTACAGCGCTACAATCCACTACCAATCCAAGGAGACCAATACTGAATTTTGAGTTTTTATGGAAGAAGCCGAAATAAAATGGGAGTCCATGAAATCGGACGATTTCCAAAAATCTGGAGGCCTAGATGGGGAAAATTTGGGGAGAAAGTGGATCAAAATGGTCATAATTTTTAATAGTTATGAAGAAGTGCACCATGCAGAGCGTACCACGAGAGGAAGACGAGTAATTTGCTTGAAAAGTGCTTATTCTTACCAGCCAGGGAGATATTCCCTGTGGAAGCAATTATCTCGAGCGACGAAGGAAGGCCGCCGGCGTCGAGACTATATAAGTCAGCGAATCAAATTTCTTATGATCCGCTACATGCCACCTAAATCATTGGATAGATCATCAGGAGTGGATTCATATGGTTGCATTTATTTTTGATCAAGGTACTTTGAAGAATTTATGGAAATGCGACAACGGTTTTTTCCGTCTATTCTGCTCAAAAATCAAAAGGCAGGAACGGTATTGTAGTCGCCCGAGAGGCTTTGCACCTACTCAGGCTATGACGCAAAATTTGAGCTTTATCAGTTTTAGAGGTGGTTCTATGCTGTGAAGAAATGTACGTAGTTTCCCAAAGCAAACTTTTCCCCATAAAGGAGGCCTAAATCGTTAACAATGAAAACGGGTCCCTGTGTATTCAATTAAACAAATTACGTCACACAGTTGCCCTCAATAAAACCATCTTCTCTTGCTGAATAGAACTAAAAGATTCGAAATAAAAGCAGAACTGGAACAGAATAGGAAGTCTGTGCAGTCAGGAGAGCGGTAAATGTCGTGAACGTGGCAACACGTTATCGTCGGGCCTTTTGAATTTTTGTTTAGGTTGTCTAAGAGCGCAGGTATAGCACACTAGGTGTAAATTAGCCTACGTCGCTGCCACTCTCAGAATGCTTTCCCACACTATGTACCTCCACTAATTTTAGATCTGTTCTTTCAGTCCCAATGCGATTTATTAGATGAGTTGGAGTTTGTGAGCCTGTTGGACACACTTATGACACGATACGCAAGTATCTCGATCCGACAAGGAAAGGATAGTAGGTGACCATGGGACCTTGAGATGGGATGCATATCGCTGGATGCAGCTTCAAACGCTGATTCCAAGTATGTGCTCAGTTTCTGCAGTGCGCATCTGTGAACGGAGTTATGGACCATCTTCAGCATGGCTACGAGCCCAAGTAGCCTGGAAACTCCGCTGGCCTCCGAGCAGTGGCAGCGCAGGTGGTAGAGGTGCGGCGTGGTGAAACGGAATGGTTTATAGTTCGAATCCCCTGCGATGCAGTATTTTTGCACTTCCTAAAAAAGAACTGCCATGTCAACCAAAGCTCTCTGTGCTAAATCGCAACAGAAAACCACCCATACTTACATGTGGATGATCAGCGCTTTAAACATACCCCACTGGCCGAATTTTTTTCGAGACATGGGATCGGTAAGGACAATACTGCCGACTAATCTTCCAAACTAGATACGTGGGCAGTAATGTGTGTTGGCGTGTCTTCTGGAAGAGTTCGGTCCTTCTGATACTTCTCGCGTTCCTACAAGGCAAGAGCAGAAGATGGCCAGCAGTTTTGCATCCGTCTTGCGAGATGAGCAATGCGGGAGCATCGAAGAGGCATCAGTGTGTTTTGTTGTTTGTTTCGCCATGTTTTTAGCAACATTTCATAATAAATTGGATCTCCGTGCCAGTCTGAAGTTGTCAGTATGAAGACGAGTCCTTTCTAGTGACGTTTTCCGTAGAGATTTGACATAGAGTGCTCTGGTTGAACGTGTCCTTTTTAGGAACTACCACGTTCAAACAGAGCACTCTGTGCACAAATCCCGCATCATAGGGAATTCGAACCATGAACTATCCTGTCTCACCACGCCGCTCCTCCACGATCTGCGCCACCACTGTTCGGACGGCAGGGCAGCTTCCAGGCTACACATGAGCTCGTAACCACTCTGAAGATGGTCCATAAATCCGTGCACAACTGCGCGCCGCAGAAACGGAACAACATTTGGAATCAGCGTTCGAAGCCGCATCCAACGATATGCATCTCATCTCAAAGTCCCATGGTCACCTAGTATCCTTCCCTTGTGAACACAGCACAGAGCAGATTTATAACAGGTGAATGCTGCACGCGGGATGGCTTGAGTTCGATACAACTAATATGGGCTTATGAATTCAATCTTCTCGATATATGTCTGTGTATATATGTGTCTCTCAGTTGGCGTGCATTATGGGCGCTTTTACCTGAAGTAGATGTTATCTGGATCTGAAATTGTGCTTCACTTGTTAGTCTTGATTTATGGAGCCGAACCGTGGATAACCAACGTTTTCTATAGGGCCAGAGCGAGCCGATGGAAGAGGGAAGACAGCGATGAAGCAATTAAACTAATGCCAGACCAAATTATGCCTAGCTTGGAGGGTTGCAGAAAAATGAATGGATGCTTGACATCGAGACATAACTTCATGTTCCGCCGACGTTGACCGCGTAGAAGAAGGAAGGAGACACGAGATGAGGATGATGTCTCTTGGTAGGAAAGTGGGAGCGGTTGTTAACAAAGTGCTGGTGGAATGAGCATCAATCTATTTCAAATAAGTGAAGAGAAGCAGTCAAGGATCTGGTGAGGAAAATTCGAAACATGAACTGGGATGGGATTACTAACAAAAAGTTTCAGAAACAAGTGTTTGTAAGTTTTTATTGTGGGAGGGGGATGAGCAAAAACTTGCATACTCCACTCGCATTCTCTGGATTTATAATTGATTATCGTTACAAGAAAAAACCAGGGGCATATGTTAACCTATGTTTCTGAATTGTATAAAACTCGAACTACAACATGAACTGAGGAAAGGTCGGGAGAATCGGGAAAAAGTGCGATCCAGATAAGATTTCGACTCAGTAGGTGGAGAATAATCCTAAAAAGGAGAAGACAGGATGAAATAGCGACCCAAGAGAGCCTCTTATGTTTAAGGCGTCTTTTCCACGGGTTCTCTATCGTGTCACTTCCCTTCGGCGGTTCTTTCTAGTTGAGAAGCTTGAACATTGTCAAAATTTCGTGCCACGCGACGAACCATTCGTCACCGAGCGTACGTTCGCGTTTCAGTGCCGCGACGTCGCGTTGAAGTTACGTTCAGGAGCCGCGGTTTGGGATTGTATAGTTGTGCAACGTGCCTGGTGATTCAGTAGACGTGCCTAACACGTTGCCTAACGTGCATGGCGATTCAGTGGACGTGCCGAACGCGCCTGGAGATGCGGTGATGGGGGCAGTGATTGTGTTGGGGGAAGATGGGGATGGGCGGGGGGGTTATAGTTGTATTTGCTGTACTAGTAGCACAGAGTTCAGCGGCCTACCTGAACTGCTGGTAATACATATAAATGCCGGCATACCAGCATTGAAGCCAGTATCAAGCTGACGATTGGTAATGGAAAGTATACAATACCGCTCAAATTCTTTGCAAAAAAGACGCTTTGCGACGGATTAATCCGTCACAAAGCGTCGCATTGCCGTAACTCTTTTCAAAGTTATTTGTTTAAAATCTAATTAACACCATTAGAAGCCCCGTCTCATTTTCTACCCAGCGATTTGAACATCGTCTAAAACGATTGCACATTGACCTAGTTATGAAGCTTTTGCTTCCTCGGCTCCGTTAATTGATTTACGACCCCTCCGAGATCCCCAGTGGCATGTCCTTAAGGCTTTCCATTGACGAGGTTCATCGAAACTCAGAATTCCTCTATTGTTTCAGTAGATCTATATTTGTCACGCATCTGGTGTCATTGTGGTATTAAATAGTGCTAAATTTGAATAAC
>OX375870.1:17426274-17451163 GCA_947359475.1 Heligmosomoides polygyrus bakeri
GTCATTGTAATAGGTTGTTGCATAAGAAATGGTCGATTTTACAATCTAAATTTCTAGTCGATTTTTCGTGACTACGAATGTTCCTGTTTCAGGCATTCTGTACAGTTTCTGAATGCGAAGAATCTCCGCTTCCTTAGCATTATTCTTTTGTGACAAAATGACTCTTGTCGAGTTTTTGACGTCGTTTTTACAGCATTAATCAACGTGATATTCGGGTGCTCCACGTATATCATATGAATGGAAAAGTGGACACAACGCCGAGGCCGCAGCTAGTAACATCAACGCTGCATTTAGGGAGGATTTCGCATTGTGGAAGCGGATCCGCGTCAAACTATGAGAGAGCTAGCACAACATATCGGAGATGACGGCAGCACTATCAGTCGTCCCTTAAATGCGATCGAAAGAGTAAAGAAATTGGACAAATGGATCCCGCACGAACGCCGCCGGCTAGATGCTGAAACGCCACGGCACCTGTGTTTCGTTAAGGCTTCGCAATCTAAGGGAGCCTTTTTTGGACAGAACCTTGGCATGCGATGAAAAATGGATTACTTATGTTAATCGTTGTCATTCTGCACAATGGCTGGACAAGAATGGGTGTCCCAAGGAGATGCCGAAACCAAGTCTCCATCCAAAGAAGACCATAGTGACCGTATAGTGGACAATAGCTGATATAACCCGTTACAAGTTCTTGAAAACTGGAGAGACTATCAAAGCGGATAAGCTCTGCGCCAGCCAGCTTTGATCAATCGAAGAGGCGGAATCCTACTGCATGACCACGTCCGCACGTTTCAAAATTGTTGTCCAGAAACTGGACGAATTGGGATACGACACTCTGCCACATCCAGCATATTCACCAGATCTTTCTCTTCCGACTACTATTTTTGCAGGCATTTAGACTGCTAGGCGAAGGATGGAAAATTCAGCAACCAAGATGATGTCGAAAATGACTTCTTATGTTTTATTAGTTCCCGTAGTTCTAAATGCCTAAGCAATTTTCACGTTGAGAAAAGTGTATTAATTGTAATGGTGCTCATACCGATTAATAGAATTGCTTTCAAGCAATGTTATGATCTGTCAAAATTTTTAGACAAAATCGGGCTTTTCATATGCAACGACCTAATAATCCTAGTATAACGATGTCTTGTTGCGATCAAAACTTCTGGCGCCAGGCGAGACTCGAACCCGCACCTCCCTCTGACCGGGCGGGACTGCTCTACGCCATTACACCACCGGCGCCGTTTCATCGAACGCAACATCCACACCTCGTGGGACCGATCAGCACCCACCCGTATCTGGGATGAGCTAGCCGCTTATATCAGCATGGAACAAGTGAAACTGATGGTGTTGATAGAAACAATTCAAATCAGTTTCTTTAAGCCTCAATTGGCTGGTATCGAGCTGTCACAACGACGTTTTGTTGCGATCAAAACTTCTAGAGCCAGGCGGGACTCGAACCCGCACCTCCCTCTGACCGGGTGGGAATGCTCTACGCCATTACACCACCGGCGCCGTTTGATCGAACGCAACATTCACACCTCGTGGGACCGATCAGCACCCACCCGTATCCGGTCCCACCTGGCCCTAGAAGTCTTGATCGCAACAAGACATTGTTGTGACAGCTTACAACCTCGATAGCAGCCAATTGAGGCTTAAAGAAACTGATTTGAATTGTTTCTATCAAGGCCATCAGCTTCACTGGTTCTATGCTGGTATCAGCGGCCAGCTCATCCCGGATACGGGTGGGTGCTGATCGGTCCCACGAGGTGTGGATGTTGCGTTCGATCAAGCGGCGCCGTGGTGTAATGGCGTAGAGCATTCCCGCCCGGTCAGAGGGAGGTGCGGGTTCGAGTCCCGCCTGGCCCTAGAAGTTTTGATCGCAACAAGACATTGTTGTGACAGCTTACAACCTTGATACCAGCCAATTGAGGCTTAAAGAAACTGATTTGAATTGTTTCTATCAAGGCCATCACTTCACTGGTTCTATGCTGATATCAGCGGCCAGCTCATCCCGGATACGGGTGGGTGCTGATCGGTCCCACGAGGTGTGGATGTTGCGTTCGATCAAACGGCGCCGTGGTGTAATGGCGTAGAGCATTCCCGCCCGGTCAGAGGGAGGTGCGGGTTCGAGTCCCGCCTGGCCCTAGAAGTTTTGATCGCAACAAGACATTGTTGTGACAGCTTACAACCTCGATAGCAGCCAATTGAGGCTTAAAGAAACTGATTTGAATTGTTTCTATCAAGGCCATCACTTCACTGGTTCTATGCTGATATCAGCGGCCAGCTCATCCCGGATACGGGTGGGTGCTGATCGGTCCCACGAGGTGTGGATGTTGCGTTCGATCAAACGGCGCCGTGGTGTAATGGCGTAGAGCATTCCCGCCCGGTCAGAGGGAGGTGCGGGTTCGAGTCCCGCCTGGCCCTAGAAGTTTTGATCGCAACAAGACATTGTTGTGACAGCTTACAACCTCGATACCAGCCAATTGAGGCTTAAAGAAACTGATTTGAATTGTTTCTATCAAGGCCATCACTTCACTGGTTCTATGCTGATATCAGCGGCCAGCTCATCCCGGATACGGGTGGGTGCTGATCGGTCCCACGAGGTGTGGATGTTGCGTTCGATCAAACGGCGCCGTGGTGTAATGGCGTAGAGCATTCCCGCCCGGTCAGAGGGAGGTGCGGGTTCGAGTCCCGCCTGGCCCTAGAAGTTTTGATCGCAACAAGACATTGTTGTGACAGCTTACAACCTCGATAGCAGCCAATTGAGGCTTAAAGAAACTGATTTGAATTGTTTCTATCAAGGCCATCACTTCACTGGTTCTATGCTGATATCAGCGGCCAGCTCATCCCGGATACGGGTGGGTGCTGATCGGTCCCACGAGGTGTGGATGTTGCGTTCGATCAAACGGCGCCGTGGTGTAATGGCGTAGAGCATTCCCGCCCGGTCAGAGGGAGGTGCGGGTTCGAGTCCCGCCTGGCCCTAGAAGTTTTGATCGCAACAAGACATTGTTGTGACAGCTTACAACCTCGATAGCAGCCAATTGAGGCTTAAAGAAACTGATTTGAATTGTTTCTATCAAGGCCATCACTTCACTGGTTCTATGCTGATATCAGCGGCCAGCTCATCCCGGATACGGGTGGGTGCTGATCGGTCCCACGAGGTGTGGATGTTGCGTTCGATCAAACGGCGCCGTGGTGTAATGGCGTAGAGCATTCCCGCCCGGTCAGAGGGAGGTGCGGGTTCGAGTCCCGCCTGGCCCTAGAAGTTTTGATCGCAACAAGACATTGTTGTGACAGCTTACAACCTCGATAGCAGCCAATTGAGGCTTAAAGAAACTGATTTGAATTGTTTCTATCAAGGCCATCACTTCACTGGTTCTATGCTGATATCAGCGGCCAGCTCATCCCGGATACGGGTGGGTGCTGATCGGTCCCACGAGGTGTGGATGTTGCGTGCGATCAAACGGCGCCGGTGGTGTAATGGCGTAGAGCATTCCCGCCCGGTCAGAGGGAGGTGCGGGTTCGAGTCCCGCCTGGCCCTAGAAGTTTTGATCGCAACAAGACATTGTTGTGACAGCTTACAACCTCGATACCAGCCAATTGAGGCTTAAAGAAACTGATTTGAATTGTTTCTATCAAGGCCATCACTTCACTGGTTCTATGCTGATATCAGCGGCCAGCTCATCCCGGATACGAGTGGGTGCTGATCGGTCCCACGAGGTGTGGATGTTGCGTTCGATCAAACGGCGCCGTGGTGTTATGGCGTAGAGCATTCCCGCCCGGTCAGAGGGAGGTGCGGGTTCGAGTCCCGCCTGGCCCTAGAAGTTTTGATCGCAACAAGACATTGTTGTGACAGCTTACAACCTCGATAGCAGCCAATTGAGGCTTAAAGAAACTGAGTTGAATTGTTTCTATCAAGGCCATCACTTCACTGGTTCTATGCTGATATCAGCGGCCAGCTCATCCCGGATACGGGTGGGTGCTGATCGGTCCCACGAGGTGTGGATGTTGTGTTCGTTCAAACGACGCCGGTGGTGTAATGGCGTAGAGCGTTCCCACCCGGTCAGAGGGAGGTGCGGGTTCGAGTCCCGCCTGGCCCTAGAAGTTTTGATCGCAACAAGACATTGTTGTGACAGCTTACAACCTCGATACCAGCCAATTGAGGCTTAAAGAAACTGATTTGAATTGTTTCTATCAAGGCCATCACTTCACTGGTTCTATGCTGATATCAGCGGCCAGCTCATCCCGGATACGGGTGGGTGCTGATCGGTCCCACGAGGTGTGGATGTTGCGTTCGATCAAACGGCGCCGTGGTGTAATGGCGTAGAGCATTCCCGCCCGGTCAGAGGGAGGTGCGGGTTCGAGTCCCGCCTGGCCCTAGAAGTTTTGATCGCAACAAGACATTGTTGTGACAGCTTACAACCTCGATAGCAGCCAATTGAGGCTTAAAGAAACTGATTTGAATTGTTTCTATCAAGGCCATCACTTCACTGGTTCTATGCTGATATCAGCGGCCAGCTCATCCCGGATACGGGTGGGTGCTGATCGGTCCCACGAGGTGTGGATGTTGCGTTCGATCAAACGGCGCCGTGGTGTAATGGCGTAGAGCATTCCCGCCCGGTCAGAGGGAGGTGCGGGTTCGAGTCCCGCCTGGCCCTAGAAGTTTTGATCGCAACAAGACATTGTTGTGACAGCTTACAACCTCGATAGCAGCCAATTGAGGCTTAAAGAAACTGATTTGAATTGTTTCTATCAAGGCCATCACTTCACTGGTTCTATGCTGATATCAGCGGCCAGCTCATCCCGGATACGGGTGGGTGCTGATCGGTCCCACGAGGTGTGGATGTTGCGTTCGATCAAACGGCGCCGTGGTGTAATGGCGTAGAGCATTCCCGCCCGGTCAGAGGGAGGTGCGGGTTCGAGTCCCGCCTGGCCCTAGAAGTTTTGATCGCAACAAGACATTGTTGTGACAGCTTACAACCTCGATAGCAGCCAATTGAGGCTTAAAGAAACTGATTTGAATTGTTTCTATCAAGGCCATCACTTCACTGGTTCTATGCTGATATCAGCGGCCAGCTCATCCCGGATACGGGTGGGTGCTGATCGGTCCCACGAGGTGTGGATGTTGCGTGCGATCAAACGGCGCCGGTGGTGTAATGGCGTAGAGCATTCCCGCCCGGTCAGAGGGAGGTGCGGGTTCGAGTCCCGCCTGGCCCTAGAAGTTTTGATCGCAACAAGACATTGTTGTGACAGCTTACAACCTCGATACCAGCCAATTGAGGCTTAAAGAAACTGATTTGAATTGTTTCTATCAAGGCCATCACTTCACTGGTTCTATGCTGATATCAGCGGCCAGCTCATCCCGGATACGAGTGGGTGCTGATCGGTCCCACGAGGTGTGGATGTTGCGTTCGATCAAACGGCGCCGTGGTGTAATGGCGTAGAGCATTCCCGCCCGGTCAGAGGGAGGTGCGGGTTCGAGTCCCGCCTGGCCCTAGAAGTTTTGATCGCAACAAGACATTGTTGTGACAGCTTACAACCTCGATAGCAGCCAATTGAGGCTTAAAGAAACTGAGTTGAATTGTTTCTATCAAGGCCATCACTTCACTGGTTCTATGCTGATATCAGCGGCCAGCTCATCCCGGATACGGGTGGGTGCTGATCGGTCCCACGAGGTGTGGATGTTGCGTTCGATCAAACGGCGCCGGTGGTGTAATGGCGTAGAGCATTCCCGCCCGGTCAGAGGGAGGTGCGGGTTCGAGTCCCGCCTGGCCCTAGAAGTTTTGATCGCAACAAGACATTGTTGTGACAGCTTACAACCTCGATACCAGCCAATTGAGGCTTAAAGAAACTGATTTGAATTGTTTCTATCAAGGCCATCACTTCACTGGTTCTATGCTGATATCAGCGGCCAGCTCATCCCGGATACGAGTGGGTGCTGATCGGTCCCACGAGGTGTGGATGTTGCGTTCGATCAAACGGCGCCGTGGTGTAATGGCGTAGAGCATTCCCGCCCGGTCAGAGGGAGGTGCGGGTTCGAGTCCCGCCTGGCCCTAGAAGTTTTGATCGCAACAAGACATTGTTGTGACAGCTTACAACCTCGATAGCAGCCAATTGAGGCTTAAAGAAACTGATTTGAATTGTTTCTATCAAGGCCATCAGTTTCACTGGTTCTATGCTGATATCAGCGGCCAGCTCATCCCGGATACGGGTGGGTGCTGATCGGTCCCACGAGGTGTGGATGTTGCGTTCGATCAAACGGCGCCGGTGGTGTAATGGCGTAGAGCATTCCCGCCCGGTCAGAGGGAGGTGCGGGTTCGAGTCCCGCTTGGCCCTAGAAGTTTTGATCGCAACAAGACATTGTTGTGACAGCTTACAACCTCGATACCAGCCAATTGAGGCTTAAAGAAACTGATTTGAATTGTTTCTATCAAGGCCATCACTTCACTGGTTCTATGCTGATATCAGCGGCCAGCTCATCCCGGATACGGGTGGGTGCTGATCGGTCCCACGAGGTGTGGATGTTGTGTTCGTTCAAACGACGCCGGTGGTGTAATGGCGTAGAGCGTCCCCGCCCGGTCAGAGGGAGGTGCGGGTTCGAGTCCCGCCTGACGCTAGAAGTTTTGATCGCAACAAGACATCGTTGTGACAGCATACACCCTCGATACCAGCCACTTGAGGCTTAAAGAAACTGATTTGAATCCTAGTATATATAAAAGAGAAAGCGGTTGTGTCTGTCCGTCCGTCCTTCTGTCCATCCGTCCATCAGTCGGTCCATCTGGCCTTTCAGAGACGTCGAGTAACAGGCGCCCGTGTTCAGAGGAGGTGTCATCCACGTCGTGTTGCGAGCGTCAGAAAACGTGTTACCCATGTCGCGCAGTGGCTGTCTAATTTCAGAAGGAGTGTCACCGATAACGCATAATGGGTGTCTGGGTTCAGATGACGTGTCACCGATGTCAAGACACGACAAAAAAATTAAAACGGTGTCGACCTTTCGACCATTATCGATTGATTTTACTTAAGATTCTGCAGATTAAACACTTCGGATTGGGACTCTCATGATCTGTTTCTCCCCACGTAGAGAACAGGCACTTCGGAGAACAAATCGTGTACATGCGATAGAGGACGAAAAATTGAGTTATACGATTGTTCGACTTTCGAAGACGGCGAAAAATCGAGTTATTCGATTGTTCGATTTTCGAGGACGGCGAAAAATTGAATTGTTCGATTGTTCGATTTTCGAAGACAGCGAAAAACCGAGTTATTCGATTGTTCGACTTTCGAAAAAAAATGTCGAAAAGCTCAACTCTGCCACTGCCGCAGTGTAACTCCGCTCCTCCGCGCTATGCTTCAGCATGTCTGCCGCACTGCCGCAGCGGAGTGTGCACGCGGCTATACATTCGCGCTCTGCGCGATGGGCGCATCGCGAATCCCGCTGACGGGGCTAAAGACGGCCCTGGCTGCAGCTCCGCACCGCGACCGCGCGCATGGCTCCGGTTGTGTATCCCTGCCCGCAGCCGAAGAAAAGCACGCAGTCACCCTCCAATGACAGCCCGAGAGGCGCATGCAATACCCACGGTTGGCGGCTCCGGGAAGCTGTCGGGGATACCATGATGGCGAGTTCGAATATGTATGGAGAAGAGGTTCCAAACGTTCGATTTCTTGCTGTATCCTACTCCTACTTCACACCACTTCACAAATCGAGCAACTCATTTGAAACGCTAGCACTGGGGGATTAGAGCAGTGTCCATGCAGAAATAATTACCAAAAATCCCTACGAAAGCAAGCTCAGCATATGAAAGAAGTTCTCATTTTACCATATTTATTTAATTATTTATTGCACTTGTTTGTGCGTTATACAAAAAAAAGAACATAAGGAAGGAAGAACGTAACGAGCTAAAATGCATCTCGGTTTGATCTATCTCTCTGATGCGAATGTATTGAACGCCACAGCAGAAACAAACTCTCACTGGCAATTTTAATTTTATGAAAATTATGATTAATTAATTTTATGAAAAGCACTTCTTACGAGCAATTAAAGCGAGCAATAAAGCGCCTTGTTTACATATCTGCTCTTAAGAAAATGTGCTCATTTTTCATGTGGGAGAAAATGTAAATTCAATGTATTAATGTAATGTAAATTTTCTATATCTGATATCGATAACAGTTCATTTCATGGTTTCACGGTGAGTTAGTTGAAGAAGGAGATACATCATGAGAGCAAGTTTCTCTGCAGCGCGTGCTAATCTGGAATATCTACTCCAAAATAGCAAAAAATTCTCAATTCGATTTGTCAATAATCTGTAGAACATAATTCGAATAATAAGATCCGGTTTAGTTTGCAGTTTGTAAAACTGCTTTTGAATATGTTCACCCTTCGCATTGTTGTTTCTTTGTTCGTCTTCTTTTTGTTTCGTACTCACATTATTGCAACAGTAACATTCTTACACGAATTTGCTTGGCGTTATAGAAGGTTTGATAACTTACCTTTTCATGTACTTAGTGTGTGAATGTAAAATCTCATATGATTCCTTCCAAACCAGGGGTGTGCGTTAAATTTTATTCGGTAAATTTTCAACGACTTTTTTAACGAAAAATTTTTGCGTTAAATTCGGTAAATTCATTAAGTGAAATTTCACTTAGCTACAATCGGTTGGACTGTAGTTTAGTATGTAGGAAGCCAGATCATTTTTTAGCTTGTCGAAAGTCGTCGAGCTTTTGAGAAGATCCAAAGTGTCATGCACCATTGCACGGCCGAACGTTTCTGAGCGTTTTCATTTGTCTTGACCAAACTTTCTATAGAATTTGCGAACGCTAAACAAACTTTTACAGCCGAACATTCTTTTATACTTCCACAACTGTTTCGCAGAAGTGCAGTGTTTCAATGAAGAATTGAGGTCAAGCAATAAATACAGCGAATTCCTTGGTACAGTTCGTATGAAAAAGGTATTTACGAAGTTTGTAGATCTGCCTATTTCAGGGAGTGATTCATTTTGTCCCACAGTGTTCTAACCTCACTGCAGAATCAAATAAACAGTCACGGACCATTGACCAAATTTTAATCGAATCGAATTTCACGCCTTAAGTATTTTTGTTTTTGCCACCCAAGTAACATCGCTTTCAATTGTTAAGCTCTTTTCTTCTGTGCTGGAGAGAAAATGCCTAAGGAACACGCGTGTTCGAAAGAGCGTTTCTCGTCTTATATTAGCAGTGGTTCATCTTCTCTTTATACTTCCTAGTTCCTCCAAGTCGAATTCGCCATTGTCTGGTACTCTTGTACGAACTCTCAGCAACTGATCATTTTGATCTTCTCTTTGAAGCAACTGATACCAAACAGTACAACACATTTCCTTTAGGTTGGAATGCGTTTTGGGTTCAATTCCTTTCCGTTTTTGGAGAGCACATTTTGGATTGATGAAGGGTACAATACCGCTCACGTCGCACAGTCAAATCTGCGATTTGCTACGCCAAACTAGCGTCGCAAGCCGTCTCTTGCTCATAATCCTTCAGTTTAAGGTTTTTTGAAAAAAGATTGGCACCGTTCGATTCGTCTCCTCGAGATCTTCACAAACGTGTACACAAATTTACTAGAACGCCCATGTTTTCGCCGTGGTAGGCCAAAAATGTGACTGGAGCAGGCATTTGCGACTAGAGCAGCTTATTTCCCAGGACATGCGTGTTTTCGGAGTATCTCAAGCATGGCGTATGTTGCCAGAGCGCTGTCATGTTAGGAGTGCTTCGAGGGTGCTTCTTGCTCAGTGCGTACAGAATCGAACCTATCAATCGAATCTGCGGTTTGCGACGCTATTTTGGCGTCACAAATCACAGTTTTGGCCGTGCGACGTGAGCGGCATTGCTTTGCGTTAAATCCGGAAATTCGATGAAAAAATCTATAGACATAAAGTGAACTTCTTGCTAGAGCTGGAACTGCACCTTCAAAGATATACCATTTTCGTAGAAATTTATAAAATCTTTGTGCAATAGACTGCATGTAAAGTACCATTTTTTTGGAAGTATCTCATATATAACAATTGACAAAGAGTGACCATCGGCACCTTCTCTTTTTTATTTCACTTTATTGCTTTCGTGTACATATGTTCCCTGTTTCACGCTTATATTTACTGTGCTTCTCCTCAAAGAAAACTGCCAGAAGAGCCTTCGAAGAAGAAGAAAATCTTGAGTAGCATCGTTCACTTGCACGGCACGACATTCAGTAAGAGCGAAGCAATGACAGTATCAGCAGCCACGCTCAATCAGTTCGGCGGGGACAACGCTGCCTTAACGTACTCCTATAATCATTGCCTGAAGCTGCACGAAGAACCCATGCAACTTCCCGGAAAACTTGCTAGGAAGAGGGAAAGAGCTTCTTCTTGGTTGATCAGTATGAAAAATTATTGCGGAGCAATTGAGCGCAAAAAACGACCCAGCAGATCTAAAAATACGAGACAGCTGCATAGAAATGTGGGGCGCATACAGATAGATTGGTTAAGGTGCAAGAAAAATGCCAACAATTCCCGAAATATGAGGACGATTCGACTGCTTATATCCACTGATGCAAGCAACTAGAGAGATGCCACGATATCGCAACGGTCCTGCAAAGCTCATCCAAAAAAATCGTCCAAAATGCAATCGCATGAAGGAGAAGTAAAATTTCAAAAATGGAGCGTAAAATGTCGTTAAGGCAATTTAAGGGTATTTTTCGTCGTTATATTCCGTTAAAAATTTTAGCGAAGAATTCCCATTAAATCCCGTAAATCAGTAGATCGTTAATCGTTAAACGCACACCCGTGTTCCAAACATAATTGTTCTTATCACTATTAATGGAACATTTCAATACATGTGACCTTTTAATGAAATGAATGCTTAATTTCCAATACTTACACAACTTGATCACTCTCTGACCAATGGTCCAATTTTTAACAAAGAAGACGACACCTCCTGGAATACATGCGCATGCAATTTCATGAAACTATAAAGCATTGTGTAGTACACCCACCTGTGCTTGTTCTGATTTGACACATATAATGAAAAAATGAGCATTTGAAGCACTCGTTCTGAAATATCCAGAAACCTATGAGCAGCAGTTTTTAGCAGCGTTTAGATAAATTAAAAGCGTCTTGCTCACATTTATGCCCCTTCAAAACATGTACTGATTTTGCATGTAAAGGAAAAGTTAAATGAAAGAATTTGCCTTCCCTCCCCTGTCTATCATACCTGGGACGAGGCAATTACGATAGGCAGCGCCTGGACCACATCGAGAGTAGAAATATCTGGATACACAGCACTATTGGGCATTTTGTATTCGCTGAAAATAGCAAGAGAATTTAGAAGCGGTGTCAGCCTAATCTATATGCTGTTTGGCAAAAAGAGTTTGGACGCCTTAGAGATACATGAGTGATAGAGAACATGTGAGACGTCGGAAAGCCAAATAAGGCAAACCCTCGCGGGAATGCACCTTAGACCTAAACACCTGCTCTGTGCAAGTTCCTAGAAAATAGTGGCAGCGGGACGCAACTTTTTATTGTCGTTTGCTGTTCCAGATTGGGCAGATAATTACCCCATCTTGGGCAAAACTTTCAACATGATGTTGGCAGTGAACATCCTGAACTTACTGACTCATCGTTCAGCAATACAAAACCGTCAAGATCAACATTCTGCATGTACCGTATGTACGTTAGAAATGTATTTGAAGCAAGTTGGACATCACGACACTTGGCAACCTTTAAAGCGTGGGAAAATGTCTTACTTTCAACAAATTCGAGCGGCATTGTATGAGACCTAGTTTACGTTCGCTAAGCCACAAGCAGCGGCACGATGACCGTTAAAGCTACCGATTTTCTCGCCTCATTGTATCTATACTTCACCTCCTCAAAACAAGCCATTTGACGGAATTTCGATGTACGTTAGAATTAAGAGGGTGCATCATAGACGCCTTGCTACGTTCGTGTCGTGATTAAGAAGAGGTCTGATGGATGTCGTGCGACATGTGTCAGGATTCAGAAGGCGGGTTATGGTGTCATAACCCGTGCGTGAGAATTCAGAAAACATGCTACAGATGTCGTGCCAGTTGTATCAAGATTCAGAATATATGGTGCAGACGTCGTGTCACATGCATCCCATCCTGAACGCATGTCTTAGACATCTTGTCACATGCGTCTGAATTCAGTGAAGAATTATTACAAACATAGTGCCACGCGTGCCGGATTTCAGAAGAGGTGTCACTGACATCGTACCACGTGCGTCGCGGCTCAAAAGTGGTGTCACTAACTTCCTGCCACGTGCGTAGGGATTCAGAAGACTGTCATTGACGTCGTGCTAATTGAGCAGGGCTTCCGAAAAGATGTCGTGGATGTCGCTCCACGTGTGTCGTGATTCAGAAGACGAGTTGTGATTTATAGCGCGCGAGTGGGGAATCAGAAGATGATTCAGAATACATGGATGTCGTACCAAATGTGTCAAGAAGGCGTACTGTAGACATCATGTCACATGCCTCAGGATCCAGAAGAAGACGCCGTCCCACCGGTGTCAAGACTCGGAAAGCATGCCGTAGACACCAAAATTGCCCACATTCTGAAGCTCCTTCCCTAATACACTGGTGTTGTCTTCCGGCTCTTATCTCTCGGACAGTCAAATAACAGTAACAGTTAAATAGCGCCGTAATTTGAACAAGTGTGCTGCAACACCTAATGGCACTGTTCAAACCAAGAGTTTAAGAATTTTAGAATGACTCAAATAACACGGCAATTTTTTCGGTACAGTTTATAGTTGAGCGCTTAGCATTAATTTTCTTAGAACAAAGTTAATTATAGTTTTGTTGAAACGTGTTCATGCTAAATTTAGAAAGTCCAGTTCCTTAAGTGTCCGAGTGATGATGAAAATGTTTTTCTTTCGCTATTTTAAAGCAATTATGGTATATGACACAACCAGACGTTCAGCGGCCTAGCGCCCGAAAAACGTCTGTTTCTGTTATATACCGTACTTGCTTTGGGAGCATCGTTCCGTTCCTTCTTCTTCTCACCCTCATTCTTCTCGTCCTTGTTCGCGTCCGCAGCAGGCGCTCCAGTAGGTGTAGGTTTACTCATCATAGGCAATGACTCCTTCAAAAAGAAGCTAAAATTATTAGAATATATCCCCAATTTAATCTCAGGAGATACACAAATGAAAGATGATCAAAGCAAGTCCAAACTGTTCGCTGATTGCTTTCAATCAGTTTATATATCACACAGGTGTTCGTTTACCCCCTTAAACCGACAGAGAACTTAACTGGATAGAAATCTCAAACGAATAATTTTACAACACACTCTGCAAGCTGCCAAATAGGTTTTACACATCACCGGATAACATTCCTTATACATTTTTTTCAAAAATGCGGTTCTTGGCTTAGTTTCCTTCTTAACGCTGTTTTTCAACAAATTTCTACTTTACGATGAAGTCAATAAGTTATCGAAGTATGGCCTTGTACACCTGTCCACAAAAACGGCCAAAAAAAATGTGTTATTAACTACAGGCCCATCTGCCTTACCAACTCAACAAGCAAGGTAATAGAACGTATACAATGCAAAAAAACAATGAGATGCCTTAAAGACAATGACCTCATTTGTAAAGAGTAACATGGCCTGCTAAGGCAAAAGTCAACAGCAACCGCTCTAATTTCGACAATACCGTTATGGCGAAAGGAAACAAATAAGGGTAACTTCGTTCCTGTTTGCTATTTAGATTATGCTGAAGCCTTTGACTCAATATTCATTCCATTATTCTTTAAAAGGCTCTCTGCATACGGAATTGAAGAACACGTACTGAACCTTCTAGGATCTTTCCTTTTTTCAACCCGTAGTAGCCGACAACAGTTTTTCCTCTTCCTATCTCATGATACTGTAGTGATAACACTGATGCTTCTCTGTGCGGCTTTTGATATATCTACATGTAGAATGGATGGCCCACCTCGCCAATACCCTCATCCTTGTGCTGAAACGAAATAATAAAAAATAAGCGCAGTGAGAATCAGGTACGTGCACACTCGAACGAAGCCATTAAAAAGTCTTCTCAGGGATGCTGTGCAAAGCATCATCTATAGAAGATATTCTGGTTCTGGACGCACGTTGCACCACGTCAGGGTCACGTGTTCTGAATACGGACCCATCTTGGATAACGTCTGTGTCACATTTGCTGAGGCCCGACGCCGTGCAACGGCGTCGCCACGACGTCTGTGACACGTCTTCTGTACTCCGACACACGTGGCACGATGTCCGTAGCACGCCTTCTGAAGCCCGATTCACGTTGGACAACACTGATAAAAGCCCTGGTCGGACCTTACTGATCCCCTTCACAAATTCCCCTTCACTACTCCCTCTTGCTGTCCCCTACCCACCCCCCCCCTCCATGTTTTACTGGTTCCTCCCCATTAGCGCTCCCACCTTTAGAGGTCCCCCTTTTACATAACCCTCTCCCCTTCACTTGTCCAGCGCTTTTATTGGTCCCCTTCACTGGTCACCCCTTTACTGATCAGTCTACACTGGTCCCTCTTTACAGGTCCCCCTTTCACTTGTCCCCCATTAGTGCTCTCGCCTTCACTGGTCCGCCCTTTACTGGTTCTCCGTACTGATCCTCCTTTCGTTGCCCCCCCTCCTCCTTTATTGTTCCCCTTACTGGTCTCTTCTTTACTGGTCCTCCCTTACTGGTCCCTCTTCACTGGTCTCACTTGACCGATCTCCCTTCAGTGGACCATCTTCCTTATTGGTCCCCCTTCACTGGTCACTCCTTCACTGATCCCCTCTTCACTGACCCGCCTCTGCAGGTCCCCCTATCGCTTGTCCCCCATTAGTACTCCCACCTTCACTGGTCCTCCCTTTACTGGTCCCCTTGTACTGATGCTCCTTTCGCTGTCCCCCTCTCCCGAATGGTTCTCTTACTGGTCCCCTCATCACTGGTCCTTCCTTACTGGTCCTATTTGACCGGTCTCCTTTCATTGGACCATCACTTATTGATCCCCTTCACTGGTCACTCCTTTACTGACCCCTCTTCACTGGTCCCCCTTTACAGGTCTCCCTTTCACAGGACCCTCTCCCCCCTCCTTTCGCTTGTCCTCCATTAGCGCTCCCACCATTACTGGTCCCCTCTTCACCTCCCGCTCATCGGTGGCACCCTTTCTGAACCCAGACACTCACTGCGCGCCACATGGGTGATACAACTTCCAAACCCGGACGCCTGTCGAACGACGACGATGACACGTCTTCTCAACCCGATCGTCCTTAGCGCGATATCGGTGACACGTCGTTTCAATCCGGGCACTTCTTAATTGACATCGTAGATACCTCTTCTAAACCCAGACACCCATTGCGTGTCTGTGGCACGTCTTCTGAACTCGGACGCCTCTTGAACGCCGTCGATGAGATGTCTTCTTAACCCGGACGCCCTTTGCGCGACATCTGCGACACGGCTTCTGACGCTCGCGACACGACGTGGATGACACCTCGTCTGAGCCTGGACGGAGGGAGAGACGCAACCGCTCACTCTTTTATATATAGTAGGATATGAATAACTGAGTAGAAGTATTCAGAGCTTTAAAACTTTCGATGCAACGCATGTCTAAGTGGAAAGCTGGTAACAAGGGATGTATGGGAACGCTTTTGGAAAAAGCGGAAGAAGAAATACGGAACAAAGGTGCTCGAAAATGGACGGAAACCGTAGTACAAAACACGGAAACGGAAATAACACATATCCGCCATTTATACGGAAACGCATCAAAATCGTCCTAAGAAACTACCTTTCTTACGTTTTAAACGCATCCCAATGGCTAGCGTATTATTGCTGTCTTTTCCCTCACACGTAATCATTTCTTTTGGTAATAATCTATGCAATCATCAAGATGATAATATCGGACTTGTAGAATGGTATTTCTCTCACAAATGCATGCAGGACGGCCTTCTTATCTGATGAAGTGAGTAGCATTCAGTACAAAACTGGTGTTGAACAGTGACTATTTCCGTTCCGTTGAGAGAACAAGCGAGAAACAAGCGGAACAGGGAAAGGAACAGACGAGTTAAAACGGCCGAAAACTGGAACTCGGAAGGCGAAGACGGAAGTTCCGCACGTTCTTACTGGTAACGCGCCAGATCGATTAGGGGTCCGATCGATTCCCACTTAGGCCTATGTCATACCTTCGCTCACCCCGAGCGAAGGCGACGAACAGAGCGATGAGCGAAGTCTCTTCGCTAGCGTGAAGCTAGCGAATAGGCGCGCAGTTAATAGCGTTGTGTGCAGCTGCGTCGTAGCATCACTACCGATGCTGCCCGACGCTCTGCTCAGCTCAGCGACGCGGTCGCATCGGTAGCGATGCCGTATCGCTTGAAAGTATGACACCCCGCTAGCGAGGCTTCGCTAGCGGTGGATCGGACAACTGCTACAGGCGTCTGCCCCTCCACAACGTCTGATACCGTCCCTTCCCCAATTATGTTAGTTGTCCATCGCCTTCGCTAGCGAAGAGCGATGGTATGACATAGGCCTTAGTGGGGCGCTCGAGGCTTCGCTCCGACCAATGTCAGGTGTTGCAGTGCATCTTGCTAGGAGCACAGAGGTGAAGCTTGTTTCTGCTGCCACCCACTGGGTGGTCCAAAATTGGAAAAAATTGTCGCCTACTAATTCCTGGACGGAAGTCGGTGATACGTATCGTCCCCTTTGCAACTACTGCTGGCCTTTTGCAACGCTCATTTAAAACCAAATTTGTGTAAAGCTTTCAAAAAACCTTTTAACCCGAATGTGTGCCAAAATTTTTTGAGCACGGGGCAAGCTTGGTGATCTCCATTAATCTCGAGAACGCGGCAAGGCAAAAAGGATCTATCAGGCGAAATTTGTTGCTATTTTTATAGGACACAGTAGCAACAAAAAGGAACTTCACGCCTTTGCATATTGTTAGGTGCTTTCCCAGACCATACATGTCCTGTTGAGAGTCGTGCGGACTAAATTCACAGACGTTGCCTGTTACTGGATTCGTCGACGTGTTGCGTGGCTCGGGGAGGAGCTTTCCTATTGTTTATTTTATTTGCATTACTTCAAAAATTCGTAGGCGCAGTGGAGTTCAATGGCTTTTCGGGAATAGTCCTATTTAGGAGATGGAGGGTGGTGAGGCTTGCAATATTACTTAAGACAAAGAAGAAAACTTATACATATGCTTACTAATAAAAAAAGTTCGTTAAGGATTCCGTGAAATTTTTGAAAATTTCCATTAAGTCGTTAAGCCAAATTTTAACGAAGTATGCCGCTAATTCGTTAAATCGTTAGCCGTTAAATGTGCACATCTGATACCACTATAGATTTTTTCGCAGTATTTTTATTTTCTTTAACTTCAGGAAGATCCCACTTCCGGGCGTTTTCAACCACAGAGCGAGTTGGAACCATATGGAAAGACCAAGAGTCAGTGATTTCGTGAGCGCAATTGGCTAAACTTCGGGAAACGAGTTTTCGTCACTCGTCGTCG
Organism: Heligmosomoides polygyrus bakeri; assembly: GCA_947359475.1. Lineage (NCBI taxonomy): Eukaryota > Metazoa > Nematoda > Chromadorea > Rhabditida > Heligmosomidae > Heligmosomoides > Heligmosomoides polygyrus. Next base: position 17,443,745 of record OX375870.1, read on the forward strand.
TCTTGCTGATCTTGCTGGTCGAAAAAAATCTTACTCATCTGCAAGACTCTTGCTCCAGGACCTTCTGTGTAGCTTTCAGGACTGCCTAACTACTGCATGTGTTCAAATCAAGGAGCTCCACGTTCTTCATTATACTGACCAGAGAAGGGTCTTACCAGGATACTATCTCAACGGTAGGTCGGAACGGCGCAAGTGTTGTATATGGGCAGAACGGCCTCTCTCTGGGAAGTAACAAACTGCAGGTATCTCGACCCCAATACAACTCCGCGCAGAGTTAGGGGCGACGGAAGTCGCCCCTAACTCTGCGCGGAGTTGTATTGGGGTCGAGATACCTGCAGTTTGTTACTTCCCAGAGAGAGGCCGTTCTGCCCATATACAACACTTGCGCCGTTCCGACCTACCGTTGAGATAGTATCCTGGTAAGACATAGGTCTGAACGGGGAAAATTGATAGTACTACGAGAATCTCCACACTTCATATAGTGGAAAAACATGTTTCGTTTTTGCTGAGTCCTTGAACCATTTAGCTACGGGCCCTCGAAGGCGGGGTACACGTGCATGCGTGCGCGCGCTGTTGTATGAGACGCGGCCCTCTGCGTCAAGCGAGTCGGTTGCTCAGCAGGTTGCGGGGCTGCTTCGAAGGCGCTGAGCCGGATGTTCGACTCCCCTGCTAATTTCGCTTTTTTTCATACCCGCTGCCTCCTTCACCAATTTGCTTCCTACATATCTCCTACATAATTATTTCACTCTATTATAAATTGCCAATAGGGTCAGATTCGAGACCAACACCCATGACTCGACAGACCTAGTTACCCGTACCTGCTGTCACCTACCGTAATCAGCCAAAATCTCAAAAACGAATGTCAGATTTGTGGGCAGCACCCAAACAACCCCTCTTGAAGAAGTTTGAGCAAAATCGGTGATTATGACCTCGACAGCCCTAGTCATCTCGTACCTGCTGTGAAGTCACTGTTTAACATTCGCTGAAAAACACAAACTTGTATAATACAGAATGTGAAAAAGTGAGTGAAGCACAGCTCAAAGTAAACCCTTATTTGAGAACGTACAGTGAGATAAATGTGTAGGAGATGTGTAGGAAGTAAGTTGATTTAAATCGCCATCAAGGCACCATTGTACTTTCAGGACTCCAGAGGCCGACGAGAGGTCGAAAAAATCGCCCAAACTTCTCCCAGGGGGTTATTTGGTTGCTGATCACGAATCTGACATTCGTTTTTGAAATTTCGGCTGATTACGGTAGGTCACAGCAGGTACGGTTGACCGATTTTGCCCAATCTAATCCCAGCGGGATTATTTGGGGTGGTGATCACGAATCTAACATCGTTTTTAAAATTTTGGCTGATTGCGGTAGGTTGCAGCAGGTGCGGGTAGCTTGGGCTGTCGAGGTCATGCGGTGTTAATCACGAATCTGAGGTGCTGATCACGAATCTGACCCTTTTGACAATTTAGAGTGAAATAAATGTGCAGAAGATATGAAGGAAGCAAATTGGTAAAGGAGGCAGCGGTTGTGAGCAAATGCAAGAGTGGTGCGTACCCCAGAAGTCGAACATCTGGTCTAGCACCTTCGAAGCAGCGCTGCAACCTGCTGAGCAACCGACTTACTTGCCGCGGAGGCTTTCGCCGCGTCCTAAACAACAGCGCGCACGCATGCACGTGGGCACGTGCTGACGTCCGTTACTGTACCCCGCCTTCGAGGGCCCGTAGCTCTTTTGGTTCAAGGACTCAGCAAAAACGAAACATGTTTTCCTACTAGGTCGGAAAAAAGTCCTTTCATCTTTTTTTCGAAGATTTATTACTTCACAACTACAATGTCAAATCAATTGAGATAACCTCTATTTTGTTCAACTACACTTCTCCAAATACTGGGTACTTTTCTAAATTCTCTCGCTTAAAGGACTGCAGTTCTGGAGTCGTACCATTGCTGAATCCAATTTTTGAGGGCTTCGTCCGTTTCAAAATATTTCTCTCCAATTTCTTGCTTGAGAGCACGGAGGAGATGGTAGTCGGCAGGGGCGGGGTCAAGGCTACAATACAGCTCCTAATTCGTGAACAATAGACGCTTTGCGACAGATTTTCCGTCGCAAACCGTCGCGGCTCCATAACTTCCTTCATATATATTAGAACGAAACCTGAATTACAGCAGCGAATCGGCTCTAAATTGCCTCCTTCTTGCAAGACCTCATACATGTCTCTGATACCTCCCTAACAGAAATATGTAATTTAACTGCCTTTTATTTATTCAAGGTTTTATGAGGACCCCTGAGCACGGCAAATCACCTGCGTTACAGCTAGCTGAATTTTCAGGTGCTCTGATTTTTTAATGGAGAGTTTCGCTTGAAAACTAAAAAAGGTTTATATGGATTGCTATTATATGTATCTTATGTGAGCATGCTACAAACTTTGTCTTGCTTCCTTTGACAGAACGCGAATTTTTTAAAAGTTCCGATTTATCCGAACTCGAAAGATTTTCGGTGGTGTGCTGTGAATTATGACGCTAACGACAACATTAGATGAGTCGGTAATTCTTATGGAATTACCGCCCTGTAGCCTGAAATGCCGGCTGGTAAGAAACCGCATGTACGACCGCTTTTGTGTTACCCCTGTGTAGTCTGTCCGGCTGACAGAAAGGGAGATTGCGCCGTTTCTGGGACAGTCTACAGGATCACCTGCCACAGCTGTGGTGAAAGGTATATCGGTGAAACGTCTCGCCCACTCCATGTACGCGCCAAAGAACACATGGAGGGCAAGCAAAGGTCGCGAGTTTCTATGCACTGGTTGGCCACAGGGTCAACGCCCACCACGAAGAGGACTTTGAGGTCAAATTTGAAATTTTAGCGCGTGAGCCCCAGACGTCAGCGCGGAAAGCCCTTGAGGCATTTTGGATACAGGCTACTGACCCAAAAATCAACCGGAAGGGGGAGTGCCTATATGTATATAACCCGGGGGCTCAGGTCATACCTCCAACTAGCATTCTAGTCAGGGTACGGTCTTCGTTGGTACCCTCACGAGCACTACTGCCCTGATCGCTTAGCGATCCTTGGTTAGGTGAGGTCGCTTGCTGTCTCCTACTCATCTTGTGTACGTCTAATTGGTCTCAAAATCCAGTAGGGTTGAGGAGACCCTTGGCCGAGTGGTAACACTTAGGTTTGTTTCCTTTCAGGCTCTGAAGAAGGCGATCTCGCCGAAACGTAAGCCCAATAAACGCTGTTACCAACCTCACCTAGAGTTCAAGGAAGAACTGCTAACGACAACTTTCTTTGAATCTCAACATTATGCCGAAGGCAGAAAATGTGTTGTTTAGCATACGTATTCCAATAAGCTACTTGTAATACAATCTCCTTCTTTCCAAATTCAAGTTGTTAGAGTTTATAGACTATCGTATGTATTGCACATGTAATATTTTAAAGCAAGATTTTTCCTCTATGAACTTGCATAACCTGAAAGGAAAGAACAGTAGCGAATTAGTATGTTGGGTATGTTCAAGACCAAATTGGACGCTCCTCCAAATAAACTTCATGCTTCCGAAATCAAAGTGAGCGCCTTCCAAATCGCAGCGGGCTTCCTACAGGTTAACGTACAAGCTCTCCAAGATGGCTAGAGTAGTCTTTTACTTAAGGAAAAGCTGCAATAACTTTTTTTTGAATTTTTTTTTAATTCTGCTACTGTAATGAGTGTAATAATATGAAAAATATTTTTGAGAAGAAATAATAAATTTAATTTTTTAAAGCGCAGCAAGGAAACAATCACTTAAGTTATTAAAAGAAGAGTTCGCACCATGCACTCAACCAACTCGTCGCGATTTTTATTCGAATGATAGCCTAAATGCTGCTTACATGAAGCATCGAAATGAGGATATGTGTGCTTCTGAAAAATGTTTTTGTTGATTTGTTTTGTTATCGATCGCATAAAAATTGCTTCTCTACGGCAAGGTTCTTCCCCTATGGAGATAGCTATGTAAATCAATCTAGAAAAAAAAATAGAACACCTGAAAATTCAGTTAGCTGTAACGCAGGGTGATTTGCCGTGCTCAGGGGTCCACATGAAACCTTGAATAAATAAAAGAAAGTTAAATTACACCACTGGGCGTCACACCGAAGTGCGATACGGCCGCGTAGGCGAACCGAGCGACGGCAGTTGGACATGGGTCAGCGGAGGTTGAGTGCTCTGCTCAGAAATGTCAAAAATATCGACTTCTCTGGATCTGAACAATTTTATACCAGTGGAAAGCTCTCAACGAGCTCAGAAACGCTGCTTAAGTCATTTTTCAATGTGAAGGAAAACGACCGCAGAAACTATGGAAAACCATCAAAACGACAAGTTTTCATTGAAAGTTAACAGTTCATAAAAATGTTCTGGAAAGGACTGCTCGATCCTTCTGATGTTATGTCAAAGCCAGATAAGCGTACAGTGTACGAAAACAATTTTCTCCCTTCAACTGCCCTTATTATAGACTTACAAGACTATCAACTACAAAAAAAATTCCACTGCAGCAAACTCATTTCGTGCATAAGGTGGATTGCGGCTGTAGATTCTGGGCATTTCGTTGAGTTATAAGAATAGTTTTTACATTTTTTAAAGACTATATTCTGCTCTATATGATTTGTTAGTTTGGGATCCAGCAGCAGGAAGTGAACCGCCAACGTCGACTGAGTCGTGTTTTCGAACAAACCGCAAGATATAAACAGTTGACTAAATTTAGATCTGCTTACTGTCAACGTGATCGCAGTAATGTGCTGCAACCAACTGTGCTAAGCAAAAGAATCCAAAGTTTTCTGAACATCGCCTGTGAAGTGCACGCTAGAGACGCCATTGGCAGTTTTGGAGATGTCGTAAACCAATTAGCGGCCTTCCAAAGGAAAATGCTTTGCAGCTAAGCCAGTTTTCAAAAAACCTCAGTTCAAGGGGTATCGGAAGATTCGTCATTGAGAGGGAAATATTTGCAGTAATTTAGGTTTCGCTCTAATAAATATGAAGGAAGTTATGGAGCTGCGACGGTTTGCGACGGAAAAGTCTGTCGCAAAGCGTCGATTGTTCACGAATTAGGAGCGGTATTGTATACGGCGGATGTAACATTACCTCCCAGCCCAGCTCCTTTATTGCTTCTCTTGTGAGTCTTGCAACATGTGGTTTTGCACTGAGTGTCTGACAGTGCATGTGGAATCCAAGCTCCAAATTTCCAGGCAAAGCCAAGGCCCTTCAAATGGGTTCCCAGTATCCTATGTGGCACTTCGAGCTTCTCTGCCAGTTGACGTGTCGCCTACCTACTACCGGTACGAAGAAGATGGAGTAGTTCAGTGTCGTCCAACTCAGTTGGCCTACCTGACCTTGCTTTGCCCTCGAGTGAATAATTCCCCTTTGAAAACTTTCCGAACCATCCATAACAGGTGCGATGAGTAATAGATCCCAAGCCAAATATCGTTAATTTGGTCGGCTGCCTGACGCGCTGTAGATCCTTTAATGAATTCATGAAGAGTCACGTGCCGAAAATGGCCATGAGGTAGATCTGGCATTGAGTGAGGTAGATCTGGCAGAAATCAGCAATCAATACTGGCTAGTGTGTTTACAAGGAGAACGGTAAAAAAACTTTTCGAAATGTGAAGAGAATTTTTTCCAACCTAGTATATGAAGAACGGAGATTCTCGTAGTACTATCCATTTCATCCGTTCAGACCTACGTCTGAGACCCTTCCCTGGGGAGCTTTTCTCTTTCCTATTCTGATGATCCACGGATATCTCTCGATAGCCTTTCGATAACCTTCGGGCTCTCTTGTTAAGAGGGATCTCGGGCCGCTTGTTGCAGGGCCACGTGGCGCGTCCCCGGGTGGTGGATAGGGGAATTAAACGCGAACCAAATGCGACCGTGTACTGCCCAGAGACGCAGGTGGAATGCATGGAATGGACTCCTTGCTCCCGCTGTGTTGTGTCGACTCGTTTTTGTGCGTGCGAGCGGCATGTTCATGCACAGTGAGCGTGGATATGTCCGTGACTGTGCGGATTGTAACTGTGTCGGCTCGGCCAAAAGCTTGCACTCGGTAGACTGAGAGTACATGTAAGGCAATTCGAGGCCGCCTCAAAAGTCTCGTCCCGTCCCTTTGGACAGTCAGGCTGGCTGCCAAGAGTTCTTCGCCCACATGACAGAGCCTGACTAGCCCGTGTGTACTCCATGCAAGCACTGCAGCACTAAAGGGCTTCAGCCCCTGATCGCGAAGGAGCCCGCATTTCTGGAGCGATGGGAAGGAGGAGTACGGTGAGGCTGCTAAGATCTCAGGGTCTAACCAGGCTGCGCAAGTTGAGAAGGACTAGAACGACGATTTGTGCTTTCAAAGCCCCCACACTCGCGTAGGAAGCATCCGTCGAGGATCTGACGATGCAAGCCAGGAAGATCAAGTACGACGTCATCGGACTGACCGAGACGAGAAGACACCACCCCCTACACGCCGCCTACGACTCCGGAGAAGAACTGTTCCTCGGAATATTCAACAGCAGGGAGTAGGCGACGTTAGTGTCCTCGTCAACACGCACAGGCCATGAACATCGATTCGTACGAGTCTCTGACAAGCCGAATCGGACGTCTGTGACTGAAGCGATGCGGTTCCGTGCCAGCTTTGACTGTGTTCGTCGCGTATGCCCCAACATCCGACTACGACGACGAAGAGGTCGAAGCCTTTTACGTGGAGCTGGAGAAGTTCTATGAGGAAGATCACACCTTCTACAAGGTGATCGTCGGTGACTTCAACGCCAAGATCGGATCACGAAGGTCGCCGGAAGAACTTCACATCGGAACCCACGGTTTGGAGTGGAACGAGCAAGGTGAAAGGCTGTCTGAGTTTGTCATGTCGACCAAGACCATCCATGGAAACTCACAGTTCCAGAAGCCTCCCGCCCTACGATGGACCTGGGAATCTCCCTGTGGCCAGTTCCACAACGAGATCGACCACATCATCTTCAACCGCAAGTATTGCTTGACCGACGTTTCCGTTGTCCCCAAGTTCTACACGGGTCGGACCACAGCTGCCTTCGGTTCCGCTTTTCGCGTCAAGAAGAGAAGGCCGCAAAGTTCAAGAAGAGGAGTCCCAGAACAACCATCAACTGGGACATGTACACCTCTCTTGCCGGCCTTGGGGAAGATACCGTCATGGACAACATCGACGAGGAGTACGACCGCTTTGTGCACCATCTCCGCGGTAGTGCTAAGGGAGCCGAGAGCTTGAATACCACCAAGAGACATTTGTCTCCGGAAACTCTCGAGCTGATACGTCAGCGTGGAACAGCTCGAACGGCAGACAACTAATACAGAGCAGCGATAAATGACGATCTTATGGAGAGGAAAACCCAGGTGTTGGCTGAAGCTGCATAGGTATGGTTAAACATCCGCAATGCCCGTCGGAACTTCGCCAAATTCA
>OX375870.1:17451363-17737212 GCA_947359475.1 Heligmosomoides polygyrus bakeri
CTGAAAAGAGTGAAAAGATTTTGGCCGTTCAAAGTAGATTTCTATGCGGCCAAAGTTTGACGAAAACAACAAAAAATTTTGTTTCAGTCGCTTACCTCTTTATGGATGAGTTTATTCGAAAAATCAACTAGACAGCATTTCTCAGCTCGTTGCGAGCTTTCCACAGATGTAATATTATCCGCATTCAAACTGAAAACCATTTTCACCTGTTCGGCCGCCGAAGCAAGTTTGGAGCTGCGCTTCGGCGGCCGAACAGGTGAAAATGGTTTTCAGTTTGAATGCGGATAATATTACATTTGTGGAAAGCTCGCAACGAGCTGAGAAATGCTGTCCAGTTGATTTTGCGAATAAACTCATCCATAAAGAGGTAAGCGACTGAAACAAAATTTTTTGTTGTTTTCGTCAAACTTTGGCCGCATAGAAATCTACTTTGAACGGCCAAAATCTTTTCACTCTTTTCAGATTCGAATGTGCTTGTGGTATACTGTCACCTGTATCACCTGTCGTCCCGTTGATCATCGACTTGCTCGAGCGGGCGCCAGCAGCGTCTCCATTCGTCCCTGTCGCGTGCCAGAGTGGTCCAATGGATCCTCCTCGCTCGAGGGACACGAAGAGCGTCATATCGGTCGTTCAGGGCTTTCACGAAGAAGTCCGACCAACGCGTTGGTGGGCGTCCTGGTGTTCTTTTGACATCCCGCGGAATCCAGTCTGTGACGGCTCTCGTCCAGCGGGTTTCTGTGGTCTACAGTATACCACGTGGTCGAAAATTAGGTGGGCCGGCCACGTGGTATACTGTAGACCACAGAAAACCCGGCTTTCGTACTTATCCTGTACAGGAGCAACCGAAGTTCAAAGCTAGGAGAAATCCTACGCCACATATTGAGATTGGACCAATCCCTTGTTGGAAAAAAGAAAATCTAGTTGATTCTTTCCATTTCTCAAAGCCATTTTACACGTTTTATAAAGACCATCGTTCACACAATAAAGTAGTAGAATACTGTCTTCTGTAATAGGCTACTAGTTGGGTAATTCTTAACTGAATCTTAGGTTTCCGCGCGTTTGCGCTTATCTCAAATCGGCCCTATGTTATTCAAACTTGGCACTATTTAGTACCACAATGACACTTGACGCGTAACAAATACAGATATGCTAAAACCATAGAGGATTTCTGAGTTTCGATGAACCTCGTCAACGAAAAGCCTTAAGGACATGCCACTGGGGATCTCGGAGGGGTCGTAAATCAATTTAAGGAGCCGAGGAAGCAAAAGCTTCATAACTAGGTCACTGTGCAATCGTTTTAGATGTTGTTTAGATCGTTGGATTGAAAATGAGACGGGGCTTCTAATGGTGTTAATTATATTCTAAATAAATAACCTTGAGAAGAGTTATGGCAATGCGACGCTTTGTGACGGATTAATCCGTCGCAAAGCGTCTTTTTTGCAAAGAATTTGAGCGGTATTGTATGTCGGGATGAGCTGGCCGCTGATAACAACATGGAACCAGCTAAGCTGGTGGTCTCGAAAGAGATGATTCAAACCATTTTCTTGGAGCCTCAAGTGGCTGGTATCGAGGTTGTAATATAAGTTCTCATAAAGATGTTTCGATTTATAATACACCAGACGTTCAACGGCCTGGCGGCCGCCAAACGTCTGGTTGGGGCTTCGCCCAAAATCCGGAGAATAGAACACTCCGAACGTCTTAATCTCCTCTTTAGACCTTCTCTCATTCATTACAGTAAAAAACTGGTTTTGCTATATAGAATGGTATAGCGGAATAGGGCAAAACAGGTCCATCATCTTCACTGGACCACCCTTAACTGATCCCTTATTACTGGTTGCCCTTTATTGTCAGCCCTTTTACGGTTCACCGTTCACTGCCCCCCCCCCCTTCGTCGGTCCCTACTACTGCTCCCACCTTCACTGGACCTCCCCTTACTGGTTCCCTCTTTGCTGGTCATCCTATCCTTCACCGATCCCCATCACTGGTCAGACCCTCACTCGTCCCCCTTTTATTCATCAACCCTTTTCCGGTCCCCCTTCACTGGACCCCTTCCTCCCACCCCCATTCACCGGTCCCCATTACTGGTACCTTCCTCACCGGTCCCCCTTCACCTGGTTCCCTCTTTCACTGGTTAACCTTCTATCGGTCCCCCCTTCAGTGGACCCCTCCCCTCCTTCACCTGTCCACCCTTCACTGGACCACTCCCCCCCCCCTTCACCGTTCCCCATTACTGGTCCCTTCCTCACCGGTCCCATCTTCACTGGACCCCTCCCCCCTCATTCACCGGTTTCCCCTTCACTGGATCCCCCTCATCGGTCCCCATTGCTGGTCCCACCTTCACTGGTCCCTCCTTTATTGTTCAACCCTTTACCGGTCCCCCTTACTGGAACCCCATCCTTCACCGGTCCCCCATTACTGGTCCCACCTTCACTGGTAACACGTCGTCTAAATCTGGAACCCTCGCGCGACATCGGTGACACCTCTTCTGAACCCAGACGCCTGTTGAACAACGTCGGTGACATGTATTCTCAACCTGAACGTGCTTTGCATGACATCGTTAACACGTTGTGAGAATCCGGAACCCTGGCGCGACATCGGTGTCACGTCGTCTGAATCTGGAAGGCCTTTCGCGACATCGGTGACACCTCTTCTGAATCCTGGCACCTGATGAACGACGTCGGTGACATGTGTTCTCAACCTGAACGTGCATTGCGCGACATCGGTGACACGTCGTCTGAATCTGGAATGCCTTTCGCGACATTGGTGACCTCTCTCCTGAATCCAGGTACCTGATGAACGACGTCGGTGGCATGTCTTCTCAAGTCGGGCCTGCTTCGCGCGACATCAGTCACATGTCGTCTGAATCCGAACACCCTTTGCGGGACATCGGTGACACCTCTTCTCAACCTTAACGTTCTTTGCGCGACATTGGTGACATGTCATGAACATGGACGCCTGTCGACAACTACAACGGTTGACAACTGGTGACAACTACAACCCCTTCTTCCCCCCCCCTTCCCTATACTTCCTCCCAACACACTCCTTCAGCACTTCTGTGCAAACAAACACACCCACAAACAAACGCACTCACCCACAGACAAACGACCGTTCTCGCTTATATATAGTAGGATTATGCTTTTATGTTTTGCTTTATATTTTTATGCGAATTATGTTCAGCGACCGGCTCACGGGTGATCGCTGATGGATCCCAAAGTTGTAGTTGTTGCATTCGATCAAACAGCACCGGTGGTGTAGTGGCAAAGAGCACTCCCTCCCGACCAGCAAAAAGTGCGGGTTCGAGTTCCGCCTGGCATAGGGTTTTTCTCGCAGCAAAACATTGGAGAGTACACCATCAACGACACTGTCGTTGTGAAAAGGATTAGGTGAAGTACCTCCCCATCCGAATAGATTGGTCTCGCTTAGGAATGGTTTAAAAATCTCATAGGACTGGTTAATTCTCAATCAGCTAGTATAAGGGCTCTCCACACTCCATCGCATTCGCGCAACTCCCATCGAGTTGCCTAATCTGCAGAAAAATCGAAGGATCCTTCTCGCTCAAGGGACACGAAGAGCGTCATATCGTTCGTTCAGGGCTTTAAAAAAGAAGTCCGACCAATGTGCTGGTGAGCGCCCTGAGGTTCTCTTGACATCCCGCGGAATCTAGTCGGTGATGGCTCTAGTCGAGTGGGTGTTCGCGAAGCGCATTACGTGCCCGGTCCACCTAATTGTCGACAACTTGGCATATGCGACAGCGTCTCTGATCTTCGAACGTCGACGAAGCGCAGATCTCCGGAGGCCTTCTCTCACTTGCGCGAATCGTGTCACACCGAGCACAGTCCTTTCGGTTCCCGGCTGCGCTGATCGCGTGCTCGTCCTGCTTTCGTATGACACAGGTCTCTGGGGCGTATGCTAGTGAAGGAAACAGTGGAATCCCGAGCCGGACACTCTTCGTCTTCTTCAAGAATACTTCAACGTTCTTGGGATCTCCCCAAGCCGGTTGTTCTCTTTTGCACGAGCCAGCATAGGTAATAGCAATTGACCATGTTGTCTTCGCGGGTTATACACAGCTAGAGCACTCGAAAGAGTTCGTTACGTTAAGAGTGAATAGGGCATCAGAAACTCGTCCGTCTCTCCTGAACGTCGTCTTCGTAGGATTCAGCTCAGTCCCATATTCCCACACACACATGATCGAAGCCGGCAAGCATTTGCTTCGCTTGGATAGGGCTCGGTGTTATGAGCGCGAGGTTGTCAGCCAAGAGAAGGTGCTACGATTTGCGGCCGCTGACATTCAATTCCATGCCTTCTCATTCTAGTTCGCGACCTAAACGTCTGTCTCGAGTTTGCCAGCTTCGCAACTTGACTACTACAAATGTCTCTTTTTCATGCCTCCAAAACGTTCTTGGATGAACCAAGGCTTGCTGGAGTTTTGCGTCGATTCCTTTCCTTGCTTAGCGTTTTTTTATCCACGTCTAGCTACACCGTTCTGTTGAAACTGGGTGGTACTGTCGCTTTTCCACACTATCCGGTACTAACAAAGTCCTCTGCTTGTGCGACACGAGCTCTTGCTTTAATGTGTTCAGCAACCCCCTTCCTTTTAGACGGTTAGGGATCTGAAAATTGAGGATCTTCCTACAGGTTCCGATTCGGCCCTCACTGCTTACTCTTCAGAAACGTATTTTGTAATCGCACAGTAGAAGCTTTGCTCTGAGTGTATTGTCAAATACTGCCTTAGCGGTGTTCGCATGGCTATAACCTGTAGAATCCTGAATGAAGGCGATTTAAAAGAAAGCGTCAGCTTATCAGGGCCTTGGTGGACGCTTGTAATAATCCTCATAGGAACAAGAGGCTGGCGTACGCTGCAGCTCCTAAGTAGGACGTTGGGTTAAATAGTTAGGACGAACTCGATTATATAAGGGTAACTCGACTATTTTTATAGCAACATAAAAGCAACGAATACTGGACATACTAAAAGCTGACTGATCTCTTACTGCTACACCAGATTGCCTTCTTGGAGATAAAATAAAAATCTAAAATTTAATAGAGTATTAGCTCACACAAACAAGTAGAATGTAGCCAGCTTCGGATCGCTGAAGAGTAATATACATATACATAGTTGACGAGATTTACCAGAAGGTTTGTGTTCCCCAACATAGCTAGAAATTGTTTCTATTTCAAATATAAAAACTGCAATAGGGATTAACTGAACGCTTTCGAAAATGTTCCATCATGAGAAAAACGGCATTTAGCAGCGACAGTGACTGTTTTTTATATTTTTGTTCCTGCCAATTCGACAAAACAGCAACTTCTCTGTTCCTGTGGAGCTCTATCACTTACTGTGGCTTCAGAGGGAAGTGCTTAGTGAATTTTTTTTTGCACAATATTTTAAACATATACGACGGAACTTCGACGTACGATGACTGAAAATGCACTATTATTTCTTCTTTCGTAGAGCAGTTTTCTTGGAACATGCGTAGATGACAGTTTGAATATCTTGACACAAAGCAATTCAAACGCGTCCGAATCTCCCGAAGTTTTTAAGTTCTTCGAAATGCAAATCGAAGAATAGCGCATTTATCCAGCAATATTCTATTGATTAATGACTAAACACACAGTATCTCCTATGGAGGTGAAGAGAACAATTGATCTCAAATGTACATCATACAGGGGGCCTCGAATTGGAGTTCGTCGAATTCACGATTGGAAAGTTCAAAGAAGGGTTGTGTGATACCCGAATCAAAACGGAGAGACGATCAAATGATAACGAGATAGGGACGTCTAGGAGCACTGCAACGGGCACGTAATCATGATCTTCTGCAAAGAGAGAAGAAGACCGAAAATGGACAGAGAGCGAGCGATGACCGAGGAAAATGATGCGACTTATAGGGAACTAGTGTGCGATGAAGCGCTGAAGACGTTTCGTTTAGTTCTGCTGCGAGACGGTGGCGTAGATCCAGTGACAGCCGATCATACCCTCCTTGGAGTCGTGCAGCAAATCGTTCATCTCCTTGGGGCTCAGATTGTTGATCGGACGGTCGAAGATGCGAGCAGCTATTACCAGCGGAATCTCCTAAACAAGATCAAGGCTGAATTTGGGACAACGGCGAGGTCTGTACTTGCTAGAGGTTAACAAATGCTTCTACCCCGGATCTGGCGCGTGAGCTGACGAACAGGTCCCAGAGCTGCTCGGCGCGGTTAGCATTCTAAATGCGATAATCTTAAACTTCTCAATCAGTGTTTACAGTTGTTGCTTCGAATGAACACATGAAGTAAAATATTACTTTCAAAATTGAAGACTAGTTGTACAAACCTGATCCAAAAATGGAAGCAGCTCGTTCTTAGTCGGCAAGCAGACTTTCAACGAGAGATCAGTGTAACTTCCTGCGGCAAGTCCCTAAAATTAATTAGCTATTCTACAGAAGGTCTCAAAAAAATCTCTAGTTTCCGGCGACTGAAAAAAGGGTCATTTCCCATTTTTGCGGGAGTGGGAGGGGGTGGGGCACATCATGGACGAACGAAAAGAAGACATAAACTAGAAGAGTGTCATAACACCCAGAGCACAGAGCTTTTGCTGGAGTGACTGGTGCCTTATAGTGAAAGTAGGAAACGGTTCGTTCTCATAATGTGCTTCTACAAATTTTCGCATATAAGAAGCCGTTGTGATTGTCCCATATGACGCGCTATCGATTAGTTGCGGTAGATTACAAACGAGTCGGCGCTATGATTTACGTATAAGTGCGTGACCCCATGGTTACTGGTCAATGCGACCTTATCGTATTCTCCTTACATTCCTTTCCATGGTTCAGTGCACTATTTCATACCACAATAAAAAAACAAATAATTGAGCAATTCTTAACAACTCAGTGTTTTTAGTAGCTATGACAACGTTGATGAGATCGGGGGACGGTCAGGAGGTACACCCACCCCTGCTGGGGGGCGCGCGATCTTCCTTTTATCCTCCTTGCTCACCCATCCCCAACCCCCTAGGCTTCACCAAGAGTCTAACGGCTGCCTTGCGAAACATTTGACACGCAAAACAAAAGTTTGCGGTCCGCAGAACAGCGGTGTACCTCCTGACGCCACGCCCCCCAGCAGGGGCGGGTGTACCTCCTGTCGCGCTGCCGATGAGATCGGGTGAAGCAACACGTTTATTCACGTATTCATCTATTAACAAATTCATCTATTTATTTTAAACGGGTTACGACGTGGATGTTAGCATTCCCACTGTAAACGAGATATATATATTCGTGATCGGTCGATAAAGCTGGGGACCAATGATGTGAGCTCCTCGTCCAGATACACGAAAATTTATCTTATACACACAAAAATTAGGGCGGAGTGGCGTTCTATCCCCCGCCCTTTAAACAGAGGCGTGGCAAATGTCTGCGTCTTCGCTATCTCGTAAGGCAGCCATTGGACTCTCGAGCAAGCCCAGGGGGTTGGGGGGTGGGCGGGCCAGGGAGACGACGGGGTAGAATGCTCGACCCCAAAAATTAGTGACCTATTTGGAAGTAGGCTAAAGAAATGAAGGCCATCATTTAAACGGTAAGCGTTTCATAGCGTATAACAGTAACGCCTACGTATTAATTAGCAAAAGATGAAGTTTGCGATCAGTGATCTTCTCAAATTATAGACTGTTGTTTGTACCTGACTCGAGCACTGAGCCGGTTTGTTGCCCTGGAAGATTTGCACGAAGTTCTTCAACGAACCGCCCATCGTTTGACAGATGTCGCAATGTACGCTGAATTGGAAGAATTTGTGGTTCTGTATCTGATTGATGACTCTGTATAAAAAATAACGTACCACGATCCGATTCCACCGCATCCGTTGCTATCGGCGTTTACGCATCTCTCCGGCTTTCCGTGGATTCCAATGCGTGTCTCCAGATGGACGTAGTACTTCTTCGAGCCATTGAGACCCGGTGGAAACACCTAAAAGGATAGACTTTTCTGAACTAAAATTGGAATCTGACTCTAGTTCTATTTCTTCAGTTAAACCGGTTCGTTGGAACACTTTCCCTTTAGACACTGTTTAAAGAATGGGTGATTCTTTGACAATAGATGTTAACCAACATTTCTTGGAAGAAATTTATAGCGAAGTTCAGGCAAAAGTTTTAGGCATTCCAAGGAAAATACGCAACCATTTGCTAAACCTGAGCATCTGCTAAACATGGAGTTTTTTAGCATTCTTAATCAACTATAGTGCAAAATTCGATAACTCAAAGTGAATATAGTAATTACGACAGTTGGCTGCAGAAGATCTGGGTGGAAATATGTGATGTTGTTCGCTATCCTAAAGGCGCTGAAATTTATGGCTTTACAAACGGGTTCAGATTGGGGAAAGCTGGAGAATCGATAGCACCCGTACGACTAAAAGTTCTCCATTCTTAAATAAAATTTAACAAATTGGAAGAAGTTTGGTGGCGATGTCCGTTCCTCCACGTGGTGCCACTGGAAACTGTTCGCTCTGCGAGCTAAGCCGATCACGGACATTCGATTGCAGGCGACAGGTCTTGTGACAGGCCGGCCTACGAAGACCCATGTCACATCGCATGGTGTATGACAGCTCAAGTGTTTCGAGATAGTGCTACGGCGCCCGCGGGAGCCGACGAGCACTCGAAAAGCTCGGCGAGTGTGAAAAGTATGCGAGGGTCCCTGATGCGAGGACGGCATCGGGGGGCAACTGAGCTAGTCCGAAAGTCCCGTAACGTAAGCAGGACCCGCGTGGCTACGCTGAATGTGGGTACGTTGACAGGCCGCTCGTGCGAGTTGGTTGAAGCACTGGAGCGTAGAAGAGTTGATTTCTGTGCGGTGCAGGAGACGAGGTGGTCCTGCCGCAAGTCAAGGGATATAGGACGAGGCTTCAAGGCCGTTCTATGTGGAAGTCCCAGGACCACCACTGGTGTCGGAATAATCGTCTCCGAACGATTTCGTGACTCGATTGTAAGCGTCGAGCGCTTTGACGATCGATTGATGAAGATCGTTGTCGCCGCGAAGGAGCGACTCTATCACTTCTTCTCTGCGTATGCTCCGCAGAGTGGCTGCTCGGATCAAGCCAAGGAAGGGTTTTGGAGCCTGCTTGATGAGAACACAGCAGAGATACCGTCGAAAGATGTCATCATAGTCGCTGGTGACCTCAACGGGCACGTCGGCGCGACGAAAGACGGGTACGGCTGTCATGGTGGGTTCGGTTACGGGTCGCGTAACGCAGATGGTGAGCGTATCATTGAATATGCGGAATCGCACAACCTCACCATAGTGAACACCGTATTTCGCAAACGCGATTCCCACCTCATCTCGTTCTATAGCGGGAACACCAGGACTCAGATAGACTTTGTCCTTGCGAAGGATCGAGACCGAAGCATTGTCACAGACGCGAAGATCGTGCCGTATGAGACGGTCGCCCCACAGCATCGACTGCTCGTCTGCACCTTTAAGATCACCCCTCCGAGGATGCAGCAAGTTGAGCGATGCGGTGCTGCGAGAATCAAGTGGTGGCGAATGAAAGAGAAGGAAGCAGCTGTGATTTCCCGCGTACGGTTACCGACAGTCACGACTGTCGATGAAACTTGGAAGAGAGCAACCGACACGATACGCCAAGCTGCAAGATTGGAACTCGACACTACGAAGCCTGGGCGAAGGAAGGTCGACAAGCAGACATGGCTGTGGACAAACGACGTGAAAGCGAAGGTTCGAGAGAAGAAGTCGCTCTATCACGTGTTTCTCGGCGAAAAGACAGCCGATAACTGGCAGAAGTACCAAGAAGCGAAGAAAGCTGCAAAGAAGGCCGTGGCTGCTGCGAAAGCCACTCATTATGGAGATGTCAACGAGAAGTTCGAGTCACGCGATGGTGAGCGGTATCTGTACCGACTTGCAAAGCTGCGCCATTGGCAGACCGAGGATATTGAGAAGTTTTTCGACATCATTGATGAGAACGGCCATCTTCTCATGGACCGCAAGAAGGCATTGAAGCGATGGCGCCATTATTTTGAGGAAATCTCTACGGTAGAATTCCCTCATCCAGCCATCCCTTCAACGGCTCCAACCCACGGCCCCGTTCAGAAGATCACCGTGGAGGAGATTGAAGCGGCTTTGAAGAAGATGAGGCCAGGCAAAGCGACTGGGTCCGATGACGTGGCAGCTGATTTGTGGAAGTCCAAGTACTGGTACCCTGCTGAGTGGTTGGCGAAGTTCTTTAATCAGGTTGTGGCGGAGAAGAAAGTGCCTGAGTGTTGGCACAACAGTACGATGACTCCGATTTGGAAGAAGAAAGGCAGTCCTGCAGACTGCTCCAATTATCGTCCGATTCGCTTGCTTTCGCACAGCATGAAGGTCTTCAAGCGAATCCTCGATAGACGAATTCGTGAAATCGTCAGGCTCTCCGACAACCAGTGCGGCTTTGTGTCTGGTTGTGGGACCATTGATGCTATAGCGCCCGCCTCCTGGTGGAGAATCATCGCGAGAGACAGAAGCCGGTGCATATCGCCTTTCTCGACTTGGAGAAGGCTTTCGACCGCGTACCGCGTGAGGTTATATGGTACGCCTTGCGCCTTGCAACGACACAACGTACCTGAGGAACTCATAGAGTGGGTGCGGATGCTCTACTCTTGCTCAAAGAGTAGAGTGCAAGCCGCAGCTGGAACCTCAATGGAGTTTCCCATCTCTGTTGGGGTGCACCAAGGTTCTGCGCTTTCTCCACTCCTCTTTGTTGTCGTCATGGATGCCATTACGCGAGATCTTCAGCATCCTGTCCCATGGACATTGCTCTATGCTGATGACGTGATGCTCGCTTGCGAAGACAAAGACGATCTCGAGCGGTAGGTGCAAGCTTGGTGCGACCGTCTGGCGAGGTTCGGACTCAAATTGAACGTCAAGAAGACCGAGTACCTAACGACTGACGTGAACGAGTCCGGCTCCATTAGGATTATCGGCACTGAGCTTGCACGCACTTCGGCGTTTAAATACCTGGGATCAGCAATAGCGTCTGACGGCACTCACGCGTGAGTGCAGCTTGGTCCAAGAGCCGTTCGCTGACTGGCGTGCTCCACGATAGGAAGATACCAGAGCACCTGAAGTTGAAGATCTACAGAGCAGTCGTCCGGCCGGTAGCGATGTACGGTGCTGAGTGTTGGCCTGCGATCAAGGAGGTTGAAACGCGCCGCAGCGTCATGGAGACGAAGATGCTGCGTTGGACGGCTGGAGTCACGCGCCTGGACCGCATTCGAAACGATGCTATTCGGCAGAAGTTCGGTGTCGCGCCGATAGCCGACAAGATGCGCGAAGCTCGCTTGCGATGGTACGGCCACGTTCTGCGTGGAAAGGAAGGCAGCGTCCGCAAGATAGGCCTTAACTTCGAGGTAATAGGAAAGCGGCCTAGAGGGCGCCGGAAGCAGCGCTGGTTAGATACGTTACATGCGGACTTGAAGATTACTGGTGTTTACCCTGATCTAGCGCTGGATCGGGAAAGGTGGCGTCATGACACCAGAATAGCGGACCCCGCTACGATGCGGGACAAACGCTAAAGAAGAAGAAGAAGAAGAAGAAGAAGAAGAAGAAGAAATTGGAAGAAGTTTCCATACTTAAATTAACTTAAAAGTAACTGTATAACGTTCAACTAGACCAGTGCCACAACAACCCTGAAGTCACTTGAGTCGCTCTGCACTCTTATCTGACGCTATTTTATGTAATCTTATTTTTCGAAAAAAAAACGAACTGAAACCTATTCGATTTCAGCATCCCCATTGAAGAGAAGGGCAAAAATGTTACTGGGTTTAGCCCCACTGTTGTTTTAAAGCTTTTATCAACGTTTTCATATTTCCCTTTCCTATTGAATAGTTGACTGAATAAAAAAAGAGATCGCTTAGAGAGTCGAGGAAGATGAAAAATCGAAAAACTCTAATAGCCATCGTGCAACAATATGCTGCAGGCATAAGGTTTTCGTATATTATGGGCCCAGTTTTTTTGTAGTTATTTTCAAAACAAATAATTTAAATTCGAACAAAGCACTTCTAAGGTCAGGTGCCATCCTTTTTCCAAAGCAATCTGTTCCTTAGCGATCTTAATGCTTAAGGCCGTCGCCAAACACGCCTAGCGTGGACACTTCAGAGGAAACCGGTCTGGTCCATCTGAATCGAGTGCACAATAGGTTTGATAAGGAGACAGAAAACAGTGGGCTACACTAGAGCATTGTGAGAAGGTTAACAGAACATTTTTCAGCGCTTTTGAGGCTGATCGATTTATTGATTTTTCTTAGGATTTTCCACAAGCGATCCTAATCGGTTGTGAGATTTGATATAATGATTTGTATATGACATGAGGATCTCGTTTTTTAAGCAACTTCATATGTAGTTGTCTTGCTTAAAGCTAGGTTACTTCCTTGAACTTGAGCTGAAATAGATACTTTGTCCACTTCAGCTCAAGTTTATTCTAGTTTGATGATGATTTAGTCTTTGAACTTCTGGGACGTTTGGAATAGGTGGAGTCCTCAAGATGTTTTTGGCGAAAAAACGAGTCATGTTAAGCTTTATGTTACCTGAAAAAGGTCGTAGATACGGCGAAGATGTTGCGTTTCTAATAAAGAACGCATAAGCTATAATACTAGATCTTGTGTAGACAACACTGCAACTGTCGCCAAAATTCCAACGTTTTGGGGAAAGTTATAACTAATCTAATTTGGTATGGGATAGAACTCTCAGACAAATGTTTTAGCAGTTATGATATAGCGTTGCGAGTGCCGTGTTTGACACATTGCAGTGATGCTATAATTTATGACTACCAGCGGGTCATTATAAAACACGAAGGTGGTTTCCAGAACATTTGAAGGGAAAATGCTAGAAATAGTACTATTCAGAGCCGCTGCACTTGCATGCAGCTGTTACTTTCATTGGGAGTTGCTTGAAGATCCTTAGTCCTCAAAAAACCATTTGAATGATGTTCTTCTACTGTAACGTCCACCAGTTCTAGGTAGTGGGATAACTGTAAGGCAAGAAATGATCTGTTATGTCGGTGACAGCTTATCCTCTACAGCTGGATGTCGGAATAAGCGATGGAACGCACTTTTGAGATAGAAGAAAGGAGATCGCCATTTTCCCTTCGTTATAGTGTATGTATTTGCTGCCCAGAGCTTCACTTTTTGTGGAAAGAAGTGGGCAGGGAAGTAAACACGGGTTTCAGATCTAGCGAGAAGGCTTATGAAAATTTATAAGAGAACAGTTTAAAACTAACTCAGCGGTTTTTCTCTTTGCAAAATGATGTAGTGCTACTAAAACAATTGACGGGTGCGACACAAATACCAGAAAGGTATTGTGACCCGCTCTACCCAAGTGCTGTTTGCTAGGGAGTCGACATTACAAATCAGAGAAAGAAGTCATGGACGCACGCACCTCCACCTTGCCGCCGCTCATTCGGAAGCATTTGTGGCCCTGTGCGTTGGTCTCCTCGTGGAAATCGACACCGGCCGTCTTGTACGACGGGAACTTGATGAGCAGATTCTCCTTTTTCGGGCCTGAAATCAGAGATTGGATCGATGCGCGAGAGGTTTTTGCAGCAAAAATATTGGGTGACTGATTCTGTTGTGGTTTGTGGGTGTGGGTATATGACTGTGTCCGTCTTTCAAAGATAGCGTTGGTCGGCCGACCGGGCAGACATAGCCGAAGAGCCGGCCGACGCGATCGAAGAAGCATTTCACAGACAACGAATCTGGAATCGAGCGTGTGTCTTCGCAATGGCGGAATCCTGTTTCGAGGTCACGCACTAACGCTTCGCAGCGATGGGTCATTGCAATGCAGGATGCGTTCTTCCCAACCAGCTCAGAACGAGAGCACGGCCACCTTGTGCCCACCTCATCCGCCTCGTTCGATTCGTTCGTCGACGGTTCTCCCCCAGCGTCGAGAACACTTCGGGAACAAGTGCCGCAAAAAACACGAACGAGAATGGACTTCTAGGGTGCGCGCGCCTCTGCCAGTTTCGGGCAACTTTCCTTCTCCAAGACGTCGTGGAAGATCCATAAAACACTGACGTCAGCAGCGATCATTAATCAGGATTCTCTCTGACAGCAATGCGATAGCCGACGGACAATTTCCAGCCGTTTCGTTTCATTTCATGGGGAGAAACTATCGTCGGGTTGAAATGGCTAGCTATGCGTCGCGAAAAGACACGATGCGGGAGTGATCACTCGCCACGAGGAAATTAGCAGGCCATCTGAGTACCATGCAACGAACTGGGAAGCACAAAATTTCGAACTGTCAGTGCGATTAGATGCAAAGTGCAGGAGGAGTGGCTAGCATGCCGTCTGGATACTGCGAAAACTTGTTTCCGAAGTCACAGTACCAACCCAAATAGATAGTACAACTTCTATGTAGAAGTTTTTCAGTCGACTAATACTTTAGGCAACCAGCCTTCAGTACCCTTCTTATCTAGGAGTTATCTTGGCTAAGGTTTGCCCCTTTTCTAATCCAGTAAATTCCTGCTCCGAGGACCGGGAGGCATGGCCATAAATGCAAAACAGCCCCTGGAGCTCTTTTGGAGGTTTTTTTTTGTGTTGTCGTACGCTAAGGACTAGCCACCGATCCCATTTCGACCAGCACCGTTGCGCGTAACGAGCTGTCTCGCCCACTCGCAGCAGAGGTTGGTTAATAAGTCGGGGTGTAGCAGACCATAGCTCGTTGAAGAAGTTGACGGAAACATAATAGGAGAGACTGCAAGGTGGCATGCAGTTGCCGAATGGTGATCGAGTAATAGGTTCGTGCAAGGGAAACAGGATTTGGTTCTGATCGACTTCAAGGTCGCCGTCTTATACGAGAATCTCTGCAAGAAAGTGCTGCGATGCGCTAGCAGTTACATCAACACGACGGTTCTTCCAAGGAAGGAATATCACAGGCGAGCGGGGCGCAGTTGGTGAGAAACGTGAACGGTTGAATAAAAGGGGAAAAGAGAAAGAATGAAATGAGCTGAATAACCTGAACTGGCCGAGCACGGGAAGTGTCTCTCGATTCGGACGGAGATGTCGGCTCCGAGCGCCGATTGAGGTAGGGTGATAGCGACGAGGAGAAGAGCGAGAGGAACGAGGTGGTGTCGCACCATGTTCATCGTGTCACTACTGGAAGATTCCTCGCGACGCCTTTTCACTGTACGCCGCTGTTTCTCGGCCTCCGCCTCTCGATCTCTCGTCGGGAGGCGGATCCAACCACCTGCCGTCACCGTCGCCGTCGCCGTCGCAGCCGCCGGTGACGACAGCGACGAGGGCGAGGACGAGGACAGCGACGAGGACAACGACCAGCGCCAGCAGCGTGGCCGACCGATACACGCAAGAAGCTCGTCACCGGATATGGGTGCTGACCAAGCCATGGCGAGACGAACTGGCCACGCGACACCCGAAGATTCGACCGACTGAATCCGTCGACCATGCCCGGAGGAACGACGACCGTAGGCACACCGCACTTCGGCTCGACACCGTGTATCGGGCCGGTTTCGTTCAGTTCATTAGCCAAGGAAGCACAGACAGCCACTGCCCCATCACCACTGCCACCACATGAACCATGCGGAACTGCCTACTTGCAGACAACAACAACAGAAAACTGGCCACCTCGAATTCAGAAGAAGGCTCTTGCTATGAACTGTCACTCCTTACCTCGATATGTGTTGGTTCAGTAACAGTATGCCGCAATAAATGCGGCTAACTATATCGCTTCGAACGTCTTCTGACAAAAATCAAAACTCGTAGTTCCAACCGAATTTTTTCTGCTGTTTTGTTTCCTATTTAAACTTAGCTGAGGTTTTGAAGGAGGATGACTGGTAGTGTGATTTGAAACTGGAGCTAATTTTAATAATATGTTACTAACTGTAGATTTTTGTACTTTTGTTCGGCTTGTATTTCACCAGTTTTGTTTTGCAATCATCCCACTTAGCAGGACTTGCAGAAAAATGTTTTAGTCCAGGCTTCTTTGAGAAGCGCATCAAGCAAACTATAGCGGAAATTTATGCTCTTAATTAGACCTAATCTGATCACATTCATACTCAGATCGAAGATATCTGGCAATCGGGACTGCAGATGGACAGGATTTATACCGAGATATCTAACGCTTTTCTAGTGACCGTTGACTTGTATTTTGTAAACCCGGTAATATTTTCAGTTGGGACAGAGATTATCTACCATTGTTCACTCAGTGGGAAAGGTGCAGGCAGAAAGAAACCACGCTTCAGAAGTTTTTATGCTTTTTGACGTATTTCTAGGCTTTCCACAATGATCTAGACCTTTTCAACACAACGAGTTAGCGTCTCTATCAAAACTTTCACGAGGACAGCCTCCGTAGAATGACTTGACTTTGAAAGGAGCTATTTCGATTAGGGGACCAAGTGGTCCCATAGATTTTACTTAGTTGTGGGTCAGGAGTGCGAAGCGAGCTTTCTCGAAGTTAAAGTATAGGAACAAAGGACGGTGATACTCAATCCCTTTTCGGATGCACCACGAATTCTATTTCTGCGGGATATCATGGAAGCGATTTGAATGCGTATTCAGCCACACTATACCTTCTTTGGCCAACCGATGAACAAGGCAGCGCTTAATCCTTCCCAGACAAATCTGGTACCAATTCACCTTTTTCGGAGAATGGAATGAAGGCTTGCTTGCCCTGTGAAGGGAATCCGATCCAGGAACCCTGTATAGGGTACACGAGACAGTCGACACCTCCTCCGACTGCGTTACATACGCCCTTCCCGAATTTATTCATCAAAAACATCCGATCTCTGGGGAACTCTGAGAAACTTCGCGAAAAAAAAACTGAGCAATATTAAGTAGATAGACTAGCAGACAGACCATAGCAGACTTATAACTGGCCTACCAAAGAAGGACGCTTGGAAAACTGAAGAACCATGTAGAATTGCACTCATGCTGGTCTAAACCCAATTTTTAGTTTCTTTATATTACCTGTCTGCCACAAACAGTTCTACCATCGCTTAGCAGGGACTGGAGTAGCCGAAATTGTTAAGTGATTGTGTTGCGACTTGAGGAACTTGTTTCCATAGACAGGACATTTAATTGATGGATGTAAAAAAGTGCAGTGACCATGAGTAACATTAAACTGTCGTAATACGGATCAATGGCTGCGGTTCAAATTTTCAAGTATAGGCGTTTATTTTTCACTATAGTATATATGATTCGCTCCTATCAATATCGATGTGTCATCAAACTAATTGAAAAAGGTGAGTAGATTGACGGCCAGGTTCCCAGACACAAGGAGTTCGGCTGAACGGAACGACGAATAAAGAACTTCTTTCGTGGTCTTCCGCGGTCCTCTGTGGTCATAATTTGAGCAAAGCTTCACAGTTTCTTCCGTCGACGAAGAACGAAGGACTTCTTGCAGCGTTCCCATCTTCCATGTTTTAATAGTCGGAGCAAAAACGAAACAGGATCCTCGCGCCTTCGAAGTAAAAGCCTCGAGTGGTGGTCACCTCGCGCGACCACTCGCTGGCATTCTTGTCCACATTAATGGGGTTAAAACAAGTAGTTGAGTGGTGAGAAGAAATTCAAACTGAACCCTGGCAGTAGTGAGTTCTTGCCGGCTGTCAGAGGTGAAACGATTCAGACGTTGTCCCTTGGAAAGTGAAACTAGCAGTTAGTAGTCGTTCCCATTCAGATGAAAACCACTCTTAGGATGATGTTCAATCGATAAAGAGAATTGAAGCGATACTACGAGGAAAAAATGTTACAAAACTAGAATTTTTTGTCCTTGATGAACCACTTAGTCCGAGGGCCATCTTGTACTTCGATGGCTGTCCATTATTTGATTCGAAGTGGAATATGATAGTGGCCAAAAGGTGACCGCGTCGAGCGGCAACTGCTTTCCCTAGGGTATGAATACCCTGTAATTGAATATGTTATTCGTTTAAAAGCATTACCGATTGTGTGTAATTATAAATAAATAAATCAAAAGAATACTGAATTTAGGAGCTCCTAAAAGCTCCAAGTTGCAAAGAGACAAAAAACATATTGTTCGCAAGAATTTGTAGTGTAAATGATCCAGATTTGTCGCGTAATTCAGTGAAAATGCTTACTTCGATAACGACTGTAGTAACAGTTTTGACGCTTCTAAGCACCAAACAAAAAATTAAGCTACTCTACGCCTATCCAGCTGTTCCTTTAGCATAACGAAGGCATAAGGAGACAAGTCTAGTTCAGCTACCATTTTCCCAGTTACGCAGGCAAATACTGAGTAGTGAAATAAAATGGACGAGAGCATGTGGTGCAGTGGTTGGAAGCGCAACATTAATTTCGCCGAAATTCCTCTCCGGAACACATGAATTTCTAAAGAACCCTCTGTTCACGAAATGTTTTATAACGTCTCACCTTTGGAATGTTTTCGTTCACTAAAAATTTTCGTTTTATTACATGATGTTGAAACTGCATGATGATGAAAAATATACGAAAAGCATGATGATGAAAAATATACGAAATGGGTTTGCTGCTGAATGATTACCTATATCTGAACAAGATGTGCACCAGTAGAAATTCAGAAGACGACACCGCAAGTGTAATGAAAGATAAAAAAGGGTCTAATTTTTCATGGTCACAGCGTGTGATAACGCAATTGAAGGGCGTGACAGCAGCCACGTGCACCCGATTTCACGTCCCTGGTTCGGATTTCTTGTGTAGCTAACAGGACATATTAAGGGCACGTTATGAAAGGTTGGTTTGATTCATATTTAATATGTCAGCGGCCGTTGTGCAATCCATTCTGTTCAACAGTGTCTTACCATTGTCTTTGTTATTACTGCGTATTGGCGAATTGGCGAAATCGCTTTTTCCTTTACAGCTCGACCTGTGGCATCCGGTTTCAGCTATTGTCAAGTGAAGTTTTCGGGTAAATGCTTGTTACACTTTCGTTGAATAAATGTTCTTAAACATGGTGGCCGATCTTAGGTGGTACAGATCAGATCACAGATCGCTTGGCTGACACACCTTTTTGTGGGCTGTGGCAAAACCTACCTGTTCCATAACAACGCGACAGTATCTGATTGTCTGGAAGGAAAAGGAAATCGTAAGTTTCGAGTACACCAAAGTTAATTGGAAGCCAAAGTTAATGGCATGGGTGTCTTTAAGCTGTAGATGTGCTCTCAGAATTTTTTTTTAACTATTCCAATACCGGAAATTTTCGAAATCAAATTTATTTTAAATATGCGACTTTTCTGAATAACCAAACTCGAGTACATTCTAGCAAACGCGATTTCTCTAACAATCGAATTTAAACACATCCGAAAAGTGTGATGCTTCAAATAGTCGAGAATCATCGTAGGTTTGGTGTTCTGTGAGAACATCGATGGGCCGAGTATTAGGCGAAAAACCCTATCACAATGTCCAGTGTTACAACGAAAAACATCGACATCAAGTCGAAGAACGCCGTATCGTCGTATGCCCTGATGATGGCACAATGAAGAATTTAATTTACATCGTAGCTGTTTTTCGGTGAACACGTCACAACTACCCTGCGCGCTGGCACTACTAAACACATCCTGGCTGAGAACGACGCAACAGGAGATGACTGACTGCAGTGGGATACGATGCGTCGAGGACGTCATCTGGGCTTTGTCGACGCCGGCAAGGCAGTGCAGCGTTGTGCCGGACACCTTGTTCTTGTGTTCGGTTGAATAGTGCCTGTCTCGCACATGAGCGATGTGTAATGGCTGACTGACTCCGCTGCGACACAGTAAGTGTGGAAACCAGTTTCGCTGACGGCATCACAAGTGAATCTGTCCCCTTTGATCCAGGTGTTTCTAAACGAACACGGCCACCACGATGAGCGATGGCGTCAGTGTCGCTGCTCGCTTGATACTTTTGCAACAAAGGCGGTGGGCGCTGTCCTCGCAACTCGGTCTCGCTCGTTCGGGTCCAACGTTTCAGCCTTCGAAGTCGTCTGTCAATATCCTAGGCGTTCATTTTTGTACGCTAGAACAGTTACAAAAATGCTGCTTAAGTCGATCGATCCAATAGCGTTCGGTCTCTTCTGGCTGGTTAAGTATTGATTCGGCAGCGCTCGAACCACGTGAAATTCAAAGTACTAATTCAGCAGCACTCCAACAAATCATATAAAATGTGGGTGTTCCTTACACTAGTGATTAATGCAAGTTCAGGGTGCGCAAGAAGTATTGACGCACTAAACGTAAACGTTAGAAATAACAACACACTATACAATTTAACAAGTTTATATACAAAATGCTAGCAGTGATCTAGCGAACAGAATAGCATCACCTGTATTTTATATGGGCTTCTATTCTGCGAATGCAGGGTCGAAGGCGACGAGGAAAGACATCGACGGTGCGCCCAAGTCGTGCACGTCTGTTTCGTTCCATGCTTTGACCAGATCATTCTTCACTGAATTCATACTTTTGTGGGAAGTAGTGCAAGCCTTGTTCTCCAATATAGTAATTCAGCGGATTCAAATCCGGTCTATACAGAGGTCATTCCTCTGCCGAAATGAAGTCCTTCAAGTTGGCGCGGCACCAGTCCTGAACAATCCTCGACTCTGCGCAGGAGTCTAATCCTACTGGAAGACATACGGCCTACTCTCGAGGTGAGATTCGAGCCGAGGAACCAGTTGCTTCTTTAGGACATCAATACAGATAGTTCTACTGATTTATCTTCACTACTATATCCACGAAAACGAGAGACGCTTGTGATGAATGCAGAAACCATGATAGTGGCCAGATGCCTCCCTTGCAGCGAGCTTCCGCCAGAATTAGCATTTTGGAGGTCCTTGAAGAGTATGTAACACTTTTACAATTGAATGCACCGAGGCAGCAAGTCACTGAAGGTCAAAGCATGGAACGAAATCGACGTGGGCTACTTGCGGCGCATCGTCGATGCCTTTCCTCGCCTTCTTCGCCCCTGCATTCGTAGCAAAGAAGCCCATATAAAATGCAAGTGATGCTATTCTGTTCGCTAGGTCACTGTTGACATGTTGTATACAACCTTGCTGAATATTATAATGTGTTGTTATTTCTGACGTTTATGTTTAGTGCGCCAATACTTCTTACGCACCCTATAGATTAAAAACACTCTGAGGTTAAAAATTTGAGAGCCTGTATAATAATGAGGATAAAGGGCAGGAGTAGCAGCAGCCAATCCCTCTGTTAGAAGACTCGCGGAGGGATTTGAATATGAACCTGGCCAGCAAACGAGTTGTGAAGTACAGCAAAAGGAAAAGTCACTGTGTTATCCATAGCAAAGAATTTAGTCCTACTCCTCTCTTCCGTCCACACCCGAAAAAACTATACGAGTTTTAGAAAGGGTCCAGAGTAGTTTCACGACGAAGCTAATGATGCACACTGGGTTTTCTTTATGACCAACTCCCCTCACGTAAGGATAGGAATCACAATTTTGGATTAACAACTCTCGCCTTCGGAAGAAACGAAATAGCCTGTTATTCTTCCATAGGGTCGTGAATCATGGATGTAGTATCGAAATCTCGGATATGGTGTCGTGAAAGGAATCTGGCTCTAGAGGAGATGCCACCAAGTATCACGCTGGCAGGGTTAAACGCAGCTGCGGGCCTTTCTTCTCCGTCGATAGGGCGCTTTTGCCATTTAAGAAGGTTCGCCAAAAGCATACTGTTCCGTCAACGGACAGCACATTGAAAAAATTCCTGCATGCCCACGTGAGTCCGTAACAAATAGCTGCTTTAGACATTACTCGAAATGTAGTTGCGTGTTTCTATCTACAGTAATAAATAGCACATTCTGCAGTTTGTTATTGTTTAGTTGTTCTCTTCTGCTGTTTTTTTAGCATATTGTACTACATAAATGTAATCGTGCAAAAACTAACAATAATAACAATTTTCGCATACCTTGGGCGCCTATGCGGTACACGAATCTTCCGGGCTCCACCTGAGATTCAGCGCATCATTAGCCTGCTCTAGCCGCTCCCCAATAGGTTTACCCCATGCAATTTGTTGAGATTTTAGTTGAGGAACGAAAATAGCCGTGTCGGATAACAACTGTAAATTGAAAATACACTTTCGATTTACGGTTGTTATCCGACAAACAAGTGTTCTGTGTTTTATCCATCTCAAATAGCTTTGCCACCAATTTGGTGGCCCAGGAGAAGATGAAAACTAGCTGACCCTCGAGAGATTCCATCCTGAACCGAATTGAGGCGTCCGTGAGAAGCGGCGCTCTCTACAGTGATTTCTACAAATCTGTGGGAGTTAAAGCCGTTCAATGTGCTTCAGCAAGTAAAGGAAGGCCCACAAGTAATGCAAGAAAACTTCAGTCGCACGTACAAGTGCACCAAATTTGGCATCATTTCAAAAATATATTGCATATTGCATTGAAGATCATAGTGGAGCAGCACTATTCATATAGCCACTCCTGGCATGAAAAGAGTCTACATACCGAGTAGCTTTGCAGCTTTCGTCGCAACAACTCTTACGGAATTTTAATCCTCGTTTGTTTCGATGAAAATAAGACCCGCGTAGCTACGCTGAATGTGGGTACGTTGACGGGCCGCTCGTGCGAGTTGGCAGAAGCACTGGAGCGAAGACGAATCGACTTGTGTGCGGTACAGGAGACGAGGTGGTCCTGTTGTAAGTCGAGGGACATAGGCCGAGGCTTCAAGGCCATTCTGTGCGGCAGTCCCAGGACCACCAGCGGACTTGGTGTAATCGTCTCCGAACGTTTCCGAGACGCGATTATAAGCGTGGAACGTTTTAATGACCGCTTGATGAAGGTCGTAGTCGCTGCTGAACAGCGTATGTATCATTTCTTCTCTGCATACGCTCCGCAGGCAGGCTGCTCTGAGAGAGCCAAGGATGAGTTTTGGACCCTGCTTGATGAAAAGACAGCAGAGGTACCGTCAGAAGACGCTGTCGTTATCGCAGGTGACCTCAACGGTCATGTGGGAACTGCGAAAGATGGTCGCAGCTGTCACGGCGGTTTCGGATATGGAGCACGTAACGCTGATGGTGAGCGAATCCTTGAGTATGCGGACTCGCATAACCTCATCATCGCGAACACCGTATTTCGAAAGCGTGACTCCCATCTGGTGTCGTTCTATAGCGGGAGCACCAAGACACAGATCGACTTCATCCTTGTGAAGCATCGCGATCGAAAGCTGGTTACAGATGCGAAGGTGGTGCCGTACGAGACTGTCGCCACACAACACCGTCCGCTGATATGCACTCTTAAGTTCGCCCCTCCGAGGCTGAGGCATGTCGAGCGATGCGGTCCACCGAGAATCAAGTGGTGGCGATTGAAGGAAAACGCTGCAGCTTTTGTTTCTCGTATTCGGTTACCGACGGTGACAACCGTCGACGAAACATGGAAAGATGCAACCGATACGATTTTACAAGTTGCATGCTCTGAATTAGGCATGACTAAGCCTGGACGCCGCAAGATCGAGAAGCTGGCGTGGCTGTGGACTAATGACGTAAGAGAAAAAGTCCGAGAGAAGAAAAAATTATATCACGCGTTCCTGCGCGACAAGACTGCAGACAAATGGCGTATGTACCAGGAGGCGAAGAAAGCGGCAAAGAAGGCCGTAGCCGTTGCAAAAGCCGTCCACTATGATGATCTCAGCGATAAACTCGAGACGCGCGATGGTGAACGACATCTTTATCGACTTGCCAAGGCACGCCATCGTCAGGCCGAGGACATCGAGAAATTCTTGGGCATCAACGATGAGAATGGCCATCTACTGACGAACCGCAAGAGGGCTATGAAACGATGGCATGACTACTTCGAGAGAATTTCGACAGAAGAGTTTGCCCATCCGCCCATCCCTTGCGTCCCTCCTACGCACGGTCCTGTGCAGAAAATCACTGTGGAGGAGACGGAAGCGGCTTTGAAGAAGATGAAGCCAGGCAAAGCAACGGGCCCCGATGATATAGCGGCCGACCTATGGAAGTTGAGGTGCTGGAGTCCTGCTGAGTGGCTAACGAAGTTTTTCAACCAGGTAGTTACGGAAAAGAAGGTACCTGGTAGTTGGCAGGAAAGCACGACGATCCCGATATGGAAGAAGAAGGGCAGTCCTGCGGACTGCACGAATTACCGTCCAATTCGCTTGCTCTCGCACAGCATGAAAATCTTCGAGCGAATTGTAGATGGACGTATTCGCGATATCGTCCAACTTTCCACCAATCAATGTGGCTTCGTAGCGGGCAGTGGCACCATCGATGCCATACATGCTGCTCGTCTTCTGGTAGAGAGACATCGCGAAAAGCAGAAACCGCTGCACATAGCTTTTCTCGACTTAGAGAAAGCATTTGATCGTGTACCGCGTGAGGTTATATGGTACGCCTTACGACAACACGGTGTTCCCGAAGAGCTTATTGAGTGGGTGCGCATACTTTACTCTGGCCTAAAGAGTAGTGTGCGAGCGCCAGCCGGCACATCGGCGGAGTTTCCTATCTCCGTTGGTGTTCACCAGGGCTCTGCGCTTTCCCCGCTCCTATTCATTGTCGTAATGGATGCCATTTCTAGAGACCTTCAGAAGCCTGCCCCCTGGACGCTGCTGTATGCAGATGACGTAATGCTTGCAAGCGAAGAGAAGAGCGAACTCGAGCGACAAGCGCAAGCTTGGTACGATCGCTTCGCGATGTTCGGGCTCAAGCTAAACGTCAAAAAATCTGAGTACTTGACGACAGACGTAAACGAAGCCGGGTCCATTGAGATCAATGGCACTGCGCTAGTACGAACGACAAATTTCAAGTACCTTGGATCTGCAATTGCGTCTGATGGTAGTCTGACGTTCGAGGTGAACTCGCGCGTGAGCGCAGCGTGGTCCAAATGGCGCTCGATGACAGGCGTTTTATGCGACAGGAAGATACCGGAACGCCTTAAATCGAAGATCTATAGAACCATCGTCCGACCAGTAGCGATGTATGGAGCTGAGTGCTGGCCTGCAACCAAGGAGGTTGAGACTCGCTTCAGCGTAATGGAAACGAAAATGCTGCGATGGACGGCTGGTGTTACGCGTCTGGACCGTATTCGCAACGATGAAATACGCCAGAGGTTTGGTGTCGCTCCAATTGCTGACAAGTTACGTGAAGCTCGCCTTCGGTGGTATGGCCACGTTCTTCGAGCTAGTGGTGACACTGTTAGGAAGATTGGCCTTAACATAGATGTGCCCGGAAAACGGCCTAAAGGGCGGCCGAAGCAGCGATGGCTTGATACGTTGCATGTGGACCTAAAGGTTGCTGGTATCCATCCCGATCAAGCATTTGATCGCGTAAAGTGGCGTCACCACACCAGAATAGCGGACCCCGCCTCGAAGCGGGACAAACGCTGAAGAAGAAGAAGAAGAAGAAGTTTGTTTCGATGAAAATATTAGACTCTACCTTCTTCTAAACTGTGTAGGATAAAATTTATTCTTTGAAAAATAAAGTTCAAAGATCTAAAGATGAATTTCATAGCAACTCTTTAGCAGGCGCGAATTCGGGCAGGCACGGAAAACCGCTAATAGTACGTCCTTTCTTGTTGTTGGAATAATGGCCTTTCCGGAGTGTGCATTTTGCCCTTAAATAGTGCAGTTTCGTCTAGAAAATATAGTGCTATACTTTCGTGCCTATCGAATAAAGGACTACTGCCTTTACTATTTTTAAGCGAAAACCTAGGGTGCGAGGGGCACATGTTTAGAAATTCGTGGAAGACCAATAATTGCCATGCACAGTCATATTTGCATACCATCAGTTATCTCACCAGAGTGGATATCAAGCATACTATTAACTTGACTTTTCTAGGATTCCTTGGCTTTGCGAAATTTTCATCAAATGAAGCAGTGACTGAATAACCAACTTGAGCGACACGCTCGAGCCGCACTAACAAAATTTCGTTTCTACTCCCTTTCCTCATAGCTGAATTGTCGACTCACTTGCAGTCTTGTAGAGCTTGTAGAGCTTCCCTTTAGCTAAAAAAAACTAGACGCTGCATAATAATACAGGTTATGTAGGTTAATCACACGGCTGAATATTACATTTGTTCCAGCTTGCTGCTGCACTGTGTATGATCAGTAAACTAATAGCGATCTTCAATTGTAACTTAGATGCATTCATCCGAGATTCACTATGAAGAAAGTCCTTAAGTGCTCTACAGGCTACTTACAGCGTGTCGCAAAATTAATCTCCGTTTCGAGATATGTATTACCCTGAATGATTCCGTCTCAGGAAAGGGCGCACATTCCGTTCGGTAGGCTTTGTACAGCTTTAATCCTGTACGGCTTAAAAAACAATCTCTAATCTTTTTAGCCGACCTTTTCTAGGGCTCCGTAAAATCATGAACAGACGTGACTATCGAGTCATCATGCTTTACGAGTTCAAATGGGAACATTCTGCGGCAGAGGCATCCCGTAACTTGAGCAGCGCTTTGGAGACGAACTGTCTTTGCGAGCGAACAGTGAGGCTCTGCTTCCAGAAATCCGCTTCTGGCGACTTGGATCTCGAAGAAAAGCCGAATCGCGGGCGCAGGCCTTCGCTTGACAATGAAGTTTTGAGAAAAGACGTTGACGCAAATCCGGAGACGAATACACATATGTCACCAGAGGACCTTGGCGTACATCATAGTACGGTCGGTAAGGTGAAGAAGATGTCGAGGTGGGTGCCTCGTGAGCTGACCGATAAGCAGCGTCCGGCACGTTTCGACATTTGCTCCAAGCTGCTAGTTCGCTTTAAAAATGAGCTTTTTGTAAGCCGTACTGTAACTTTAGATGAAAAGTGGTTCGTTACGATAACAGGAAGCGGGAATTTTCCTGTTATCGTAAAGAACCACCTTTCATCCAAAGTAAATAAGGATGCTCCTTCAACATCCTTTTGGCTAAACCCGTCCTTCACCTTAGAAGTTAGCTTACTTTGAGGTGGTGTTGTAAAGGTGTAATCCATCACAGCTTTTGCAACCTGATCAGGCAGTCACAGCAGAGTCTGACTGCTGTGATTTAGAGCAAACGTATGAGAAGTTGCAAAAATTGTGGCCGGCGGTGGTGATTAGAGGAGCGCCGCTCCTGTTGCAGGACAACGCAAAGCGATACACCTCGCAAATCACTCGGCGAAAATTGACCCATTAAGATATCGAAGTTCTCGCTTACCCACCGTA
This sequence comes from Heligmosomoides polygyrus bakeri, assembly GCA_947359475.1. Classification (NCBI taxonomy): domain Eukaryota; kingdom Metazoa; phylum Nematoda; class Chromadorea; order Rhabditida; family Heligmosomidae; genus Heligmosomoides; species Heligmosomoides polygyrus. The sequence continues at coordinate 17,478,432 of OX375870.1, forward strand.
TCCTGCCAAACCTTTCCCACTGACTACCACTTTCTCCGAGCTCTTGATACTCTTTTGCGCCAGAAACAAATAACTAATTTGACCGATGTTGAATGTGCCCTCCTTGATTTCGTTAACTCCTGTGATTTGTTTTTACTGTAAACGATCATGTTTATTACCGATTTGATGGCAAAAATGTATAGATTTCGGTGGTCTTCACAACGATTAACAGAGTTGTGTTTAGTTGGAGTTATAGAAGTTTGCTGTATTGACCGTGAAGCATTCATACTTTAATGGAAAGCTTTGATTTCGTAAAGTTCAACTCTTTTTGATTCCTTCCCTAATTTTGCTTCATAGTCTGAAAAGTTAAGCGATAGAGAAACTTATTTTAAGTGAGAGATTGGGGCTATATGGCAGAAAACGAGTAGATTGCAGCTTCTCTCAAGCGGGTAAAATTTCACATTTATCCAGATCTGTTCATCAGCAGCAAGATTGGTATGAAGGCAGCGAAAGATACGTATTAAACTTTCTTTTTGTAACGCACCTGTTATCGTCTCACTTTTCGGTTACTGCTCTGCGCGTGACTTGCATGCTACCTTTTGCTATTACCCACATCCCTACACAAGCAGGGGAAAAGTCTAAAGTGTACGTCTGAACGGCGAAAGCTACTCGCATAAGAAGACTCTCCGCCTCCCATTTAGTTCAAAATTTTGTTTCTATTTTGCAAAGTTGCTAAACCAAATCAGAAGAGAATTCCCGAAGCTTACCCTGTCGAGTCAGCAGTGCTACGAAGGTTTGAGCGGGTTGCCCACACGACAGGGATGAGCGGATTAACCGTTATCTGTTATCCGGTCTTGGGGGGTTAGGGTTGGCCTATCAGTTTTGTTGTTCGTTTTCCGGTGGTTTTGGTTTATAGGCCGGATAGCGAACAACAAATTGACCAACTCTCAGGATTTTTCTTTACATAGGGGATTCTCTATAACCATAAATGGTCGTAAGCAACCGTAGGAGGCGCGATGACCTCGTAAATTTGCAGGAAACATTACGAATTTATCCTAATCGGAAAAGGGCATATAGTGTTTTGCGTCTCCAATACTTTTTGCTTAAGTTTCTATGAGATCAGCCCCTGATTCGAGGCTTTCCTTTAAAGTTAATTTTTTGTGGAATGTGGTTGTGTGGTTTGGGGTGACATCCGCAATTGACACCTTCCGACTGCCCCTCCCGACTAGAATAGATCCAACATTTCCTCACATTAGTGCCGATGACGCAGTCGGAAGGAGGGTTAATTTCGCTTGGCATCCCGAGTGGGTCTTAAGAACGTTTCGCGCCCAGCCTATCACATTCCAGTCGGTTCGGTATGTACGGTATGTACCATACGTCTCTGACAAAGTCTTGTGAGACACACTACACATGGAATTGCTCGGCGCCGCAAGTCGATGTTCAGACCAAGTTGGCATATAGGCTGCCTCCACGATACTAGCTAACCATTTCAGACATGAAGCAGAGGACATCACAAAAGGCTGATTTTCGCCAACATTTGTGTCCACCTTTCCTTTGTGATTCTCGGCACCTAGTGCCTTGCCAAAGTTCATTGCTAACCTAGATGCTCTGCGTTAGAGCTACGTCCTAGCAAAACAAACAACGACGCCGCGTAGTCATAAACACGATCAAGAAGAAGAATAGGTTTATGGAGGATAAATGGAGAAAGCAGCGCTCAGAAGTAACTTCCCACAGCGCGCTCTGATATACAGAACTCACGTTCGCTTCGATTTGTTCTTTTTAAAAAAGAACTAATCTTAGATCTCCCTATTATACAGGGTGTCTCAAAAAAATGTATTCACTGTTTGAAAGAAGATAGCTTTGCTCATAGTAACGGTACTGAAGAAGTCAAGAGCTTGTATGAAAGCTTAAGAAAATAGAAATTTTATGACTTATAAGCGTCATGAAATGCGCCATGCACTCGTCTGAAATTTCGCATTTTATACTTGATTGATTGTGCTTCGCTTGAATACATGTTATAATTTCTTTACAAAGTGGCCGTATTGATTGATTTGTGCTTCTTTTAAAGTTTAAAACTAAAAAACACACCACGGCTTGCCAAAAATGTGGGGTACCCTAAAGAGATGCTGGTACTATTTGAAAGGTTCTTACATTGCTGCTAGTGAAACTTTTGAAGATGTTTGGGACTCATCGGAAAGCACAGGGTGACGATCTTTTTGTGGCGTGTAAATGGTTAAGATTGTGCTATGCTCCTCCTTAAACCTTGCTTTCCAGGCTCGATTGATTGTGCATGGCAGAATTCTTGTTACAATCTTCTTATTACTTGGCCAGATGTGCTTCTTTTAACGTTATCCGTCGCCCGGTAGCTGAATTTATGCCGACTCACTTCTCCATTTGGCTTGAATGTTGCTTCATCGCTCCACAGAATCCGCCTTATAAAATGGAGCTCCTGCTCACATTTAAATTGAGCCATCAATAAACTCAAAAGTCACGTGTCTTTCACGTAAACGACAAGTTCTAAATGTTAAAGGAAGCACAGCACAGGTTAATTTGGCCAAGAAGTAACAAGATTGGAGCAAGCATTCAGCCCATGCACAATCAATCGAGTCCGAAATACAAGGTTTTATGCGAGATCATGGCGCAGTGTTGCATATTTACCGCAAAAATTTCGATATCCTGCGCTTTCATACGAGTCTCAATCTTCAAAAGCTTCACTACCAGCAATGTTAGAACCTTTCAAACAGAACCTTCCTTTTTTTTGGGATATCCTGCATTTTTCGTAAGCGTTAGTGTGTTTTTAAGTTTTGCATCTTAAAAAAACACAAATCATTCGAAACGGCCACCTTGTAGAGAAGCTGTGACATGTATTTAAGCGAAACACAATCAAACGAGTGTAAAATGCAAACTTTCGGACAAGTCCATGGCGCATTCTATGCCGCTTATATGTCAGAAAATTTCTATTTTCTTAAGCTTTCATATGTGCTTTTAAATTCTTCACTTGCTTTGCTGCATGCAAAGTTATCACCTTTCAAACAGTGTATACATTTTTTTGAGACACCCCGTATGTATGGTGGAATTGACGAACTAGTCGATGGGAGGATAGGATCGTAAAGGTCGGTGTGAATCGTTCCTTTTTTAGTTCAGATATTCAACTTCCAGGAGAAGCTGTAACTCTTTGTAGTTGTAGGCACACATTACAACTTACGATGCCAGTCATCGAAAATTCGTTGTTTTGTTCTATACAAACAATTTCACGTTTTATTGCCGTTGGACCATGGAATGAATGCAGTTGAGCAGAAGTAGTAGATGTCAACATGCTGTAGAACCAGGGCTGCAATACAGACATCGCTCGGCTTATACCTCGGAGCGGCCGCCTTATTGCAGATATAGTATATTGTGCCACACAAGGATCTGAGAAGGATGCTTATTTAGCAGGACTTGTTGCTCCGACTTCACGTCGTCTCCAGAGGCCAATTGGTTCCACTTCGAGAGCCCCGCATTGTTTTTGTTGTTGGTTTGTTGCCCGTTTTTTCCGTCATCCGGCCATTTCTGAGCAAAATTATCCGTTACCCGTTATCTGGTTTTCAGAATTTCATTATCCGCTCATCCGTGCGGCGTGCCCGCGATGTCCGCTCAGCAATGCGATTCGGACCGCAGTGTATAGTAGCGTCGCTTTATAACGTAGTAATGTTGGCGTAGCTTCATGAGATCGAAGGTTCGGCTCCCGTGTGCTTCGGCACTTTTGCACTTCTTGATGTGATGAGATTTGAGGGGTCCTGACGTCCACACCAGGGGTGCGCGTTTAACGATTAACGACTAACCGGATTTACCGGCATTTTTCGTTAAAGGTTTTTAACGAAATTTAACCACGAAAATTTCCTTTAAATGACATTAACGCCGTTTTACACGCCACTTTTTAAAATTTTTACTTCTTCTTCATGTAAATGCACTTTGGACGAATTTTTTGGATGAGCTTTCGCAGTATCGTTGCGATACCGAGGAAGTCTTTTACTTACTTGGAGATAGGCAGTTGAGATATCGTCCTCATATTTCGAGAATTGCTGGCATTTTTATCGCTCCTTTACCAATTTATTTGCGTGCGCCCACACTTTTTCCTGTCGGAGTTTCGCGTTCTTGACGTCTTAGTCCATTTCTCGCGTTAAAGTGCTACATACTAGCTCTTAATACTTACCAACCAGTCAGTTTTTTCACAGTTTTTGTGATATTTGTTCCATAGGTGGGGTTTGAGAGGCATAGAAAATGTGATGAAGGCGCAACAAAACACAGATAAACTGTTAGGGAGCGGCTGCTGATACTGTCACTGCTTCGCTCTTATGTAATTTCATACTGTGCATGTCAACGACTCTGCTTATATTTTTTCGTCCTCTTCAGGAGCTCTCTTGGCAGTTACTTTTGGGAGAAGCACAGTCAGTATATACGTGCGCGTGTTCCTTATGAATTTCCTTGGAATACAGAAGAGTAAAGAGTAAGAATATAGTAGTAATTTCCTTGGAATACAGAAGTTAACTATTTAAATCTACGATACTTGGATGTCAGAGACAAAAATACTCAATGCGAAAAAATTCGATTCGATTAAAAATTTGTCAACGGTCCGTGGCTTCTTGATTCTCTGCTTCTGAGAAAAGGAAGCATTCTGAGTTCACAGACGATCTGTGAACGTCGTAAATATCTTCCGAAGACGAACTGTACCAAGGAATTGATGGTCACTGCCTTACTTGAATTCTTCATTAAGAGAATGGATTGTGATATCTAAAACAATTATGGTACTATAAAATAATCTTGGGCTGTTAAAGTCGACTTAGCGAACGCAAGTTCTGTAAAAAAAAATTACCAGAACAAATTAAAAACGATCAGCCTTGTCACACCGTGCATAGCACCTTCCCAGAAACTGGACGACATTCCACAAGCTAAACGAATTGCGTAAGTAAGAACTTTGTTACTCTAGAAGTCTTGTTGGTACTGTTTGGTTTTAGAATCTTTTTCTCGTTTAGCAATTTTATTGATGATAGATGGACCGTTGTTATTTGTTGTGAAGAGCTAAACTGACTGCAGCTAAGAAAAATTTTATTTATCGAATTTAACGAATCTACCGATTTTAACGCAAAATTTTTTCGTTAAAAATTTGCCGTTAAAAGTTTACAGAAAAAAATTTAACGCACACCCCTGGTCCACACAATCTTCAGGCGTTTTCTGCAGTTTTTTCCGCGGCTGCGTGCTGTAGAAAGCAACCTTGTTGCAACTTATTTGTTACTGGCCGATCTTTAACCAAAATGCAATGATAAACAGTATTATTCTGTATTACATGGTTAAAATCTATGTGACGGCGTAAAATAAGATCCATATAAAATTGGCAAAGGTTCTAGGTTCAAGTGTGATAATTAGGAAGGACGTGCAATAACAAAAACATCCAGAAACAAATGAAGAACAGAAGGAAGAACAAACCAAGAGGAGCTCGGCCACAAGGTTCCCTTATGTCCTAGAACTATTTATGAATTGACATGCATTCTCAATAAAAGGCTTTAGTTTGTATGGATTAACTGTTTTTGTCGAGTTTCACATAATCCGAGCTTGCGCTATTAACAAAAAATTTTACCAAATTTGAAGATTTTGTAGCATTTAATAAAAGTTTATCTCCTCCACATCAGGTTCTAGATGGTGTCGCCATGAAGAAGTCACGTTTTTCATGTCCACAGACATATTCAACATAGCGATGTATGAACGTACAACATCACTGGCACAGAGGCACACCAGCGACAAGAGCATCATTGAACAGACTCCGTCTCCCTCCAACTACCCGTATCCTCGACACCTATCTGCAGGATGTTGTCCCTTTTTTGCAGAGGGAAGGAATGTCGTGCACAACGACCTGGGAGTGAGCTGCTCCCGCAAGCGACCAAACATAAGCCCACGTCGGCTGGCCGAATTTGGCCGGCGGCACAAGAAGCTATAGTCTTAAGGCCCCCACAGAGCTCTGCGGCAACGCCGCTCGCCGCAATGGTTAAGGATAGGGCAGGGACGCCGCCGGCGGCGTCCCTGCCCTATCCTTAACCATAGCGGCGAGCGGCGTTGCCGCAGAACTCTGTGGGGGCCTTTACACCCACCTCTTCCCTTGGGCATAAGAGCCTGAATCAGCACGTGATTCAAGCTTTGTGACTACGTATCAGTGGTGCTAAACGTTCGTATATCGTGATGTTGAATATCTTTCTCATTCCCTTCTGGCTAAAAATTGATCAGTAACAAACAAGTCGAAACAAGGTTACTTTCCGCAGCATACGCCTGAAAAAAACTGTAGAAAATGCTTTAATTGTGTGAGAACCGCTAAGATCTTATGCGACGAGTTCAAATGCAAAAATGCTGTAGCATACGAGAGACGAACCCCCGAGCTCCCTCCCATGAAGCAAGGGCGCTACGCAACCCTATCTAATGATCGTGAACGCCGCCGCCGCGATTCCGTGATAAACTTCTTGAGGACCCACTACTCGTTTGGTTTAACGGCAAAAAGGAAACACTTCTTTGCACTAATTCGAAGATGGAGATTTTTGCTGTATGACTAGCATTCTCCGTTCAAACATAGACTGCAGACCTTTCATTGTAAATAGCGAGGTGTGGGTTGGTGAGGGCTGAGGGTTACTACCAAGATATCCGGAGTCTCCGCGGTGCGACCTGCAGTTTGGGTGGTCCACTGTACCACTTCACCGTAAAGAAGTCGCACTATCCCTGTTCGCTGAATAACCCAGACCCCAGTTTAGTTCTTTCCTCAAACCGATATGCTCAGCATTTTTTTCTCTCTCTTTCTCCTTCTTGCGTTTAGTTATTGGCACTTTTTGTTGTGATGCATCGACATCAGATAGTTTTTATTAATTGTATCGAGTAAATAAGTGCAATTCTAAAGAGAAGGCTTCACAGTGCATCTCTTCTACATCTGGTAGCTTAACCCACGCAAAGGCAGGCTTACAGCTCCTTCGGCTGTAATATAACATAATATACCATTTTCAGCTCAAATTCAACGTTTTCGAAATCAAATTCAATGTTCTCGAAATCAAATTCAATGTTTTCGAAATCAAATTCAATGTTTTCGAAAACGAATTCAACGTTTTCGAAATCAAATTCAATGTTTTCGAAATCAAATTCAACGTCTTCTTTGCAAGCTGTACGTTTCAATGTTTACTTCTTCTCAAAAAATTCAAACATTCAGAAAAGGCTATCCAACGAAAATTAGAAACAACTAGCAACTAAAGCAAGTCAGGCACTTCAGTAGTGATGCGACACAAGTACATAGTAGTGAGCAAACTAAGCGATACAACTATACAGTATGAACAGGAACTATACAGTAACAATACAGCAATACAACAATAACTATTCAAAATAGCACAATGGGCAAGTCAAAGTAAGTCATGTACTGTTGAATCTTTGCCCTGCTACAGCTGCTGTCATGTTTACCATCATGTGGAGGACGTAGTTTGCACAATCTTGCTGCGATACAGAATGAACACTCTCTTCAATAACTTCGGCCAGCGTCCTCTCCGCGACAGGATTACTTAGGAGGCGCCTCGCCGTGGCCTTCACTTTTGAAAAAACGTTTACTACTACATCACTACTGATGTGCCTGACTTGCTTTAGTTGCTAGTTGTTTCTAATTTTCGTTGGATAGCCTTTTCTGAATGTTTGAATTTTTTGAGAAGAAGTAAACATTGAAACGTACAGCTTGCAAAGAAGACGTTGAATTTGATTTCGAAAACGTTGAACTCGTTTTCGAAAACATTGAATTTGATTTCGAAAACATTGAATTTGATTTCGAGAACATTGAATTTGATTTCGAAAACGTTGAATTTGAGCTGAAAATGGTATATATACGTATCCAGCGATAGCGCAGTCGAAGGAGGCGCTGGCTGTCTTCTGCACTCCGGAGTCAGGCTCTTTGTTCGGATTTCCCGACCGGGCTGACCAAGTCTTACATCTTTCTGGGGTCGGTGAATTGGCACCATGCCTGTCTGGAAAGAATAAAACACTGACTTGCCCATCGACCAGCCAACAAAAGTCATTGTATAGGCCAGATACGAAATCAAGATGCCTCTGCAATATCTGTGAGAGCATTCCTGATTTCTCCATTCCTTATACTTATCCTTATCCGCCCCTGAGGTTTACACTTTGAAAGCTTTTTGACAAATCGCCAAGATTTTATGGAGTAAATGGAGTAAAATGAGCACCCCCTTCTACAGATTTTCACGAATAAATAAAACAATACCAGTGGTGCTTTCAAAAAAGATTCTATTTTACTCATTCATGAAAGACAAAGATGAAGGAAAATGCCCGGCGTTTATCAATTACTTTGCGGGACATGCAACGTATTCTAGTTCTATGGGACCTCTGGTAGGCAATTTGAAACTCTTTTGAAGGAATCAGTCAGGTTTAGCAGTTTCACTCCACAATAAGACAAGCCTTTAATACATATAAAAAAGGCAAATGTCGGCGCTGGTTAACCCTTCATGGGGTGCGCCACGCATTCTGCTTCTACGACATATCGTGGAGGCAATTTAAATGCATATTAGGCCTATACAATAAACTACGATGGGCAAGTCAGTGGTTTATGCTTTCCAAACAAGACTGGTACTCATTCGTGAACCTCGAGAAAACTTAACCTTGACTTTTGTGTGTAATCTGTTTGTAATTTAGCTTTATTAGCCTCAACAAGAAATCCGAACCAAGAAGGCGTCCTCCGACAGCGTCATTTTTCGTGATAACCGAAAAGCAAGATCTTCGGCTCATGTGGCCTATGGTCCTGAATTTCTTAAATGCTTCGTCAGAACAGGCGAAAATCCGCTGCTTTGGTAAGGGATAGACTAAGAACCTAGCAGTAAGGTGCATAAGCACTAAACAAAGGATGCAAAACTACAAAATGAAGGAAAGCCTTTCACAGAACAGATGACGTCGACGAGCAGACTAAACCAAGAACAGGGGCCGGTATCATCTTACCACTGATTCACCATATCGGCCTGCATAGTAAGTGATACAGGAAGACACAGACGTGCAGAGATACATATACGATAACCGATATGCCGTTGCCGGCCGGTAAGCGGTTGATGAGTCTGGCCCCAGATGATGATCCATCCCTCAATTTACTACAAGGCTTAAAGCATAGGAATGTATTTCGCTGAACTACCATTCTGTATAAGAAAACGGAAAAGTAGCCAACTGCAGTCTCTGATTTCTTTCTTAATGGAGGCTAAACAAAATTTCTCCAAAAACCTTTCCAAATTATTACGTTGGAAACTAAGTCCCGCTATTTTTTCACACTTTAACCTAAATTTTGAAAAAAGTCTTTTGCACAGTGTTATACCTTGCTCAAAAAAACTGATTCGCTTTTTCAGAAAACATGTTTTTACTTTTTCAACTTTAATTTTGTCAATATTTAGGTTAAAGAGCATAAAATTGACCTTTGGCGACAGCTCCTTTTCTCCGCTTACGCTTAGGATTTTCTGATCATGTTCACATTCGAAGGAGGATAACTTGTTCTACAAGGATGCATGTTGGGTTGTTTCCTTAATTTTGACTTTTATTAATTTTCAAGGCATTAAATTGGTGCGGCCAGTAGACATACATTATTCTTTCCAACAGCTCCTACTCTTTCGTTAACTGCTTAACCTAAACCTGAGGATTTAAAGAAGAGCGATACTTAGGATCACCTAAAAACAAGACATATACTTTGACAAGGCAAAGCATTTTCTTCCAAATGACATACGACCGGTGCGAAAAAATAGCACAGGTCATTTTTTATTCTTGTTTTTTAGCATTCCCTTAAAATTGGCAAAAAATCAGCATGACCAAATGAATGCAATACATGCTTTGATTGAGAAAGACATTTCCTTTTAAAAGACGTATAATACTGTAAAAAATTAACCTATTGGTAGAACCTGTTGGTAAAAAATATGTCTTATGGAGACTGCACTTTAACGCGCTGTAAATGAACCAACATAAAATCAATTATAGTAGTACAAATCATTCCCTTTCGAATGGTTTCTAACATTGGGATGGTTTGTAACAAAAGATTTCGAACATAAGCAGAGAGAAGAAAAGCTGTCAGCAAAGGTCATTTTTCATTTTTGGACCTTCCACTTCATTGATCCAAAATAACGCATTCAGCAAAATTTATTTTTAAAATATTTTAAAAACGGCTAAGACTTAGTTTCTAACCTGAATATATTTATGCGCTCAAAGCGTTGATCATGTGCAACAAAATGAAAGCTTTAGCGAAAAATTCTCGAAAGAGCTAGCCTTGTCGGACCATCGCAAAGTCTAAGGATCACTATTATAGGAACAGCTCCGGTATTTTGTAATCTGTTGCAGATATTTTATTATATTTTATTTAATTAGTAATTTATTTATTTGCACAAAATAGTGCGCTTCTAATACGGACACAGAAAATTAGACAAATATCGCGAAAGAACACAAAAAACCCAAAAGAATTTCACAAATATGAACAATGAGCCATCATAACTGATTTTCCATGAGATGTGAAAAACCCTTGAAGAAAAAAGAAGCAAAACAAAACAGGAGAAGAATTACAAAACACCAATAGAGTTAGATGGATTGATGGAGATGGGAAGTAGGTGAAGGAGAGCAGTGGCTCGCCAACATTGCAAGTCGTATGAGGGAGAACAGCTCCGTATACCAACTTAGTAGGTCCGTCAACTTCACCAACTTCCATCCAACAGCTGCTTGGGGGAATCAAAAGAAGGTGCGTGAAGTGCCGTTGATTTGACGATGTGAACAGTGAACATAACAATTTCTAGGAAAAAGTCAAATAAAAGATTGAAAGAAACAAAGCATAAGTATGGAGGAAAAGCAAATTCTGTTGAAAATGCAGAAACGAATGTGCAGCATAAACGAACTAATTGAACAGGATTACACTAGAGACTTGAAACCAGAAGAAAAGCGAAGCAGACAAATGCTGTGTCTATGTGGCGTCACAAATATGCAGCTTTGAAAGTAGGTCTATCTTCTTCAACGTTTCACGAAAAACGAAAATATTTGGTGCTTCTAATAGGCTAGGAGACAGAATTTGTAGCCATCTAGCTTCATGATGGAAGATAGAATTAGACATCTTTTCACGATGCTTTCTCGTTAACGTGGGATAGTGAAAAGGATACCTATTGCGGCGACCTTGCACTACAAAAAGGTCCAATACTTACTTGCTCTTAGTCTAGACTCACCTTTAAGGATTTTAAAACAGAAAACTAAATCATTGAAAACCCGCCTATAACGAAGACTTCTAAGATTAAACATTTTGAGTCTCTCTTGATATGGAGGGACCGCTCTAGCATTACTAGTAGCAGGGGCGCACCAATAAAATAAGATTTTTCTGAAGACCTTTTGGACCTTTTCAATTTGTTCTTGACCCTTTTTAGTAAACGGACTTCAAATATGAGAGCACTACTCCAATATTGGGAGAACATAGGACTTATAAAAAAACATATCAGCATCGAGCTGTATTCTTTATTAGGTAATCCGATGAGCATGATAGAAGATTAGAGAATAAGGATGTCGGTGAGAGTCTGAAGACAAGCCTAAGCAATCTATTGAAAAGGTTTACTGGTCGAGTAAATTGGCAGTTATCGTTAACAAGTTGGACGTCTGCGGCACGCCTTCTGAATCTCTGCGCACGTTGGACAACGTCTTCAGCACGTCTTTTGAATCCCAACACACGTTGAATGACGTCTACTGCAGGTCTTCTGCAATCCTACGCACTTTGGACGACGTCTGCGGCATGCCTTCTGATTTCCGGCGCTTGCCACTTGATCCCCATCCATACCCTGACGCGTTGCCCGCTCAAAATATCATTAACTTTGACGATCCGCCGCCAAGGGTGTAGATCGCCAGCAACCACCCGTAGTTAAGCTCAAAGAAAGCCCGGCTGGTATACGCCGCACTGTCGTAGGCGTCTCTTGGCTTCAGTCCCCCTTCCCAATGACGGACACGTGACTTTAGCCGATTAATATATGGTAGGATAGCATCCAACAGCACATTGTCGAATTCATTCGTACAAAAACAATAGAATTTGGACTATTAAGTTTGATCAGATTTTACGAATTCCGCGCAAAAGTTGACAAGCAGCGCAACCTATGCGTGCCTGGTTATGCCTTAACCGTCACTGCTATGATTTCCTGCTGTAATTGAACGGTATCCGATTAGACAACAGCTCGACAGATATCCCACTTGCCCTATAGATGTTCTTCCGTTGCTTCAGGATCTACTGAGGCAGGATAAGCGGTTTGAAGTCGACTATGACTATGGCCTTTGTCATACCATCGCTCACCCCGAGCGACACCTAATGATATGCACCCATATCGATTCCATCGCGCCGCCCGATCGATATGGGAGCATATCATAAGGCTTCGCTCGGGGTGAGTGATGGTATGACATAGGCCTATACGGGAGCATCAAGAAGCTAAACTCGTTGTTGAATGACAACGAATGCCTGCTGGGTTTTCTCCTCAAGATTTTAAGACTTCATTACTTTGCAATATCGTGACTTACTAGAAAGTTCTATGTATTAGTGGAATATTTTAATGGTCTGTGTTTTCGGAATGCTGTTGTATTTGTTGTCTTATGACACTGCTTCATCCTTTTCTTTTTATTCGTTGGCTTACGCGTGTTTCAGTAACCATTCTCTTTAAATAGAAATCCAATACTAACATTTGTGTTGAATTCTTCGTCAATCACTGAAGAGTACCTAGCCGGTGGCTATGCTATGAAATGACATCCGAGAAGGGTGTAATAGCGCATGTACAGTGGCACGCCTATTATCTATCGGAAAGCTACCTCAGAACCTACCACGAATGTTAAAATAGTGCCGATAAGGAAGCGTAACTATGCAAAAAGCGAAGACACCCCAGATGAGTTAGGAATAACTTCATCCGCCAGGAAGGAAGTCTTTGACCAGTGCTTCATGTGAACCCTCAGCCAGGGCTCAACTCCCTGGCTGAGGGTTCACATGAAGCGCTGGTGTTGACAGGTTATTGAGTGTTGACAGTGATGTAACGGGGACAACAGAGGGATATGCTCTTGTTATTTGTGGATATGAAGCCATTCCTGTCAACGATTACCATATTGAAATAACTTCCTCGTTTTCTAGGTCAAGTTGCACAGTTAGGGGTGCATTATACACCTACCAGGATCCTTTGAGGATATCATATTATTGATTATCCCGCATTGAAAAAAGTACCGACTTGCACACTGCCCATAAGCAGGAATTTTCTTTTCATACAGAGAACGAAAACCTCTACATGTTTTGAGCTGGAATGCATAGCACACTCCGAAGCGGATAGTTAGCGTCCACCCCTATCCGAAAGGTTTCACGATAAAATGCGGCTGCATATGAATGTTTCATACATAAAATAGAAGTTCCTATTCCGATCTTACGAATGAAGCAATCGATATAGGTTCAGCATTGTTGATTAATTTCTTTATCAATGGTTAAGCTAGCAATCATCACCATATGTACAAATAAGCAGTTTTGAGAAGTATACTATCACAATTTCACATACACCTAAGGTTCTCATCACCAAAGCATAATATCGAGTCGCCTCGTAGGAATTCAGTGCTGGTTGATTTTGAGATTTCCATAGATTTTGTGACAAGCGACGAATACTTGCTGATTCTTAATCATCATGTTGAATGGAAGGCTCCAATAGACATCGGCTGGCAACGGCTCGTCCTGAAAACAACCGAGCTATTAGTGATCTCGGTCGATTGTGACGCGCCATGCATTCAAATCCCTCACAGAGGTCATGGCTGATGTAAAAGGTACGCTGGCATTGTCTCAAGAAAAAAATGCTTAGTAAAAGTACACTAAGTAGAACACAGTAGGCAACAGGTTCAGTCCGGTTCTGATTCTCGTTAATTCGTTGTCACCCAATACGCATTGCAGAGAAGCAAGTTTGAAAAATTAACATCATCAAAAAGTCGCCCAAACCAGCATTGTATCGAGCATAGGTGCCGCCAGGGATTTGCAACGACCGACTAGTAAGGTACCAGTTAGCAAGTCTTCGAGATAGACTGCTTTCAGGCCTATTCCCTTTTCCTGCGCATGCAGACTGAATTCTTGCATCATTATTATCCCATTTCAAACACAACGATATTTTCATCAGTCATGGCATACGAAGTGAACACGGTCGACCTTTTTACCTGCTTACCAAAGCCGGTGTTAATTCTACCCAGTGGAAAGGAGGACTTGATTTGTATGACTTCAAGGAGCGAATATTCCTAGTGAGAAATATTTTCATCAGAGAACAGGCCAACATCAATGCGCACGTTTTCTCACTATTTTCACCCTAAGTAGACACTCTTCATTCCAATGGACATTTTCGAAATTATAAATGAGACTTTTTAAATAAAGAAATAATTTAGAACGGAAATAAGATACAACTACAGCTTAAAGAAAACCGATGAGGTCAAAATTATCTTTTTTTAAGAAGGCTTATTTCAAAAACCCACCTTCGCAGAGCCTTTTAATAAAAAATTACTACGTTGCTTAAACGAACACAAATTCTTTTATCTGGTTGAGTGGCATTTAATCCCTCTACACGAAAAAAAATTGTATCAAAATACTCCACCATAGAGTGGTATCAGACTTATGTCTGAACCGCGAAAATCAACACCACCACGAGAATCTCCACCGTAAGGAACTATAAAAGTAGGCTTCGTTTTTGCAAACTCTTTGAACTCAACGCGCTAGGGATACTCAGCTCAGGGGCTCTCTGGAGCAAGCAGCTCTTGCCTCAGTAGCGAGTGGCGGTGTTTCATAGGCGCAGCACCAAGAGTTCAACCTCCATGCATTGCCGAATTTTTGCTTTCTTTAATGTTCGCTGGAATTAAACGCGAACCAAATGCGACCGTGTACTGCCCAGAGACGCAGGTGGGATGCAGGGGATGGACTCCTTGCTCCTGCTGTGTCGGGTCGATGCGTTCCTTGTGCGTGGGAGCGGCATGTTCGTGCACAGTGTGCGTGGATGTGTCCGTGACTGTGCGGATTGTAACTGTGTCGGCTCGGCCAAAAGCTTGCACTCGGTAGACTGGGAGTACATGTAAGGCGATTCGAGGCCGCCTTAAGTCTCGCCCCGTCCCTTCGGGCAGTCTGGCTGGCTGCCCGGAGTACCCCGCCCGCACGACAGAGCCTGACTAGCTACCCGTGTTGTATTCCAGTCAAACACAGCAGCACTAAAGGGCCTCATTTCCCTGACCCCGAAAGAGCCCCCATTTCTGCAGCGATGGGAAGGACGAGTACGGAGAGGCTGCTAAAATCTCAGGGCCTAACCAGGCTGCGCAAACTGAGAAGGACTAGGATGACGATCTGTACTTACAACGCCCGCACGCTTGCGTCGGAAGCATCCGTCGAGGACCTGATGATGCAAGCCAGGAAGATCAAGTACGACGTCATCGGACTGACCGAGACGAGAAGACGCCACCCCCTACACGCCGCCTACGACTCCGGAGAAGAACTGTTCCTCGGAACATGCGACAGCAGGGGAGTAGGCGGCGTTGGTGTCCTCGTCAACACGCACTTGGCCATGAACATCGATTCGTACGAGTCTCTGACAAGCCGAATCGGACGTCTGCGACTGAAGCGATGTGGCTCCGTGCCAGCCTTGACTGTGTTCGTCGCGTATGCCCCAACATCCGACTACGACGACGAAGACGTCGAGGCCTTCTACGTGGAGCTGGAGAAGTTCTATAAGGAAGATCGCACCTTCTACAAGGTGATCGTCGGCGACTTCAACGCCAAGATCGGGCCACGAAGGTCGCCGGAAGAACTTCACATCGGAACCCACGGTTTGGAGTGGAACGAGCAAGGTGAAAGGCTGTCTGAGTTTATCATGTCGACCAAGACCATCCATGGAAACTCGCAGTTCCAGAAGCCTCCCTCCCTACGATGGACCTGGGAATCCCCCGGTGGCCAGTTCCACAACGAGATCGACCACATCATCTTCAATCGCAAGTATTGCCTGACCGATGTCTCCGTTGTCCCCAAGTTCTTCACGGGATCGGACCACCGCCTCCTTCGCGCGAGGTTCCGCTTTTCGCGTCAAGGAGAGAAGGCCGCGAAGTTCAAGAAGAGGAGTCCCAGAACGACCATCAACTGGGATCTCTACACCTCTCTTGTCGGCTTTTGGGAAGATGCCGTCATGGACAACGTCGACGAGGAATACGATCGCTTCGTGCACCATCTCCGCGATAGTGCTAATGGAGCCGAGAGCTTGAAGACCACCAAGAGACGCCTGTCTCCGGAAACTCTCGAGCTGATACGCCAGCGTGGAGCAGCACGAGCGTCAGGCAACTACCAACTGACGTCCGAGCTTGCAAAGCTATGCAGAGCGGCGATAAAGGAAGATCTCAAGGAGAGAAGGGCGGAAGTGTTGGCTGAAGCAGCAGAGGCAGGGCTGAGCATCCGCAATGCCCGCCGGAACTTCGCCAACTTCAAGACCAAGATGACCGCTCTCCGACGTCCTGACGGAACCATCACCTCTTCCAGAAGGACCATGGAGAAAGTCATCCACGACTTCTACTCCGATCTCTTCGATAGCCACGTCCACCTGCCCCCATGCCATCTTCCGCAGGATGGATACGTCGTTCCCTCTGTTCTCCCTTCCGAGATCCGACACGCCATCTCGTCGGTGAAGAAACGTACAGCACCCGGTTCTGACAGGATCAGAGCTGAACACCTGAAGAACCTCCCGCCAGCGCTCATCAACACCTTGGCGCGGCTCTTCACACGCTACCTGTCCGAATGCAAGGTTCCATCTCAGTGGAAGACCAGCAAGACCGTTTTGCTGTACAAGAAGGGAGACGTGCACGACGTTGGCAACTATCGCCCGATCTGCCTGTTGTCCGTAGTCTACAAGCTGTTCACTCGAGTCATCCTGAATAGGATTAGTAGAACGCTGGACGAAGGACAGCCATGCGAACAAGCAGGATTTCGGAGAGGATTCAGCACGATCGACCACATACACACAATTACGAAGCTCATCGAAGTGTCGCGAGAGTACAAGCTGCCGCTGTGCCTTACGTTCATTGACCTGAAGAAGGCATTCGACTCCGTCGAGACTGAAGCGGTCATGGAAGCCCTGATCACCCAGGGCGTTCCTACTCAGTACATCAGAGTCCTTCGAGAGCTGTACAGTGGATTCACGACCAAGATCTCACCATTCTACAACGACGTCGTCATTGACGTGAAGAGAGGGGTTCGACAAGGGGATACCATATCCCCGAAGCTCTTCAGCGCCACCCTCGAAAACGTCATGCGCGAACTAGAATGGGAAGACATGGGAGTGAAGGTCGAGGGCCGGCAACTGCACCATCTTCGCTTCGCTGACGACATCGTGCTCATAACCCCGAGCATCAGTCAGGCGGAACGAATGCTGGCCGACTTCGATCGTGTATGTGGAAGTGTTGGACTGCAACTGAATCTTACGAAGACGATGTTCATGAAGAACGGATGGGTTTCTGATGCCCCATTCTCGCTCAACGGAACGAACATCTCCGAATGCTCCAGCTATGTGTATCTGGGTCGCGAAGTCAACATGACCAACGACCTAGCACCAGAGCTGAGCAGGAGGAAACGAGCGGCTTGGGGAGCTTTCAAGAGCGTCGAAGAAGTCGTGAAGAAAACGAAGAACGTCCGACTCCGTGCCCACCTATTCGACTCCACTGTTCTTCCTGCCCTAACATACGCCTCAGAGACCTGGGCTATACGAAAGCAGGATGAACACGCGATCAGCGTCGCGCAGCGTGGAATCGAGAGGACGATGCTCGGAGTGACACGACTCACGCAAGTGAGAGAAGGCCTCCGGAGTTCCGAGCTTCGCCGACGTTCGAAGATCAGAGACGCTGTCGCATGGGCCAAGTCGTCGAAAATTAGGTGGGCCGGCCACGTAATGCGATTCGCAGACACCCGCTGGACGAGAGCCGTCACAGATTGGATTCCGCGGGATGTCAAAAGAACACCAGGACGCCCACCAACGCGTTGGTCGGACTTCTTCGTGAAAGCCCTGAACGACCGGTATGACGCTCTTCGTGTCCCTCGAGCGAGGAGGATCCATTGGACTACTCTGGCACGCGACAGGGACGAATGGAGACGCTGCTGGCGCCCGCTCGAGCAAGTCGATGATCAACGGGACGACAGGTGATACAGGTGATACTTCTTTGGTAATTATAACCTCACAACTTTTTGCAGGCATATATTCCTCTAATGGCTCCCAAATGCGTGTTCAGTAAGAGCTCTTAATCAGTTGCACTCCCTGAATACGACTAGTTGTATTTCGCTGCAGAATCTGACTCCATTCTCCACTTCACAACTTCGGGTAAACTGTATTAACGATCTCAATCAAATGGACATTGTAGTGTTCTGAGCGGATGGATGCACGGCACAATCTCTCCAGAGGTTTTTGTGTCTCAGCACTTCACCTAAGACACTGCTTTGCTTTAGCCAAGGGAATAGAAACTCTATAGAGCATTCAAAAGCGTACACATTTCTTCTTAGGACGCGCTAAGATTTTTATTCTCAAAAAATTCTCCTAAAACAAAAGATTATCTTGCCTTTGTTATAAAGTGTCTACTATAACTTTAGCTATGTTTAGACTTGCTTGAAAAGTATTCGGTTTAAGAAAGAAAAGTCCGTTTTCACTTAAAACTTGTCCAGTTTTAAGTGAAAACGTAATATATGAACCATCCTAGCTTGGCGTGAAAACCTTCGTATCAAGCGCAACCCATTACTTGCTCATTTTCTTGCAGAACAGCTTTGCTGAATGGCTTTGAGATCCAGTACACCACCAAACCGGTTCGGGGATGACTGTACATACAGCAGTAATCTCAGCAGAAGTAATCGTCGTAATAGTGACATTGGATCATGAGTAATGAGCACATTAAGACAGTTCAAAGGCTGAAACCCAGTCCAGCAAAGATTTTATAGTAGCGACTTTTGAACGAACGAAGGAGCAATCACTAAAGTTATAATCTCTAAAATTGCAAAGAGGTAGCTCTATGACTTGAATACATATGTGAAAGAATAAGAGTTCAACGTTAGTCACCGAAACCAAAAACTGCAATCAGATTTGTCCAACCATGAGAATTTACGATTCTTCTTATACAAAAAGTCTAATATTATAAGCACAAAGAGAAAGTTTTTTTGTTGCCACGATATCCTACAGAAGTGGAATGCTTGGCGCACTCGAAATTGTATTGATTAGCGCCGGCATTTATCCTTTATCCTTCAAAGTCTATCGCGACAGAATTTTTTGCTATTATCAAGAATGTGAAAATAAAATGTAGTTGTTGCGGTCCCAACGATCCCACTTGGGCTAAAAAGTTCAATACCGGCGGAATAGAAGAGTGAGAGAGAAGCTATGAAAAACTGCGATATTCAATTGATGAGCATCAAAAAGGTCGGTAAATACAAAAAGAAAGAAAGCGGACTCTTGAACAGTAAACGTCGAGTTTAATTTAAATAGCTTTAAAGAGCAAGTTCTGGTTCATATAGGGAAACGGGACCGTGTGAGTATAAGAAACCGCCTACCGCATCTGTGCCAAAATTGACCACTTCTTGTATTTTCCCCCTTTGCACAGTCTGTGCTCTTGTCCGGACTAATACCCATGCGGAATTGTGCTGCATCGGAGCTTCTTATTTTACTGCAACCGGAAGTCGTGACAATCTGTTAGCATCACTTGGTGATGCAGCTTTTAGAAGCAGCATCTCCTATGGCAACAGCTTTTCATCTGCATAGCGAATCCGATTTTGTTCAATAATGACCTTCTACCGACCAACACCAGTAAATTTGGACCTCTTGTCCTGATCGCGTTATTAGCTGCGTAGATCTCTCCCAATTCTATGTCTACAGAGGTTGGCCCACAAATTCTGCAACAAAACCTGGCGATCTTGTTAAGAAGCACTTGACAATTCTCTCAAACTTACTTGGTTCCTTGCTTCTTACAATTATCACGGTTTAAACTCCTAGAAATAAAGACCAGTGGGACTTGTGGGCCAGTGGAACAATCAACTGTCCTTTTGTGGTCCACGTTGGGGCACTCCCACTCAAAAATTTCTAAATTTCAGAAGATCTCTCGGTGAAATTCAGTGTCATGGAAGCGTGTAGGGCATTTCAAGGCCTCCTTCGCAGTGCACATTAGGTGAATGAATCTGATCTACAGTTGAAGAACACCATTAGTTGGCCGATCATATGGAACGCAGCTGCGAGCTGGAGCAATATCCAATATTCTACCATGTGCGCGACCACTAATATGCAATCCGTAGTTTTTAAGGAACTGAAACGGTAGCTCCACAAGAGCAGGATTGAGGTAAGGACCCAGATCCCAGATGTGCGCGGAAGAGAGTGGAAAGAAAAAATGTATTAGCGCAGCTGAAGCGGGTCGCCCGAGCTGAATATTCAGTCGCTGCTCCTTTTGGTGAAAATTTCTCATAGCTGAGGCATTCTGGAGAGGTCAAAATACCAAATTGTCCAGGCAACAACTGTAGGACTTTATTTGCATGAAGATTAGCCAAGTAATTATTATAGTAGCTGTAGTTAGTTTTTTATAATATTTCTTACTATTTGGGCGTCTATAGCGCAGTCGGAGGAGGTGGCGGCTGTCGTGTGCACCCGATACCAGTTTCCTGGTTCGGATTTCCTGCCCAGGCCAATCAAGCCTTCCATCTCTATGGGATAAGCGCTGGCTTGTTCAACGGCTGGCCATCGCAAGTCATTGTATTGCCAGATATGCATTCAAATCGCCTCCACGACATCCCGTAAAAGTAATAAAATGCGTGGCGCATCCCAAAAGGGATAGAGTAACGTCGACACCTATCCTTCTATCCTTTCTATTTATTATGTGTTTATTAATACTTTATTTCATCATTATTATATGACATGATATAGCGTTCCATAATGTCCCAATCATATATTTATTAAGAAAAATGAGAATGGTTGGATTACTCCCTAGATTAGTCGAGTGGACTCAGGACTTTCTTTCTCACAGGACGTACCAGGTAAGGGTTGACGGTCAGCTCTCGTCTGTGCTTAAAGTTTATAGTGGCGTTCCTCAAGGAGGGGCACTGTCTCCGCTTCTTCTTCTGATATATAGTTACGAGTTACCTGATTCGATAGAACGGTTAGAAATAAGATGCAATATGTATGCTGATGAGGTTAAGATATACAGTACAGTTGAAAATGATGACGGTATCAAAAAACCCAAACAGCTGTCGATTTTATAATGAATGAATGGGCCGACCAGTAGGGACTACCGCTTAATGCCGAAAAATCTTGCTACCTTCGCATTGGAACAAAATCAGGGAATAGGCCGCAGTTTTATAGTCTTCGCGACACTGTGCTTAAATGGTAGATGATGTACGAAGTTTATACCTTTATGATAACTAACAATTTGAACTTCAGTAAACATTTTAAAATATTGGTAAACAAGGCAAATCATCGAATCTACAACCTTTTCAAATTTCTGAAGTCCAACGACCCCCAAATATTGCTGCGTTCCTACAAAACATATGTGCGACCATCTGTAGAGTCGGGAACAACTATTTTGAATCCCTTAAGAAAAAAAAGACATTTGCCTTCTTGAAAGCGTACAAAACAGTTTTACAGGAAGTTAGTCATGAGATCTACTGAACGGATTACCTCCATATCCGCGGAGGGAATGATAGATCTAAAATTCTCGGTCTCTCATCACTTTGTAAAAGAAGGAAACTAGCTGACCTCTTAATAATTTACAAAATTCTCACAGGGAAAGTGTCTATAGACCCAATAACATTTTTTGGTCATCCACTGTCAAAAAGTAGGAAAGGAAAAGCAGTGATATAAGTCTCGGTTGCTAGAACACGAATTATATTTGTTTCACACCTACAGGTATCTGAATGTGATGAACTCACTACTAGCCGAAAGCGACAATCTTCTTAGTTTGTCGAAAAACGCATTTAAAACGTTCGTTAGAAGAAATATCACCTTCGATCCGCCTTGATCTTGTCGTTTTTTTTTTGCAAGCTTTATTTCGTTTGGGATGTGTTCATTGTATAGTATATTGTCGCGTGTTTAATGCATGCTTTAAATAAATAAAAATAAATAAATAGGTTTCATATTATATTAATTTCTTTATTATTTTAGTTTTTTATGAATGAAAACCAGTGTAAACCGCTATCCGAAAGGCACAGCATTTAAGTGTCATCTAAGCACCCCTCTTGGGCGCGTGGAGCGCAGTCGGAGGATGCGCCGGCTGTCGTCTGCACCCGATACCAGGTTCCTGGTTCCGCCCAGGCCAACCAAGCCTTTCATCCCTCCGGGGTCGGTGAATTGGTACCAGACTTGTCTGGGAAGGATAAAGTACTGACTTGTACATCGGCTGGCCACCGCAAGTCATTGTATGGCCAAATACGCATTCAACACGCCTCCACGACATCCCGACATAAGTAGAATGCGTGGCGCATCCCAAAAAGGATTGAATAACGCCGTCCTTTATCCTTATCCTTATCCTAAGCACAATTTTCAAAAGTTCAATACCGCTGCGCTGTTTCGGAGCAAAATGAGTACTGCGATAATACTGCTTTTCATCTAGCCAACATAGGAAACACAGAAATGAAATTCCTCCCAATTCAACTTCTTGAATTATCTTTACTTATTGTTCTAAAGGAGAACACCTGAGCTACTCAGCAGTCAATATCATATGGTCTAATACTGTTCACAAAAGCAATGAGGCATAGAATTCTGTAACAAGACTGCGACTCAGGTTGCGAAGCTACAATCTTCACCCAATTTTAAGGCTCTCGCTAAACTACAGAGCTAGCCTCTGTCAATGATACCGCTCCAGCCTCTAATTCTAAATCCAATAATTGATTTTTTTAAATTCCGGGGACAATCAATCCTTTAAATTGTACTAAATTCACCCACCCTCTTTTTTATAGGATTAAACTACTCTTGTCACAGCATTTATGTGCCACCTTGCAGAGGCAGTGTAGCGGGCACGAAATCCACGAGGACGTTTCAACGGCCGACTATAACCCGGTTTTCGGTTGTCGGTCGTGGGCGACAGTTTATCTGACTAGGTGCTGAAAATCCTCTCTTCCGTGGAGTAGAATTACATCGAGTTTGCAACGTGTCTGTACGGTCTTTGTCACGCCTCGCGCCTCCGGTGTTGCTTTCGACGGCTCCGTCCGTGCGCGTCGTGCCATTCAGAGGAATGGCGTTTAGGATACAATAATCGGCCGTCAGAAACTGGTCCATTCGCTGATCTCATAATAGTGCGCGATGCGTTTGTCGTCGTTGTGTGAGAGCGAAGGAGACGCAAGGGATGTTAAAACGCGGGCTGCGCCACGTCTCGTGGCTGGCGGCAGGCTGCCGTCGACAAGGTCGCCAACCTCCACCCCCCTCGGCAATACAAGCCTGTAACGGCTTGACGTCGAACCAGAAATAAACACTTGAACTGGCCAAATGTCATGTTCAGAGCCGAAAGCCATGTATTTGCGTCGTCAATATCACGTGGAATTACACTCGCCAGAAGCTCGCTGTCGTCGATGACCTAGCAGCATTACGATCCTCTGCGGCGGGAGTTTTACGAACGATTGTGATGGGTTTCTTTGTTAGTGGCACCTTCAATCCCCCTAAAGCTAAAGGGGTCGAAGGTGAGGTGCCAGCAAAGAGAGTGACGTGAATAATCTGGAAGGCGTGAAGAAATGCAGAACACAATATTGGAGGCAGTCGATTGGCAATATTGGAGGCCTTTATAAAATTTACAGGGTGTCCCAACAAAACGTGATAAAGGTTTTTTGTTATAACTATGAAACAGCTAACAACTTAACAGAATGACTCGTGAAAAATAACAGTATGGGCCTAGGTAACACCATGTTTGACCGGATTTGAAGTGGTGTCCTTGGCGCGAATACAGAGATACAAACGCTTGGTGAAGTTTTCGGCGATGGGCCGCAGGCCATCTGGAGACAGTCGCTTTCAATCCTGACGTATGTAGAGACTCCTTTAGGAACTCCAAACTGTGCTTACGCTTGACACAGGCGATGATTTATTTCTACTCCTTCGTCCACAAAAGCCGGGAAGGGGGTCTTACCGTTAGTGTAGATACCACCCCAAACCTTGAGCGCCTGCGAATTTTGACGATGCTCGGCGATGAAAAAGGTGGTGAAACCTCTTCAGGGACCTAGACTCATCAACGACTTACAGCAATTTAACGGAGATAGTACAGCCGAAATCCCTGATAGCGCGGCTTATGAAGCGATATGGTCAAATGTTTCGTGTTGATAAGTCGCGCTTTTAGGGATTTCGGCTGTACTTTCTCCGGTAAATTGCTGCGAGACGATGATGAATCTGGCCCCTGATCAGATCCTGACGTTTTGGCGGTTGTGAGCCTACTCGACGGTGAACAGCTTCTCGTCCGTGAACATTGTTAGCTCCCACCCGCGACTTGCACCGCACAGCTTGAGTTGGCAGCATCGATGGAGCCGTTCGCATTTGTTCTTGTCCATCGGGTGCTGGACTTTTAGGAGCTTGAAGCGCTTGATTCCGAGTCCTTTTTTTTTGTTGCTATTCGATGCACTGTAGTGAAACTGATTCCGATATCAAGGTCGATTTTTCTCATTGAGACCCTCGATCTGGAAGTACTCGCTTTTCGATAATCATACTATGTAAATAGTCGGCTAATGTCACGTGCCCGTCACGTGGAGGGGGTACTGATGGTGAGGCCAAGAGATGCTTAGGACAGTGCGGCCTATGCCAGCCAGGCTTTCTTTGAGTTTAACCATGGACAATTGCAGGCGAACTATATCCTTGGCGGCGGATCGTGCAAGTTTACGATATATTCAGCAGGCAGTGCGTCAGGCCGGGGGCATACTACCATCGCCGCGATGCCATCGCGGCGCTAAATTCATGGCCATTCCGCCGCAGGCGGTTGAATAACTAAAGGAAACTTCGCCGCGGCCGCCGCAACAGTGGCGATCGGCATGCGCTATGGCTTCCCGCGCCCGTCGCGGGCATGGCATACTTTTTCGCGCCGCGCGCGTTGTTTAACGTTGGTCCTGGACGGATCGTCGTCGCGCTTCCTTGCAGAGCGATGGGCGATGCGACGAGCACAGAGAAGTTCAAATTGTTTCGCGTCGCTCTGCAAAACTCATCGCCGCGATTCCATCGCGGCGACGGGAAGTATGCACGAGGCCTCAGGGTATGAATGGAGACCAACTACGGAGCGTAGGTATTCAGAAGACGTGCAATAGACATCGTCCAACGTGAGCAGGGATTTGGAAGATCTGCTGCAGGCGTCCAACTTGCGTAGGGATTCCGAGTAAGGGGGACCAGTAGGAGGGGAACCAATGAAGAGGGGATTAGCAAAGGAGGACCACTAGACTGGGAGGGGGACTAAGGGGGGACCAGTACTTTCCCTCGATACCGTGCAGTGTGCGTCGGGCTTCTGGGAGAGTGGCTATGGGATTCGGAGGAGTATTATTGCCGTCGGACCGTAAACGGTGTGACCTGTTTTCCAATATCGATTAATTTTAAATATGTTTCTGCAGATTAAGCACATCAGATAGGGACTCTCACGATATGTTTCTCGCAGCGTAAAGAACGAGCACTTCGGAGAATAAATCGTGTACATGCGATAAAGGTGGATGGCCGTCATAGGAGGAGCAGTGAAGATTCTGCCATACCATGTCCCGCTGCATCAATGTATATAGTAACACCGGATTTTACTTAAAAGTAAGAAGGCCTAAAGGAGAATGGAGAAAGATTGGGTTGTTTTACTCTCGGAGTTTGGGGACGAAGACCCCGACCAGACGTTTGGCAGCCCCTAGGCCGCTGAACGTCTGGTTTCCCATATAAGTGGCGTTTTGGCAGATTTCTTCCCCGTCCTGAACGCCCACGTTCATGGCGAAGCTTCTTGAATCAGCTATCTGCTGTGGAGACAGTTGACTGGACAAGTGAACGATGTTGCATTAGCGCTTTCCTTGACGATCACGCTCCAAAATCGCAGCGTGATAGTTCGACAACTTGAGAGGAACCGTAATTGGGACAAAATCGAACTGGAAAAACTACAACCGAAACAAAAAGAGACGCTGTAAAAAATGGCGCAATTCATGTTGCCGAGCGTTCGCGTGGAAAAACAATAAATCTTCATCACGTTGTTTAGGAACACCGCGTACAGTCAGCCCATATTTCAATTGTTCACCTCATAGTACTTATTAGTGCCCTATTAAGATTAGTGGACGAAAACAAATGGTGTTCGTTCCCATAGGATTGTGACATGCCTTGCGTTCTTATGCACGCCACATGGTAGAACCGTAATAAATTCGCATTTGTCCTATACCACACAAGATGATACAAGCCGTCAGCCAGCAAGCAAAGATACTCCCATTTGCCGTGAAGGATTCTTATCAGTTGAATCACAAAGAAAAATAGCTTTTAACGGTTCGAGGAGCGACATCAATATGGTGGAGTCTTCTATCGCTACGTAAGGTGTTCAAACCGATGGATAAAAAACACTTGCTAAGGATGCAAGGCTTTCGAACGTGTGCGAATTCTCCTCCATTTCGGGTGATCAAATAGTGAGAGTCCACGTTTGGGATGCGCCAAGCATTCTACTTCCATGGATATCGTAAAGATATGACGATCGCGCAAATTGGCTCACACAAATACCGGTAACGAGCCGATGGAAATGATTATGTTTTATACTTCCCAGGCGGCTCTGGAAGGATGGTAAGCTGGATTAGAGGGACTCAAAACTTGGCTCTATTCTAGATACACGCGGGTGTCAAAGCCTGCTCAAACTGCGTTACACACGTTTCTTTCTTCTATTTAGATAGTTTTTTTTGAGGAGTAAAAAGAAAAGTATATCAAACGTAATGTGTTCTAGAGTTGCACCATGACGCTGACCTAGCGACACTGACATTAACCTGATTGCTTAAAACTGTTCTGAAACTCCATGGATGGTTAAGAATATATTAACTGACATACATTAGCTGCAATACTGATTGTTCTTGAAAACAGCCACTCTCACAACATATCATATATTAGGTTGGTGAAAAAGTCTTGCACCACAGCGTTTTTTTTTTTCGAAATTTTATTGCTTTTTTTGTGATTGACTGCAATCCACCAAATAGCTACCATTTACATCTACAATCTTCTGCCATCTGATGGAGAGATCACGAAAGCTTTTCTCCCAGAATGAAGTCGGCTGTGACTCGAAGAAGTGCGCCACCTCAGATTCCAGTTCGGTTCGGTCGTTGGAGCAATCCGATGGCGCAAGATCTGGCGAATACGGTGGGTGGGTATCGCCCACCGTATTCGCAAATTGCCACGTTGCGAAATATTCTAGAATGTTTGTGCTACAACTGCGTGGCTCCAAACAGTCCTTGCAAGTTCCTGTTAAATCTTGAAAAATGTTCAAAATTTTTGGTGCAAGGCTTTTTTACCAACCTAATATGTATGAGCATTTAACATCATTGTATCTTCTAAGCTTGGACTTAGATGTAAATGGCTACGTAGGGTTTGAACAAGCAGAATTGCTACTGACCCAAGAATGCCTTGCAGACCCAAGAATGCAAGTACGCCTATATTCCACAGGTAAACAATGTCAGGCATGTGCATACGTCTCCTCTATAAAATCCTACGTTACAAGCTGAATTGTGATGAATTTCTGACGCAGTGCGCACAGTACGAGAAACCCAAGTACGAGAAACCCGATGTCCTTCACCCGACGTTTCACAAATCACGAAAGACTTGCATTGGCCAGTCGAGGAACAAGTCCTTACCCCGGAGTAATGGAAGGCTTAGTTGACCGGAGCGGGAAATCCAAACCAAGAACAGGGTATCGGGTGCACACGACAGCCGGCACTTCCACCAACTGCGCTCCAGTCCACAAAAAAAGTTCGGAACGCTTGACGAATTTGCTTGTCATCCTTGCGAAAAATCAGTGTTAAATGCTTTCGTCTGACAGACACAGTAACATACCATTTCGCATGCACCCTACTCCGCTATGTAGGGACAAAACGCACTATTCCGGAACAACGGTTCTAGTATCAAAAAAAAGAACGTGGTTTCCCGTCTCAATTTAGTCAACTTCGTACCTGCAAAAGAGTAGGTCTAAAACTGTTCCAGCTTTTAACTTTTGATCGCCTTTGCTTTACTCTCTTTTTGGTTTAATCTAACCATTTTTATATGTCTAGGATTTTGTTGCAATATTCATGAACCTCCTAAAGACGCTTCTTCCAACAAACCATGTTGTATTTCTGGCGATTAATGTTTCAATCAAAATGTTTCCTGTTCTTTTCACCCCCTGAAATTATTTTTCTTTCGCTTTGGATTTTCTTCTGGATAATTGAGGGTGGTCGGGTCAGGATTTCCAATTTTGCTCAAACTTCGTGTAGGGGCGGGGACGTAATCGGGGTGCCGAACGTGATGCCGAAGTTTATTTGGGCGATTACGGCAGGAGACTGCCCATATCGATAAGTGAGGGTGATCGGTAATCCTGACCCGACCACCCTCAAACGGGAAGTAACATACTGAAATCGACGGAATTTTCAAAAACGGAGGTCGGGTTCGTAATCAGCGCCCCAAATGACCGCATAAATGATTTTGGACAAAGTTTGCATGAGGAAATTTGGCCAATTTCAAAAATATTGGCTTTCGATGACGTCATCGTCAGCGCGGGCTCGACCTAGGGCGCCTACGCCCTCGATGGGAAATTGTCGAAAAAATCGATTTTTTAATTGGTAGAGAGACACCATTCGATAGAGCCTTTCGTGACGAACAAAGGGAGTGTCGAAAACCCAAATATGGGCAAGTAAGAGAACAAGAAACTTCAACCGCTAAGTCCGCCGCTCTAAAATGGCAGATGGGGGTGAGGAAGTTTAGCCAGCTGGGAAGTTGCGGGCATATCGTCTTAAGGCATCTTAGATGTTCTGTTTGCCCACGCATTTGCATGCCGTTGGCTCGCCGTGGCTTCGCGCAGTGGTCGACCGAAATCGGAAAAAAATTGGATCGCACAAACCTTACCTGCATTTTTGCAGCACTGTAACTTAGTCCACTCATAAACTACACCACTGTGCTTTAGAGCACATCAAGAATCTTGTGCTGCCTACAAAGTCCTCGAGTTGCAGTCGGAAAGAATCGAAGATTGATGGAGTTATTGCGCTACGAACTCGCCCGCGCGTGCATTTGCGAGCGGTCGCCCCACTCGATTGATTGGCTCATCTCTATACGCATCGCACACGGCGCACAATTAAATTCTCGCCAGTGCAGATTGGAGCAGCAATTCCAAAGCAGGGCGGCTAGAAATTTCTGATAAAATTCTCCAAACGGTTCGAAATAGTCATGAAGGCTTTACATTTTCCAGTAAGCGAAGGTAGAAACCCAGTGGGCGTACTTCCGCCCATTCGATCGATAGGTTCGATCCTATATGCATTGTGCACGGCGCACTCTTGGAGCATTCCAGGCATGACAGAGCACTGATAACGTACGCCACGCTTGAGATACTCCGAAAACATGCACGTCCTAGGAAATAAGGTGCTCTAATCGCAAGAGCCTATTCCAGTCTTTTTTAGGCCACCCACGGCGAAAATGCGGTGGTCTGGTAAAGTTTTATATGATTGTGTAGACCTCGAGAAGACAAATCGAACGGTGCCAACAGTTTCTCAAACAACTTCAAATTAAAGGAGTTATGAGCGTGCGACGGTTTGCGACGGATTTTTCCGTCGCAAAATTCCTTTTTGACCGCGCGACGTGGGCGGTATTGTACATTATCCTAATAATTAACGCGGGCCTACATTTCTTAAAAACGCTCATGTCGAGTATGGCCACATGTGGAGTAGTCGGTAGGAGACCTCGACCACGAGCACTCCTGGTTCAAGTGGGGTCTGTGTACGGCAATGAAAATTATTGGCGCTTCCACAGATCAGGTTCCGCAGCATACATCGCAAGCCAGTATATATTAGATCCGATCAAAAATCTTTTGGATAATTGGTTGATTCGAACAATGCTAATTGAGCTGGTCTCGGATTTTTGGATGATTCGGATAACGGCGATTTCTCAGGTCTCAGATTTTAGGATGATCTGGATCGAGATATCCGAATTCAATATTCGAAAATGATTCATTCGGATCCAATGTATACAAGCCAGAGATCTTCCCGCCATATAACGTCTAGGAGTATGGCATCCCAACAAAATTGTTCTATTGCATCGATTATTCTCTTTGACATTTTTTGTGCCCACGAAAGATAGCCATTAAAAAGGAAACAACGAAGTTTATAGTTTGATAAGGAGTATAGCGATGTCCCAACTACGAACTCAGTTAAAATTGAGTCCACATTAATTGGTCGTGATAATAAACGAGGAAAAGGATTTGTCAAATTTCCATCTCCAGAGGTTAAAATGAAGTCATCGATCGGGCCTTAGCAATTAATGATTGTGAGAGAACATGGATTACCAGGAAAAATATCTTTTATGAAGTTGGGCTCAGCTTTAGCTCTCAAAGACGGATACAAGCGGCTTATATTTTAAGCATGGTTTCTCATTGGTTTTCTCATACCACGTCCCCATTCCATTTACATAGATTTCTACTGGTGGGTTTCTCCTAACATTAGGTCTGTAACGCATACTGCGACTGGTATTGATTGGTACGCCAGCCGCGATGAAGTGATGGCTCCAAAATGTATTGTTACGTTGTCAGTTAGTGTATATCGTGCCACACGAAGTTTTTAGGATCTTCACTTTGTAGGGTCTGACATTTCGACTTCGCGTCGCCTTCAGAGGCCTTTCATTATTGTTGCGGTTCAATTAGTTCTCTCTGCTTGTCGACGTTTAGCTTTTTGTTGCTTCCTTCTTAATCAATATCTTTGAAACACCTACCTTGAAGAAGCTTTTCTTTGTTTTACGGTAGACGCTCTCAATACGGGCTTGAGTCTGCATTTGCTTGCTGACGTCCGTGTCGAAGATGTACACCGTGGCAAAAATGCCCATTTTTTGAACCGACTGCGAATCCTGAATTAGAGGAAAGAGCCCTGCTGCAGCTAAATATAAGCAAATGTCTTAAAAACAAAGGCGGAAAATCGCCGAACGACACCGTACATCACTTCGCAGCAATTGCAGGAATGTTTCCTTGGTGAGTCCTTGTGTGCGCAGAATTTCCTCCAACTTTGGCAGACAGAAGGCCAGCTTCAAGTTGTTGTACGTTCCTTTGCTAAGACCATCCTAAAATGTGAGTACTAGTAGCAATGCTATATCGTAGGGCAACACACTCACTGCTCTAAGCTGCATAAAGTTAGGGCAGCAATGACAAAAAAGACATGCTCTATGCAGAAAATTTGGTTGGGTTATACAATATAGCGACTCACAGCACATTTTATGGGACTTCCATCGAGAAGAAGTTGGGCTTGCACACCGATGTTGTCACCGAACGTCTTGCACGCGTTGCAGTACAGGCTGAAATTCGGTGTTTGGCACATGAATGCTAATGTGTGTCTAGTGATAGAACCAACCATGACCCGAAGCCACCACAGCCGTCGTTCCCCTGCTTCACGCAACTCTCTGGCACTTGCTTTTTGCTGGCAGTATTACGCAGTTCGAGGTAGATGGAGAACTCACCACGGAAGTCCTTAAATTTCACATTCAAAACGATGAGCAATATGAAAAATAACATCTTCTACAGAAATAATATACAGTCCCCTCTCGTTATAACGCCTCCGGATAAGGAGCGACTCTCGATACAACGTAGATTTCCTCTGGCCTCAGCCAGCCTACCTTTACGCCAACACAAATCAACTCCGCTTCACACGCGTCGGATACACCGCTACACCCGTTATAGTGCGGTTTTGGGAGGAACTCTGCGTTCAAAATGACTCCCGTTATAACGCGAGCAGGGCTCAACTGTGGTCCCACATAGAAAATGGAGACGATCAAGATGCTGATTGCGTCTGTGATCAGACCTACCCTCTATTGCCTCGTTTATAGTCGCGACCAGCACCTGTGCGACAATGAATTAGATGAATGTAAACCTTTTTCATGCGTGCGCGGCCCACAGAAATGTTCATAGTCAGCAACTGTCGAACATAGTATAAGACTCCCAGTAGTCGTTAGAGCCTGCAGTAGGTTGGAGGGTTTCCTTTACCAAAAACGACAGAAGGTCTAGATTAAAACTCGGATTATTCAAAACAATATCCTACACATTTGTTCTAAGCCTAGAGCAGCTGGTACAGTGGTCATATGTTGTCACATGATGTTTTGTTGCGATTGCGAACTCTCGCACAATGCAGGAATTATACCTGCACCCTCTGCTTTCCGGGCAAGATTACAACAACAGCGCTGCTTGATCTTGATCACACGCAATATCCCGACATCTTGGAAGAGTGCTGAGAGGTCACTGCAACTACAACGAATATGTGGCGGATGCGGCATGCGATGTAACAGCACTGATAGCGTAATGGGCTAACATCCTGCCCGGGAGGTAAAGAGTGCGGGACCATGTCCCGCCTGCCGCAAAACTTTTGATGGCGGCAAAAGATATTGTAACATCAGATTGCGCAGTTTTGTTGTTGATAAACTTCTAAATTTCCTCTGGTACTCGTTATGCCTCTCACATCTGTCATACTTATGCACACAGCAGAGTTTCCCTGAGGACAGGATTTCATCAATAAATTAAAGGTGCTATTTGCATTCTGCTGCACAAGATGTGGTCCAGCTCGTGGAGATGCTGTCTGTTCGGAGATGAGTGCGTACATCTCTTCAATGACGACTTTAAAGAACTGGCTGTTGCCGTGATACAGATGATGTACTTCGCAAAAGTTTGCCAGCTTCTCTCCAGATTCTCTCCAGCATAATAGTGCGGGTCTCCACACTATTAGGCCCGACAAAACGTTCACCAGCTCTATGAGGTCCGATACGTGCGTTGAAGTCTCCAGCTACGACTACATAGCTGCTCTTCTGTGCTCTAACCAGATCTCCTAGCTCTTCATAGAAATCCTCGTAGAGTTCCTCGCTACTGTTGGCCGTTGGGACGTATACTTGAATTACAGAGGCATCGACGTTCTTCGCCAGAGTTGCAGTGAGTGCACTGAGTCGATGGCCTTAAAAAGTGGCACTTGTTATGTTCTTCGCAAAATCGGGTGCCACAATCTAGCCGTCTCCTCCTGATCTTGTTTCAGCTTTACGCGCTCCGAGAAATACAGCAGTTCCATCGTTCCAGGTGCACGATAGAGGATCCCTACGTTTCGTTTCGCTCAATCCGATCACGTGATAGAAATCCATTTTGTCTCCTCGATTAAAGCCGATAACTGAACGGCCGTGTTAATGCTACGACAGTTCTTTAAGTTGTCATTGAAGAGATGGACACACTCATCTCCGAAAGGACAGCACCTCCACGAGATGGACCACATCTTGTGCAGCAAAAGGGCCCTAACAGATTTTGGAGTTGTCCCACCCTTCAATGCGGGAAGCGACCACCGTCCCTTGCGGGCTCGACTTCACGCTGATCGATCTCATACACGCTCTGCACGGATACGATTGAAGATTCCAATGGCAGCGGTTTTGAATACCGAGGCGATTCGCGCAATGGTAGAAGGTACAACCCTTGAAATGTCAGGCGGCATCGATCAAGACTATACTTGGCTGATTAACGCGGTAACGACGATTGACAACCGGTGCTGTGTCGCGGCTCCAAATCACAGCTCTCGCCGAATTTCAGATGTCACGCGGTGTCCTCTTGCACAACGAAGACTTATGGACCGTTAGCGAAATCACGTAGAGTACACCACATATATTGTGCAGGATATGCAGAAAAAAGCTGACGGAGGATTACAGGAGTTTCCCACGTCAGCGATTATTGGACGCAGCAGTCAACAAACGAAGTCTGGAGAAGACAAAACGTGATCTTGCAGAATATCGCCATGTGATTCCCTCTTTAAAGGCTCCTGACGGAACGCGATCTTCATCTAGGCCAGAAGCAGAGTCTATAATGACGAGCTTCTACACGAGCCTTTTTAAGACAAGACGCCATTCCACCGCCGCACGGCGACAATGTTCCAACGTTGCTGCCATCCGAAGTGCGTCATGCGATCAAGACGAGTCCAAAGGTAAAACTCCAGGCGTCGTCGAAATCATTGTTGAAATTCTGCTGGCTTGTGGTCATAAGCTGTTCAGTACCTTGGCGCAGCGCTTTCCCCGCTACGTGACGCAATGTGAGGCACCGTCTGCCTGGAAGAGATCCAAGACGATTCTGCTGCTAAAAAAGGCGACAGGGAGGACCTCTTCAACTATCGGTCAATAACTCTCCTATCGGTGCTATACAAGGTCTTTACCATGTGTCTCCTATCGCGCATCAAGAGGACTCTGGAAAAAGCGCAAGCGGTGGAGCATGCAGGCTTTCGACGGAAGTTCAGCACCTTGGATCACATGCTCACCTGTTGTCGACTAATTGAAGCTACTCGAGAATACCACGACCCTCTGGTGTTGACGTTTATCGATTACCACAAAGCGCTCGATTCAGTGGAACCGCAGAAAGTTTGGGAAGCACTCAATGAACAGGGAATTGAATCACTTTACACGAACATTCAGGCTAAATGCTATGCCGGATGCGTCACTGTTTTTCTACCATTTCATCGCGACTTAGAGGCGGCTGTGGAAAGATGCGTACGTCAGGGTGATCCTATCTCTCCCATCCTCTTCTCAGCGTGTTTGGAATCAACCATCCGTCGCTGTAATTGGAGTGACTATAGCATCGAAGTCGATGGTAGGCAGCTGGACCACCCGAAATTTGCCGACGATATTGTCCTCATCACAAAGTCCACAAAGCAATCGTCAAGAATGTTGCACGAGCTTCACATCGAGGAAGCTGAGGCTGGACTAACGATCAACATGTCGAAGACGAAATTTATGAGGAACGAGTTGGCGGGCGGTGACCCAGTGCTGTTTGAAGGAGCTCCTTTAGAGGAAGTCGAAGATTGCGTCTACCTCGAGTGACTGTTGAACATGAAGAATGACCTCAGGCCAGAAATATCACGAAGGAAGAGAGCGGCATGGGCAGCGTACAATTCTGTGAGAAGCGAGGTCGAGAGCTGCGGTGACTGTGAACTGAGAGCTAATATCTTCAACTCCACAGTTCTTCCAGCGCTATTCTGCGCGTACGAAACATGGGCCGTAACAAAGGCAGCAGAAGATCAATTACGAAGAGAGCGAACAGTTTTGGATAGGAAAATGGTCGGCATCTCTCTACACCAGCAGCGACTCTCCGGATTGCACAATGAACAGATACGAGCAATGTCGAAGGTCCGGGACGTCATTATATCGATGAAGCGAAACACCATTTCGTTGGACATTTGATGAGACGAAACGACGGACGTTGGGGTACCGCCACTGTGCATTGGGAATAACTCAGCAAGAAGCGACCAGTCGGTCGTCCTCCTCTACGATGGCAAGATTCGCTCGCTCATCGGGACAACATCCGTACCATTTAACACCGACTCAATTAAGGTGCTCATCAACTGGTCAACATTGGCTTAAGATCGAACAAGATGGCGAACAAGCTGGAACCTAGCAAGACAAATTGTTGCTGAGGAACGGGTCGAAAGTAACGCAAGTAAGTAAGTATTTGCCTTCACACTCTTGTCATGGTCACACATTTTATTACTATAGCCACATTTAGCCATTGTGTGCAATTATAAATCCACGCGTGAAAGAGTCCCTTCAAACGCGTTATAACGAGAGGGGACTGTATCTTTTCATTCACTTTACAGTCTTTTGCACCTTACAATGCTTTCTGTTTTGTGTTGACTTCGTCCTCGTTTTCTATGATTAGAAGGCTTGGGCTAGATGTATCTGATTCGTGTATGTCCTTATTAGAAAAGAAGAATGTGGGTACGCCGGCTTCTGTTCCATGAAAAGCGTGACAAAGCAGGAGAGTTCATCGTTTCTCTATATCAACTTACTCACTCTTGAACCACTCTCCAATGTCGTCGTTTCCCTGTTCTCAATGAAACTGTGGGTTTTATAAACGAAGATAGCTTTGGTATATTATTCTCTGCAACTCTGCACTACTTCGAATTGAGTTTTCCTCGTTTTGGATTTATCAGTGACGAATAGCGACCCCAGATTCCGCTAATGAGTAAATCGCGTTGTGCGATTTTAACAAAATGCATGGCTTAGCAGGACGAGATCAGCAGATCGAAGAACGATTGATATCGTCCAGCTTCTGTCTCCTTGAACCCTTGACGTTGTTAGTTCCTGTTTTCTCGTTAATACTGTGCTGACACGATTTTCAAGGCGGTTCTTCATTTGGCTTCATGTTTCGACGGAATGGTGGTCTTCGGAGGCCTGAATGTGGTGCAAGTTTTTTGGTATGCAATTTACATCATGAAGCGTTTTATCTGCTCTAGCGGTTTTGACGTAAACAAATCGCAAAAAGGCCAGGAGTGAGAGATGAACCCATGCATAGATTCACAACTATTAGAGCAGAATCGCCATCGGTACTTAGCAGGTTGGTGCACGTTCCGAGATTGCACATGG
Organism: Heligmosomoides polygyrus bakeri; assembly: GCA_947359475.1. Lineage (NCBI taxonomy): Eukaryota > Metazoa > Nematoda > Chromadorea > Rhabditida > Heligmosomidae > Heligmosomoides > Heligmosomoides polygyrus. The sequence goes on from OX375870.1 coordinate 17,514,971, forward strand.
TCGTGGAATACTTACATAAGCACCGCTCCTGTGGTCGCGATAAACGTGAGAAATTTGTGCCTTCCTGCAAACGGAGTTTGGTTATGCTACAGGCGCTAGATCGCGCCATAACCAAGCTCTGTTTGAAGGATGGCTCCATCTACGGACTCGTTAGTGAACATGACTTTCCCTGTGCGTGTTTTAATCATGCAAAGATGACAGTGGGAGCGTTTGTAAGTACTTTTGTTTGTAGCACACTGCGAACTGTAGAACAAACAGTCAACCAAAGTGCATGTCTAGGAATGCCTAGTTAAACGATAACTCAATAGTGTGTTCCATTCGCTCTTGCTGGTGTAGTAGCAGAGGACGATTGCGCTCTAATAGTGGTGAATCTATGCACGAGTTTATCTCCCACTCCTGAGCATTTTGCGATTGGTCATAGATTTTCATCAGAACCGAGGAGCAGACACTTGGTGTTGCAAATTGCATAGGAAAAACCTTGCACCACATCTAGGCCTCTGAAGTCGATGACTCTGACGAAACGAAATGCAATGTAAAGATCCTCCTTGAAAAAATAGAGTTGGTGCAGTACTAACAAGAAAACTCGATCGATGCTTTAAACAGGTCAGGTGAACCGGTGGGCAAGTAGATAGAAGTTCCTATCAAAACTTATAAAGAGGCCAAATCAATCGATCAATATTCTCTAAGTAGGTCGTGCAGATCAGTCAATATTCCTTAAGATCAATAACGCACAACACCCAGCTAGACCATGGCTATATTATGGCGACTTCATTAAGCAAAAAAGCGAAGAGGAACAAATGCAACACGGTTTCCGTCTACATGAAAAATTCAGCGAAGCGTTAAGCTGCATTCAGTGACTACAGACAATATGAGCGTCTGCATAGGCCTCCTAAGCTTAAGCTTTTAATCAGGGGTATGAATTTAACGATTAACGATTTTCCGATTCACCGGCTTTAATGGTGTTTTTCGCTAAATGTCCCTAGCAGAATTTAGCGCTGGCATCCCACGTTCAATTGTGTTTACGGAATTGTATCTGACCCCGCTTATCAAACTGATAGTATCTAATGGCGGAGCCTGTGACGAGTACCCTGTCGCTGTCCAAAATATCTCAAAAAAATTGAGCATGGGCCGGAGAAATATGGTAAAGTCGGTTGTATGAATATAGCAATTACGAATGCCTTAAAGCATTAGGCTGTTCAAAAGTTTCCCGATATTCAGTTTGTTCAGTTCGCGTCACGTATGTGATAAAATCTTCTTCGACTCAAAACGACTTCGCCTGCTCCTGCTCCACGAGATCAGGAAGCACCCTCATGCCGGCGATGCGGCAGCTGACATTGTGACGCACACTGTCTACGCAAAAGTTTGACTCCGGAATCCGAAAAACGGGAACTTTCATCTAGAAGGCCAACCGTGGTCTGAGAATCAGTCACAGTGGATGAGGAGCTGGTTGAAGAGAATCTCCGGCGCAGCACCTGTGCGTTGACAGAGAAACTCGAGTGCCTTGTCACATCATCAGATGTATGTAGTTGGCTATCTGCGTGGCTAAGTCGCGGCGGCGAATCAGGCCGCAACGAAAACTCTATCCAAAGAAGATGCTCAGTGTATGGTGGGACAGCAACGGAACCACTCAGTGTGACTTGCTACCTGCAAACACAACTGTCACTATCGATGTCTACTGCAGGCAATTGGATTCGAAAGCGAAGCAGGCCTTCCTGGAAAACAAGTCAAGATCACCTTCCTCCATGACAATGTGTTCACACGTTGCGAAGTAGACTCAGAAAAGCTCCACCGTTTCGGATGACTCACCCACCATAAACACCGAACCTTACTCTAATAGACTACCATCTGTTTCTTTCATTGTCATCCTATTTGCAGGAGAAGCAGCTGGACGATAGGAAGCAACTTGAGTGGTGCTTCGATGATTTTTTTCCATCAAATCAGGAATTATATAGAAGTGGCATCCCAAAATCATAAAATCACCTGATAAATGACTACATGTTGTAGATAATAATGATGCATATGTTCATTAATTGTTGTACCTATTGAAAGAGGGAATAAATTTGAAGAAAAAAATTATAGCAGGTGCGGAAAGCCTTCTGAACAAGCTAATAGTTTCGCTCTTCGCTCTGCGAGCGCACACTATAGGCTTGGAATAGTGCCGCCTTTAGCTGGTGTTCAATTGGCAGAGTTGAAAAAAGCACGTTACTGATATTCCGCCTAATTGATGTTTGTGGTGTGATATTTTAATATTTTGATGTTTTAGGATACATTAATGCCGCTCAACTGCTTCCTCAAGAAGAAGAACATTCACAAGCTGAAGAAGATTTATCTTGAGATCCTGTATCCAGCCGTCAATCCACTTAAAATAGGCTAGCACCTTGATAAGATCTCTCTACCCTCACCTGGTGCAGCTGACTCTAAATCCACTTCGTTCAACTCTGAGTACCACTAGAACGGAAAAGGTGTTTTACTTAAAAAGACAAATTTTGAACCACCTTCGTAAGACAGTCGCACCTACAAAACTTTCACCGCTCCTATCTTTCTATGCAAACATTCCGTTAATTGGCTCTGACCATTGAGACAAGTTGGATGTTACTTCACAGCTCTGAAAACTTCGGGAATAGAAGTGTTGCCGTTCTTGTACGGGTTAGATCAGAGGTGCACCTTTAGCGGTTAACAATTTAACGAATCTAACGAATTCACGGCATTTTTCGTTCAAATCAGGTCTAACGACTTGACGGAAATGTTCACCAAATTAACGGAATTTTTAAAGGACCTTTTCCTCAATCAGTTTCTCACTTTTGCTTTTAGTCTTCCCTAATATTGCAAGCTCACTCCCTCCCCCCCCCCCCCTTCTGATTAGGACTTAGGACTCCAGAAAACTATTTAAAACAGCAAGAATTATGCAGAAACTAGAAAAGGGAGGGAGCTCCTCTCAATTGCATTTTAGTATGCCTTGCCGGTGCGATTTGGGTACCTGCTCACGAAGTACCGTGATCTTGAATGAAAATTCCGTAGCCGTTTTTCTTCCACCCTCTGACAGCGATTTGTTTAAAACCAGCTTTATTTTGCTGACTACTCTTTGATGATAGCGAATTTTTGTTACATTGTTGAATGCTACGTTGCGTTCGTTAAACGTTTGTTGCTGACCTGTTGAAATTTGAACGTAAAACGTTTTTCCTGATTTTCTTTTCGTTTGAAATAATAGCTCGCAGCTTCGTATTATTTAAGGAAAATTAAAATTTTCCAGAAAAAATAATGGACATCTTCCGTTTTGAAAAAATCTTAAAAGAAATCCAACGCCCAGAACATTGTATGCAACCCTGGGCTGTACCCTAACCAAGACCTTCCATTAGGCGTGCACGCGACAACAGGCAACTGACGCGTCTTCCGATCGTGATACCCCTCGCCCATTTAGCGGCTTTTAGAATGAAAACATAGTCACACAACCGCTGCGAACTGCTACAATAAAGATCTGGAGATCTGGCTGCAGTTCGCGGTATTTTAGTTTAACGTACTTTCCGCATTTACCGTAAAATTTTCTCGTTGAATCCATAAATAAATTACCAACAAAAAATTAACGCCCACTTGTTATTCTATCTCATCTCGCATTTCTATGTAATCTCAATTCAAGTTCGGAAATTCCTACCTCAAGAACGTCGACTTTGCCACCAATCGTGAAGCAGTTTGGCCGATCAGGAACAGGATCCAGCTTCGGGCCCATCTTATCCGTGCCTGACTCGAATTCCAATTTCTTCGTCCATTTTGCATCTGCAAAGCAACGGCAACGAATGACATAGAATGCAGCGACGCCCACACTATGTAGCACATGCACACCTTTCGGTGTAATCTCTAAGCCATATTCCAGTATAATGAATCAATTGGCAATCGATAAACTTCCGCCAACGAGATCAATTGACAATCGAAAAACTTCCACCAACGAGATCACCTCTATAAAAGTGGTTTGAACGAATTCCACGGTGCTCCCTTCCCAGTACGTGCACACATTCATTACAACGAAAACCGTTTCAAGCTGCAAAAAATAGTTACAACAGGTGAGATCGGAACGAAACTTCACGTCTGTTCCACAGCCTCAGCTTCATGTGTTCCAATCTATCTCAACTCCATTACAATTGCGCAGAGTAAAGTACAAAACCCATCGTTATCCTCGCAATGATACAGTAAATTATTATTCAAAACATTTGCATTAGCACAAATATCATATTTAAGCGAAATGATTCAGAATAGGCTCAATGAACTATGGGCAGACATGCCGTTGAGTCTAGTACACCATCGACCAATATAATGATAATTCGCTTATTAAAAAATGTAGTGAATTTCACATACTTTCCTTGTTTTTAGGGATATCGAATTTTGTCGAAAGGCTGTGTGGATCTATCCTAGTGGGAGGGTGGGAGGGAAACTTGCTCCACTTGGTTAGCAATGGCGATAAAATTGACGGTAAACGCTATTACAATGATGACTCACTAACTATGTATGTAGCTTACAAGAGAGCCTTTCTTTATAATTTGTAAGCCAGTAAAGATCATAATGTTTGATTTTACATTTTACGTTTTACTTTTTTCTACTAACTAGCGACGCCCCCTTCGACTAGGATAGGTTCGGCTGTGCTTAGTAGTTCTGGAGCACATCAAAACAACGCTGTAAAAGCCGCTCCTGTTTATTGCAAACGTGAAATCTAATGTTCAAACACAAAGCAGCACAATGTGGGGAGAATGAATCAGCGGTAAAACTTTGCATTAAATTCTAGTTCCTGAAGCTGAAAACATCAACAAATGCCAGTCCTAGCAAATAGCTAAACACTTCGATCATGATCGCCAAATTTAGCTGCAGCAGACGAAAATGAGTCAGATTCGAATCATTCTATTAACAGTGGGTGGAAGAGGACGGTGACCAACCCCGTCTTGGAATCTGCCACACATTCAGAATATTTATACGGTAGTGCAAACACTTAAAATGCAGATGCTCTTCCAGTACCTGCCGAGCGTAGAATAGAAAAAATGGACAGTAATATTGATTGGCAGCGTTCAATACACATGTTTTCAAAAAATGGCAATGAATAAGAACGCAAAAGAAAAACATGGACATTTGCGTTAGTCAAACGGATTTCGCACTTCTACTTTTTTCACCTTGCCCACCGTTGGCTGTTCCTCCTTCGTAGGACTGCTTGCTTACATCGCATGAAAACAGTGCTGACAAAGAGCTTCAAAAATACAACGGCAGGACCAGTGCTTCAAGAGGACGGTGATGAATTAGGGAAACCAGCACAGTGATACCACTCCGTTCAGTCAAAAGTGAAGTTTTCTGTCAGAGCGTTCAGCTATCCCTCTTTTGTAGGCTATGAGTTCAGTCTAAGAATGTTTTTGCCCAATTCCAGCAAAGTTCTCCAAGCGCGACAATTATTTTCGATTTCTCTTAAAAATTCCAAAATCATGTTTCATAAAAATACAATGAAAGTACATGTGAAAACTCACTTGGTCCTCTGTTACACGGTTGATGCTTAATCAAGTCCAATTGAAAGCTGAGGTCGTCTCCTAATTCGAGTGCATTGCTAAGGGATACAGCGAACGGCAATAAAAGAAAAGCGAGACGCATTCTGAAACAAGAAGCTGAAACATCTCATAGTCCGGTATAATAATTTCATGTATTGGACGCCAGAATAATGAAAGAGAAAAGATACGATTAGACAGACATCTATCAGAAGGAACTCCGCGCCCGCGAAGAACCTCGCTAGCTAACCGCGAGGAAAGGGAGTGGGTAGCAACGACGGGTCACAGAAACGAAAGTAGAACTGTTGTGGATCCGAATAGATAGAAGAGAATAGACAGAACATCATGACGTCTGTAAGTAGGCAGCCAACGGCGACGGCATTTGACTGACGAGTTTGGAAATGGGAAATCTGGTATGCCGGAGAAGCAACGGGTGCTAAAGCCACGGAAGCGTTAATAACGAGGCGTCGGAATCGGGTTTGGCAGTCACCGTCGTGATAGTCGTACGTGAAACGCAAAAAATGACCACCTCGACACCCAAGCGGATGCCGCGGCGTCAGACTCTCCCCCCTCCCTGTCGGGGACCCCACATCGTCATAGCCAAGACTTTGGTCCGCGCCGCACAGACCATCCATCCGACCGGTCTGTTCTTCGGCTAACACATAGCGTTGCGATACACAACACATATCCACTGATATGAACGTAAACGCAAACACGCTGAACTCGCTAACGATATCCCCCATCAGAAGAGAATACGTCGCCAACAAGTTTCTAGCTTCTCATCAGCTAGCATACGCCTCATACCGCGCCATAGCTCCATGACGAATAGGCTACAACGCTCACGAATACGATGCGGAAGCAGCGAGCGACTCGCGGTTATCTAGGACTTCGAAAAGAAGACGACACTGTATTCTGCTTACATTGAGACCACATCGATTACTGAAACGGCTTCCCCATCTTCAAACGATGGTGCCATTGTTACGCCTGCCGATCGCTTTTCATCAGCTTTTGAATATCTCGGAACTGGTTAGTTTGCATTTTTATGTAGATTGTTGGCAATGCGCCAATTCCTGAAACACTACAAACAAACACGAATTGACGTAAGTCATCCGCTCGTATTCTAATGATGTTACTTCAGTGATTGCTTACATCCTATAAACGGTTATCAGAATTTGACGCAGGCGTGATAGTTGATATCCCTTTTTCCATTAGACGGCTTTAGAAAACTGTAGAGGGATGCGACCATTCTGGCCATGGATGCTGTGCGATACGGAGCATGAGAATGGCTAAAAGATAAAGGACGACGTTAGTCAGTCGCTTTTGGTATGCACTACGTACTCTACTTCTACGGGATGTCGTAGAGTCGATTTAAATGCGTATATGATCACACAATAAATTGCGGCCAAACGAAGGACAAGTCACTGCTTTACCTTCCGCAAATGAGTCTGGTACGAATTCAGCGATACGCGGAAAGATAGAAGGTTTGCTGTTCTGAACGCAAAGTTCGAACAATGAACCTGGAATCGGATGCATGCGACAGCAGGCGTCTCTACCGACTGTGCTATCACACGCCCGTGGAACATGGACTGAAATCCCAATACACGCAATGCTGTCGATTAAACTGCCATCCAAGGTATGAAGGATGAATTTCTACACACATGAGGATAGTAACGCTGTAAAATCATCCTGGGTCACAACAGAAAGAGATTTCTAGGTGAGAAGATGTCAGATAGCGGTAAGCTCATGGAAACATTGCAAATAAACGATATATCTATAGTAAGCAAGGGTTTACTACATTTAGGTCCTAGGATGCGATGCGCCCCCACCTTCTGTTTCATTTCCTTAGTGACCTTCACAGAAAAAATTTCTGAGGCACTATTGGCACACCCCTTCATTAAATATTTGGAAGTTTGTTAATTTTCACAGCGCCACAGTGTTCCGAGACAGGAGTGATGGAGATCTATCTAAGAGATGGGAATGAGCAAGTATTGCACTCACATTAGCGAAAAATTTCTTGAACACATCAAGCGTTGAGAGTTTAGCTAACTGCGAAGAAAATGTGACATTTAAAGCAATTCTTTGTACGTTTACTGCTAATCAGCTAATAAAGTTAAACTTCATATAAGATGAAATTTTCGATTTTTGTTCCAAATTGCTTTTAAATTTGAAGGAAATTAAACTTAAATTATGTAGTTTTGGGACTAGTGCCCGCATCAAGAGCACAGCACAGTGGTCTAAAAGGTCTCTTGAATCTCTTTAAATACTCACAGTACACCTATCAACCTGATAGGTCAGTTGGTTCTGGATTCTCAGGAAAAATGGCAATGGAGAACACGTCGACGATATACAGCGATGATCTTGACGACTCGATTTTAAGAATTTTATGAAAGTAGAACTGATACTGTAATCTAACTTATATTCATCGTCATTCATCTGTCGCTATTTTTACAATAAACACAATAAAAATAGTACCAGATCTAGATGAACACAAGACACTATGAAACGTCCATGCTTTGAACCGAACATATATGACGAGCTTGAGAACGTTGAACCAGCAGAAGCTAGTATGAAATTCATCACTCGATAAGGATTATGGGTACGAGAGTGAAGCCTACTCAGCCGAATCAATAAATAAGAAATAACAGGTGATTCAGTTGATAGCTCGCCCCGAAAGGATAAATTCAACGTAACTCAAACCCTTTGTGGGATGCGCTTCCCCGTCTGCTGTTACGAGATATCGCTAAGGTTACTTGTGTGCGTAGTTGGCAAACACTATGAATTGCGGTAACCAAACGATGGAGTTTTGTCCTTCGCAGACGGTCTTGCACCGGTTCACCGACGGTCGAAAGGCTGAGCTGGCCTGGAAGGGCGATTCAAGGGCCACCCTACCTTCTCCGGCCATGGTAGCACCTGTCTTCCTCCCGAAAATAATAGCTAAAGCCTTCACAAAAAGCGAGAGGTGGAAAACTCCGCAAATTTGAATAATCTCTTCTGACAGGCTAGGCGTTGTTACTCAAAATCTCGTTAGAAAATGAGTTTGAAACTGAGATTATGCTGAAAATTCACATGAAAAATCCCGCATCCGATTCACAACTGACATCAAAAAATAAGGGCAAAGAGACAAACAACGGCGCTACTTAATCGTTTTTGGGGTGTGCCACGTTTTCTACAACTAGGGAGCGTCGTGAAAGACGATTTTAATGCGTACTTGGCCTACACAATGACCTGTGGTTGCCAGCCGATGGGCAATTCAGTGTTTTATTCTTCCCAGTCAAGTCTGGTGTGAATTTAACGACCCAGAAGGGATCAAAGGCTTGACTAGCCTGGGTGGGAAACTCGAACCAAACATCTGGTATCTGGTGAAGTGGCAACTCTTCCGTATGCGCTACAGGTGCCCACATCAAGGATACAAACCTATTAGCTGAAAATGACTGATTAGGCGTAGAACCAATACGGTTCGCATGACCGGAAAATATTTCGGTTACTATTTGTAAACATAGGATTTGCCATAGTTCGCTCATAGGAGCAATGCTTGCAATTTCAGAAGCAAATAGGACAGAAGTGAAAAAAGCACCACCTCACTTGAAAAGCACATAAACATCCATATGCGTTAAAATTTGGGGTCACTGTTCAAGCTCATTGTTCTCCTGCCTTCTCGAAAATTCATCTAGAAGAAATATTGGTATTTTCCGCTTTACAACATTAACCAAAATGAAACAACATCCCTATTTATTCGTTTATTCAAAAATCTTTTTCCTATGTTCCCAGTCCTTTTCTATTTAATAAACTCTTTAAAACGAAGCAGCCAATTTGTAAACAGTTTACTGCTCGCGTTTTAAATACAACGGAGTAATTGGAAAAGTTGTTTTGGATAAATCCGGATAGCAGCTTAATCACAGAAAATGAAGTCTTATCAATATTATGTGTTTCCGTTTTACGTAGTAAAACAATCAAATCCTACGCTGTTCTCTCCGATTCAGTCTAATAAACTTTAAAATAGATTTGATTCTTCTGGGCCACACCCGTTTGTTATGCTGGTGCAACTTCATTTCGGCCTGACGTTTCGACAAAGATCGTCTTTATCAAAGGCCTGAGAGAACTTCGAACCCTTACATCCGGCAACTTATTCTATCAAAGGTATTCTTCTCCACAACTCTAGTTACAATGCATTCCCACGAATGTCAAGGAGTGCCCTCCAAATTATGCCAAACTCATCGTTGTTCCACCAGCGCTGAGAGAGGGCTCAGCTATAAGACCACCCCAGAGCAACTAGGACCTACCGTGCAGGTCTATACCAACGGGTAAAGACGGCGCAGTCTCAGAGCTCACACAATAGGATGAAGGGCAGGAAGTCGCTGTTTATTGAAATGCACTCGTTTCGGCTGTTCATTGTTGGATTGCGCTCCCGAATCCAGAAAGCCTCAAAAGTCTTTCTGGCACCGATTTCACTTTCATATAGCAACTCAGTGCATTTAATGTTGTCGCAACGCGAAGACAAAGTTTGTCTTCAACTACCCTTCATCTCTGATGACGTCACGGCAGAAGCACGTCGTTGCCTAATGCGAGCAAACCTGAATTACGATGTTGTCCTGGTTAATATACCAGGGAACAACATCATGCGGCTTCTTGGTGGAAATAGGGTTACGACCGTACCTGTGTGAAGAGGGATTGCATTATCTGCCCATTTGGGAGAGATGGTACTGCGCCCAAAAAGGTGTTGTCTACCAAATCCGGTGCTGAACACCTAGCTCGGAAATTGAAACGAAGCTTGTTAACCCCAGTGGGTACACACCGACAACAAGCCTACGGTGAAAACGACTTGGACGTTAAATGCACTGAGTTGCTATATGAAAGTGAAATCGGTGCCAGAAAGACTTTTGAGGCTTTCTGGATTCGGGAGCGCAATCCAACAATGAACAGCCGAAACGAGTGGATTTCAATAGCCAGCGACTTCCTGCCCTTCATCCTATTGTGTGAGCTCTGAGACTGCGCCGTCTTTACCCGTTGGTATAGACCTGCACGGTAGGTCCTAGTTGCTCTGGGGTGGTCTTATAGCTGAGCCTGCTCTCAGCGCTGGTGGAACAACGATGAGTCTGGTATGTCTTGGAGGGGCACTCCTTGACATTCGTGGGAAAGCATTGTAACAAGAGATGTGGGAAGAATACCTTTGACGTAATGAGTTGCCGGATCTAAGGTTTCGAACTTCTTTCAGGCCTTCGAAAATGACGATCTCTGTCGAAACGTCATGCCAAAATAAGGTTGCACCACCGTAACAAACCTGTGTGGCACAGAAGAATCAAATCTATTGTTATAGCATGCCCAGGTTTTATGAACGGCGGACATGGAGACTAATGCAAGCTTTAAAATGTTAATAAGGCTAAATTGAGATGCAAGTTGCTAAGAGATTGTGACACAATGTCTAAGTAAGATTCGAGATTGATTAACGCTGACACTTGACCTCTCTGATTAAATAACAACTCATTGAAGCTCAAAAAAGCGTACACATGCTTCCTATGAGTTGCGTTCATCAACAAACCAAACGTTGGTTCCGTTGGTTTTTACGCTTTGGTTAGAAGGAGAATGATCATGAAGTGTCGGAATTCAATTCTCGGTGCAAAGCTATACGAAATAGTGTTAATCTAATACATTCAAGAGTTGCTATTCGTTTTCATACTTAACTTCAAGCAGTGCTCAATTCTGCCCTTTTTCGATAAACTAGGTTGAATATCCAGCCAAGTGCAGCATTAAATTAACTTAAAAAATTGAACGGGCGGATAATAGCTCAATCGGAGGAGACACCGGCCCTTGTTTACACCCAGTTCCAAGTTCGTCGCTCAAATCCCACCCAGGCTAACCTAGTCTTCCACCCTTGTCGGTGGGTTAATTGGCGCCAGAATTGTTTTGGAGAATAAAATATCAACTTGCCTATCGGCTGGCCACCGCAAGTCACTGTGTAGACCAAGCTGTCCCCTCGTAGGTATGTGGCGCATCTTAGAGGGAATTGCTCATCGCAGTCGTTTATAATTTTGTCCGATAAAAAGTAAAGGATTTATTTTGACTTGACTATTAAAGCACAACAATAATAATCTGAGTAATTGAAGCGCAAAGCAAGATCGATGACGATCAAACTGCGTGGAAACACTGACCAGCATGAGAACTGAGACTCGTCAGAGGCTTCGAACTTGAGAATTTGCAGAACAGATGAAGTCCAAGCCCCTTTACTAACATAAAGAATCAATCGCTTTATGCGTAAGACGAGGAACACGGTCTAGAACCCAAGTTCTCATCGTCAACCGCTTTATAGGCTGATGTGCGCGCCGTTGAACATTTTCCTGGAGCGTTTTCATCGTCGGCAAAACCAAGAGGTTCCGTATCTCCCAACTACCGGTCTAGCTATGTGTCTACAACTGCGCAGAACAGGTTTATCACTGTAGTCGCCTTAGAACGATCGTTAGACTTCTGGCTTTCTTCCGCTGCTGCTGCGACTGGAAGGAAACTATTATATTTAAGTGTAGGTCGTTATTCCACAGTGAAGAACAAAGCTCGGTAGGGCGCCCGGGCGGGTCAACTGGGTATAACCAACGGTGTGACCGAAGTTTTGCACTTTAAAGGGGATCGTTAAATATAATCGGAATGCTTCCCAGCTCAACATAAATGGCATGCGGCGAAAAGAACCAGCGATTCGAAAATATCTAATTCTGTGAAGGTCATGGTTAAGGGGCAGGCGAAGGAGGTGCAGTTAAGATACCTCGATGCATGATTTAAATTCAGCCCTTGTTAGGTCATTATGTTCATTATGATTATATACTTTTAGTGTTACTGCTACCAGAAACTTGTTCAAGTGCGTAGAACTGTACTTCCAAGATGAACCAGACACTAGCCAGAGTGAACTTGTGGTTTCCTCTTTATCGTTTTTACGAGTGTAAAGTAAAGTTGAAGGCCACCAAAAATTAGCTATGTCATCCCTATCCATACTGTGATTTCTAATGTTTTATGAAGTTTTTGTGGACAGGTATGATAATATACGCGTGGCGCAGTAGGATGAGACACCTGCTCCACTGTGCACCTCAAACCAATCCATGGTTGGCATTCCCAAGAACACAAAATCTTCGCTTCGTGGGTGGCTCCCTTGAGAAGAACAAAGGAGAGCTGTCATGCACCTTCTTCATGTCAACTTTAGCACTTTTCAAGACACATTCAACATGCGTAATAAAAAGCAAACAATTTCCAGGTTAAACTGTTCCTTTACACGACCCGTCCTCTAAGAAAGTCAAAGGGTGACTATTGTTAAAAAAGTTTACCATGATTCTCTTCAAAACATTATTGTTCGCTGCCTCAAAAAGGTAAATGCGGTGCCTGAAATGTTACAAATTCTACAAGATTTTCATCTTTATATTAAAATCAATTCATTCTAAAGTGCAAGAAAGCAGCAATTTTTAAATGCAATACGTAAGGATATCGCGTTATGCGCTCTTCCTTCGTTCATGCATGGATACCTTGGTGACTCGACTACTCTAGCGGCAAAACCTCTCAAGCCGTTAAGGAGACGAGGCCCACTTTTACGCTGCTCCTTCAGTGAAGTAGAGAGGGCATATAGTGTGTGGCGAGTACGACAGAAAACACAGTCACTTCCACACCTATCGTGATTCAGATTTACAAACAAACAAAAAAACTATCCAAGATCTTCAGAAAAACTAGAGCAGATCAGCGAATAAACGTAAACATTGTCTTGTAGACGCTTGTAAACGCTGGTGCTACATCGTCGATCCCTGTAAGGGGATAGGTTTGGTTAAGCTGCAAGCGGAGCTGAACTCGCTCATAAGCAGTCGCTTTCTTGCAAGCAAAACATCAAAACTAGTTTCGTCTAATGGTACGGTAGACTAGCCATAGACGTGGCAAGCGCCAAAAATGCTTATTCTTAGAGATATGATACATCTGGAGGTTGGCACTGTTCCCAAGCTCGTCGATAATTGACTTCGTGTTCATCTCGCACCTGAGCCAAGATATGAAATTCTGGGTCTTCTAAATGGTAAATACTTAGCTGCATCAGAATGACAAATGATGACCTACTTATCAACTATAGCGTTCTTCAAGCACCACATGAATGCGATACCGTGCCGTGAAAGAAATCCCGCTGAAATACAATGCGTTGCGCAATGCGCGTACCCTTCATCCCAAACATAAAGCATTAAGCATATATTTGCTAGTACATATTAAGAACCACAAAAGAAGTCAGAAGATGTGTAAGCGGTTAGCAAAGCAAAAAATTAAATTATTTGCAAACCAAACAGAGGAAATTTTAAAAAATATACAAAACAAGCACTTCTCTCCCACGATATGTATAGCGAATATAAAACGAATGGAAGAAAAAAAGGGTTCCTTAGCTATAAGGATGGATGTATAATATGTATGTAGTGGTATTAAAGGCACGGGGTTGCTGAGTACAGGGTTCCAACCATTGTTGTTTTGTTTATAACGTAAGTGCTCAGTACATTCCCTCAAGTTCAAAGTAACCTCGACCCGGTGATATTAAGAGTACAGGATATAAAAAATGTATTGCAATTTTGCTCTACTAGGCAAAACCTCATGCCCTAACTTGAAAATCTTGTCAGTGCTCTTTTTTTGTAAACGTTACTTTATCCCTGCTAGAAGAAGACTACTCTTCTTTACGACCTCTTACGCTCGATTTTTGCGTTTCACTATGTGAGTGTACATTTAACGGTTAACGATCTAACGATATTCATGAAGTAACGGAGCGCATGTAGCGCAGTCGGAGGAGGTGCCCGCTGTCGCTTGCACCCGATACTAGGTTCCTGGTTCGGATCTCCCGCCCAGGCCAACCAAGCCTTCCATCCTTCTGATGTCAGTGCCAGACTTGTCAGGGAGGGATAAATCGCTGACTTGTTCATCGGCTACCCACCGCAAATCATTCATCGTACGCCAAATACGCATCCATATCGTCTTCACATCCCGTAGAGGTAGAATGCGTGGCGCATCCCAAAAGGGATTTATATCGTCGTCCTTCATCCCTTATCTTTTACTTGATGAAGTTACAATCTGTTTCACAACTTTTTCACAATTTTTTAATGCATTTTTCTTACTAAAGTTACCACTTTTTCTTAAATGTATCTATTGAATTTGTCCCACCCGTCTCCTGATTGGCAAAACTCCTGAAAGAAGGCATCGTATTCAGCAAGAATCTTAAAGAACGACAAAGTATAGCGCAATCGCAACTGGCGGCAGGACTTCTCAACCCCAGAGCTGTCATTTAAGAGTTGTTGCTTCAATCCGTGAACTTGCACTGGCTCGAAGATCTAGCGGTAGATTTGCCGTTCCTAAAATAGTAGGTAATATGTGAAGAAAACTTTTGAGAAAAAACCACCATGAGGTAGCAAACTTACAGCGGTCGAAATCGAAATCTACCATACCAAACTGAATACTTTTGGAGGCTACATACTTGAAACCAAGTTCAATAGCTTTCCAAGCCAAGACGCATGCCTTCCAAATTAGACCGGGCGTTCTCTATGAAGGCAGAAATAGGTTTTCATGTCGCGAAGCGCAATGAATGTACACAGCGGTCAGAAAAGATTTCAGTATATATACGATGTAATTTTGCTTAAGTTATCTGCTTGCTGATCATACGCCTTATTTACAGACTACACTGACATTTATTTTCTCGAGCTCGATATAAAACCGTATAAAAGCACAGTAAGAAGCCGAGATGACATTTCAAGATGTCTGGACTCAACGCCTTCTCCAGCCTCAATACCTGCTACCAGCCTTCGACTCCAGACATCAAGAGGAACTTTAAGAGGACGCGGGACTCAATACCATCAAGGAGGTACTTCATACCGATACGTCTCGCTAGTTCCGCAATATAAGGAGATTTTACAGATCTCCTGGCGTACCGAAGCCAAACAACTCTGACTCCACACAACTTGGACGAAGCGGATTTGACCTGCCATTCGACGTCTCGGGATCAAGAAGAAGTCAGCAACGTCAACGTATTATTCCACGGCAGATTTGGGAAATAAACGTCTAATATTTTCGGGTATTCCATCGCGTTGGCAGTTGAGAGAAGGCTGTAGGGCGAGCTACCCACAACCACAATTCATCACCCATAAAAAGTGAGCATAGAGCTAAACTTTTATTTTATTCATTGCTTACAATTTTTTTTAAAAGTAAAGCATATTTTAGACTTGCTTCAAAATTCATGAAATCAGCCATTTTAAGTGTATTCTGCCACTTTTTGCATTTCACTAATAACCTAAATTCTGATTGAAGCAGGTTTTGCTAAATTGTTTTTTATCGTTGACAAAAGTGTAACTTCGCACAAAGGCAGTTTTTGGAATCCGTCAAAATCGTAGCGTGATAGACTAATGCATGCAGCGACCTATTTTTGTAACACTATGAAGAATCTCTACATTCTTTATTTTTAAATACGCCTAAAATCACTTTTGTAGCTAAAAGAATAAAAATTTTATAAGAATTCAAACATCCTATTCAGTGCTTGGACTAGGCGATTTATCAATTTTCAAAGAAAGTCCTAGTTTGTTTTTTTCAAATCGAATAGTTATCTTGAGCTTTCTAAAGAGTACCGTATTTAATTTAGAAGATGTTCGCTTCGATTATTAAGATGTTCAGCTTGGTTTCAAAGGCGCCCACCTCGCTTTGAAAAGTGTTTTTTTTCAATCAAAACAATGATACGCAGCTGGGTGCATTTTAACGAACATTTAACGAAAATCTTTCTTTTGAAAAATCGCTCAACATTTTAATGACCAGAAGCTGACTCCGATCCCTGGCTCGTTATTTTTCAGGAAAAAATGAACGGTTATTGTGTACGATCTGACAAGAAATGGCTCCAGTGGCCTGGTCTATAGTCATTTCAAAAAAGACATTGTGGAACGCTCTAGCTGAAATTGCGTTAATGTGCACATAAGTTTCCAGCTTCTCGGGCACGGAGCCAAAACATAAAAAGAAAAACGATTCACGGCGTTGGTCGTCCGTTGTCACACAATCCGATTAAACGACAGCGTTCCAATCCGTAGATGAATGGCGTTCGCCAGCCTGCTGAAGAGTAGTTGCTCACCTTTCACCGCCGGCCTCTTCGATACGTACATGGACTGCTGAACCATGTGTTTGTGCTCTTCGACGGTCGTGACCACTCGTTCGCCGCTGCTCAATAACTCGCCGTTTATGTCCATCAAACAGCGATTCTCCGCAGTGTCTCGATTTTGTTTTTCCACACATCATCGGTGCTGAATGAGCAGTTTGCATAGCTAACGTGGTTACACCGCTGATGACAGAGTTTCATTGCCGTCGGGACCCCCACCCACGGCACACTCATAGAGGGCCGCACAGCCATTCTCCCACTCGCATTGCGAAATATTTTCAATCGTCGCCGCTACAAAATTCGCCTTCTTAACGCCGCTCCGGCCTGCGCCAACGCCCATTCCACTCACCAGCTCACTGCGGACGGCGCCGCCTTTCGAGCGCTTATGTACCGAAGCGGCATGGATGCTGAGCTGCAGCTTGTCTCCTTCCCCTCCCCTCTTATATTTGACATGCTTCGTCCGTCTGGATCACCGAGGGCAGAGGGCATAAATCAAACTCAAATCCAGTAGTTCTGCGTTGCCCATCTTCACACATTCTACATCTCTCAAGACCTCTCAATCATCTCACCGCATGCTTCATCTTCATCCTCATTTCCTGCACCACACACAGCGCATCCTAACAAGGTGCTTGAACGGCCATAATTTTTTTTATCGCTCTAGCTGCAACAAAGCTTTTCAGTTTAGCAAGCTACATACATGCCCTCTCTTCTTGAAACCCCGGCATTGTTGTTTTTATTCATTTGTTTATTTTTTGATTCTAGGAGTAGGCATGAGTCTTCGCATTACAAACCAACAAAAAAGCAAAAAACTAAAACTAAAAAGCGTAAACAACTCAGTTAGATATCAATTCCTGTGCTACGTTTTCAACCCATCTCGAATAGCACAACGAAATAGTAATATTGTTGTTAACAAGTTTTATTATGTTTCTGAGTTTCGAGGTTTTTAGGTGGAACTCTTATAGGCCTGAAGTTTCGACCGTCTCGTCCTCTCCAGAGACACGATCCTAGACCTCGAGCAGTGGCGAATAGTACTATTTATTGTCATTAGGACCAGTAGCTTTTCGGTCTGTCATAGGGAGCAGGAAAACGCCACATTTTCGGTGGAATCAATGCTGTGATCGCACCATTAAGCATATAAACACAATTGCAAGTGTTGAAATGTCTGTTCACAGGATCTGTAGTGGAACAGCAATTTGCTAATTATTGTTGTTTTTAAAAATGCACTCTCCCACGCATTCAAACAGGCAGCGCTGGCATGGAAACGTTGTTCTTTATGGTTGAGGTAAGGAATTTGGAAGCCATATAATTGTCGTAGTTTAATTATAAAACTATGGAAAACAAAGAATTAGTTTGGTTTACGTTTCGCACGGGCCCTTAGACGAAAACCAAATAGACCATCTTCCCCTGTGCTCATCAGTAATGGAGGTGAAGGAAGGAGTTGCTGCTGTAAACTAACCTGAGCTCCTCCTGTTGATGCTGGACATGGCGACCATCAAATGAACGTAAAGCAGCAAGTTTAAGATGTTATAGAATTAATGCTACAGAGATACCACCAGAAATAAATAAACCTTGAATGAAAGGCATTAAGGAGATGAAAGGAGGGTAGCAGAAAAATAGAATAGATACAGCGCTCGCAGCAGTGGCAAGGAGAGCGCAAAGAAGTTCAACGAGAAGATCCACTATGGGGAGGGGAGTGGATTAGTAGAAAAGGGGTATGGTTGCTAGGGAAGGGTTAGATAAGGTGAAGAAGAAAAAATAATCAGGAGGTAGATCTCCACGCCGAACCACCAAACGTCCTCCAGTCCACCACCACGAACACAATAACTTAGGGATTATGTTTTTATGGCTTAGCAGACGTTCAACGGCCTGCCGGCTGCCAAACGTTTGGTTGGGGGCTTCGCTCCCAAACCCCGAGCATAGAACACCCCGACCGTGTTCTTTTCTTATTTAGACCCTCTTACTTTCATTTTATTCTCCGAAGTGCATGTTCTACTAAGTCTTGAGGAACAAACTGTGAGAGTCTCAATTCAAAGTGCTTAATCTGCGGAAACATAAATGAAACCAATGGGTGTCGGTAGACCGCTCGATACCGTTAACTGTCCGACAGCAATCAAGTTCCTCCGATAACTTTAACCATTCTCTTTACCCTCACTCTCAACCCTGCCAATACCCTTTACACTTGTGCCGGAGTGAAAAAAATAAATAAAGGCGTAGTGAGAGTGAAGTACGCGCACTCTTGTCGAACGAAGCCTTCAAAGTCTTCCCACGAATGCTGTGCAAAGGATGACCTGTGGAACGATTTCTGGATCTGGACGCATGTTGTACGACGTCTGGGTCACGTATTCTGAATCCGGACGCATGTTGATATCGTCTGTGATACATCTGCTGAGCCCCAACGCAAGATGTGCTGCTGACGCCGTGTAACGACGTCAGCAGCACATCTTCTGAAGCCTGATACCCGTTGGACGATACTGATAAAAATCATGGTCCGCCCTTACTGGTCCCCTTTACCGTCTCTCACTCCCCCTTATACTGGTCCCCTCTTCATTGGGCCTCCTTTACCACCCCCCCCCCCCCCGTTACTGGTTCCACCTTTGCTGGTCCCGCTTTTCTGGTCCCTTTTACTGATCCCCTCTTCACTGGTCCCTCCCCCGTTAGCGGTCCCCCTCCCCGGACCCTACCCTGCAGTGGTCCCCTTAGTGGTCCCCTCTTCACTGGTCCTCCTTCTTTCCACCCCCCCCCCCATTACTGGACCCTCCCCTGCAGTGGTTCCCCTTAGTGGTCCCCTCTTCACTGGTCCTCCTTCTTTCCACTTCCCCCCATTATTGGACCCTCCCCCTCCGTGGTCCCCTTTACTGGTCCCCTCTTCATTTGCCCTCCTTTACCACTACCCCCCCCCCCCATTACTGGATCCTCCTTTGCTGGTTCCTCATTACTGATCCCCCTTCACTGGTCACCCATCGGTGCCATATCGTCTGAAACGGGACACCCATGCACGATATCGATGAGACCCCTTCTTAACCCAAGCATCTATTCCGCGAAATCGGTGACACCTCTTCTGAACCTAGACACCCACTGCGCGACATGGGTGTCAAAACTCCTGAACCCGGACGCATGTCGAGCGACGTCGGTAACACGTCTTTTCAAACCGTTTGTCCTTTGCGCGACATCGGCGACACGTCGTCTGAATCCGGACACCACTTGGGCGACATCGGTGACACCTCTTCTGAACCTAGACACCAACTGCGCGACATAGGTGACACAACTCTAGAAGAACCCGGACGCGTGTCGAGCGACGTCGGTACCACGTCTTTTCAAACCGTTCGTCCTTTGCGCGACATCGGTGCGACACGTCTTCTGACGCACGCGACACGACGTTGGTCACACCTCGTCTCAACCTGGACGCCTGTCACTCGACGTTTATGAAAGGCCAGATGGACGACGGAAGGACAGACGGATGGACAGACGGAAGGACAGACACAACCGCTTACTCTTTTATATATAGTAGGATGTACTAGGATTTGAAATGTGATAAAATTAATGAACTAATGAAAACAACACTAATCAAAGCGTTTACATACCGAGTCCTTTATTTGAGTTTTAGTGTGACCTAGATCGTATTTATATTGGACGAATTTGTTTTTATGAATACATTTGAACAACAAGAAATTGAAAAAGTTATTGTCACAACCTGACACGGACAGTTGCCTTTTAGTATGCAAAAGTCTAGTTAGAAATGCGTGCAATTCTTAGTTTTTGCAGATCTTGGCTTTTTCGATATTAGGTGACAGATTAGTATCGAAATGAGGAAATCTCTTGATACTAAAGTTAAAGGAATCTGTCTTCTCATAAAGCTTATTGGTTAATCGACTGCCCGAGATCTTTATTTCCATATCTAAATAGCTGCACGAGTAGTCGTTGTCAGGAGTAATGTCTAGGTTTAAGACATTATTATAGACGTTGATAAGTTTGTTATAAATATCAATATTGCTTCTGTTATGGACAACTAAAATGTCGAAAACTGTCAAAAAAGCGAAAAGTGTGCCTTTCCTAGGTCATCAATGTACCTTAAAATTACAAAAGCGAAGAGTACCTAACCAAAAATCCCAAAACCCGTCCTAGAATCAAGCCCTGCACCCCTGCTTTGCGAGTCAGCATCGCTATCCGCTCGACCACCCAGTCGCTGCAGCGGGTGCAGTGAATGGTTCACCTGATTGCACCCTACAGCTTCCTTCAGAAAACCTTACAAATTGTCAGATTTCTAACATCTAACTATAACTGAACGCAGTCAGTTCAGCTCAATCAACTGGGCGCGTGTAGCGCAGTCGGAGGAGGCGCCGGCTGTCGCGTGCACCCGATACCAGGTTCCTGGTTCGGATTTCCTGCCCAGGCCAACCGAGCCTTCCATCCCTCCGGGGTCGGTGAATTGGTACCAGACTTGTCTGGGAAGGATAGAGCGCTGACTTGTTCATCGGCTGGCCACCGCAAGTCATTGTATGGCCAAGTACGCATTCAAGTCGCCTCCACGACATCCCATAGAAGTACATAGAATGCGTGGCGCATCCCAAAAGGTATTGAGTAACGCCGTTCTTTATCCTTTTTTAACTATAACTAAAGCTCCAAACATTTTACGGGTTAATTCGTGAGCATTACAAGGTCATTCAGATACGTTGCACATGGAATTAAAGGAAGCTGGTATCCATCCCGATCATGCATTTGATCGTGCGAAATGCCGTCACCACACCAGAAGAGCAGACCCCGCCGCTAAGCTGGACAAGCGCTGAAGAAGAAGAAGATTACAAAGCCATTCAAAACGTCACTTTCACCTTATCGGCCGGTATTGAAGTGCTACAGGTTTTGGTAATTTTTACCCTACCCAGATGTCCGCAGGAAATTTGAAAACCACTACAGTGCTTTCCAGACAATCCTCTACAGCCATCAATAGGTCACCTGGAAAATCTCCACGGATGTTCTTTGAGTTCTTTCATGTAAGTGATGTGGGCCAAGCAGTCCCAAACAAATTTTGACATTTGAAGCACGCATTTCTACGCTAGGAATGATGACACTATGAGGGAAACTTCAGCACAAATACTATGGTCTCCGAGTGGCGAACATCTTAGCTTGACGAACGATCAGTGCTGGTTCAGTTTCGCAGTCCTGCTTGATGCGATACTTTTGATGATAACGCTACATGTACAGAATACCTACTATCAGAAATGGCATAGTTCCTGTAATTGCAGCATTGTTAAAGTAGAAACTAACTTCTTTTTATGTATAATGCATTTTTAATTTCTCAAAAAAAAAGTTCCTGTTGCACTGTTCACATAAAGGTAGACCTCGTCGTCCTCATCGGCTCCAGCTGTAACTCATAATTAACGTTACGTTTGAGACGCAGTTGGAGTCAGCAACAGCGCATTGGAACGATGCTTCTCAGCATTCCGTTTTGAATTTCAGAAAAAAAAATAGGAACATTCTTCATCACAACTATGTCACAATGATTACTTCCACACACGACGCCCTGAAAATGTGTATGCTGTTGAAGTAAACAAGAAGTCATTCTCTCAAAATTTTTTCATGCCTAGAAAGGAGTGAGGGAAACGCTTGTGTAACAAAGATTGCGCCATGCTTTGTCCAGCAAATCGCGTTGTTTACTTAATTGGGTGGCAATTAGACGAAGGTGCGGTCGATGTTGCGCTGGCGCCGTTTTTCCATTTGACAGTACTGCAGCCTCAGCTTCCATTACTCATCAATGAGCTCAAGTTTCTTGTACAACGCTGAGCTGAGCCAAACGAGGGTGCTACCAAGTATTCACGCTTCTCGTTTTCCTGTCAGAAAGAAAGCTTCTTATCTCAAACTGGAAGGACTGTTGGAAACGAGCTGACATGAGACTGAACTCTGATCAAGATAATGCTGGCATTATATTGCAGACAAATGATCTCATTCAGGTGAAATTGGGCTCTGTTTGCGTCCGTATACTCCTCCCTCTAGCTTCCCATACACAGCTACACGATATGTTGAGGAATTGCGCAAGAAATCAGAAGTGACTAAAGCTCCTATTTTCTATAATAATATTGAGATTGCGGAAGAAAATGAGAGTCATGCTGCAGGTCAGAACGAGGCGATTTCATTCAGGCATTTCGATTTATGGTTTTTATCAGTCTCGACTCCTTACTCCCGTTCAGGGCAACATTGGGGAACCTGTTGTAAGTCTGAAGAAATCTCATAAAAATAGCTTCCACATATCACATATTCTTACTCTTTATTTTTTATTCCACGTTACCTCTCGTTTTATAGTTTCCGGCACAATTCCTGCATTCTTTCTCAATATGCTTCGTTTTCTCTTCGTTGCTGTGATTAGACATTGAAACAATGAAATCATTTCTCGACTTCTCAAATTCAAATTCCAGAAAGATTTCAGATCATGAAAGAGGAAGGACGCAAATACAAGCCAGATGACATCATCCGCTTGAACGTCGGAGGGCAACGGCCAGTTTTCAGTCTCGTTTGTCCTCTTTGTCCTCTATGCAAATCATAAACTTTCAAGATTCGACACGTTTCTCGGGACACTTCTAGCAGATCGCACAAGCGACATCTATCCGTATTTTGCTGCCTTGATGGACTCAGACTCGGAACTTCTGCCACCAAAGGACTCTGAAGGAGCAGTAAGTAGATTGATTTTATTGACTTCAAAACTTCAAAATTTCATCATAACAGAATAAAGAATATGAATTTTCTCTCAACGCAGGACTGTTGATTTTCGGTCATTCAATGAGCGACAGTTAAGTAAGGAATTGCTTTTCGAGTGCTACAATAATGCTTTCACAAAGTATAAATATTTCGCAGTATTTGAGCCATTGAACTATTGGGTAAGCAGCTAAAGGAAAAGTAAGATGAGGAGGAGTAAGATGAGGTCTTGCAAAAACTACAAATATCTTCTCTGTATATTATCTGTCACCTTCTCTAGCGAATATTGAGTAAAGTTGAAATGAGGGTTCAAGTTAGTAGCGGTACCGTATTCTACTTCATTTCTTCTTCTTATTCATTTTTGGTTCAAAAAAAATCTCTGCACCAACGATG
Source organism: Heligmosomoides polygyrus bakeri (assembly GCA_947359475.1). Lineage (NCBI taxonomy): Eukaryota > Metazoa > Nematoda > Chromadorea > Rhabditida > Heligmosomidae > Heligmosomoides > Heligmosomoides polygyrus. The sequence goes on from OX375870.1 coordinate 17,538,671, forward strand.
AAAAAATGTAGAACATGTGTTTGTATCCTAAATCACACCACTGTCATTAGATCAGTATCTCAGGAACTACCAAACCACAGACCACAGCAGTAGCTACGGCAATGCCATAGTAATAAAAATATTAATTTAGCATGCGCCTGAATCGAACTTACTGTTATAGGTATGCCGTCTAAAACCACTAAATCGCCCTGGCTTAGCGGAAAATGGTGCAACCGCCCTTTGGTCAGGGTTTAACCACTCCGGTGAACACTACAGAACCAAGACTGGGAGTATTTGCATGTGACTGGAAAAGCAAAGCAAGCAATCAACAGTAATTAACAGTAACACTGGCTGACCTACATAGTAGCACCTAAACGTCTAGGTACTGCTCACGCAAATCCAGTGGAGAATGAACTCATGGCTCTTTTCCAAAATGAGACCAACGGTGACACTTTTGCAGTATTTTTACAGTTATTGATCTATAAGCGAAACTTAAATATGTCTACATTTGTAAATCTCATGCTCATCTTCAAGACAACAGCTTATGGTCTAAGTCTTTCACCCTATGCTCGATACTCGTACTTCTTCCTCTATTACTACGTTCGGTTACTATCCAGTACACTACCATGTGATGTACGAGAGATGCTCACGTCGAAACCAGATTGCTAAAATGTGCAATGGAAATGTTTGTCTTTACTATATTCCGTTATGTACCTCATATATTTTATCATGCTCTTAGCCTTTGTTTTCAACTGCTATCCGAGAAATGAGATTGGTTGTTGAAAATGTTCCTTCAAATGCATGAGCTTCTTGAACAATTGGCAGTCTCTTGATTTGCTCCACAGAATCATGCAATTTATGAAATCAATATTCGCAGCTTGATACAAATGCTAAATACAAACGTTCTTAGTAGTGGCAAAGATCTCAATATTATATTGTGTACCAGTGATTTCGCCACTATCCAAATTCATGATAAAAGTCCACAATTAATGTTTCCCTGAGAAGGTGCGACGCCTTTTACTCAAAGGCGATGAAGAGAAGCCAATTTCAGCGACAGAATAAGTGATATGCACCTTAATACGACAGATGGGAAATCTTAGCACTTTTTTACACACACTTTTTACCAGATTACTATCAAATATCTGTGTTCGGAACTTTTTGGAACGCATGTATCATCCCAACTGAATGTCTGACAAAATGTCCACCATCAGAATTTCATTCAATCCTTTGCTTGAACACGTTATCTTCGCAGCAGACCACTGTAGACCGGCGATTGCGATTTTCTTTTGAAATCTACCCACACATTATACGAATATCCATGATATCCACGAAACTGGCAATTGCTCCTAGTTTGGGTTTTGAATTTTCTGACTGCATTTGATTTCTTTCAGATGTTTTGGTCGCTGAAATCTGGGAGAATGGCGAAACGATACGATTTTCTTTTGAAATCCACCCACACATAGTACGAATTTGACAAACATTGGCATTCCCTGAAACGAACAGTCATTCCTGAACGAGACACTCGTAGTGTATTTTCGCTTGAGTCATTGCCAACGAAAAAGCATGACTAAGCCAATGTACCAACACGTTCCATTCTTCTGATTGTGTGCCCCAAAGTTTAGGCAAACAATCCATATCTAGAAGTGAATCAGCAGATATCGCCAAAAGTACGTAGAGTACTTCTGGCACCTTTTCGATGTCGCTTGCAGGGAATCTTTGCTTTATGGGCAATGTACATAACACAAAAGGTATATAGGGCTGGAGCAGCATAGAACTCCCTTCAAAACTTGTGTGACCTAAATTTCGCAGCACTTGCAAGTACACGCACGTATAACGAGCCCACGGGATGTGACCTACCTAACTCACCTGCACAAAAATCGGCCACATATCGGAATAGCTCGCGTAAGGGTGATAAAGCACAGAGCCAACCAAATATCCCATACATCCTATTTGAGCGAGCTTCTGTAACGCAGTCGTATGAAGCGTCGGCTCTTGCGTGCACCTCGTATCGATTCAAGGTTCGGATACCGCGCAGGCTAATCAATTCCTCCACCCTCTTTATTTCAGCGAATTTGTAGGGACCCGCCCGGGAAGAATAAAATACTTACTTATCAGCTGGCGCTTCACGTTATTGTGTAGACTAAATAGGGATTCAAACAGCACTCCGTCGACATCCTATAGAAGCAGAATGCACGGCGCGTTCCACAGAAGTTTACTATCGTTGGTACTCTTTATTATTTACTTGGGTTGCGGTACACACTCTCAAATAGGAGCATGCCTGATTCATCTATTCCCCAAGCCTATGCTACTACACTCTCTGTTCTTACAGGGTCGATGGATTGGTACTTACTTACTTAGTTCCTCCCGTGCTGTTGAGCATATAGGGCGACGAACTCTTTCCATCACTGCCTGTCTTGGGCTATTTTTTCGCACTCCTGCCTAGAAATATTCATAACTTTCACGTCATTCATGAACGTGCGGCGCCACGTGTTTCTTGGGCGGCCTCTGGTTCGATTTCCTGGCGGTATCCATTGCATGGCTGATCTCTGCAGGCGGTGTACCGGCATTCGCAGTATGTGTCCGGCCAGACGGAGTCGGAGTTGCGCAGCGATTTCGTAGAAGTTGCCCGAGCGGCAGCGTTGTAATACTTCCTTGTTCGTCAAGTGGTCCTTGTAACGTATCCTCATTATTTGTCGCAGACAATTGCAGTGAAACGCGTTGACCCGTCTGATAATGCTACTGACATCTTCCATGTTTTGCTGGCCCTGCATACTCTGCAGTGGGAACAACTATCGAAGAGTACAAACGCAGCTTGACGTTGTTCGAAATAGAAGACGACGCCCACAGTGGCTTGAGCCTCCGGAATACTGCTGTCGCCTTCGCAATCCTGCATCGAACGTCAGCCTCGCCATCTTCGTTACTGGTGATCGTGCTTCCAAAGTAGGTGAAGTCATCCACTACTTCCAAGCGATCCGTTCCTAGGTAGATGCTGTCTCTCGGGCTCATATTTCCTGCGTGCATGACCTCTGATTTTTCAGTACTAATTCGGAGACCGATTTCGCTTGCTACTTGGCTAAGGCGTTCTGCACTACTTTGGAGGGTATCGTTGTCCTCAGCGAATATGACAATGCTGTCAGCAAAGCCCAGATCCATAAGATGTCCGTTAGATCAAGGAATACCTCCTTGTACTTCGGCTGTCGTTTTTCTCAGTACGTAGTCGAGTGCAATGTTGAATAGCAACGGTGAGAGAACACATCCCTGCCGGACTCCTGTGGTGACCTCGAAGAATCTTGTATTTCCGAGAGTTGTCTTCACGCAACACAAGGAGTTTAATATACAATATAAACATCTAAACATCTTGACGAAGGTCGCAGGGACTCCATAGAGACTGAGTATTTCCCACAGCAACTCACGGTGGACACTGTCAGATGCTTTTTTGAAATCGACGAAGTTTACGGAGAGCGGGTAGCTATACAACAGGCACTGCTCGATTATGTTGCGTAGCTCCGGCTTGCTCCTTCCGCAGTCGATCATCATCAATTGCACCTCGAAGCCTTCTTAACAATACAGTGCAGATTACCTTGTCTAGCACTGATAACAGGGTGATACCTCTGCAGTTTCCGCAGTTCGATTAGCTTCCTTTTTTGGTAGTTTGACTGCTAGGCCCTTTTTCCAGTCTTCTGGCACGTTATATTGATGCCAGCAGCTATTGAAGAACGTCGTCAATTGTTGCGCTACCGGTGTCCCTCCAGCTTTTAACATCTCCACTGCAATTTCGTCAAAACCAGGGGCTTTTCCGTTTTTTGGGGCATCGTACTGCGTATGGATTGGTACCGAAATTATTTATTATGGGTAAAACAGCGGGATCGTTCACGCAATTAACGCTTTCATTAAAACTGATTCCTTTCCGAAAGTTGGAGTACATACTCTCATTGTAATTTTCATAGAAACGTTAATTAATCATCTTTTGGATACGCCACGTGTTTTATTCCTGCGTAATATCGTGAAGGTAATCCGGACTGTATCTGATTTGTACTCCGACATGGTGTGAAGATCCCGTTGTTTTACCCATAACAAATAATTCCGGTACCAATTCATCGTCCTTGTGAGAACCGAGAGTATTCCCCGGGAGTCTTCCAGCAACAGTAGTGTACAGCATACATTGGATCCGATCGAAAATTTTCGGATAATTGAATGATTTGGATAAGGGCGATTTTGCGGACCCCGGATTTTTGGATGATTCGGATAAGAGCAATTTTGCGGACTCCGGATTTTTGGATGATTCGGATAAGAGCAATTTTGCGGACTCCGGATTTTTGGATGATTCGGATAAGGTCGATTTTGCGGACCTCGGATTTTTCGATGATGCGGATAATGGCAATTTCGCGGACCCCGGATTTCGGATGCCCGAATCCGATATCCGACTAATTGACGCAAGATGCAGTTTATCAAAACACTACCGTTCCTTAAAGAGGAACCCATCCTTTAACAACAACAACAGTGCATGTATCGAAAGTCTCTCACTACTCATCAAGGAAGGAAACATCAAAGAGCTGGATCATTCCAGGCATGGGTGTGCAGAATTTCCGCTTTCGTGTTCCAAATTCCGGTTTTCGGCCATTTTCAGTCCTTCCGTTCCGTTTCGTGTTCCCTTCTCTTTTGACCCGGAAGCCGGAACGGAAATGGTGACTCATCACTCATTCATTGCTTTGCACTGCGTTCATTCACCTCCCGAACATAAACGAAAGGTTGAAAAAAGAGATTAACTATGCGCTTGTGATTGTGTTGCTTTCCAACCGGTGGTGCATGCTGATGTCGAAACACTAACCAAATTGTATTCTTTTTTCTTTTCTTGAAACGATGTACTGTGGAATAGTGTAGGTCCACAAAGATTTCATGAGTGTTTGAGTCAAGAATCAAATTCCTTTCCTCCGAAGCATGGTTATCTTTTTCCCTAGTAATCTTAGGTTGGGAACACCAAATCTAGATCAGAGTTCTATAAGTACTCTAAGGTTGCTAACAATGCGCTCCATGGGCCAACGGATCTATCCCAGTCGGAGGAAGGCATGCGATGCCTTGCCTCTTCAATTCCCTCCTCTGAGTTTGTTTCAGAGCTTCAGCTACTGTCAAATGATACAATGGTACCCAGAGCGTGGGTGTCGTGTCGTGGGTGCTGAACGCAACTGTAACCTTAACTCTTCCTCCTCCTAATTGGGACAGATCTGGGACATTGAATAAGACCAGTTAAGTGCTATGAGTGGCGAAACCTTTGGCATCTTACTGGTCAGCTGGGTTCATTGCTTTCAAAATACTTTCTTCCTGTTTACAGAGAGGTCTTGCGCAAACTTCGATTTGTTACACTAGTAATGTTTAAAAAGTCATCTTAGTAATAATCGAATACAAGGATTTTTTAAATGGCATTTATTGTTATATCGTTATTGTTATATGTTGCTGAAAATAAGTTGCACACTACTTTGCCCGCTATCTAAATTCGTTAACGGCATCTCAGTTATTATTACAATTACGGATATATGTATATGTAATTATGAAATATTAGACGAACTAAAGAGTTTTGAGTCATTTCCGTTTCGGCGACGTTTCGCATTCCGATTTCCGCTTTTCTAAAAAAAATCCTCACATCCCTGATTCCAATATGAATTATTCTAAGATCCGGGCTCTCCAAAATGCCATTATCAAGTGACGCAAATTGGTTCGGGGGGGGGGGGGGGGGGGAGGATCACCATGCATTCAATGCTTTTCCTCCTTCCCAAGAAGGCACATGAATGTCGTATTACATCAGAAATGGTCTAACACAGTTCATCAAATGGTAGACACAAAAGTTTTGAATAACATTTTTAATTTCATGCACCACAAAGTGCGGTATAGGGCTGTTTTATATGGCGACCCCCCCCTCCACCCATTTTGCGCCGAATACTATACAATGTGAAAAAGAAAGTTCCCATCAGAGGGCGTGCCTAATCCCTTCTCTCCTTCAGTCCCCGTCCTTGCGGTTTCCCGACAGCGCAACACGGTATTTGAAGGAAGAGATGCCAAGATCGACGTAACGTTCAGCAGCGTGCTAAATGTGTTCAACGTCACTGCGACACTATTTCAAAGTAAATCGCGAAAACGCATGACTCAGCAGCGTGCCCGCCTGCGAAATTCGTTTGGAATGTGTTTTATCCGATGTGCGCGATTTCAAAATGGAGCGAGGAAATTGAACGGGTTATCCGAATTTACCCGATTTTATTCGAATCCACCAGGGTCCGGATGATAGGATGATTCGGATAAGAGCGATTTTGCGGGCACCGGACTTTTGGATGATTCGGATAAGGGCGATTTTGAGGACCCCGGATTTTTGGATGATTCGGATAAGGGCAATTTTGCAGTGGCCGGATAATTGGATGGTTCGGATCGGGATATCCGAATCGGATATCCAAAAATGATTCATTCGGATCCAGTGTATAGTGTACAGGGGTGAGGTGCTCGAAGCGGTAGGAGGCGAAACACAAACGGCACCATACAGTGGCAGCAATTATAGCTTTCATGTAGGCCAAGATCTTCAGAGGGTGTCTGGAAGCATGTGTAACCATCCTTCTAATATTCCTGTGCAGTCAGGTTCCCTATGATAAGTCAGCGTCAGACGCGCTATGGCACGACCTTTGGAATTTGCAAATATTTAACCATGTTTCGTTGTCCTGCTATACTACTCGGTCCTTGAAGAAGTTTCCGCTTTTTCAAAAACCTAAAGAGAAGCCGAGACAACGACGTGTCATTAGATATGCATTTTGAGGGGCTTTCTATGTTGCTACGAAAGCTCTACCCGGTAGCTGGGTCTCTCTTGTGTTGCATGAAGCATAACCCAAGCGTCCAAAGATTTTTTCCAGGCGGTACATCGTCTGTGCAATTACCTGATACGAGAAGTTCTTTCAGAAGCCGAGAAGAAATTTACAGTTGGCGAGCATTCGTGGCGAAAAATATGTGCTACATAGGGGTATAAATGCCACTTCAAGCCATTCCTCGAAGATAAGCTTCTGGGCTGCATCTTTAGAGCACATCGTTTTTGAAGATGGTTTTTTTTCTAGAAGATCTTCTTTGAATATCATCATTAATGTCTGGTAAATCATGAGACTTAGTCGGAAGAAACTGTGGAATAAGCTCTTTAGTTTCAGTTCTTCCTGGATCGTGATCCAGAGCATTTTCGTACGCTACTCAACGGGCTCCGCTACCTGGTCCAAATTCAATGTAAGTCTCCCAGATGATGTCTTCCTTAGGTTTCCTACTCGGGTTGCTAACACAACTCACATTCAAAGTACACAAGGAAATATATGTATATCTTATCCCATCCCTTAGTTACAACACAGCGCACTGCGCAGCGCTGGCCTGTAGTTAAAATACGAATTCCTCTATTCGAAGAATACCAATTGCAAATAAGTACCTCTCATTTCACTTTTCAAGAACGAAGCTTTCAAAAATCCCTAATTCAGCTCGATCCACGAACGGAACAATGAAAGGCGGATCCAGTGAAGAGGACTTGCGCGCAGGAAAAGAAAACAAAGGAATCTGGCACAGATTCCGCGGAAAGTGATCATTCTGGACGGATGATCTACGCTCTTGATCAGTATTAATCAATAAACCTGTACAGCGAAGTTATCTCCTTTTTTCGTCTCCTGAATTAAACAGTAGTAAGAATCCCAATGAGTTCGGAAAGTTTACAGTTATGATCAATGAATGAGCGACTCGGCACAAGTCGTTAAGGCCTGTATGCAGTCTGGGACGCACCAGTCCTAACACCATGACCGTACTACACCCTATCTCTATGATCAGTACGACCGTAAATGAGACGCAAAGGCAATGCTTATTGTAAACTAGGACTCAGAGGCCGGTGGCGTAGGGCTAGCATACTAAGCGGTAAGCAGGAAGTGCGGGTTCGAGTCCCGCCTGACGCAGCAAAACATCATTATATCAGCTTACAACCTCAATAACAGGCAGTTGAGACTTAAATATCGTGTTCGAGTCTTCCATCCCTCTGGATCGGTGAGCTGTTGCCAGACTTGTCTGGGAAAGATAAAGCACTGACTTGTATATGGCCTAATTATCGGAGGTCATTATGTAGACCAGATACGCATTCAAATCGCCTCCACGAATTCCCGTAGAAGAAATATGCGTGGCGCACTCCAAATGGGATTGGGTAACGCCGTCCTCACCCTTCCTTTGTCCCGTATCAGCGGCCCGGTATTAAGCGCTGATCGCACGAGGTGCGGATGTTGCGTTGCCAGCGCTGGTGGCGTAAGGGCTCGAAATGTTATAGCACATGATAAACTACTCTTCGGATTTTGGACAAATGGAAAGTTCTCGATATGATCCTCAGCACAGCGTTTTTTGTTCCGCAAAGTTGCATTATCCATCTCATTCTATCTTGGTTGTTCTCCCTCTCAGCGCTTACTTCTGAAAGATTTCCGTTGATAACGTGTTTCCTTCTCTTCGTGACTCATCGTAGTAGTTAGTACATACCTGTCTTTCCAGGCTCACCAGGGAACTGTCTCAGGCGTATGTCTGAAGGGCGAAAATGATTACAACTATGAGAGTCTCCACCCATCAAATAGTAGAAAAGTAGGTTCCATTTTTACAAAGTTTTTGACCCGATGGAGCTAAAGGCCTTGAAAGTTTACTTTGGGATCGCTTGCCAGCGTGCTAAACTACCGTAATCGGCCGTAATCTCAAAAATGGATATCATATTCGTGATCAGTGCCCCAGATAACCTCCTTTAGGCAAAGTTTGGGTAAGAATTTTTTCTACCTCTTCTCAACCTCGACCAAAGAGCTAGGAGTCGCGAAAGTGCAAAAGTCCTGCTTCAGATTTACCCATAGTAATCTCATAGTCCGGAGAGCATACACTCAAGTCACAGCGAATCATATATCTAACAATTTTCAAATAGTCGGCTCACCAGGCGTATTTCAAGACCAACGTGAAACACACCTGGTGAGGTACGCAAGATGACGGTGATCTATGGTCGCTAACCTGTACGGACTACACTAGCAACCTACCCGTCATCATCAGTAATCTGTATGGCTAGCTCTATTCATTTATCTACTGAAATACTTTGTGGAAGACAGGAGTGAGATAAAACTGCAACACAACAAACACCAAAACTAACAAACAAAACTAGGCTCTTAAATATCCACGCACAGAGAACTTGTTTTGCTGTGATGCGTTTGAAAGAATATTTGGATTCGGGAGGGAGGTAGTCTTACCAAGTTGTAGGCAGGCTACACCTGCTCTAACTGTGAAAAACTTAGCTCTTACCGTGGTCTTAGGCTTAACAAGAACAATTTATCGGGCAGTAGGGTATAACTGGATTTGTGCAACAATCGGCTATCCTTCTTTGAACATCTGAGATACATGCTACAGGTGAGATTGACTGGACACCCATTCTCGATTTGTGGACTGGTGACATGATATGCTCAAAGGTTCATTCCCCATGTATTCAAGGGTCTATGTGTTCAGATTGTCTCCGCGACATCCCATACAGTACCGTCGGTAAATATCCGCCAAAACGCGGCCCTCTGCGGATTAATTCGAAGTCGATTATATCCAATAAAATGCACAGTGTGTGAGTCAGAACAACATGACCTACCTAAGGGCATAAAAATCTTGCACGATTTTAAAATGTTTGAGTCCGAGATGAGCTAGATGGCGAGCCCGAAGTTATCTTGACCTGACCCACATTCGCTCCTTAGTCTCGCCTAAGTATACCCCTGGCAGAAATGGATCACCCCCGACAGAATTTTAAAAAATTCGGACGGTGTCAAAAATGTATTTCATGCCAATTTTAGGCTTTGCCTCATGATGGCGATCTACTTGATACCAAACTTGCCTAGTTTGGCGCCATGTTCATCGTTCCATGCATTCTCAACTGCCGGTTTTTTCCATTTTCGCTAATTATCACAACTGTACCACTTTTGCTCCAGGACTGATTTTTGTTCAGTTTCTCGATTATGAGGTGCGGATTACAAATATAGGTTTTGGGTTTACTTTGATCAAAAGTAAGATAATAATCATGTAGAAGTACTATAGAATGCGAGGTGCAGCCCCAAACAGATGGAACGCCGTCCTTTCTCCTTCTATCCATTTCACCTTATTAAGTCCACTTCAGGGATAATCGTCTTCACAGCTCCTAAGCAACTGACACACACGCTTTGGGGCTCTTCGAACAAACTTCACTATAAAACGACAAAAGCAGCATTACTCATCATGCAGATACCAAGCTGCAACTGATATGGACGAAGTTCTGAGTGCAACTTCCAGCAACAAGTTATCTACGCTTTTCTTTAAAACCATGCTTAAAAATGCTACTAGAATTTACAGTGTCATAGTAAGACTAATAGGAGTAAGAGAGCGTTTAGTGTGCACGCGAAACGCCACGAGATGTTATGACTGGCTCCTATATCGATTCATCGCGTCGCGCGATCGATATGGGAACTCATCACTGCATCGCGTCACGCGTTATGTGCACACTAAACGCGCCCTAAGACTATATTTGACGAGATGGTGGCGGAAGCAGACAAAGCGACGTTTTTACAACCAGCTTAATGAACGGACGGATGAAGATCTCAGTGCTTCTTAAGTTTCATAAGGCACCTATTTTTGGGCAAGCTCCGGAGATCGAGGGTGAGACGCGGACGAGGGGAATAACGCATGCCCGCTGCTGCATTTTAATGAACAGTGCTCCGGTTCGAATGCGGCCTGGATACAACCCAGCATATTTGTGATATTACTGAAGAAGTTTTACCAAATGAAACCTCGCGAAAAAGTCATGTATTCCTACACTTCCACTGGTCTTTCAGCCTTATGTCTTATCACAGATCTTTCACAGTAAAAATAATGGATCTATCCCAATCGGAATGGGCGAAACACTGAAGTAAAAGATGAGCTACTCCTTCCTTGTCACACCACCTCCTTTGAATTTCTGCGAGTCATATAGCAAGTCGTTGAGCCAAACGAATGGGGCGCCCCTAAAGTTTCCCATGGAATCGCCGGAACGACCTTCATGAGCGTTGGCGAGAGCGGATCAACTGAGAGTACGCGATGGCAAGTAGCACCCGGCAAGCAGTTCGGGGCACAGTGGGTAGTAGTGCTGCTCCATGAGAGGTAGCCCAGAGACTCGGTTCTTGTGCATTGTGACAACTTTGCATTTCAACTGATCGCCTGAGGTTTGAGGGTTCCTCACGCCTATAGAACTTTCAGACGTGTTCTATACATTTCTTCCAACTGTATGAAAATCGCTTCATAAGCGACTTCATATAACTGAAGAAGCCCACGTCGGCCAGTTAAAGGCTCCCGCTGCCCTATCCTTGACCATAGGGCAGAAACGCAGAGCTCGCCGCCCGCGGCGTCCCTGCCCTATCCTTAACCATAGCGGCGAGCGGCGTTGCCGCAGAAGTGTGTGGGGCCTTAAGTCGCCAGCGGCATCCGAAAATGTAGTCCAAATACGCTCACTATGGTGAATACCTTTCCCATTGCCTTGTGGTTAAAAACCGGTCAGGAATGAACAATTCTGAAGAAGGTTACTATACCCGTGCTGAAGAGTGAGAGCGGAAGAGATAGCGAAAAGCTAGAGTAGTAACCGGTTTCTATGGCTTTATACGATTTGGGATTGTTCGATTATTTATTGCATAGAGTAGAAAGGAGATACAGAGGTTTTCGTCACAAGCGAAAGTCTGGTGTGGTATCGCTATCTTCTGGCCACTGCGACCCATTCCAACCACATACAGCGGATCTCTAGTAGAGCCTCCTCTGGCAGGAGCATCGTGGTCGCAGACGAAAGTTATCTTCTTTCAAAAAATAGGCAGAAGACGTCTGAAAATTGTGTGCACGTCATCACATCTCAAAGATCAACCGATCAGTTGAAATAAAGGAACGTCACAAAGCACGAAGATTGGTATAGATCATTATTACGGCTTACGTTTCAGCGTTGTCGTCTTCTTCAGTCAGCCTAAGTCACTTGAGAAACTACCATCTCGAATGCCATTTTGTTCTGCAGAAACCCATCCAAAAGAGACCACGAAAACGACGCCTTAAGAAGACGAAGACAAGGCTAACCTTAAATGTGAACAAAAGGCATGCACCGTCACCCTAGCTGGACGAAAGATGTGTGAACCACACTTGGGACCTAACTGGTCAAGACCCAGAGGTCAAACCCACAGAGGGCGACGCAAGGCGTCAGCTTTTGGGTCACAGCCACCCTAGTGGACTTCCATGCCAAAACAGCTGTTTCACACCGCCGCACCTTGTGCTCGCCCAAGGGTGTAGACATGGGACCTGCGCAACCCGTCCAAGTGTTCTTTAATCCCTACGCATAAGGGTCTACCTGCTTTTCCACATACACTGCGACCGGAAAGTATAGGGACACCAGCAAATTGCGTAATTCTGCTAGCTACCCGCAGGAATTGATCTAAAAATTATACTATGGAATTTCTCACGGCAAAATACACATACACGAAAGAAATGGGCAAAATCCCCCGAGGTGGCAAGGAACGGGAAAGGATCACGTGACGGGACCCTGTTTTTGAGTGACCAGAAAGTATCGGGACACCACCAAATAAGGTGCGCGGAGAAAAGTGCGTTGTTGAAAACTATTTTGCTATGCAATATACTGCCTCATAATTTGCTCATTGTAAGGATGGGTCGCGGATCGATGCTATCAATAGAGGAACAAGCTCAAATCAAGGCCCTCAAAGATGCAGGACTCAGCACACGCCAAATTTCGACTCAACTGGGACGATCAAAGGACGTTATTAGCAAATTTCTACGCAGTCTTGATCTATATCACTCGAGGAAGTCTTCAGGACGTTCCAGGCTTCTTTCGACTCGAGGCGAGAGGCAAATCGTGCGAATGGTTTCCAATAAATTAATCAGTTTGGAGGAAGTGCGCAAGAGTTTGAGTAAGAAAGTCTCGAAAGAAACGATTCGGTGCTGCCTAAAACGCAATGGGAATGTTGTATATACCCAGCTCCGTTCTGCTCCACGTTTGACAGAAACGCACAAAAGGAACGGGCTCGAGTTCGTCTCTAGGAACAAACGACGTCTTTGGACTTCTCGACTGATTCACCTCGAGACTGTCCACGATAGCTCCAGTAATCAATGACGTATCTCTCCCTAAAGCGATGGCCAATGAAGGAATCGTGTGGGAAACAATAACACCGTACGCACCACGGCAGGGAGATTTTTATGAGTGGATGGTAAAATCAGTGAAGCATTCCCTCTACAAGGTATTGTAAAGAACAACGATCTCCAAAGAAACGCTCGAAACACTGCTGATGGAAATCGAAGGAATAGTCAATAGTCGAGCTCTTAACTACCAAGAAGAAATTTTCGACGAGTCACCAATTCTTCGACCGATCGACTTTATCCAGCGCGACATGATGATCGCATTTCCTTTTCGAAAACATTGGAGAAGAGTATGAAGACCCTAACTACTTGCTAATAGAAGAAGCAGTACAACTGAGGACAAGACATCAAGCGAAGAACGCTCTCAAGTCCATACACGAACTCACAGAACGCTTCTGGAACATATGGATTTAGCAATATCTTACTAGCCTGCAGGAAGCGCACAAGATGGAAGTATCCAAGAAGCGCGCTGGCAATCAAACACCGGAAAGAAACGCAGTAGTGCTAGTCTCCGACCCAATTCTGCCTCGTAACTCCTGGAAAATTGGCAGAATAGTTGACCTGAAGGACCATTACGTGTAAAGGAATTGTAAGGGGATGAAGTACTGTAGGAAGATGGGGCTACGGTAGAAGAGAGGGATAGCCAATCCACGGGAGATTGATTAGGCCACCCAGTAACGCCTAGCCTTGTCTTACCCGACGCCACTGGGCCCCATTAAAAATACCCGTGCGGGAGTTTGCCCACTGGCTATCGGGACCCCCATTGAGCCACCATTTAGAGCCCCCGCAACCCAGGGAGTACAGAGAACGCCCTCTCGGGAAAACAGTGGTGTGTGGGCTCGGTGGTGCTCGGCCGTCAGGCTGACACCTGCCCTCTTTACTTTTGGTGTCGTTGCACATAACATTTATGTCTGAAATTATAATAAACTAATGCGAGGACTGAGCGTTTTGTTCGTAAACTTATACTGCATAAAATAAAATGGAATAATAGGTAATAACACCGGGCGTTCAACCGCTACACTGTCGAACACAGTGGGCGCTCGGGGTTATTATATACGGAACAATCCGCGTAGCAACACTGCGAATGTCCAACGGCAAAAATATTAGAAGGCCGATCCACTACCTCATATCACTAGAGCTGGAAGAAGACAACGACAGAAGAGACTCAACGGAGGTGAAGATATTTCAAGCAGCAACGAAGCAGTGCGTCGCTACAACCTGCGACTGCGAAATACCAGCAAACAACCTCAAGAACATCGCCCGGCCTGAGTATAGAGGATCAGTGATCTCTATTTGTTTACGATGATCTTTACTACGATTTGTAACAGTATCGCAGCTGCCCGTGGTATAAATAGGGTCGGCTGCGATGCTGGTTTTATTCTTCTTGTGGAATAAAGAAGTGGCGGATCGGTTGAACTCAACAAGACACAAGACCCGCGTGGCAACGGTTTGGATCCCGTTTACTCAAGATCATCCTCTAAAGGAGACCCTGCACACAGTTTCCACGCCATGCCTCCTTGGCAACACACTTCTTCAACATGAAATACATGTGATCTCCTTAAAAGAAACGCATGTCTTTAAAATATGCATGTGGACAAAAAACAACTTTGTCGTCCTTTGGGTTGTCGCTAGCCTCGAACAATCGTTAGCGTTGAACGAAGTTTGGGATTATTCCGTGGCGTCGGCAGCGACACAGAAAGTGGATGGCTTGTCCCGCTAAGTGAATTGCCGCTGCCGCCGCCGTCGCCCAACATCTTGCGGCAAAAGTGTGCGGCTGGATTACGGCACCGCTCGTCGCCGGCAGTAAACTCTGAGTCCCTGCTCTATGGTTAAGGATAGAGCCGCCGCTTTGCTGCAAAGTTTGGGGAGACCACCTTAACATCTATACCATTCTTGGCCACGCTCAAACATCGTTTCGTCCAATGCAACGACAAAGACACAAACAATTCCCTTTTTCACTTTAAATGCCGGTACATAATCCATCAAACTCCATTGTACCAACTCACTACATTTAGTCGGAAGTGGGCGCGATCACGTCACGTTTTCTATTCGTAAGGTCAATTTTGACTATCACTGTCTCAACCTAAGTAGTAAACAAAACGCGAAACAATATCACACCCTACGCCTTTCTCCTTTGAAGCTTTCATACACATTGGTCAGGTTCATTGCATACAATGGACAAAATCTTCATTCATCAAAGACAAATTACAAACAAAACATACAAAAAACGGGAAATGAAAGCAGAGCACTATACGAGACAACGGGCAAGGCACAAGCACGGAGACTGTCGTCACGTTGACCCGCAGTGAAATTCTGCGAGGAACAAGCCCTCACCAAAATATAAACAAACGGATGTGCTGAAAGGAAGGGATGAAAAGATCATTTCTGAAATACTCCAGAGCGTCACAGCCAAAACAACATGGAGCTGGGACAGTGCGTATACACGTGACTCACGTCAACCTCAACGACGAAGAAAGCTCAATAACAAATAACCTACACGTTCCAGAAAGAAACCAAACATAATACATCCCCTTAGTGCATACGACGCCATAATGGACGCAGACACCTCGGGAAGAGAAGCAATGCTCTCGAAGAAAGATAAGAACTCCATGCTAACGCACACACTATATCCTCTATATCGCTAGCCGCTACATATATCCTCTATATCGCGCACACAAATCCTAACACATGCAACACAAAACCAGATCATGGGTACCACCGTGGACACATCACAAAGTCCGCGAACAACGGTTCACAGGGATGAGGATCGGAATCGGAAGAGCGACAAACGGAACGAAAATGCATTCGCAAAAAGCAATTGCATTACATAGTGAAGAATACACTGACGCCTCATTAGCGAAGTGGGCGAGGGCCCTCGTATCACGACCTACAGACCTCACCTACCCGCTCGTCTACCCACTAACGAAGTATGACTGAATACATTGGAAGAAGTAAATTGGCTTTTTTTGCTGTCGTTGGAAGAAATGGCTTACGATATGAAGGAAGCACAACACATAACATTACCAGGAAACGCGAAAGAAGTCAGGGTTTGGTAATTTGATAAGTGAATTTACCTCTAAGGGGGCACGTTTAAGAGTCTACGTCGTTTATGTAAAGCGCCAACGAGGACGAGATGCCCAGCTCCTTGAATGTCGACGGAAACTTGTACTCCGATGGCTCCTGTCCAAGCGATCTGAGGTGTGCCGAAAGAATGTCGTGATATCTGAACAGCGCTCGACATCTATTGGCATAAAAACTCGTTTGCAACACTCGATCCATGGCAGCTCACCTCGGCGAGCAGAAGTCAAGCTTCGAGCGAGGGAATCCATAGTGAGCCTCGAAGTAGTTGGGACAAAACGGTTTCGTAAACACAACATTGAAGAGGTTCTGCAAATATGATGATTTTTTCAACGACATCAAGCATCAAAAATCTTTTTAAGCTGCAAAGCTGATGTTGGTTGTCAATCTCAAAACAATCACTCCAGGCATTGGTTCAAGCCTAGAAAGGTGGATCTATCCCAAATTTTCGATAAAACTCGGGGATATGTCTGAAAATATTTCAAATGAAGTCATTAGGCATGGACACGATATATTATAACTGTAGGAGGACATCTTAGGCCGCATTCTATAAGGTACAACTGTCAGACGTAGAAGAGACACAATGTAGACTGCCGTTTCTAGACTTGCACCTAGAACATATCCCTCCTTCCTAATAGAGGACCTCTACTAATCAACCCGATCTAAATCTTGCCCACGAGCCTTTAGATATTTATTAAACTACGACACAGCGACTACATAACATTCCGCCTGAGTTCTTTCTTACAGTTTTAGACACTTACAATTAGAATCGAAGCTCTACCAAAGGTTAACACAGTAGGACCTGCTCGGGAGGATAAAGCGCTATACATTCCAGCGGCTCTAACACCAATAGCCGTTCTAGATGCAAAGAATTTCCCCGAAGAGAAGACTCCACGAGGCGAGGTCGATGGCGGTATGTCATGCTGCCGGCGAAAAACGGACGCCGTTAATTTCACTGAACTTCTTATAAACCTTCGAAAGGATTTATGATGGAAGCATGGACACGAACGACAGACTTGCTTTCCCTCGGAATTCCGTACCAGCATCAAAATTCTCGAGCATTCTAGAGCGCTAAGAGGTTAATTTTGAAGGAGTGGAAAAGTTAACTACAGTCAGGCTGTTATTGTAGCCATAACTGTTACAATAAATAGTGAAGAACCAAACAGAATGTATAAGCTTCTGGGTCGAATGACACTGACCATAACTAAAAGCCAAGATTTAAAGATTAGTTCAGAGATTCTGATCGTAGTCGATCCTATAAAATCCCAGCTGATTTTATAAAGCTTCGGAACTAGAGTTCGCAGAAAAAGGAGGGCTGAAGAGTTCTCTAAAACAGCAGGGCCTGCTGTTTGCACTGCTTACAGCGAGCTCCATAGCAAATCTTCGAGACATGATCACCTAAGGAGCCGTGCTTGACGTGTAGTGCAGATGACGTCAGTCAACAATGCAAGTTACCCCACAACTCACCCCAACACTGTCATCCGGAGCGAATTTGTGCTGACTGGTCTCGCCGCAAGGATAGCGCACAATCACACGAATCGAATCCGATCCGTCATACTCGTCTTCCGTCTGGTTAGCGATCAGCTCTTCACGCAATTTACGCATAGCCTGGAAACCAACTCCACTTGAGTGTTGAATACGGGCCACGTCCGAGACGTAAACCCACATCCAAGCGCTCCTCGATCTCGCTGAGGCGATCCCTTTCCTCCTGCTGCTGCCTCTGGAGCTCGGCCTCCCTCAGCTGCTCCTGACGGTGACGTTCGGCACGAAGAGCTCTGTCGCGCTCCTCACTCTCGCGGTACTCCCTCTCCTGCTGAGCCATCAACTCACGATTCTCTTGAAGCACATGCCTGAACGGTTTGTCGTATTGCATTGAGAATCGATGCCATCAGCTATTAGAGAAACATCCCAGACTCACCGTCTCATGCGCTCCTCCTGAAGATGCTCCAACTCTTCCAGAGCACACTGACGCAGCAACGGCCAGACATGATGTGGTGCCATCACCATTTCAACACGCATAAGCTTAACTCCACATCATTACAAGGTGACTGAGTCCCTAGAGCCATTGATGCATCAATAACAACGAACCATGCTGTGATCACGAGTGGACAATGCGACGAAGGCCGGAAACGTCGAAACACGCAATATCTGAGCCGCTGAAAAATCAATATTTTATATAAATTTCAGTCACAAAATACAATTAAAAATCAAAACAATTACAGTCACCATTTTAATTAAATGTTACATCAGAAACAAACAAAATGAAAAAATCGAGAGACACTCAAGTCCGTTAAATCTTCTTCTTCGATTTCGTTCCTTTTCTTGTATAGCGCAAACACGTGCAATCAACCAATAAATCAATATTTTAGGACTGCAGCTTTGTCCAACGCTTACTGAAACGACAAAAATACTTACCGGCCTTGCCTTGAGGACTACGAGGGTCTGCGCCCCAGAGGACAATGTGGAAATCAAGCAGAGTCTCCCTAAATCTTCCGTCCAACAACACCTGGCGCACCAGTTCCTGCGAATACTAAAAAAGAAACAATTGAAATTGGAGATGAAATGATGGTATGAAGAATACTGGAACGTACGCGTGATCCAGGAGTGAATAGATACGCAGCAAAAACGTGTTCGCCATCAGCTGCAGCCAGGAAAGCCTGAACACCGAAACTCTACAAACTGAAATACAACTTTGCCCTGTTAAGAGTCTCTTTGCCAAGATCAGCAGCACATTAACTTCTACTGTATCTACTTCTGATGTACTAACATATGATATGCAATATCACCAAGCCACACTTTGCGTCCAGAATAGTCTTCAGCACTACAGCCCTATTTTTGGGGCAACAATTCCTCTCATCAAATAGCTTCGGGATACACATGCCATCAGTAAGAAGCGTATCACATCGAAAATGTAGTACATCGTCCCTCAAGTAGGATCACACCGTCACGTAAATATTTGAAACCAACAATATATGCAAAACTGCGTGTGATTGCAGGCAACCTTCTCCTCCGGATGGAAAACTGGGAATTTGATGTATTTCAAGGTGTTTCTCTTCAAAATGTGTTCCTACAATGCTCAACTTTTGCATTGCTCGCTAAACAGATAGATGGTATTGCATTCCTAAATCATCCCTATATCTAGCGAAAGATTGAACACAAACTGGGGAACCCTAAGTGGGAACAATCCTAGCTGAGTGGGAGGTTCACAACTCGGGGAGTTGCTTCCTATTTGCATACCCCACCACCACCCTCCTTGAAATCTTCCAGCTTCCTCGCTCCATGACTGCCAGGTTGAGAAAACTCTAGGAAGGCGATGGTTATGCAAAACACCATTTGGCCCCCTCCCCAAACAGAATTCCCCATCTAACAACTATAACGAGGTAACCCTCCTATTTCTCCACTGTCGTCCAAAACCAACAATGTAGTGCATCTCGTGCATTAATAGCACCTCTACTAAAACGAACTAGCAACTATCTAACAGTGCTAACAAACTAACAACTAACTAGTAGCCACGCCGCTACACTTAAGCCCTGTGTAAGTTCAACAAATCTAGGATCTACCAACCTCATCGAAGGTTCCATCGAAGAACTCCACCGGGATCGCACCGAAGTGGTCATTCACACCCCTTCTGAAGTTGGCGACATCTTCGCGAAAATTCGCTACGGCAGGATAACGCTCTCCAAAGATCAACTCATCTAAAACGTAAGGCGGACTACTGACGACATCCGAAGGATACGAGGCTGCCTCGGTAGTGGAACTCACAAAAGAACTTCAGCAGGTCGAAGGCGGTAGTGAGGATGAAGTTGAACGGCAAGGCGACGAGTGCGATGAAGAACTGGCGCCACGGCTGCAGAGCGGGCCAGCGCGATTCCGCAGGTGGACTACAAACAATCGATAAAACTGTTGCAGGTGGTCAAGCATATGAGCAGCACCAACCGGCTCTCAGCCACATCGTTCGGCTGGAAGTCGTCGCCGAAGTCAAACGGTTCGGCATTCTCCTCTCCCGTTGGGAGCCCCTCTGGACGGATATGATTGGGAAGGTGCTCAAGCTCCCCAACCGGGAACCACTCCCCCTCGTCATCATCATCGCCGTTCTCAATCACCCTGTCATGTTCCTGAAAAGATCAGCAGCTCTGAAAACCTTCCACCGTTGAAACATGAATAGTCAGTACATTGCGAGCAGCAGAAGAATCAACAGAGCAGGTTCAAATAGATATCAAATACACCTACGTTATTTTTAGCCCGAACCATCCAGTAAACCAATAGTAGCCAAAAACTCCCGTGGCGTCAGTTCACTACGCTATGGAAAATATGGCAATGGCGAAATATAACTGATATATGTAACGCTTTCTAGGCTGAATACCAGCTCAAGATACGTATAATCATTAGTACATGAAAAATGGTTGAAATTACCCACACACTACGCGAAAAAATGTAGATCAGAAGCTGTCACTTTTATTAACTGCTGATCCCGATTAATACCAAAGGTTCGCAGCACCCTCCCACCCCCCCCCCCCCCCCCCGCTATCGCACGCATTAGGATTGTCCTTTAGAAAAGAACATGTCAATGTCAACTTGGTGCAATTCTACTTCAAGCAAATCTAAGTGGTGTTTCGCTCCATCATCCCATTCCTTGTATCTACTCAAGAGCCCAGTGACCCTCCTTGGCATGAGGGCGCTCAGACAATTTCAAATGGTGGATCATAAGGGCATAGGAGAGGTTAAGAACTCCAACTGTGGGCGGTCCCACAAACTAGAACGGCGTCTTCAGTTCGTTCAAATTGACCATTGTCAGGTGGTACGGCCTTTATCCTGCTCCTTAGTAGATGCACTGGGCCAACTTTCCACCACGTCATTTTATCATAGCTCTCCCGGAGTTAACTTCCTGAAACTATTAGCGAAAGAAGGTGAACTGTCACACCGACGGAAGCGAATCCAGCGCACTATGGAGTGGCCTTCCTCCGATGGAATGCTACAAAAAGCTATTATCTCGTAGATTAGACTGGTGTGTTGCCTTCGCATAGTCCTTTGCTTTCAAATTTTCTTTCCCCAAGGTGAACCCCTCCCGCCCCAACTAGGACTGTGCCCGTAATTCTCAACGAGTAGCCAAAATCTTGGAAAACACTGAAAATTAAGACTCACTCTAGACAAGAATGGCTTCATAAAACTGTTCTGGTAGACATCAGCGGAACCTGTCGTTACCTACACCTATAATCAATTTTGTTGCCCGAAAGTATACCTGAAAGTACAGCTGCACAGCCTCCTCTAGTCGGCCCTGTGAACGACGCAAATATCCCTCGGCAACGGCATCGTCAGTGATACCAGTAAACTCCTAGAAGCTTTGCGTTTAGTAGAGCATGCTTTGTTAAGCGTTCTACTATCTATACTACCTTGAAATACGCTATGGTCTCCTGCGAGACGTCCATCTCTTCCTGAGAATCACTTACCCAGTGAGTCGTCTGCAAATGCCCGGCGGATTAAGTGAGACAAGTTCCGTGCGGTAAAAAAAGCGGTCGCGAGAAACGTTCAAGGTTACTACTACAGGTAGAGGCGAATTCGAACGGAACTCGGAAACAAGCAATAACAACAAAAAGAACACTAGAACTACGAATGACTGCGGCAATGATAACAAAAACAGGAGTGAACAGCATATTTTCTAAACAAGCTACTTCCCACAACTATTTTGATCTCATAAGTAGGTGATCAACAAGAGAAGATTGTCACAGGTAGATAAAGGTGATCGTCGAAAACAGATGATGAACAGAGATCACAGCCCGAAGATGGGGTGCCACCAGCAAATTTTATGAACAGCCCACACAGGACAAATATGTCAACACCTGACCCAGGGACAAAATCGGTCCCAATGCAAATGTAGGAGTTATCGACCCACGAATGAGTGAAGAAGCCAGGAATCGGATAAAGCAATGAAACCAGGGTGATCAAGGCGATCAATACCATGCACAGGCACGACCATCCAGGATGACCTACATACGTAAAGTAGAGCACAATGTCGACAAAAACCGTCGAACGAGACCGCGTCGCACCGGCGCGCAATGGTCCCGCACGGAATCATTGCAACTGTAAATCAGTCTCTGAGGCCCTTTTGGCAGCTCAATGAACGTTCAATTAAGGTTTTTACTCCCTTTGCATTGTGGAGTCAAGGGACAAGTTTACATGACTTTTTCAGGACGTTAGACTATTGCTGATTGGATTTCACTGTTGTAACTATTAGTTTACGTGAAAACGTTCCTAAACGATCTAGAAGTATATTAGTACCTCGTGCCTCTTGCTAGAAATGCAAACAAAGTAAGCTTTTAGGAAGTGCTGTTGAGAGTTCGCCGCCACATCTCCGAATATTGCTGTGCGCACGTCATCTTGGCATTCTTCCTCGAGAAGTAGAAGTTGTCGGTTTAGTTACTGGATTGTACTGGAAGTCCTTGTTTTCCTTTACCCAGGCTTATTTTTTGTTATTGCAAACAGTTGTTGCTAGGGGTCTTCTGTGCGAAAGAATTGTGCTCTGTCAGCTTCACATATTCTCGTATAGCCAGTTAGCAAGCCGCGACGGTTGTAGCCCAAACTCTACTGTCCGTTTCTTCTGTGTTGTTGTCAAAACTTGAAGTGGTCCACGAAAACGAAGGCTGTGGTAATTACCTGCTTAACTGTGATTCAATTTGGGGAGGGGGAGGTAAGCTTGTATTGGAGAATACTTGAATAAATTTCTGCGAAATTTTTTGAGGAGGAGAGAATAGTAGCGAGTAGTGGCCTGGAAAGGTGGACGTAAAGTATACTTACAGTAGTAGTGAAAAACGCTTTAGATTTTGGGCACAGTAGCCGCAGTTTGCAATGTTTTTGGTTTTTTGTTGTTGTTGTTTTTTATTAAGTGGTTATCCGCGTTGTTAAGAAGGTACATGAATTGTCCAATAACGTAATAACAAATAACATAGTTCACCCCAGTGGTAGAGCATACCTAAGCTGCAAAAATTTTTAAAAAATTAAACAAACTAGTAATTAAAATTCTTAATTTCGTGGGACCTTCGTGTATGGTTGTTTTACATGGTGACCTCCCTTGAGCCACCCAGCGCCTAGCATTTTTCTCGCTAAGCTGATCCAATTTCATCAGGTGTTTTCTTCCTTCGCATGAATATATTTGGTAGGGTGTTCTCGGCAACATTATTCTTACGACTCAAGGCTTAAACGCGGCGCTAAGCGGCTCGGGGGAGGGGGCATGTAAGGCAGCCCTACGGCATTCTGTGTTGCACGAAATTGAGATTTTTATGCAGCACCAGTGTGTTCTACCCCTTTCGTGAACTGAGCTAGGTCACTTCTGATGTAACTGGGCACTCATGCTTCCCTTGCTACCACAGAATAAAAGGTGACCACCTCCTCTCCCCCGAGCCACATGGCGTCTTAAATCCAACACAAGATTTAAACAATTTGAACAACATTATCTAAATAGTGGAACAAAATTGGTACCATTTTCCAGAAACGGTATGAGGTTTAGCTAATTGAGAATGGAAATACAGCCATACCGGCCGTTGTAGTAAGTGTGCCATTTAGTTCTAACATTTTCCCAACGATCGATTGCAAACCGAAATTTTGGCGCTAAGCGGTTCGTAGGGGGTCATCTTGAAAGGCAGCCCTATACGACATTCTGCGTTGTACGAAATTAAAAACTTACACAGCATTAGTGTGTTCTAACCCATGGTGAACTGAGGTGGGCTATTCCTAATGTAATTTGGCGTTCGTGTGCGTTTCTACCAAGGCGGAAAGGCGGATAAGCGCTCGGTAGGTGACACCCCCTGAGCCGCATTGCACCGAAACTCTTAGAGAGCAGTGACGCTTAAGTGTCTTTCTAGATTTTAACAAGATTCCCTGGATTTTAGGTTCAATTCGATTTCATAAAGTAGTTCCTAAACTGAGATAAACTACTAGCAGTAAATCAACTCACCTGAAACATGAAAGTGTGATAGACTTTACTACGGGTCTGAAATCAATAGTGATGTTTTGTACACGAGTCAACACAGCTGGCTGGTTAACTGCATGGCTCTTTAGCTTTTCATATTGCTTAATCTTCTCTATTTCTGATGCTACAATTCAGTCTGGTATTTCACATTGCTGAAACGCGTCATTCGTTTAGCTTTTGCTCAGGAGGAAATGGTTTCAGCCTCCCATGGAACATGAGACCTAAGCAGCGGGATGGAGGCTAGGATGATGATTTCAAAGTATAGGTTAGAACTGCAAAATGCACTTTCTGAGTAGGTTTTCGGTTTACTTTTCAAGTTTTGACTTGTTAAAGTCTACTGTGCCGACAGTTGAATGGCTCCTTTGATCGAAAAAAAAAATTAGTCTCATCATGAAAGAAGTCAAAAAACGGGCGCCGAATTTGGAATCAGCACCCCAAATAACCCCATGCCCCAGGAGTGAAGAAGTACGGAAATGGCACTGAATGTTTGGTGAAATCCTAGTTGATAGTGGCCGCTCTTAAACGATTTCCCAACATGACGAAGCACAATAAATGGGCAACAACATGTAGGAATAAGTGAACTATATCAACCTGTTCGCCTAGATATAGACTCAGTTTCCGAGTTCTTACAATTAGTCGGGAGAAGAGAGCCTAAAAAGGAACGTTCTTAGTGCAAATCTAACAGGAGGGAGCCCCTTCCTAGATTTGCACCAAAAATGGGCCATCCTCTAGGAGATAAAAAAATAACATCAGGAGAATAAAAAAAAATGCCGAGACATCATCAATCAACGTTTTGGACACAGTTAAGGCTATGTACTTTACGTCCTAATCACTTGCAAACGTCCCCACCTTACCTACAAATGTCATGTGTTCATGTTCTCATGTTTTCTGTGTTATTTCTTTTGACTTCATTGCTGCAGTTGTTTTCTGACCGCATGTTACGCAGTCGGAGGAGGTACCGGCTGCGGTGCGGAACCGATACCAGGTTCTTGGTTCGGATTTCCCACCCAGGCCAACCAAGCCTTCTAACTCTCCGGAGTCGGTGAATTGGTACCAGACTTGACTGGGATGATAGAACGCTGACTTGTTCATCGCCTGGCCACCGCAAATCGTTGTATAGCCAAATACGCCTTCAGGGCCCCTCCACGACATCTCGTAGAAGAACTATGTGTGGCGCATCCCAGAAGAGGTTTAGTGACGCCGTCCTTTATCCTTTATCCTAGTGCAGTTGTTTTCAATGGAACGAGTGAGTTCAACATATTTCAATGCTGAACGGATTCAGTTCTCATGAAATCGCTTAAGAGCGGCAACCATCAACTAGGACTGCACAAAATGTTCTGTGTCTGGAGGTGTTCAACCTTTATGAAATACCGAAGGTAGAAGACAGATTGTGTTGGTAAGTATGCGGCCAGATTTATTACTCCTCGGTAACACTTCTATCTTGTTAAGTTGGACTGTTTCGTATGAGCTGCAGAGAGAAAGCGTTCCCTGTTCTTTTTATTGCGTTCTTGACATAACTTGTGAACCACCCTTGAGTGCATGAAGTGAATAAATAAGTAAATAAATATGTGCGCTAGCACATAAGACAGCGCTTCTACTCCACC
Source organism: Heligmosomoides polygyrus bakeri (assembly GCA_947359475.1). NCBI lineage: Eukaryota > Metazoa > Nematoda > Chromadorea > Rhabditida > Heligmosomidae > Heligmosomoides > Heligmosomoides polygyrus. The sequence goes on from OX375870.1 coordinate 17,564,465, forward strand.
CATTTTTCCATTTCTAGCTGTTCTGGGTACGTGTTTGACTTCTCATACGTTGTGAACAAGAATCGTTGCCTGGAGCACTCTTGCTTCTTGGTTTAGAGAGCAGCTATTTCTAGCTTGCCTGCAGCTGCAATAAGGGGATGATGTTAGTGTGATCGGGGTCACCGTTTTTGTCTGAACTTTGTACATGGAGGTTGTTTGGGGTACTGATCACTAATCTGGCATCATTTTCTGACGCGTTTCATATTACAATGTATTTATTGAAGCATTGTAGATGGACACAAAAAGTCTCATCAAGGATAAACCACAGCATGCGAAAGATAAGGACACCACTGGGAATCAATGTCAATCAACACAATGTCAGTACATAGAATCGCTTTCTTCACCTATGTGATCAGACTTGCTTGGTAATCTTCTACTTTGAGATGGAAAGTAGTGACAGCAGACCCGTGATCAGCAGCTTAAATAGTTTTCGTAGGCGAGGAAAGGGTGAAATCGGTGATCATGACGCCGCCATCCTTACTCACAAACACCCACCACGGTCGGCCGAATTTTCAAGAACGGGTACCATATTCGTGTTCAGCATCCAAAATAACAGTAAAAAAATGAAAACGGTGTCTGGTCGAAGTCAAAACGCATTCTACATTTACAAAAACGGAAGGCAATCCGCAAACCCCTGTCCCGGATTCGAACCCTATACCCTTCTCCTGTAATTCTGCATCGCTATCCATATGCCCTCCCCTCCCATTCGCTGCCCAGCATATAGTGAATGATTCACTTGAATGTACCCTCCAGCCTCCCTAAGGGAACCTAACAAATCGTCAGATTTCTGACAAATAAATATAATTAAAGCTTCATAGCTTTTGCAGGGAAATTTCTGAGCATTACGAGATCATTCAGGATTCTACGTACTATATCGCGACTCCAAAAGTGTAGGAGAGGTTGAAAAAAATCGCCCGGTACTGTTATTTTGGATGCTGAACACGAATATGGTACCCGTTTTTGAAAATTCGGCCGACCGTGGTGGGTGTTTGTGAGTAAGGATGGCGGCGTTATGATCACCGATTTCGCCTTTTCCTCGCCTACGGAAACTATTTAAGCTGCTGATCACGGGCCTGTCATTCCTTTTTCTAAATTATCTATTTTTCGTGCACTACTTTCCATCTCAAAGTAGAAGATTACCAAGCAAGTCTGATGACATAGGTGAAGAAAGCGATTCTGTGTACTGACATTGATAATCTTGATAATCTTGATCACTCATGAAAATGCAGGATCAACGTTTACCGGATTTATGATCAGTACCTCAATTAGCCCTCCAGGCGAAGTTTGGGTTAAACTTGCTTTCGAACTCCGAAGTCATGGGAGCACAAGTCCCTACTCGTTCGTTTAGCAGAGAGTGGTGGGGAAGGAGGGCAGCATCGTTTTTAAATTGTATCATCCAGGTTAAAATGATGTTCTAATGGCAGAATGGTACTGTTGAAGATACAACTTACATCGACAAAAGAATAACAAGCAAGCTAATAGCACTCATAATAACCGTCTCCGGATCCAAACCTCTGTTCCCTTTCCTGCAAGTCCGCCCCCGTATCCACTCGGCATCTAGTTGCTGCCGCCTTGCTCGTGAGCGGCGCACCTCAATGTTGCACTTCGGTTACTATTACGTTAACAAGCAAATTGTTATAACAGAAACCCATAGGAAAAAGACCGTTGAAATCCCGACCTAAAGCACCTTCCCGTTGTTTATATCTTTTTCTAGACTTCGATTGAAGCAATGCCATATATGTCGGCGGCAGATGGCCGACATGGCTTGAACCGCAGGAATCCTGTAAGGGCCTGTCTATACTTCACGACAAGAGCAACTCGTCGCCCGTGCAGAACATGCATATCGATTAAAACCGAGCGCGCGCCGCCGAAAAGTGTTCATACTGGAGCGCCGGCGCTGTCGCTCCAGTCGCTTTTGTTGCTCTAGTCGCTCCAATCGCTGCTGTCGCCTGTTCATACTTCCGCACGCCGCGCAGGCCACGCGCGCTGCGCTCTCGTCGCTTCCGTCGCCCGTGCAGAACATGCATATCGATTAAAACCGAGCGCGCGCCGCCGAAAAGTGTTCATACTCGAGCATCGGCGCTGTTCCTCCAGTCGCTTTTGTTGCTCTAGTCGCTCCAGTCGCTGCTGTCGCCTGTTCATACTTCCGCGTGCTGCGCTGTTGTCGCTCTTGTCGCTGCTGTCGCGAAGTATGAACAGGCCCAGTGCGAATTTTCTTTTCCTCGGCATGAAAACCTAAAAGGACTTTGGAAATGTGTATTCCGCCATCTAGGCGAACGGCACTTCAAGCTAGAACTCATATAGGCTACTTTCTGGATAATAGATTGAACTGAAGGAGCGCGCATGTGCAAATCCCGAGCTTTCCCGACCGTCATCGGTGGTAGATTACGCGCTCTAACGTTAGCGCAGTCGCAGCCGTCGCTCGAATCGCTACTGAGAAGTATGAACAGGCGGCGACGGCGGCAGCGCTCGAGCATGAACAGATTTCACGGCGTTCGCTTGGTTATAATCGATATACATATTTTGCCTGGTCGACCAATCACCCCTTCGCGAAGTAGCAGGTCGTTGTCCATTATTTATAGCAACTTATTACCACTAAATATTATAGAAAGAAGGCCGCTTCATTTCTCAACCGTGTCAGCGGTGGGAATGTCTGGCGCGAGTAAGAAGCGAGCTCGAAAGGACGACGTGGCTCCCTACGAGGATTGCGATGCCGGCAGTTGGGAGTGTACCGTATGCACGTATCGCAATCGCTTCGAGGCCTTCAAATGTGAGATGTGTGACACAAGGTTAGTGAAGCCTTCTGCAGAAGATTACGCAACTTTGCAGATTTTGCGTTGTGAACTGGCGCGTCGCGTGCTGCATGAAATCTATTGATATCGATTGGGTGCCAGTGGCGCACACTTCGCTTCTATGAACTTGAACATCCTATCACATTCACAGAAAAGGCACTTCTACACGAAAGCCGCGGCTGAACGAAAATGTCGTCCAAATGCAAAAGGTTGTTCAGAACTTTGTTGTTCAGCAACAGGAAAAAGCAGCGAGCAGGTGAAAGCTTTCATAACTTTTACTCCTATAATAACAAACGAACCGCGTATCGTCACAGCTTCAAGCGACGGGCTCATCAGAGCGCTGGATCGCCATCGACGTCGAGGCATTCTCCAGAATCGTCATCAAGCGGCTCAGCGGTTCGAAGCCTAAACACACACGGTGGAGTAGTAAAGAACCGTCGGAGAATGGTTCTGGTGTCTGACCACCTTATCTACAGGTTGGTTATTCTGCGATTTTTGCCTGGACCATGTAGTACAGATGTTTGAGATCGGAAGTCATACCCTTTAGTACGCAAGCTTCGCGTTGGGAGCTATGATCCTGTTATTGATATATCGGAAAATTGATTGACAGAAATCTACTGCAAGGAATTTTGCGTTGAGGGGGCTCGACCAACGGGGAATTTCAAGAAACCATCTCATTTACAGAACATTCCCGAAAAAGATCACGGTCGTAGTGAACGGAGTGCCAGCAACAATCACAGAGTTCCGAAGAAAGCCGATTTCATCGGAACGGGTACGACGGCAGCACTTCGAGAAGGTACCTCCAGCGCAAGCCGCATCGAAGGGATGAAGGGGAACATTCATATATTGTTTATTCATTGTTTATACGGTACCATTGCCGTTTACATCCTCAGCGGCCTTTTACATCATTAACCTTTCATAGCAGAGTAGAAAGCACACGCATTTTCTGTGTCAATCTCATGACGTTCCCAGTCCACCGCCAAAATTCTTAACGAGTTCATTGCACTTTTCTTGTCAAATGTGTTGGAATACCTTAGCTGTGAATACATTAGTAACAATAACCAACAGTTATGCCCGAACCAAATCTGTCGAAGAACGGCTGGACGAGATGCAGCGAGCGCCACGTTAACCACTCAGCGTGGTCGCTGTAGCACTATGTCATAGACGGAGCACTCAGAAGTTCATCAACCTCTCCCAGTAGCTAATACAGGACTCACGACGTTAACCCTAAGTGCTTGACGTTGTGTCTTCTTAGCTTTGCTCTTCGAAACATTACTGATTGCTCCGGTTTTCTGCGTTTTTGAATGCATTTTTCCCCATGTAGCACCCTTTCCTACCTTGTATTTTTGTTTTATTTATGTCGGGTGTTCAGCAATTTTACTTGTTCAATAGTCACAGACATTTCAGCTATCCTAGTACGAGTAGAACAGTGCTAGCAGTTTTGTAGAACTGTTGTGCGAAATATTTCGTCATCCTCGTAGTCCCTGCTCAGGTCCCGCACCTGTTTTGAAAATACCGTTTAGCGCCAAATCATACTACCTGCTCGCAAGGTATCTAAATATATTTGTGAATTTCTGCACTCCATCACTTCCTGTACCATTCAGTTTTCCACAGTTCTATTTCTTGATGGTTTGCATATCCATTGTACCCTTTCAATGTAGCTTTATAGCTGTTCAATATTTGGTTGTTTATTAACCAAACACATACATCTGATCTCTGGTTTGTTTGTTCACCTTTCAAAAATAAAACTAACACTGAGCTGTACAGATACGTACACAAATAAAACATGCAATAGACACATAATAGTGGCACAAATTGTCCCCAGCCAAATGGCACGCACAGCTTACGCGGCGCGTACCTCGCGATCAATAAAGATGTCATTTCGCATGGGACAAACTGTGTTTCATGCAAACAAATAACGTTTATCTATTAATGAACATTGCACGTTACACATAGATAAACAATACGTACAAGGAGGCACAGAGCTACCCGAGTGTGGACGTGAAGATGTTCTGCATAATTTTCGGAAGATCAGCCGTATTCTCGCATACAAACGCCTTTCCTACTGGTAATGATGACTGCAGTCTGAAATGAACTGTTAAGATTAAAACGCGTGGTGAAGAGGAAGTGCATTCCTAAGGGAACTTACCTTTGAGCCTGTAATCCTAGAGATCCTATTAGAATGATAAACGAGCTGACACTGTCGTCCTTGTTCATAATCTTCACAAGATCCTTTGGCGATATGCCATATCGGTCCAGATTCGCATCAGAAATCAGTACCACGATTCTTTCATCGCAGTCCTTGTCCTTGCTTAGCGCCTTTATGGCTTCATCAAGACCTTCGAGGGTGTAGTCGCCGCTGGCGCAGAACTAAAAACATCTTTGAGCCGAGTATTGCAATACAGCGGCAATTCCTTAACACATTGACGACATCGCGTGTTTCGCAGTGGTGCGCGTGAGGGACAGTTGGTTTTTAAGCTTGCTGCCGCGTAAGCACCACTTATGCTGTGTATTGTATCCGACAGTATCCTACAGAACCGCTCTTTTTACTGCCTCACTTTGAAGGAAAGTCGAGTCGAAAGTTCCCCATCAAAAATGATGCGCGTCGTCCCACGCGACCGTTTTCTTACGCAGCATAAATGCTGCGTATTATCGTTAATGTGTTGAGCTGCTACAGAGCCCTTCGCCTTCGTTCAGACTGTAACTTGTGGTAAATTCAGCTGCATTCCGAGTTCTTTGCGTTCTGAGATATTTACTACCGCACTGGACTGCATTTCTCCTCTGAAGAACTGACATATTTACCGTCAGAAGTCTAAAAAGCAGCGGAAGCCACAGGAACTGTTAATGCTGAAATCGAATCGAGTCAGGCACCTCATTGAGGGAAAGAATTAGGTCGACTATATCGTTCTTTCAGTGCCTGATGAACTTAGAGCTTGGTAGCGCAACTACGTTACGTGATTTAGGATTCATTTTAGAGTCTCTACAGAGTCTCGCGGCAGCACTCCGAGAACTCGTCCATATCGCTCCCGCCACAGTGGAACCACGCTGCCACTGTGGTGGAAGCCCCGGCGCGGACGAGTTGTCGCGGAGCTGCCGCACGCAAAGGTCCCCGAGGGCTGCCGCAGTTCACGGCGGCTCTCACCCCGGCGGCTTTTTTCAGCGCCAGAAGCTGCGGGTGAGACCCGCCGGAGGGCGTGGTAGATGGGTGTCCATTATGGTTCATATATTCTAAACATTTTTTAATCCTAATTTAATTTAATCTACATGCTAGGGATACAGTAAGTTGGTGCATAATTTCTGTCCATAAAGGAGCTTGACAACCAATAATATAATCACCGTTAGTGTCGACAAATGGAGGCGTATGGAATCCTGAATTAAAATCAAATCAAAACGTAACGCAAAAAAGCCTTAGCACGATATTAATTAACCTTAATTGCAATGGAAATTCTCCTGGCCTTCCAGTCACAAGTTAGCCGTGTGAGGTCTAGGGAAACCCTTGCATAGAAATGCAACAAAAAGGCAGACCGTTCTTTTCACTATGAGCAATAACTGCATCGAATAGACTTCCCGAACTCAACAAGGTATCGGAGGGAATGTTGTCATCACAAGGGCTACACATTATTTTCGAACTGCGTGTCAACCGAGGAACTTTTAGAGAAGGTAGATCGACAAAAGCAAGCGCAAAATGGCACAGAACTGTTGAGTTATAAGAAATGTCTATTAGATTTCGGGGCTTAGATTCAAGAACTCCTAACTTGACTTAGAAAACGCTTCTTCACAAAAGAAAAACGTTTTGCTTACTACGTCTTTGACATTCCCAGAGGTCGCAACTGCCGGCAAAAGTACGCAGTATTGCGTACAGTAACCCTCGCAGCGCCGCACCACCCGCCGTTGTCATGGCGAGTCCGCAGCACCCGCAAGACTCTGCTGCCGGCCTTAGACACGAAACTTTACTTCAAGGCCACTGTAAAGTAATAGTGAAAAGGCTGATCGCATTGGATAAGGCCTTTTCAGACCTTTGCGAACAAACTCTGTGAACCACTTGATTCTCGCCTTCAATCCCTATGCGAGACTCATACTAGAGCACGACATCGCTGTATTTAACCCTATGCATAAAAGAGAAATTGCTAGGCTAGAAGCCGTTTTAAACAGTTTCACAATAAACGTGTGGTTAACGGTGGGTACGATTACACCAGGATTCCTTCGGCTACTATAAGAATTGAAGCCTGCAATCTGCCTACACTTACAAGAAGGTATGATCTTATCATGGTTTATGAGGTAATAATGATAACTGGTATGTTAGACATTTCAGTCCACGATTTCTATTCCGTTTCTTCTAACACGAGAGTTGGAAGATCAAAACTCCAAGGACAAAAAGTAATATAAGATTAGGTTTCTTGACCAATCGAGCAGGCACCGAGTTTCTAAAGTTCTCAAGAACGTATCTAGCACCTTGAGGCAGTACAAAAAACGCCTTGACGAGTGTCCCCAAGATGCTTTTTATTTTATCTCGTTTTGATAGCTTCAAATTGTTTTGCTCAATGTGGTTATAAATGTTGTTTGTTAACCGTACTTGAATGTTTATCAGCGTTGCTCTCCATGTACAAAATAAATAAACAAATAAATAAACTATAAAAACTGTCGTCCTATGCCAAAGACAAATGATAACAGAGGTTCATCCTTTACAGCACTGCACAGGAAGTGCTGACAAGGAAAGGTTCCCAACTGAAGGTGAAGGTGAGCTTTTGCGATGCTATTTTGGCAGGATGTAGGGCCGTGTGAGCAGAGTCCAGAATTACAGTTAGTTTTTGCTGAACGCTTTTTTAAAGACTTGAAAAAGGGGTGTGAAAACCTGTGTGCAACAATCGTGAGCCCCTATGACACCGCATCAGATGTGTCTCGGTGACGCAGTCGGTAGGAGTGCAGCCAGAGAGGCACACTGGTGGGCATTTGAGTTCGAGTCTGCGTACTGCCAACTTTTTGTACATATTAGTTTGCTGCTATTACGCTTTCTCGTGATCGCAGCAGTCGATTTTAGACCATCAATGCTTACAACAAACCAAAGCTGTCTATTTGCGCCTTCATATGTGCAAGTTTTTCAACGATCCGTATCTGCACCATATCATTTCTCTGGAAATAAAAAGTCCTGCATTGCTCTTCCCCTTTAGTCAACAGCTATGGTACAAAACTATGAAACAAGTAAAACACAAGCGTGTGTGGTCACTCCTTGCCAGTGAGGAACAATCTCCTTCCTGGCAAGGAGTGACCACACACGACCAATTCTTCTTCATTGAACGCGTAATCCGCGGGTATAGAGAAGGGTGAAAATCGACGTAACCAACTGCCACTCACGAAAAAACTAGCACATATGAAGGCGCAAATAGACAGGCTTGGTTTGTTGTAAGCATTGATGGTCTAAAATTGACTCCTGCGATCAAGAGAAAGCGTAATAACAACAAACTAATATGTGCAAAAATGTTGGCAGTACGCGGACTCGAACTCAAAGGCTCGCCGATGTGCTTCTGTCAGAGGACACTCCCACGGATTGCGCCACAGAGGCACATCTCGTGGGGTGTCATAGGGATTGATGAGTGTTGCGCACACGTTTTCACACCTGTTTTTCAGGTCTTTAAGAAAGCGCTCAGCAAAAACTAACTGTAATTCTGGACTCCGCTCACACGACCCTACATCTTGTCAAAATAGCATCGCAAAAGCTCACCTTGAGTTGGGAACCTTTTCTTGTGAGCATACGGAGACCGCGTCAATGGTACTGACCAGAACGCGTGTTTCTGTACAGTTTGTAGGTTCTTTTCTCCACACTTCACAGAAACTCAGTCTACTCAACACTCAGCAGCAGCAGTGGGTGCTCAACACGCTATGTTCTCCTTAGGGTGTAAATGAAGGGCCTATGATCGGATGGCAGAACATTTAGAGTCTAGCATCTCTTCCAGTTCTCCGCAAAACTTCCACTTTTATTCCAGCAGGATTTTGTTGTGTTCGCTTTAAGGTTGAGGGTATGTTGTTCACTATAACAATAGGTACACTGTGTGGAGGACGACCAACTGGATGACAGGTGGCAGCAGCAGTGCCTTAGAGTTCGAACCATTACCGCTTATAATCCCTCTCCCCATTACTCGCGGAAGCTGTAATTTCCTCACAGCGAATAATACTCAATAACCCATTGAATGACAGAGGTTTCCTTAGATTAAAGTGACTTGTTTGACAGAACCTATTTCTTGAGCAGCGGAGCGGTACGCCATTATGAGAGCTATCGATGTTGATTACGCAACAAACGTAATCGATACTAATGATTTTCTGCTGCAGCTTCACCAAGGAAAGAAAATCCGGCTTTAAATGGGAGCTAAACTGCAAAGCTCACCTGTGTATGAGCCATCATCTGCTTCAGGATGTCTAGACGTTCCTTGTTGTTTTTAGGATATCGCCCATTGGTAATGAATTCAGTGCACGGTCCATCTCCAGAGTGACCAATGATGTCATACTCAAGCGAAATGGTCCATTCTGAGTTAAACAACGAGCATCTTGACTGTTTAACCTACTGCCACTTTCTCTTGCTTTCCTTCGAACGAGGTCATCACCATTAGAGCGGCTTCGAGTGACTTCTGAAGCCGTTTGTCGTAGCCGTTGAATCTGTACATTGACCCGGATACATCAAAGCATAGCCGCAGTCGTTTCGGCTTCAGCTGGGGTGCTCCCAGTTCCGGTACTTTATCTATGCGACGTCTGAAACGGGCGGAAAATTGGCAGTCACGGGGAGTAAAGTGTTGCACAAGATGTGCTATTGGTAGAGTGAGTGATATACACTGCCTAGCATAGCAAGGCAAAATTCCTCTCACAAAAATTCCTGCGAAAAATCGCTAATGTAACTGATTTTCCACCCAATTTCTAAAAGATTTAGCTTTAAACCAAAATTAGTATGGATGTAGCTTTTTTAAATTGAATTTTTATTTGGATGGAACTTTCTTAGTCGTGTCAAAACTATTTATTCACTTTACAAAGCCAAAGCGTCCTTTCAACATGAATAGGCTATTACTTCTCCAAGGATTTGATTACATTAAACATCTCATTTGAAATGGTACAGGTTAATCATTTTATTAAATCCTCGTCTCTTTATTTCTTAGGACCATGTTCAGTTGGAGATCCGTTTTAAAACAATGGAATTTGTTAAAGCCGCACTTATGAATTGGAAATAACAAACAGGGAAGAAAGTTCTTGAAGAAACAACAACAATTTGTTATTTCAGGACACTTTTTTCCTTGTTTATTACAACGATTCTAGGCTTCTTATGGTGTTACTGTTCTACATAGTTTTATCGGCCACTGTTTTAACTTGAGGTTCTACTAGAATTTCTACTTTTCGCTGATAATAAATTTATTATTATTATTATTCCTATTAAGGAGCATTTACCATGAACGAAGACACTTGTTCTGGTACTCCATAGAACTACTGAGCTATATGAAGTATGGGGAGTATTAAAATCTGCTGACATAATAGGACGATGACGAACAGCATCTTGACGTCGGGAAAACCATCAAACTTGGAGCATAAGATCTCCCAAGGAATGGCTAGAGCACTTCAAAATGTATTTCGCAGATTGAACTTCGGTAGAAACGCTTTATTAGGTCCAAACCTGGATGGATGTACTGCGCGCAGTAGAGCAGTCGAAAAAGTGCCGACCGTCGCTTGCATTCGATTCCAGGTGCCTGATCTGGATGTCCCGCACAGGCTAACCAATCCCTCCGAGATCGGGGAATTGTTACCAAAGTAGTCTGGGAAGGGTAACACACTGTGCATCGACTGACCACCGCAAGTCATTATACAGGCCAAAAACGCATTCAAGTTGCCTTCGCGGCATACCGTATATGTGACTGCGTGGAGCGTGCCAAAAAGGATTGATCAGCGCCGTGCTTTATCCTTATCCTTTATCATGAACAGCAAGTTTAAGCTTATTGAAGGCTTAGAGCGGTCAACACATTGCTAGTTTTCAAGAGGGACTTTGTTTTTACAAAATGTATACATAGTTTCGATACATGCGAGGTTGCCAACCAAATACATAACTTATAAATCTGTACTCATATACTTCGAAGTTTCTAAGGTAACTCCCAAAGAAAAGGCGCAAAGAAGTCTGTATAAAAATCAGTCTCAGGAACGATATTCGAGCTTTAAGGTGGATTCATAATTATTGGAGCAAATGCATTCAAATAAGCATAGCACGCTTGAGCTGGTGGTCGGTGCAGCAGTAGAAAACCAATCGATATCGATCTCTGCGATGCAAAATCGATATCGGTGGACTACACGCTACCGCGCTGCGAACTAGGTGTAAACATCATCTCATGCTCTTGCCACTGTACAATACAGAAATCGAGAAAGGAGACGAATTGTTGTAGATGTTTTCTCGTACCTGTAAATATTTCGCTCTCCGGTGATGCCCTCGATTAGTTTTCCATCATCAAGATCGCCAGCCGTCTGGTGTCGGGCCCAGTAACGCTCCTTCTTTTTTGCTTCCAGCTGTTCAATAATTGAGCGAAGATGACTAGATTGTTTCTCGATTTTGTTCCATAGGGACATGTAGGCATCCGCGTCATATTCCGACATTGCGATTTCCTGAAAATCATGAAGACTTCAAGGCAGAATAGCCATAATCTCGTCCGCTCACCATTTCGACCACTCGCATTAGTAGTTGAAATGAAAAAGAAGGAAAACGAACAAATAATGATACCTTAAGCCTTTTCTGGTACTCTGCTCTAGATATTTCTCTGGCTTTCCTCAGAATGTGCTCAGGAACTTGCTTCTTAGCAGATTCAGGCATTTGATGCACGTCGTGTCCAGCGTCAAGTCTGAGTTGGAGAGAGCCAACTTTACGCTAACAACGCATCGGAATCAGCTTCCTATACCTGAACGGTCCACCAACACCTCCCAAACCCGCAGTGGAATAGCCACCAGTTCCGCCCATCCACTGATTTCCTCCATGATGGGGTGCGTTTGCTGGATCGAACTTTCCGATTTTTGGGTCGTTCAGCTTTGACAGATCGAAAGCATCGGAGTCTCGCTCAAATTCTATCCGCAGATCCTGATCCTCTGCTTCTGCAACAGAATATTAACTCTTGAGCCCTTAGCTAAGACCTGTTCTACAATAACCGCTGCTTATTTTGACCCAGCTTTACTGAAGTACTAGTAACACCTCTCTATCCAACGACAATTTTACAAGAAGCAAGGTTGCTGTACCCTACACAGTGTGAGTCTAGAAAAAAGAGCTCACTTTGTACCTCTGTAACAACTGGCAATTATACCCGATCCGCTAGGTTCGACATCCATCTACACTTGCACAGTATAGGTATCCTGCACAAGGTTTTGGTTCTTAAAGCTTCGGGTAAATGTTCCAGGCGTTATGAAGGAGAATGATGGCAAACCTTACGTTTGCTTTACACCCACTATTCCACGCTGAAATCGCTGAAATCGAGGGAAACTTACGAGCTGTAGGCTTTTTCTCCTGATCAGACAAACTGGAACAAAAGCAAAACTTCGTATTTGATGCCCTTTTCGTGTTATAGTAACGCTATCGTAGTAATTACAAGAATGCGGGTGAAGGGAATGGAAAACAGTCCCAAAAACAGTGGAACAACACTAAGCCAGGAGGCTCTGTTGACTACCGTGCTCGGAAGGAAACGCAAATAACAGCTCCAGAAGGTGTTAAGTCTTACTAGATTGGAACTGCCGGCTCCTGCTGAAGACAATGTGAAAGTGGAAAATGAGCAATAATGAGCAACGCCTTCCTAGATGGGAAGGACGAGTCTTAATAAGTGCAATACCGGGTCGTTATCACACTTCAGTCCACTCCGCCTGTTTTGGCTAACTATATTCTTAAAATTTCGGAGCTCCCTACACCATTAAGCAGGTAATAGGTTTCTAAACGAATTCAGGTCAAGGGTAGTGTGGGACAAGACACAATTAGCCCCCCCCCCCCCCCCCCCTCCCCGAACTAGGATTGGACCCAGACCGCCTCAGTGGCCACATCATCAACCTTAGCCATCATCTGCCTTCACCTCTAATATGAAGTGGCTAAAGTCTAGGTTCATATAAGAAAGTTCAGCTTACCACCGGTTAAACGGCTCCATTCACTGAAGGCCTTTCCCAGGGTCGCAGAAGAAAGCTCGTACGATCGTACTCCACCACAGGTGTCAATCGTCAGCACCCGCTCATCGTTGAATGGTACAATGACAAACGGAGTTTGAGAGATCGTTGCAAGCCAAGCGCTGAAAATAACTGAATTTTGTGGACATTCTTAGTGATGGAGAAAACGCACACACGGTGCCACCTTATCGCACAACGGCACTCATTCTCCTAACACTGAGGAATCATAAAAGGGAACTCTTGGACAGAATGTCAACGTTGCATTGCTTTAAGATAATACATATTGAGAAACGATGGTTGATTCATTTTACGCTCTGCATCTAAGTACTTCTGTGTAATCCTAGTTGGGGGGGGGGGGGTGAACTAGTACCAATTGCGGCCCTTATGCCCAATCAGAGACACTGCCGCATGGGTCAAGTCGTCGAATATTGGGCGGCCACGTAATGCGTTTCGCAGACACCTTCTGACGAGAGCCGTCACCGACTGAATTCCACAGGATGTCAAGAGAACGCCAGGACGCCCACCCACGCGTTGGTCGGACATCTTCTTGAAAGCCCTGAACGAACGGTATGACGCTCTTTGCGCTCCTCGAGCGAGGAGGATCCATTGGAGAACGCGACAGGGACGAATGGAGACGCTGCTGGTGCTCACTCGAGCAATTCGATGATCAACGGGACGAAGGGGGGTGATACACTCAGACGTTCGATACGCCGGACCTGTACAACCAGTTGCTATTGTGATGAGAACCTGTTTCTGTGTATATACCTGTAGATACAGATGCATATACATGTGTATACATAGTATATACCTACTTATATGCGGATGCACATATATGTGTAGGTATGAGCTAGATATATGTAAATATACGGCTGCACAAAAATCCTGCAACACTCTAGCAACAGGAGCCGACCCTTAACCCTAATGATATACTTCCACAGGAGGTCAACGGGATGCAGGTAATCGCGCTGGGCACCCTCACCTGGCCAATCGGCGCAGCCCGCCACACCCACTGCAACAGGATCTCACCACAATAGCAACTGGTTGTGCGGGTGCTAGATAACGAACGTCTGAGCAGGCGATGTCCAACCACTCCCTCCCATCCTCTTCCAAAGTTGTTCACACTGTGAAACAGTTGGGCGGTTCCCGGAAGAACCTTGGTTAACGCATTGTGAGGTAAAACATCTTCCGCTCGTCCAGGAAGGGGGCTGCAGGGCTCTTCTTTGAAAGAAGTCTCACTGGAACTGAAAAGACACACTGCTTCCACCAGTCTAAAAGGCTTCAATTAAGATACTCACACCTTCAATGCACAAATGCCTCCACTGTAGAAAGTAGAAATGAAAAAACTACAATCGCGGATGTACTCGAGTAGTTTGATAATTATCGCTACTAGTCCTTAATCTGGCCTACGTGTAAAGCCGGAAACTCCGCAACAACTTTAAAAAGAATCATTGTGCAGACAGCACATGCCACCTCTTCTGAATAACAAGCTCGTTCGATGCGGCCTGAATGATCTGGCGTGTCGTCCTGTCCCTATGTAGGCCACATTGCCTACGAATGCATAGAGGATGTGTCACGCATTCTAGTTCTACAGAATGTCATAGAGGCGACTTGAAGGCGCATTTGGCCCATAAAATAACTTGCGGTGGCCAGCCGATGAATAAGTCAATGCTTTTTCCTTCCCAGGCAGGTCTGGTAGCAAATTACCGACCCTGGAAGAATAGAAGATTTGGTTGGCGTAGACAGGAAATCCGAACTAAGAGCTCGGCATTGGGTTTATGCGACAGCCAGCGCTTGCTCTGACTGTGCTCCACGTGCTCTCATTAACTGCTAGTACCCAATTATCAATAACGCCGATGTGCCCCAACTTACCCGTGATAGCTCTGATAATATGGCTCAGGTACGGGAATGTACTGAACAGCTCCGTTCACTGTGTCCACAGCTTCTAGGAACCCTCCGATTTGATGCATGTTGATTCTACCTAAATTAGTGCTGCTAATACAACTGCCAGATCCACTCACGGCTACAAAATGATACGTTAGCTTAAAATACCGTCTCCTAGGACATCCTTGGACACCTTCCATTTCGGCTGAACTCGCACTGTTACGCCGTCACGAAGTACAACAAAGTTCCGATAGGGGTTGAGAAACTTCTTGGTGCTTTCATCAGATAGGTAGTAGGGACGTCGTGGGTCCACGACCTCGGATGGAGGATGCTTCACACTTCCTGAGATGTCGGTGGCGCTCTGAAATTTGGTTGGTATAGGTTGGTATAGAATAAGATATGAATGTTCGACAACTGGAACGTACAAGAAGAACGGGAAATCCGGAGCTCTTCAGGAAGTGGTAGCCTTCAGCTGCTAGGAACGTAGACTTGTCGTGGACTTGTAGACTGTCGATGTTCACGGATTTCGTGAAATTCGCGTCCACACTGCGCAACTTCCACCGATCAGACTCACGACAAAGCAGATTGAAATCTCCACCCTGAAGCAGTAACAGTCAGTGTAGCCGGTGGAAGTATGTAATAGCTGAATAATAACACATTGGTTACAACCGCTACCGATCCACAGTAACATGGCACCCCAAGCTAGGTGGTTGTTTGCCAACCAAAGTAGAGGGAAATAAATACCTTCAACTTGACCAGGATTTTATCCGCATCGACAGGGAATAGCTTCTCAATATCGTTCTGTAACTCCATATGAGTAATCGCATCGTCCGATCCGAAACGGAAAATGTGCTTGCCATCACGAGTATACAAGAGAGGGCGGTCCGCTCGTACAATGCGATATTCTGGTTTTCCGAAAACTGAAAATGCGAACAAAGAAATCCACTCTTAATAAAGAAATTAGAGCACTTTCCGAGGTCAGCTCACACCGTTGCCTAGAGGTGCAGATTACAGGTCAATTTTGGTGGTTACCAGTTTCAGGTTGGCTTCCTTCGGCCTTTTCGGAGATAGTTCTGGTTAGATCAGAGTGCAAACATGAATCCAACATTGATCTCCAAGATGGAGACGATTGGAGAAGTCCTAGCGCTCCACAGTACGGGCGTTATGGGAGCATAGCGGTCCCCGCCTTGCTTTCGTAAAACTGATATGTGAAGGCTCGTCTTCGACTACGTCCACAGTATGTCCATAGCCCGCGAAGGAGCGATGGAAGCGACTGACGATGAGCCGCTCGTGCAAAGTATACATATCGACTAACGGCGAACGATCGCTTCGCAAAATCGATATGCATATTTTACCCAGGTGCCCAGTCGCTCCGCCGGCGCGACGTGGGAGTACACCAAAAGCTTTACTGTCAACTCAAGACAGGAAAGGGGGAAGAAGGGTGCGTGCGATCTGCCCATGTCCCTCTGGCCAACCTGACCCTGGGCTTGCTCGAGAGTCTATTGGCTGCCTTGCCAAATCGTGTAGACGCAGAATTTTTGCCAGCCAGCTTCGGCGAAATGGGGTAGAACACGACTGTTCTGCGGAAGCAGGCCTTTCGGACAGCCCCGGAACAAACCAAACACAAAATCAGCGTTGAGCATTCCGAAATAAATTTCGTATATATCTACAGATAACATGTTCCATGTCCGACTGTAGCTGAATCTTGGCATAATTTTAAACAGGAATAGTAGAATTGCCTTGACCTCGAAACCGAGATTGATATAATATTTATCCGGCTAATGTTTCGGCGCAACCGCCTTCGTCAGAGCCTGGAAAAACAAGGGAACTTAGAGAGGTTGTTTGTCCAAGGACTACCTTCAAGTCACAGAGGTCTAACTAGGGAAGGGTTGCGACCTCCCATGGAACTTCAAGATGAGACCAAGATCATTAGAAAGAGCTCGGAATGCTGATTACGAATATGGGTGTTAAAATTGCAAAATGAAATTCCTGAGCGAGTTATGGCCTGCCGAATGCGACTGGCCTCACCACAGGCCGGCCGTGCGATGCACCTGGTGTGGGAATGGTGAGTTATCGGGGCCCCTAAGAGTGGGGCCGCCAGCTGCGGGGGTGGCGTAGGGGTAGTGCTCTTCCTCGTCAGGTGCGACGTCGTTGGTTCGGTCCCCATTGCTGCCGGTTTTTTTGCACACCATAATTTATCTTCGAAATGATCTTTTGTTCTGAATTATGACACGTATTCGGTTAAATAGCGAGGAAAACTACCATACACGCTTGTAAAAATGCTTGAAGGCAAGAAACTGGTATGGTCAAATCTTTATATACTATTTTGCGCAAGTAGAGTCCAAATCATATATTGAACAACTAGAGGTGTTTCTAACAACCTTGGCATTCGTGGAACAAAGCAAAAAAATGTGTGAAGCAGACATGTTGCTCACACACTGCACATCTTATACATGCAGCTGTTGCATGTCGTTGATCTACTGCTACATGCAGCAATGTCATTGATCTACTGCTTTTTCTTCACTCACTATGTCCTTTTCACCAGCAAAGGTGGTGTCCATTCTTCTTGCTGAATTTGGGGTGCCAGACGACAACGATGCACCAACTCGTGAAGAGAAGAAGATCGCTAGAAGGTTCGCAGCTATTCTACGTGATGGTGCGGCGGCTTCAGTTGATGTGGAAAAATGTGTCTACTGATGACGAGTCCGATTAGGACCATTGTGATGACGAGGGCGAAGAGAACTCGGCTGGGGCTACATCGCTGATTCAACCTCTAGACGTTTTTTTCTTCGGTCCGATGAAAAACGTTATGAAAAGGGTCAGGTCGTTTGCTATGGCAAATAACGTGGAGTTCAACATGACCCAGAGAGACAACCTACTGAAGGTTCTATCGCAGATTTACCGTATGTTTTGTGCACATAGGTTCTCAAACTTTTTAAAATACTCGTGGCATAAGGCAGGGTACATCGATGATCACCCAGGTGTGTTTGTCACTCCTGGTGAATATTTGTTTGATCTTGCTACAATTGACTGTTTTGCTGCTGGTTGTAGAGAGGCTGCATGTATAAGATGTGCAGTGTGTGAGCAACATGTCTGCTTCACACATTTTTTTTTGCTTTGTTCCACGAATGCTAAGCTTGCTAGAAACACCTCTAGTTGCTCAATATATGATTTGGACTCTATTTGCGCAAAATAGTAAATAAAAATTTGACCATACCAGTTTCTTGCCTTCAAGCATTTTTACAAGCGTGTATGGTAATTTTCCTCGCTATTTAATCAAATACGTGCCATAATTCAGAACAAAAGATCATTTCGAAGATAAATTATGGTGTGCAAAAAAACCGGCAGCAATGGGGACCGAACCAACGACGTCGCACCTGACGAGGAGGAGCACTACCCCTACGCCACCGCCGCACCCTGCGGCCAACTCTTACGGGGCCCCGATGACTCACCATTCCCACGCCAGGAGCATCGCACGGCCGGCCTGTGGTGAGGCCCATCGCATTCGGCAGGTCATAACTCTCTCAGGAATTTCATTTTGCATTTGTAACACCCATATTCGTAATCAGCATTCCGAGCTCTTTCTACTGATCCTGGTCTCACCTTGAAGTTCCATGGGAGGTCGCAACCCTTCCCTAGTAAGAAGATAGAGATGGAACGAGAAAGAGCAGAAGTGGCGCAGTCCCAACTAACCTTAAGATTGCAGCCGAGAGGCTGTCACGTCACCCTCGGATGGAGGCAGATTGGATGAGTGAGATTCTCCCCTTCCAGTCATCTCTTCAGCGACCATCCCTCTGTCACTACCTGGCGTTAGACCGCAAAGATCAGCAAAAGGGGCGAGCTCCTGAGTTACCATCACGCGCTCCTCTCTCCTATTCATTACGGGTTCCTTGAGGCAATCCACAGCGCTTCAAGAGTCTTGCGTACTGTGATGTCGGCCTCGCGCGCTAGTACTGTCACCGCTACACCAAAGATTGCGCCAGCTTGACTTCGCAGCCTGTGTTCTCCTAGCGGTGTCGAATGCTTGCATTTGTTAAGTCCATCCATGTGCTCCTTCATTCTCACCCAAAGTGGCCTGCCTGTCTCACCGATGTATTCCTCTTTACACTGAGAGCAGGTTATGAGGTACACCTCCCCCGAGACCATGCAATCTCCTCCTTTACCGAACGGACACACCACACATGAAGGAGTAGTACAAGCGTAATCATACAAGCGGTTCCGCACGAGCTGCGCCTTGAGATTACTAGGTGGTATCTCAGTTAGCCTAATCAGGTCGTCCAATCCAGCTCTACGAATACAGCTTCGTACTTGAGCGCTTAAAGCATCCGAAATAAATGGGACTGAGAAAGCAATCTTGGTGCGCTCCTGGTTTCTGCCCATTCGTTCTCTTGCAGGCCGACGACGTTGCACACGCAGGCTTTCAGTAGCATGACCAACATATCCATTGGACAATGCAATTCGAGAAGCCATTTCCCTTGACGAACACCTGAAGTCTTCATTAGAAGACACCATGGTCGCTGTGTGGAACAATTTCCTGATAATGGCCCTTTTAGTACTGCTCGGATGTGCAGAACGGAAATGCACCAAGATTAGATCTACAGATAGCATCTGATTTCGGCGGAAACAGGGTGACGGGGGGGGGGGGGTCACCCCCCCCCCCACTTATTGGTTGGCCGCCTTGGTAAGAAGTCATGTGTATGTGAAATTACATCAGAAACGGCCTACCTTAACGCACTGGTAGAACACACCAGTGGCAAAAAAAAGTTCAAGTTTCAAACGGCACAAACAGTCTTTCAGTGATCTCCATTGTATTGCATGACCGCGTTCTATCGCCTATCGCTAGCACGCCGAAGGGGTGGGAAAACAACGCCTACGTTTCTCTGATCTCGCAAGGGACCACTAGACTCTCGGGGAAACCTTGAGGGTCGCGGTAGGCGTGCCAGGGGACGGAGGAGAGAACGCACCACCTCCTGACCGCAGCACTGGCTTGAGTCTCTTCTGCAAAATCTTTAATCTTCGCTGTTCATTACTTCAACGATTAACTCTAGAGACAATAGAACAAGCCAGCGCTTAAATGTGCAACTAATAACGTAGACTACCATTTGCCAGACTTGACAAAGCTGATCCATCCAATCCAATATGCTGAATCACGCACTTGTTCAGATCCACTAGGCAAGTAGTATTCGTCTAAATCCGTAACAGTAACTCTTTATGAACAAGATAGCCGAAGATAAAAGGAACTCACAACTTCTTCATGCACAAGCACAACTCCTTCGGCATACTTGGCCAAGTTAAGCCTGGGCTGATACTTTAGTATTTGTCGCAGTGGCGAAAATATTGACGAGATATCGATTTCGCGAACCTGCAAAATACCAAACACAAATTCGCTGCTGTGCTGAGCGGTACCATCACCTGTCTCTGGTACTACCACAACTTTTTCAATACTCGAGGGTTTTTGTGCTTTTTTCTGTTTCACAGTGAAGGATTTTGTAGATGTCTTTTGAAAATTCGTCTGCAAAATTAACCGTGAAGTAAAAGATTGACTATGGTGGTCTACGCCCCAAAGAGAATAGCTCCTTAAATTGGGCACAGAAGCGAAACTGCATCGCAGCCAAAACGATACCTAGATTGGGCGGGTAGAACTTAACCAAGAAGCTGAACCTTCGCAAATCCTAAAATTCGCTAAATTCCATCCATTTTTAACACAAGTATTGAAACACACCTAACATTGTATCGCAGACCTGCTCATTATGAGGGCTCGTAGGCAATGATAGTATAGCTCTATCTTTTCAATATGAAAATACTACTACTGCGGTCTTATAGCTGCGGAACGATGTGCTGTCACTCCCACGTTGTTCCACATCTCCACACCGCTCATGCTATTCAGCTTCACCAGCTTCGCCAGGCCGTGAAACTCGTTGAGCACTGCATGCGATCAGCAACATTGCTCCTCCAATACTATAAACTCTATTCATCCGCAAAGTTGTTCAGCACCTCCATTGCTCCCAGATTGTTCAGCACTACCTCCCTTGAAACTGTTCAGCAACACATTTCCTTCGTATACAAACGCTCAGAAGCTTACCGGCAGCTAAACTTTTGGTTCAAGTCCCGAGGAATAGAAATCCTTGACCGTCTTCTTTTTTCTTTAAGCCTTCTCACGTTTATAACGCTAAGAAACTTCCCTCAGTACCATAGATTCTATGTTCTATATAGAATAGGAGGGTCGGATCTTCAAAGCAGATCCTATGAAGCCAATCCGCCGTCCATTGCATTCGCTCGATCTGAAGTCGCCGTTCTCTCTGGCAAGAAACAGACGACAGACGTCCGCCACACGTCCTCCCTTACTATACAATATAGTCCCTCCCCTACTATACGGCGTAGTGAGATTCTAGATCAGAAGAGTCCAACCTGTAGAAACATGAATAAAATCAACCGACATTAGTCGACCACTCGACACCGTTTATTGTCCGAGGGCAGTCATATTCCCATAGTCGACAGATTCCTGTAGCAACTTTCGTCCTAACGCAAGTTCCACAACGTCCATGACACGTAATCTGAATCCCGACGCACGTTGGATGACGTCTGCGACATTCTGAATCCCGAAGGACGTTGGACGACGCATACAACACGATTTCTGAATCCCGGCGCATCCCCATCCATATCCCGATGCGCTGTGTAACCGTTGATAATCGGCTCCCAAGACCATAAATTCGCTGACAATCGTCCATGACCAAAGCGTCCTTCGGCTTTGGTTGTGACTCACAACGTGACAATTCATTGAAGGCATTTGATTGCTTATCGTTATTTCTCATGATGCAGCTTTCCTGGTTTTATGTTTCTGAACTTGTTAACTCACCTGATTCTTTCGGTAACTAAACCGAAAGCACCTGCTCATAAACGAGATGAGACCCGTCTGTAAATTCTAACCAAAATAATCGACTGCAGTTGTAGGAAATAAGATCCTTATCTTATCCGTTACCTACGCACAAACCCAGACTTACGGTAGTAGAACACGGAACTACTTCTCCTGAAGTGAACTGCTGTAAAAAAAAACGGAATGGAATAAAGAGCGCACCTCTTCAGACAGGTCCAAATCGTTTATAACGTAAAGGCGAAGAGGATTAACAGCGGCTACCACTAATGAGTTTCCCATGGCAAGCCCATCGGAACAGATGTTCGCGTCCAACATTGGAATCTGCCAGGCGCACTCCTTAAAGATACCAGTAGTAGTGAGCCAGTACACGGTCGGTAATTTTGAAGGCGAACCTGTTCAGTGAACTGCTGAACGCGCATGTGCTCCTTCCTCAATTTCAATGATTTCTCGACCCAGGGAACCGTAGCCTAAACAGCATTTTCTATAACTAAAATTAGCACTTTGCTGTCAAAGAAAAGAGACGCCAGAATCCGTGAAAAGGCATGCACAACAGCTGAATACGGGCGCAATCCTAGTTCAGGAATGGGGATCCCAGTGCTTCATGTGTTCGTCGAAGAAGGCAAAAATGAAAATAGACAGTCATACAAGGACAGCACGCTGTCTGATCTGCGAAAGAATGCCTTGTTGAGATTTCCCTGAAAGGGCCACTCTGTGAACTGGTTTCCTAGCGATGACCCTCCCTCCACGTCCCTAAACTAGGATTATACCGAATGCGGGAGGTTATCACTTCGATTTCCACATTCCAGTTGTTTATTGAACGGTGGAGGTTCTTTGTTTAAATGACTTGAAAATAAACCCTTGAACGGCAAATGATGAGGAAAAATAGGGATGAAATGGATAAATTCTGCGTCAATCAATTCCTGTTTGGAGTGCGCCAAACATTCATTCTACGTCGATGGGATATCGTGGTGTTTGGCGAGCACTAAATCGGAGTGGCTAGAGGATATAGAAGCCAGACAAATTTTATCCCATCCAGTAAAGCCTGGCACCACTTCACTTATTCCGTCGGCTTCGTTGACCTGGACGGAACTCGAAACCAAGGCAATGGATCTGGAGTACATGCAACAGCCGGCGCCCTATATTCCGACCACCTTCCATCCGATGATAAACGGTCCATTAACCTGCCAATAGCAGATGTTACTCAAGATAATTCGTTACAACCATCTGACAGGAGCTCTGCTAGTGATGTGGGCCACCTAAACATTAAGTGCTCACCCCGTCATTGAAACATTGTTAACTTCAGGATCCGGCCATTCAGATATAATTTCTATAGACTTCACATATTCTTTTGTCACCGCTGATTCTCGCATACATTGGCTAACTTTCAATAGTTCATGGGTCTCCACAGTTTGGTTTGGTGCGTCGACTGAGACGCATTCGCCATCTTTCGCGTCGCGCGTTCTGGTGGATATTCGTGATACCATGCTGTCCTTGTGCTTGCTGAGATAAGTATAGACTGCACAAATATCCTGGTCTATTTGGTGCTTAGCATTTGCCGTTCAATTCTGCTTTCTACAGCACTCTTACATTCTGATTTTTCTGCACGACAGGAACTGGTAGAATATCCCAAAACAATGAAAGCTCCGCTTAATGTGGTATGTAGCATGGCCACTGTCCAATATTAGACGTACCTTGACGTTCAAAAAGCCCTCTGTGGTCTTCACTTCGCTCGGCACAACATTATCGCGAATACCCCAGTTACCGACTGATGACGGCGGTTCTATCATAAATCGGTGCGAGAGGAATACACGTTCACGGAGCTGTTCAGTGCCTGCAACAGACTCACTGATGAAGGTGTTATGTCAGTATGGAATCAAAAGTAAAGCCTGATTAACCTAGGCCGTTCAAAGCGCGTAGATAACTGCTTTGGATTGAAAAGCAAGACATTTTCCCAGGCGCAACAATTCTCTGCCACGTATAAAAACGCCTGGGCCAGTTGTCATAGGAGTCGGTTGGACAAATAAAGGCACTGTCCTTGGACACATACAATCTTTGAGCCTTCTGATTCCCATGTATCGACGAAATGTTTCTGTGGTCGTGTGCAGTCGATGTACTAAGCAGCTGTATTTGGAAAACATTGATCCACACAACATTCTGACGAAAACTTAGCCACCTAAGCAGTTATAGCTGAGGGCCTTTCGCTAGGTTAGCCTATGAGCACAAGGGTCATCTAACAACTTTCATCCAAGCTCCAAGATGCGGAGAATGATCCATGACAAGGATTAAGAAGAAAGGCATAGTTCAGTCGCCGGGTGGAACTGTGTTATGAAGCTACCAATATCGGTTTAGTGGCGTATACTATCGATATTAGCAGCTTTCATAACGCGGTGCCGCCAACAGAGTGAAGTGTGAATTCAACCTAAGTGCTTAAGGAACTCTCTAAGAAGCTTGGGACGCCATTTGCACTCGACCCCTATAAACGGCAATTTGAGTAGGAATTTACCCTGTGAACGGCCTGCGTTGAGTTCTCACGTGCCCTATACAAGTATCTACCAATTTAGTTATCCCCTGAATATGGAAAACTTCGCTGTTCAGGAAGTAAAACGGGCCTAAGTCGATGTTGAAGAGAAGGGAATCACCGTCTTTATTACACTGCTTCCCATGGAGCCTAGCCGCCCCAGTCACTGAGTTAATCATTACTAACTAGACTCCTTACCATCTAGAACGTTGAAACAGAAGTTTTCAGGACCCTGTCAGAAATGAGTGCACGAAGAGTCGCGGGTGATCGCAGCGGTGCTATATTGCTGAGATTCAGTGACTCGCTCGCAGATCACTGCGTGTTAAGTCTACACAGATCTTAGCAGGGACGAGTGCCAGGGGCAACTCTATCTTGCTCCAAAAAGGACACGTTTTGGAACACTCCTTGAGTGCCTCGTCTAATTCAATACAAAAGGTTAGTTTGAACGTTACCCTATATTCTAATGTCATCTATCACAGTTACAGCGCCGTTGATTATACATAATATTTATTCTCAAACAAAAACAAAGTGGATTTGTACGAAGTGCACGAAAATAACTCAACCGAAAGGAATGCCATGTTTTTGGAATACGCTCTGTATCGTGCTGATGGCTTCAGTGGTAAATGAATCGAAGTCGAACACGTTTCTTATAACCGTAGTCAGCGAATCAGAAGGGAACTTCTGAAATATAAAGCAGATCACATAAAGAAGTTAGAAGCAGGATATTCAGCACCAAAGCTGTAAAACTGACATTAATGTGTTTAACAATGTTGACCAACTCCCTGGTAGAATACGGGTACTGCAGCAATCCTTCGTCTGCCATCTCACGCAGTTCCGTGAATGCAGCCATCAGTTTCAGGAGAATGCCATCTTCAACCTCTGGAAGGTTAAAGATAAAGGACGGCGGTAATTAACCCCTTTTTGAGGTGTGCCACGCATTCTGCGTCAACAGGCTGTCGTGAAGGCAATTTAAATGTGTATTTGGCCTATACAATGACTTGCTCTGGTCAGTTGATGAACAGGTCGGATAGCTCAATCTGTTTTATTCCTTCCAGACAAGTAGAACACCAATTCACCGAACTCGAAGGAATGAAGGGCTTGGTTGACCTGGGAGGGAAATCTGGGCTGCTTGGGGTCGGGTGCACGCGACAGGCGGCATCCCTCCGACTACGCTTCATGCGCAAAAAAAATTAACAAAAGGCCACAAATGGAACGTTGGGAGTCAGAAAATCGACCAACATAGCGAGCAAAAGTATTCCATTTTCAATATGGAACGGGGAAAAAATGATGGCAACCATGCTAAGACAAAGCCCGTTAAATAACCCGTTAAGTTTCTGAAAATTTTCGTTAGCTCGTTAAAAAGGTATTTTAACGAAAATGACCGTTAAATGGCTACCAATTAAATTTACATCGCTCTTACAAATGAGGCTGAGAACTGCATTTGAATAGTAACTTACCAGGAGCATACTTTTTGAGCATTTCCATTTCACTTTCTCGGCTGGGGTTGTCCACTGTATGTACAGAAAAGAGATCACCAAGCAGGCCAAACAAATCGTTTCCTAAACAAGAGAACAATTAGGGCTGCACAGAACTGTGCCCAAAGGTGTTGGGTCGAATCGCAACAATTTGCTTTCATCATTACTTCGGAGCGGTCGCAGCATGGTTGAGCAGTAAACGCTAGCAAAACCTACCGAGGAATGGAAACCCTGGCCTATTCGCGAGCATGATCACTCTAAAATCCGGATGCAACGTTATACTACGATCACATGGAGGCGCGGAAGCCGGCTGTATTCTCCTTCCATCACCCAATAGAAGCGTGCCTTGAAAAGTAACAGTTAAATATGAAACTGTGTGCTAATAAATCAAGGAATCCAGCAAGCTGTAACACTTACCAGAATCTAACAGGCTCTTCAAAATGGCAATGACATGAAGAGGTGCTTTGTCTGCCTCATCTACAACCAGAACATGCCCTACTCGAGCAGCACGAACCAGAGCAGAGTCCTCATATCGCAGAATACCATTTTCCACCGTTGTTTGCATGGTTAAAGACTCCACTGTTGTATCCCTAAACAGTAATTCAACTTCAATTTCAGGTTTCGCACGAAGGACTCGCAGATTCTCCTAATGATCTGCTGCTGGCCGTGTCGCGCGATGCGCGCACCCCTCTTCAGTAGGCGGAGTCAGCAGGCGTGCACGCGACGAGCGACGCGATATAAGACCTCTGTTATACGGGTAATGATATGTTCCCACATCGATCGTGTGGTGCGGCGCGATCGATATGGGAGCATATCATTAGGCATCGCTCGGGTGAGCGATGGTATAACATAGGCCTAATGATAAGCTCCCATATCGAACACGCTAAGCAATGAATCAATATGGACTCTTAATCATTAAATTGCATTGCGCGTCGCGTGCACACTAAACGATCCCTTAAAAACACTAACCTGTGCAACTGCATGTACTGTCGAGGGCGCTGAATGAGGTGAAGAAAGCGGTCAGTGATCTTATTCTTTCCAACGCCCTGATTTCCGATTAGCAAGAGATGCGCGCCCAACCTCATGTCGCGTGCCATATCCCGTATCACACTCATATGCTGTAATCAGTAGTTGCTAAGGTCTAACGACAACAGAACGACGGACAGAACACAGCAGAAACGCGGCCAGAACAGCGGTAGCTGCTGCCAAAGAATCACCTGGTCATTCTCATAGAACAGAACATCTGGTATCATGGTCTCTTTCTTGTCCTCCACGGAAGCATTCTGGTCAAGAAGATACTTTATGTCATCGACAAACTCTGGAAGACAATATAAAGAGTGAAAATTTCTACTGAAAAGGCCTTTTTTGAATGATTCAAAAGCAAGACTAACCAACAGCGCTTGATGATTCCTTCACGAAACCAGCCTTGTCAAGTTCAGTGTAGAACGCAAGACGTGTGACCGACGGTAGAAATCTGTGAAATGAAACATAGACGAAAATCAGCAGAACATTGGAAAATAGCAAAGGTTTAGCACAAAACGTTCCTACTGTAGTATACAGTCGTGATCGAATGATCTCTTTGAATATGCATTCGAATTTGAATATTCAAAAAACGCGTTTTTCGAATGTATCCGCATTCGAATATTCGAAAAAATCTCGAGAGCACAACTACACTGCAGTAGCACGGTTCAACATTTAATACTGTATAATATTACTAAGTGCATGTAGAACACAACTGACACAACACTACCAGCGGACAACAATAAAAACAAACAGAAGCCAGAAAGCCTCATAGTTCCGATTGCAAGTATCGATGGGCAATTGCTTTCAACTTGCTGAAATTATTAGGAAGCTCATGCTTCTTGATAGCTTTAGCAAACTCCAATTCAGCCCGACCGACAAAGAATTGTATCCTCATGTGGCCTAGCGAAACTCAGCTTTAGCTTGTTATCTCCGGTGTATAAAAGCACCAGCTTGAACAAGTTGTTAGATGATCTACTGCAAATCTTCCAACACAGGACTTCATAAACAAGAAACAGATAATTTCTTCTCTCCTGATCGCAGTCCCAACCTCTTTTTCCGAATAACACTAGTAGGAACACAACCATAACTACGACCGAAGATCAGAAAAACATTGCTAGTGAAGATGTTCTGAATAGGCTCTAACCTTGATATAATACTCCACATGTAGGGGCTATAAATACAAGTAGCATACTTAGGCAAAGACCTAGCAAAGCCCTTATAGGATCTAGTAAGAGGCCTAGGATTCTTAGAGAGAAGAGTTTTGAACAAAAGAAACTGTCTTCGATCAATACTTTTGCAAAAAATAAATAGCATCCTGTAGACCATTATCGCTGTTGTTTCCAAAAGGAGTAAAAAATTTCATATCATCCACGAAAATTTTACAACCTATTGAAGAAAGAGGTAGAAGCGACGGCATTTCAAACGAATAAATATTGAAGACTTTTCAAACTGCTACCATAAGAATAATGATTGCTGGACCACTACGTCCCGATCCAGTGCTGGGACCTCCTCCAACTCCATGGCCATTAATAATAGAGCGAGGTGAATTAAAGAGGTGAAGGGATTCGAAGTAATTAATAATGGGAGAGGGTTAGAACCCTATGCATGTAAGATTAACCTTGCACACTAGGATGTCGAGGTGACGACATTGAACTTATTTTTACAGCTATAAAAACAATTTTGGGCGCGTGGAGGTGCCGGCCTCCGAGGTCAGTGTGAGTTGGTGCCAGACTTATTTAAAGGATGACACTGCTTGTCACCAGCTCATCGCCGCAAGTTATTGTAGAGGCCAAATAAGCGTTCAAGTTGCCTCCACGACATCCCTTGAAAAGAATGCGTGGCAAGCCAAAGGCAGGGTTGATTAACGCCGTTCTTTGTCCCTTATAAGAGTTAAGGTTTTACAAAAAAAACCAAACACCTTACCATTAGACAGCTGAACTTCAAGGGAAATTGTAAAATTTCTTTTTTTTCATATGAAAATTTATTATCATATGTTTTTACATCTAGTTCGAATTGGAATACGTTCTTGCCAATCCAGATAGCGCTCATCGCATCCAGATTTCAATAAAATCAAGTTTGCTTGAAAAAGTGCCCACTTTGACGTGAAGTGTCCAGCTCGAGGTACTCAATTATCTCGGTTCCAAACACAGGGAATAGAGGAAACCTCAGTGGAAAGTGCCGATATCTATGCTGATCTATGCTGTGAGATATATCTGAGCACTAGCTGCCTACCCTCCACCATGATCGAACGGCGTTAATGAATCCCGACTTCTGACCGAGAGACTAGCGTCTTTTTTCTACGAAGTTCTTCTGCGACATCGAAAGCTCGTCACCTCCCATGTTGTATGTAAGACGACTATTTTGCCGGTCTTTCTCCCTCCTCGTTCGACATATCCAGTTGCAGTCGATGTTCAATTTTGGTACATTTTACTGCAGGATCGAGATAATCGCCCTAGCGCTTCTACAGCCATGCACTGTGTAAAAAAATGCAAGCTTTTTTACAGATTTCATTCCATTCTGGCAAAATTACTTCCCCTGCCTAATATCCCGTAAATATTTCCAGCAACATTCTAATAATATCCCCTAAACCAACAGCCACTTGAAGCCACTATCATTAATGGTTTACTATCAAGGTTCCAATTATCTGAACTTCTTCAAAGAGAGTCAGGCAGCTAGCTGGCTAACATCCTCAACGTGGTACTTTTTCGTGAAATTGTTTCGGATAATGCGATCCTCACACAATGTCGGAAAGACCTATCTGACCTTGTGATCAGGTCCTCCTAGAAGAAGAAGAAAAGAAACAAACAACGAGACCGTACCTTGCCAACGCTGCCTTCTCAATAAGTGCTCGAAGTTCTCCAGGATGCAGGCAATCTCGTTTAGCGATGTGAATCAGTCTTCGCATTGAGAGGGATTCAGCTACGCCACGCAACTGAATAGTGTCATAGTCAGTAGAAATGTAAGACAGTTTGGGCCTAGCCACCTCGCAGCACGGCAACATAAGAACCAGCGATATCGAATAGGCAGCGCAGAGGATCGATATCGGTGACTGTCGCCCTACCGCGTGACGGCTGAACTACAAAGCCCCTTTCGAAAAACCAGACAATTTTACTATGCATTAGGAATCATGGTCATCTGAACAAGTACAAAACCACTTCGATGAAGAATTGGTATTAATTGCGGATGACTTATCAGCCGACGTACGGAGGGAATAAAGTATCCAAGAGGTTGGGAAAAACTTACGGCTGCATCGCGACTCGACCGCAACTTTTCAACGAACTCTACTAACTTCCGAGTAGTAGCCCTAGCTTCCGTAGGAACCAAGCTGTAAAAAGAAAGGATTTAAACTTGCACCAGCTGAAAAACAACCCTGTACTATGCAACCGCAAGGCAAATAAACTGGTTTCTGGCTGAAGCTGTGCTACACTACGTATGGGAACTTTCTATTTTTTCAGAGTTCCATAACGAAAAAACAAAAAATAGCCCAGAAAGGAAATATGCAGAGCACGGTTACTTTGGCAAAGCTGGGAGAGTGACAAGTAAATACAACACAGAAAGCAGTTGTTCTTAAATGGGTCAACTCCACCAAGTCCCCAAAAGGAGAACATTAAATCTGTTCACAAATAAATGTTGAAAGCTAGGCACATCGATAGGGATAGTGAACTGTAAACAAGGTGCGCCAAAATTATGGCAACAGCACACGCACAAACAATTTGACCACCTATTCGGAGCGTCTACTTTTTTCTGTGCTTTTGTTGTTTTTACTGCGTCAATTTGTTTATGATTACCTCAATTAAGCATAAAAATACATTGTTATTCAAGAATGTGAAACGTTCCTGCCTCCGTGCTTCAATCATTGAACTTTACCGTCAAGGCTTCTCGGCACGCGACATTCACCAGCGTCTTGGAGTTCATCGAAGTGTTCTATATATTAGGTTGTTCCATAAGTCCTTGCAGTTTTTTTTTCAACGATTCACTGCAGATTTCGCCGGCGGTCTCTTGCATTGCGCTGCATAGCTTTCGAAAGAGAATGATTTGCTCTATCAGAATGTGTATTGCATTCCTTTTTTCATCATGAATTTTGTCAATTTTTAAGTCGTTGAAGTGAAAAGTGAAAAAGTGAAAAAGTAGCCATTTGCGCACTTGTTCTCTCCGCTTAGGTTTGTAACTTTTGCGCAGTTTTTTCATAGCATTTGGAAGACAATGTTCTGTACTACAAGAGTATGTGTTGGTACTATTTTCTCACTTGTCCCTTATTGATTTTTATGCCATCAAGTTGGGAATTCCGACTTTTCCGTTCGAATTTTTACCGAAGCTCCGGTTCTGTGGTTGGACTTTTTCGCTTGGTGTTATATGTCGTTCGGAAGAGAATGTCTAGCTCAATAAGAATTTGTGTCGTGTTTATTGGCTCATGCTGATTTCTGGCGAATATCAGAGCAAAAGGAGTTGTTGGTGAAGACGATTTTTCTCTTTTTGGCATTTTGTTGATATTCAATAGAAATCAATAAACGCGACACATATTCTTATAGAACAAAACATTCTCTTTCGAATGACATATAACACCTACCCAAAAAGTCCAACCACAGAGCAGGAGCTGTCGGCAAAAATAACCATCCTCCTTCCCAAAAAAGGCGGCCCAATTTGATGGCCTAAAAATCAATAGGGGACAAGTGTGAAAATAGGACCAACACATATTCTTGTAGTACAGAGCATTGTTTTCCAAATGCTGTAAAAAACTGCGCAAAAATTACAAACCTAAGAGGAGAGAACAAGTGCGCAAATGGCTACTTTTTCACTTTTTCACTTTTCACTTCAACAACCTAAAAATTGACAAAAATCATGATGAAAAAAGAAATGCAATACATGCTCTGATAGAGCAAATCATTCTCTTTCGAAAGCTATGCAGCGCTATGCAAGAGACCGCCGGCGAAATCTGCAGTGAATCGTTGAAAAAAAACTGCAAGGACTTATGGGACAACCTAATAGATCCATCAGGCGCTAGGAAGACCTGGGAACAGAGGATGATAGATACGGACGATGAAGACACGTATCTGTGACAACTTCGGACAACATCAGGAAGGTACGTAAACGAATTCGCAGGAACCAGGCGCGCTTGGTCCGCCGGATGCCGCGAGAAATGGAGATCAAGGAGGACTATTTGAACCTTCTGAAGGACAAACTGTTACCCTCGGCTAGTGCTCATTTAGGAAACCGCTCCTGGATCTTCCAACAGGATGGAGCTCCAGCTCACAGAATGAGAATGATGCAGGACTGTTGCAAATACAACCTCCCGGACTCCATCAGCCCTCACTAGTGGCCAGCCAACTCTCCGGATTTGAATTCGATGGACTACACCGTCTGGGCAGTTCTGGAACCCAAAGCCTGCGGGGAACCTCACTGCTCCGTGGATTCTTTGACGGAACCTCCCCAGAAGGCGTGGCATTAACTCGCCGCGCCATAGATGCGTGCCGCCATCGTTGCCTTCCTGAAGCGCCTCAAAGCCTGTATCCACGCCGATGGAGATATATTCGAATCTCAATGTTGTGTATAGTTTAGTTCACAATAAACTAACAAACATTATCGCATCATTGGTTTCTCGGAAGTGCTGCATTTTCGTTTTCGGCGATTTGAATAAATTATCGCCATAATTTTGGCGCACCCTGTAGAAAAGCAAGTAAGAAAACTGGACCCACCCTTGTGAGAACCATTCATTAGTGCTATATTGCTGACAAAATTGATAACAAACTGCGTAACAAACCAAGACAACGTTCTGATCTAGACCGCGGTTTGCGATTTTCCAGGGGTACGGCATCTTTTGCATGCTCGGCTCTATTTTCAAAGGGTTATGCCCCTCCACTGTAATGGATCCAGAAAACATTCGAAAGGTTCAGTTACAAAAGGACTTGATTGATTTTGTGTTTCACAGTTATTTTAAACGAAGGTGAAGGGGTTCACACATTTCATGCAGCAGGATGAAATCCATTGGCATTGATTAGATAACGCGCGTGATCAATATCGACGCCCTACGCGCGACAGTGACGTCTGAAGAATGAGCGCCCATGTTAATTAGGATGATAAAAATAGGTTATGGAAAGTGTGACATTACTATATATAATAATAGATAAACGCTGAGTCAAGCTATGAAGAGCAAACGCGTAAGAAAATCTCTGTGAAACTTGGTAGAAACTTACCCTTGAAGTATTGTGCACTGATCATCAATGCTGAGGTTTTGCATTGTAAGGAAAGGCATCAAGCTTAAGACCGTCTCATGCAACCACTTATTCTCGGACAATGAAGAGCTGCCAATGAGAACCAGACGGAACGACTTTGGAATTCGGAAAACACCACTGAAAACTGTGAAATAGCCCTCCAATTCTTATTCTGTTTCAACAGCCAATGTTACCGGGTATTCAGATGCGCTTCGTCATGCCCTGTTTTCTTTTGTACATTGTCAAACTCCTCAGATCCAACCAGTCGACTGCCGTCAGGAAGAAACAGTGTGCGATGATAACAAAGACTTGCCAGCGACTCTAGCGCACTCCAATGCACCTGAAATAGAATACTATTTATTGTGGCATGGTCGATTTATCCACCTCGTAAATGTTTTTCGGTCTCTCTTGATAGGGAGGGGGATCTAGAGCGGCTTGTCCATGGCTACAGTCTGGCTCGGAAGGTGGATATAGGAATGAATCACTAACCAAACGAAACCCTGTGCTGTCCAGAAACTCGTGATAAAAATGGTGGACCCTTTGCTACTGCTCCGTCGGGCCCACTCGTTTTTTTATGTGGGCGTCTTCATGCATAAAGTACGGGGTGTGTACGCGTCTGCGCAGATTGTATACCGCGAGTCGACCTTGTCATCATCCTGCACTGGATAGACTGGAAGTGCAGCGAAAGGAGCCATGAAAGTCTCGCCGCGTCCATTCGAACAGCCTTGCTAGCTGTCCGGAACGGTTCGCCCACACGATGGAGCATGAATTCTCTCACGGTCTAGATCATGAACCCGTGCTTTAAATCGGTCAAAAACCGCAGCACCGAAGAACTTCATCCCCACCCCCTCAGCTCCTTACCTCAAAAGAGCATCAATTTCTGCAGCGACGAATAATACGTTTCGTAGAAGCTGCGAAAATGTTAAAGCCTTGCCGTGCAACGCAGATTGAGGACTAACCAGGAATCTATCTCATCGCTAGGTCGGAGCGGCCCAATTGTTGTTTATAGGCAAATTCCCCTCTCTCACACACAAACAACAAAACGCAGGTATCTCGACACGAGGACAATAAAGGGCCGCATTGTGACTCGCTCGCAGCGTACTGAAGCACGATCCTGCAGGTTGTACGTTTCCATTCCAACATGTGGCTCGGATGTCGTAGTGGGAGTAGGGAACGCAGCTTATAAGTGGCAGGTCGGAGGTTCGAATCCCCAGCACTGCATGTCTTTCCATTTTTGCAAAACTCATACACACATCGTTCTAGTTGTTTTGGTTAGTTATAGTTCATAGAGATTAGTTAAAATAATCACTTCTGAAAAACTGAGACAGTTCTTCATACTCCACTACCTTCCTTTCGATCTACAGAAAAGCTTAAAGGTGAGCGCTAGTTTGTTGCAACTACTCTTGGACGGTAATCTCAAATCACAGTCAAGCCAAGTGGTAGTGATGTGATTCAATGGTACACATTCAATGGTATGCTGGCCGACGTCGATCGTGAGCGTAGGGACACTGGATTGCAGCTTAATCTTATGAAAGTGATGTTCATGAGAGACGGACGAGTTTCTGGTCCCCCATTCTCGTTCAATGGAACGAATGTCTCCAAACGCTTCAGTTAAGAGGATCTGGGTCGCTAAGTCAACGTGACCAATCACGAGGTGCCAGAGCTGAGCAGGAGGAAATGAGCAGCTTGGAGGCCATTCAAGATCGTCGATAAAGTTGTGAAGAAGACGTAGAACGTCCAGCTCCACGCCCAGCTATTAGAGTCCACCGTTTTTTTTTCGCGCTAACTTTTGTGTCAGAGACCTGGGCCATACGGAAACAGGATGAACATGCCATCAGCGTCGCGCAATGGGGAATTGAGAGGATGAAACGGAATGACAGGATTCACACTAGTTGGAGAAATCCACCGGAGTTCCGACCTTCATCGATGTTCGAAGATTAGAGATGCTGTTGCATGGGCCAAGTCGTCGAAAATTAGTTGGCCCGCTTACGTAATGCGTTTCGCAGACACCAGCTGGACGAGAGTCGGAACAGACGACATTCAAAGGGCTCAAAAGCACACCAACCCAACAGGACGTCCACCAACACGTTGCCAGAACTTCTGCAAAGAAGGTCTGAGCAACAAACATAACGCTATCCTTGCTTCTCAGGCGAGAAAGCCAAAAGGGGTAATTTTGTCACCGTACAAGAACGGAACGATTCGTTGCTGGCATTCATTGGTGGAAATCGACGATCCACAGGAAAACACGTAATGCAGATGAAGACTATTTTTAAACCATTCACTTCGGCCGTGTTCAGAAATCCAGGATTTTTATTTAAGGTCGTCAGTCATATCAACTAATGGTAGGAATAAACGTGACGTACTCGAGCCGGGTCTGATATTTAGCCTGCATTGAGGACGAGGAGTGTAAAAGAAGGGAACGTCACCTACAATATTCAATGCAACTTACTCTTTCCGCTCCATCAAGCACACAGACATCTCCTCGTTTAGCTGCGGCAACCAGCTGACTGTCTTCCCACAACGTGTCTCCATTATCCAGCATTCGACGACGTTGTAGCAATTCACGAGCATTCATATCCTATAGAGTAAATGTTGAGCTACTGAAAAATCAAAAGACGAAAAGGGTGAAGCTACAACCTCTATAGGTACTTAGATGGATTACTGATGAGAGCGGGTAGACTTAATTGCAAACAAACCTGGTAAAGTATCATCGTCTCAGTGGTGAATCCTAAACGACCAGCCAGCTCTGCTATCAGTTTTGTTTTCCCAGTTCCTTTCGGACCTTAATGCGGCAAGGTGATTGACGAAAAAGGAAATGGGGAACACGGCGTGAAATTACCAAGTAACGCAAAGTCTCCTTGGGAATGAGCTACAGCCAGTTCGGCAAGAAGAGCCTCCTGATTCGGAGTAGAGACGAAGCTACGATCCTCCGTGGATGGCTTGCCTGACACTTCTGTCTGAAAAATGCGTTACTTAAACACCATTTTATTAGAAGATTTGAAGAAAAGTAATCATGACCGTGAAAGTTCGCTTTTTTCCCGATTGTACTATAGAGACTTCAACACTTTCGGGAGACTTCTCACTCAAAGTAACCATCATTGTAGAAGCAGGTATTCCAAGGGTTTCCATCTTCTAAAATACAGAGGGTATAGTCGATGAATGTCGATTTATCTGCCGCCGGTTTGGTTGCCCTGACAGACCACAAAAATCGGTTAATTTCGAAAAATCGAGCAGATGCAACCAGTTTCCACACTTTGCCTGCACGAACTGCCCCAGCAAGGCGCTCCCGAGCTGTGGAGTGAGTTCACCTACCTCAGAGATAAACTTCTTAACGAAGTCTTCAGCGATCCTAATCTGATTTTCCTTGTACATGGACTTGAATGGATACATCAGATTGAACATCTCCACAGCCGAATAGGAAGGATTGACGTTCTGAAGGGAGAAGTGCGAATTTCAAGATCATCAGTCCAATGTGTGAAAGAAAACGAACATACCCATATTTTCACTATCCTCTCAGCCTTCTCCACGGGTATCAAACACAGACCCAAGTCCGGTTGTGAGTTTATGGCGTAAATGAGTGAAAGGAAGTCGTTGATCGAGTGCGAACTGACGTTGGGTGCTAGAGACGTGCAAAGACTCCGGATACTCTAAAACAACCGTGTTATCCAAAAGTGTAAGTAACTCTAGCGAATAGGTGATGATCACCATAGATGAGTAGACGACTGTGATTCCACACAGCTTGGGCGAGCAGATTCTAGGAGCCGCGATCTCACCGCTCCGCACGACGGTGCAGAACCCTACACAGGGCATACCTACTCCGCAGCAGTGCTTCATATAGTCCTAACGATGTCTTCTTCACCAGTTTATTATAGACTGATCCATTTCACCTAATACGCCAAACTTACCCCGAACTACTCACTCTTACTAATAAGCTTTCGGAGATTCATAGCGAGGGCCCACCTTCTACAGTGCAAAAACCACCATTGTAGATCACAAAGTCAATCTAAGGTGAACCCTCAATCGCAGATTGCTATAATATAATACAAAAATGGTTTGCTGTAATAAAATAGAAAATACTATTATATTATAGCAAACCAGACGTGTCTGGTTAGTGTCTTTGCCCCAAGCCCCAGAATAGAACATTCCGTGTATCTTTTTTTCTTCTTCAGGTCTTTTACTTTCATTACAGTAAAAAAACTTGTTTTATTATATAGTAGTAGAGAGACGCTGCAGAGCAGAATCTTCAAAACTGTCTATGAAGCCTACCCACCCTCTTCGCATGTACGCGATTTATTCTCCGAAGTACCCGCTCTCTATGTGGCGAGAAACATCGTGAGATTGTCAATCCGAACTATCTTAATCAGCAGAAGTATAAACAATAATGCTCCTCTGATTCCTGTCATTCTCCCCCCCCCCCCCCCCCCTCCTCTCCCCTCCGCTCCCGCCAACACCCGCTTACTCATATGCCGCCATCGTTTTACGAAGCCCTTAAAAGGTTTTTTTGAAATTCAACGCATGCTGTGCAAAGTCCGATCTGTGGCACGTCTTCTGCATCTGGACGCATGTTGTATGATATCTGTGCGATGCCTTCTGAATCCGTACAGATGTTGCATAACATTTGTGACACATTTGCCGAATCCCGACGCACGTGTCGCGACATCTGTGGCACGTGTTCTGAATTAGATACTAAGAAAATGAGAGAGAGAGAGAGAGAGATAGAGAGAAAGAGAAAATATTGTTCCTGCCTTTCCTAGCCCTTCCCCCTTCACTGGTTCTCACTTGCCCCACCTTGCCGATCCCCCTTCACTGGTCCCTCCTTACTGGTCCCCTTACTCTTTTGAGTCCTGGCGCACGTTGGAGGACGTCTGCTGCACATCTTCTGGATACCGGCGCTCGGAACCTGATCCCCATCCTACCTACCCTGAAGCGCTGAATATATCGTGAACTGGGGTAATCCTCCGTCATAGCACCGTCTAGGGTGATCCTCAGGTCCGTCGGGAGGTCGAGAAGGCGGGGCAACTAGGACCTACCCGCTTGTATGTCAGAGTTGGCAGTGTTGCCTATGTGATGATACCACTCGCCTTGGACCTACGTCTCCTCTCTTACGAGACGTTCACCTGTACGCTTAGAAGAACGACGTTTCCTCAAAAAGCTAATTTATCCACTCTCCTGTTATCCTCGTTTTTTCCGCAATCCACTGAACCACCCATAACGGTGAAAGGGGAAGTATCATTCCTCAAGTCTCAAGCGCCCATAACACGACAAGGCATCTCATCATACGAGCGAAAACCACCAACAGTTTCATCAACAAAGGCTGATTTCTGAGCGCAGTCAACCATCGCTCTAGTCGAACATTGTTCTACAGTTAAAACAGAAATTTCATGCGGGCATTGTATTATTGTAGCTGCGAGTGTGCTGCGTGTTGGTGGTTGGTGTGTCCTAGCGAGCACGAAGGATTTTGAGGGGGGGGGGGGGGGGTGAATTACAGAATTACAACAGGAATCTGACGAGTATTACTCCTGATGGAGATATGGGGCGAATAGCAAACGGTATCAACTGTATTTGTTTCTGCAGATTAAACTCCTCAGATTGAGACTCTCACGATCCTATTGTATATAGAAATGAGGGGCGAGTGTGCATGTTCTCGTAATATAGATAACGGACACTTCGAAGTATAAATTATGCAGACGCTATGAAGGGTGGACAGGCTTCATACGAACTATTCTGAAGATCCTACCCAAGCGTATCCTAGTATCCTGTTCTAAATATTTAGTATACGAAATCCGTTGAATGGAACTGTGAACGTAAGAAGGCCTAAAGAAGGCATGAGGGCAGCCAAGGTGTTCTATTGTCGTGGATTGGGGCAAAGCTCCCATCCAGACGTTTGGTGGTCACCAAGCCGCTGAACCTCTGGTTGGCCAAATACGCATTGAAATGGCCACCACGGATCCCGGAAGTAGAATGCACGGCGCATCCCAAAGATGGGTTGACTGACGCCGTCCTTTATCCTTGAATGAAATATACTCACTTCAAAGGATGGTTCGGCTACATTTCTGCACTGAAACCTGGAGCGCAAAGGTGGATCCAGAGAATTGCCGTGGAATCTTGGAACTGGAAGACCGAGAGCGACCACATGGAAACGTTCCGAAACACGTTCTATTCCCATATCGGAGAGTTCCTTGTCAGTGTAGTTCTGAAGAAATACGGTTACGAATGGCTTGGAAAGACGATGACAGAGAAAAGAAGGTACTTTTCGAACGAATGGCTCAACGCCTGGGCGCAGTAATTTCCCGTATTAAGGTGGCCCATATCCTAGAGTTCCTCCCCTTGCCTAACTTAAATACGGGCTGAACAACGGAACCTCCACTCCCATGGAAGAGTTATACCATGTGTCTTCGCGGCGTTGAACAAATTGCCCGGAAAGCACAAAAAATACACTGCTGTCTCACATCAGTTAACTTGTCGTACTTGTCTGGTCGCATCAGAAACCGTCCGTCGTCAAGCTGCATCTCTCTGAGATGTGGATATATAACAAGGTTTACACATCACACTTCGCAACGCGGTAACGTGAGAATTAATTGTATTGATGAAGCCGCGCGAAGAATCAATAACGATGGGCAATATGTTCCGTACAGAATCTTAGGAGTAAACCATCTCTACAAGAGATGAACAATGGACGAGGAGAAATAGATCTAACCTGTTCTCCAAGAGGTTGTTAAGAATTGGCAACACATTTCGTTCTGCTTTTTCCACTCCGTCGATCACCAAAACGCGACCATTGAGAGCAGCTCGAACTGCGCACTGAAATCGTAACAGCCTAGTGAATCGAGAACATATTGGATCAATATCTAAACGTCAGAATTACCTACCAAATCTGTGTAAAAGGCAGTACCACCACGAATTTCTCGTCGCTGTTTGATATCACTCTCAGTTGTGTCCCTCGTTACGGCGAGATACTCGTATTCTCGATTGCATAGCTCCTGAAATATTAACGACGTAAGGTCACAGTCAGAGGTTATATAAGCAGCTCAGCAGTAGGCGTACAAGGTATTGTAGCACGATATCGGAACGCAGTGCACCTGGAACTCCTATCAGGAACACGTCCTGTCCGAGAATCTCCTTCTGTAGCAACCACTTTAAATGACTGAGTATTTCATCGGGAGCTCGAACTTCAAATGCTGAAATGGAAATGATCTACTAATCGTTCTAAAACGGTTGCATGGTTGGCTACTGCACTGTTAAAAAATTGATAAAAAATAAAGGACTGCATTAATGAATCCCATTTGAGATCCGCCACACACTCTTCCTCTACGGGATGTCATGGGGCAATTTGAATGCGCATACTTTCAGCCTACGCAATGACTTGTGGTGTCCAGTCAGTGGACAAGTCAGTGTTGTGTCTTTCCCGGACGAGTTTATTACCAATTCAGAGACCTCAGAGGGAACGAGGGATTCGTTGACATGGGCGGGAAATTCGAATTACGAACCCGGAATCGGGCACACACAACAAAAAAACCTCCTCTGCGCTACTACGCACCCTAAGATTTATTAGACCAATATTAGACCAACATTTTTGAAGCTGGTGCTCCTTTACTGGAGGAAACAGGTCTAAGCTAAATTTTTCTGGAGCACAAACC
Source organism: Heligmosomoides polygyrus bakeri (assembly GCA_947359475.1). Taxonomy (NCBI): domain Eukaryota; kingdom Metazoa; phylum Nematoda; class Chromadorea; order Rhabditida; family Heligmosomidae; genus Heligmosomoides; species Heligmosomoides polygyrus. Next base: position 17,605,062 of record OX375870.1, read on the forward strand.
GCACTTAGGAGGCAGTTTTCGCCTGTTGGGGAGTTTCGGAGTTTGTAAAAATTATTTAAAAGGAACGGTCCCAAAACAAGCTTAGCAAGTTCAAAGTACGTAATTGTTAATCGGCACCTGTAACGGGAAGTTTGGTTTATTTGTTTGCTTCCTCCTACTAACTAATTCTATTTGCTATTATTTTAGTTGTTCATTGGGTTTTTCTTTTACCTTTTTTTTGACATGCTGACGCATTCCGTAAATGCCAAGTATGCCTACAGAAGGTAATTAAACTCATGTAAGAGGCGAAAAGAAAAGAACATTCATGATCGGAATAACCGAAACCATTGAACCCGTGGATGGAAGAATTCTCTCAAATCTTCATTTTGTGGATGACACCGCACTCTACCCAGGATCTTCTACCCAACTGTCTGGAACAGGGGAAAATAAGACAGCGAATCAATAGCAGTAAAGCACAGTTCATAAAAACGTTTACTGCGAGAAGGAATTCGACGGAAAGGCTCTCAATTTCATGAAACGTCGTCTTACGTGTACTTCACACATAGTGAACGATATGAAAGACGGCGTGGTTAGTAGTCGTGGAGCTGTAGTGGATAAAGATAAAGCTGTATGAGTCGCTTTTAGGCCTCTATGGACGGACCCGGACTTCCGGTTAAAAGCTGCGGGGCCGCTGCAGTCATGAAGAGACAGACGACTGATGGACGAAAAGAGCAATAAAATGGATTCCAAGGAACGTCAAGCGCCCTCGTAGAAGACCTCCAAGAACGATACGTTCATCGTAAGCTGACCCAACCGGCATCTCAGTTGAGAGTGAACCAAACTGCTCGCAACGTCAAAAGCTCGAATGGCAACCAAATCCTCACGACGACGGCGGACGAACTTCCGAACGAGTCGAAACAATGCTGTGGCCCGCTGGACCAGCGAAGGTTGGGCTTCTAATCGTAAGTACATAAGTAAGCATCCAAGTTAAAACTAAGGCCAAAATCGCACAAACTGTGCGATACTTGAAGGCGTAAGCACATAATTACCATAACTGCAGATTGGTTTCAAAGATATGGAGGCAACAAAAGCTAACACAACAACCAGTCCTTGACTGCTACTGAAATAAATGCATTCTCGTGACAAAGTTTCCATCGGGAATGAGTCAGCTTCGACCTTAATGCGTAGGCAGAAGAAGAAGTCTTCCAGGTAATATCTGTCTTTCAACTATAGTTTTGCTCGAATGGTCCATTCAAAAAGGTATTCAAACGATTTTTATTCAAATTTCAGTATTCGAAAAATCGCGTTTCTAAATTTTCGAATGTATTCGAATTAGAATACTCGAAATTGCGGGCATTCGAAACCACTCGAATATTTGAAAATTTTGCAAGAGCACAACTATATTCCTAACAAAGGGTAGATACACAGATTTGAAATTTTCCTCCGCACACCGCCAGTGATTTTGAATGGTGCAATGTGCGCGAGAATTTGGGTAAGCAGGACAAAATTAGAGTTTCAGAATCCAGTTACTTGACCATTGCAACTGTACTCTCCTGGCAAAAATGAACTACAAAGGACGACCAGGCAATGGCGGGATCTACACATCACAAAAATCAAAAACCAGGTGACAACATTTATTGAAGGCGAACACTATCTGTGAATCAAAATTGAATGCCACAGTTAGACACTTATTAATAACCCCTCAAGTTCATTTAAAGAAATAAAATGAAGAATGGATCTTATGCTAGAGCAGCTAACACAACAGCACTAACCACTGAAACGAGCAGGAACCAATTCAGGTCGTGCGGTCTCTTTGATCGGGACCCGTAGAGACCCTAGTTTGAGCACGGTTTTACCGACACCATTGGGTCCTAGAACATGAGCATCAGATCGGCTGTGTTTATAGGCTCTTGAATCTGCTCTTCGCTCACCTGACAAGAACCGTCTGGGTACCACGAGTAATGCTCGAATACAAACCATCCTGCAATTGCTACTCAGTAAAACGCATTGATTTGTATTTGTCTTTGATTTGAAACTAGACTGATTTGTTGACAAAACTGCATGCAAAAATATCGATCTCAGACAAAAACAAGCGTATAAACGACCTAATAGGCAGAAAGCCTACCTTCAAGGACTGATGTCAATATCTAGGACATCTGCACCAGCGTGACGAAGTCTGATAGTGTCTCAAATTACTGTGAATAAACCTGTTGAGTCAACGTGCAGAATGGGTGCGAAGTACATATCGATAAGGCGTCAGTCGAAAATCAATGGAAACGGAGCACAGTATCTTATTCAAACTGAACTATACCCATAGTGAATGATGCAATGCATATCAAATGTAAGGACATTCGTGAAAGTTGGAAGGTAAGCGTAATCTGAGATTACAAAACACGAATAAACACTATTTACAAACGTTGACATTAAAGTCGATGACGTGAAGGAAAGACTAATAAGTCATCATCTCAACGAGAAAATGCAACAAACATGAGTAGTTAAGGCAAGAACATGAGGCAATCCAGCATCAAATCAAACGGCTATTCCATGCAAATTTTATCGTTTGAATAAAGCCAGAAGCATAGCGGCAGCAATTCCGAAGATGGTGGTCATAAACAGCTGAAACATAACAAAATACTTTCCGATGTGAACAAAGTTTCAGAAAATTCCGAAACTGATCTACGAAACACCTTAACTGTACCACGCAGTTTACCGTGTTTTTATTCAAACCTTCAACGAAACCTAGTGACAATTAGAAGCGCTTCATCTATAAAATTCTGAAGAAATAACGTCACAATGCTCTACTGTATTTCCCTTGTTCCAGAGATAATTTTTCAATTTTGGTACCAAAAGAACCTGTGTAAAATTGGATAAGAAAGGTATATTCATTCTCTTAGTAACTTTGAGGTAAATACAAGAACTTTTACAGCTTTAGTCCAGTTTCGTCTCATAGGCACCATTGAAAACAATAATCGTTCGAGCATTCTTACGATCTCTAAAGGTTAAAATCTAAAACTATTTGATATATACATCTGGACACTCTGGAAAAAAAGTATTCAGCACAGGTCTATGATAAAAGTCCGCGTGAAATCGTAGTCTGACTGGTAGAGATGGTCAGCACCAAGAAGAGTAAACGGAACACACACACACAGTTAGTTGTTTTTGTTACAATTCTTCGTCTTCATTTTTTCTAACCTTCTTGAATAGACGGTGGATACCCCCCCCCCCGTCTTCTCCAATTGCCTAGGATTGCGCCAAGGTTTGGTCGATTTGCAAGACTTCAAAAATGCCAGAAAACAGAAAGCTGTCATTACCGTTGCTTAGTCAATTGATTCCCCTATTTGAAATATATTCATCTTTCCTTATTAAAACATCTTTTACAGATAACAGACATGCAAACGGTAGGAATGACGTACCTTTTCTTTTGATCGATGTCTTCCAAGTTCATCTTCCAGTTGATAAAGCCTGGATGAAAGACCGCCTGAAACGACAATGCAATAGAGTCAAATAACACACAAAAGGAACCATAAGGTTTACAGGGAAGGGAAGACACAAATGGGTACGCTAAGTGGATTTCTAGTTTCGAAGCGTTTTAAGTTTGCTAGCTTCTCTGTTAGGACTGCAAATTTCTCTCCAAACGGACATCTCCGAAGTAGATAGCTTATTTGAAAAAGCATTCAAATTAAAAATAAACAACTAAATAATGATCGGGTTAATCGATCATTGTTTGAGATATTCCACGCACCTCATTTATGGAATTGAGAAGACAATTTGAATGCGTATTTAATTTATCCAATGACTTGTGGTGGACACAATAATCAGTGTTTTCATTCGTCTCACCAGGAAACTATCTCAACGGTAGGTCGGAACGGCCAATGTGTTGTATATGGGCAGAATCGCCTCTCTTCGGGAAACAAGAAAATGTAAATATCTCGACCCCAATACAACTCTGCGCAGAGTTAGGGACGACAGATGTTGGGCCGTTGGAGGCGTTAGCCCTATGCATGCACGCGGAGGGAGAGCTCAAGTGGGCTGGAAACAGTGATCACGGGGATTACTCCGCCCCTCTACGCACTCTGCCACCATCGCTCGCTCGTCATCGCTGTTTCCAGCCAAGTTGAGCCCGCTCTCCGCCTCCAGGCATAGGACTAACGCAGCCAACGGCCCAACTTCCGTCGTCCCTAGCTCTATGCAGAGTTGTATTGGGGTCGAGATATTTGCGTTTTGTTGCTTCCCAGAGAGAGGCGATTCTGCACATATACAACACATGGGCCGTTCCGACCTACCGTTGAGATAGTTTCCTGGTCAGACATGTCTGACATCAATTTAACCACCCCGTGAGGATAAAAGCCTGGCTGCCTGTAAAGGGGCCAACCCTTTATCGAGGTGCATGAGGGATCAGACTGAGGGGTCAGACGCCATCTCTTCAAACTATACCACACGCGCCCATTCGCTCTATACAGGTTGCTGAAGGTCACTACACGAAAACTAAACTAATATTTCTGGACTCCAGCACAAAAAAAAAAAACAAGCATGATTTTACCATACGGGCACAAAATTTACACCGTAACCTTACCGCTTATCTTCCCGGTCAGTGGTATTTGCAAAGGCATCAAGAACTCATTCTCCACGTCGGCATTGCACTGAGCGGTTGTGTTAGCCATCGCTCCGATATCACTCTTTGCCTGAGGCCGGATTCTTCAAAGACCTACGTAACTTTAACGGAGAATTGTAAGCAAAATGCTCAGAGAACGCGGCTTATCGCTCACCACATCGCTTGATAAACTGCGTTATCTGAGCTTTTCGCTTACAATTCCCCGTTAAAGTTACGTTAGCCGTTGACGAATCCGACCCCTGATGGCAAGTGTTCAGCACGTAAAAATGAACTGTTGTGGCTATTGGGGAAGTGAGCTTCCAGTCAAAGCAGAGAACAACACATCAGAATCTAACAGGAGCAGCATTCGCGACGGAACGATTGCACGTACGAAGGAACGGCGTGAAATGAACGCATGAACGCCTAAAAAAATTACGGTGTAGAAATTGTGTCCGTATGGTAGAATCATTTCTATCAAAAAACAGACACAGCTAGTTCTGTTATCGCACCCTCGGTAGGGTGCACGTTATAGTTGTGCTCGAATGTTTCTCGAATATATTCGAATGCTCGAAAATTGCGGGTATTCGAAACCATTCGAATATTCGAAAATTTATCGGGAGCACATCTATAGTGCACGTGTTGCACTCGGCAGTACACTTCGATTGTTGCGTGCACCATGAATCGATTCCAGATGTAGTTCGTAGTGAGCCCAGTCAGGTCATTCATCTCATCGGGGTAAGTAATTCAGCACTACACGTGTAAAGGAGGGATAAAACGCTGACTAGGTAATTCACCGGCTGCCACAAGCCATTGTGTAGGCTAGAAATACGAAGTCAATGCACTTAAGTAGGTTGCATTTCGCGACGAAAACTGTATAGACCGCCGGCGTTCAAATTAGGTTTTATTTCCACCTTTACACTAAAAAGTTAGCGGTACTGTAGTTTCACGACATCAGAGATCGAAAACAATTTCCCAAATCTTCGTCTGTAGGAGTTATTTCGGGTGCAGATCACGAACCTGACATTGTTTTTGGCATTACAGTGGAGTATTGCAGGATACGATAGATGCGAGTGAGTAAAGTTATCGATTCAAGATCACCGGCTTCGCCCAAACTTCGTCTATGGAGGTTATTTGGGGTGCTGATCCAACCGGTAATACCAAGAACGGATAATCAGCACCCATACACGGAGTTCGGACGAAATTGGTTTTCAATCTCTCCTCGACCTCTGGAGTCGTGAATGTACAAAAAATAGAAATAGAAAGAAATAGAAAACGACAACATTTAATCTTTGTTGGTATGGCGGAAACGTCAGCCGTTCGAATATACCGTGTGCATTATCACAGAAGTGAGCTAGGGGAGAAACTCCAGGATGCGGCCCATCCTAACATGAGTAGAACAGATTTCACATTATATGAGCACAACGTGGAGTTCTATATACATATATAGTGTTCTCACTAGGCACCTTTCTCCGAATTTTGCTATTCTCATGCACACCTTAACTGTCAAATTCAAGTTCTTCAATTGAATGTTTTGGCATTGGCAGGACTTGGAATAACATATAATGTGAAATTTGAACAAAATAACAAAAATAATTTGGAATTTAAGGAATAAAAAGGCAGACTGAAGATATCACTTACCAAGCTGTCGACGCATAATTTTGAGCTCACGCATAGGATTCTCATCAATAGCCATAGAGCTTTCACAACGGGCAGATTCATCCTAAAAATCTGACTATATAAGAGATGCGATTAGTCTCACAACAGAATCCGTAGATCATAGCCAAAAGGCCTTGAAGACTTACATTTTCAAGCCTTTCGTAGCCATTCTCTAGAACTGGACACTCAGCTAGGGTTAGCGAAGATGGTAGATCTAGCAAGTAGTTCTGAAAAAAAGCCCCGCGATTATCGAAAAGATCGTGATACTTTATCTGCACCATTTAGTTGTAATGGAGACTGCCCGACAATGTTTTTTTTTGCTTGAAGTCGCGTAGCCATTGACGATGATGAAGTAATAAGGCCAAGGACATGAATGAGCTACAAAAAAAAAATTCCAAAAAAATTTCTAATACGATTTTCTAGAACCGCTGAACATAACAAAAGAAAAGGAAACAAGAGTCCTCTCATATCATGTCCTTGACCAACGAAAGAATACTTTAAACAAGCCCATAAACAATGAGTCAGGTTGTTCAGCTTCACTTCGCACTTTTTTGCATGAAGAACACCTTCAGTAGGACATCGCTAGATTACGAACATACTATGGCCTCATTGACAAAAAAGAAGCAACAAAAACTAAAAGAAGAAACTGAACTAAGTCAACAGAGAGAAAATGGCAACTCTGTCACGATAATCCATAAGTAAACTCCAGTTTCTTATCGTTTCTATTAACGAAATAGAAGAACGGATCCTGTTTTATGCAGGAAAAGCATGAGTTCTTTATGCTAAGATTTGTTGGATGAGTCTCAGTAGAAGTAGGTGCATCGTTTACCAAAAAGCGGGATCAAATTCAAGCCAAGATCATGAGAAACTCCGTCATTTGCTAGAGGATGGATTCCTACTATATATAATTGAGCTAATCTACCTGTGTGTAACAGCTTTTCTCGTCAGAATCTGTCAAGCACGCTCAAACTTTGAGCTTAATTCAAAAACTGATAGGAGTAAGCGTAATGATCGCGAGGGATCAAGTATAGGCGAATTTTGAGAAAAGCGAATTATGGAAGAATCAATCTCGTACCCGGACTTGTTACAACACGAGGCCCATCTCACGATTGGATAACACTAGAATATCCAAACTACTTTATCTTTATCTGTATTCATGTGATGCCGAATGTTCAGAATCGTTTACGTTCGAGTCGCGTAAAAGGAGCTAAGCTGCACCAGCTACGGAACAGGATCTTGCTCACTCCAAAAGACTAGATAGGGTTTAAATACAACTAAAGGCCCCCGCAGACTTCTGCGGCGAGCGGCGGGCGGCGGACGGCGAAATCGCTGAGCGGCGTCGCCGAGCGGCTTGACTCATCATCAGTGGGAGCGGTGACGGCGAGGCACTGTACTGTTTCTAGTCGGGACCGACTGGTGCTTAACAACAACGCGCCCCAATGACGATCGCGCGCCCGCATCGACCGTCTCCGCTCTGGATCCCGCCGCGAAAGGGCAGAGCGCAGAGCGCAGACAGACAGACGCTGGAGCGGCGCCGCCGGGTGGAATGATTCAAGTCATTTCCGCCAGCGACGCCGCCGGTGCCGCCCAGCGGCGTCGCTGGCGGCGAGCTCTGCGTCTCTGCCCTATGGTTAAGCATAGGGCCGCGGCAATGCCGCAGAAGTCTGCGGGGGCCTTAAGACTAGTAAGGGATCTTCTTAAGGATTTGATTCAAATAGCTTCTTTTACACTAGATAGAGCCTCAACACTTGTAGGGCTGTTAAACTCTCAAATAGCCAGTTAAAGGCCTAGTTTGGATAATCTGTAGGCTAGAAAAACTAATCAATCTGAAGCGTTCCAATCCAGTTGCAGTTGTCCGTCGAAAGAGGTGATCGTTGCAGGACCACGAGGACCCCAACCCACCTCAACCAAAGGGTGCTACTGATCTTATCGGCACTATCTCCAAATTTCTTCAATTATTTCAGCTTCAGTACTTCGAGTTTAGAAATCGTCAGAAAGTTGTAGTCCAATACGTGAGGAAATAGATACAAATAGCTTTTCGTGCTCTTCGGGAATACCCTTCCCGAAGAGCACGAAAAGCTCCAAATCTCGGCTGCAATCCTAGTTGGAGGAGCCACCCACAATCGAAGCAACTGCTTCCCTCTCCTATACCTCACAGCCCCTCCTTTGAAATTGAGTGAGCACCCTGATATCAATGGACGACCACTAGGCTCTTGAGGAGATTCAGAGTAGGTTTGCAGTGGCAAAATGAACCACGCGCTCTCGCCGGGTTAGGATTGCATTCATTTCTATTAATGACGAGGAGAAACAACTATAGCAGATGCAAGAGAGTGATTATCAGTAGCAATACTGCACATATTCAAGCAAACCCCTCGCTTGTGAGACATCACTATCACAATTTCAGGTGCAATCCCTATCAGGAGGGGGGTGGGGGAGGGGCAGTCCATTTCAACTTCTAAAGAGATGCAGTATGTACAACAACATATAAACAAATAAATAAATAAATATATATGTAAGTCCTTCAAATATCAAAATCAGCCTTCTAAATTGCTTTCCTAGTCGGGGGAGGGAGTAACGTAAACATAGCAAATTGATCAGAACAATTCCAATACTATAAACCACGACATTTAGTGTATAGCGGCTTGCGATTCCTTTCCAAAGCAGATAGTTTTGGATCACAACCATGCTGCCGTGCATAGTGCCCCCCCCCCCCCCGCCCTCTCTACACCGTGCATAGCCCCATAATGAAATCTTTTCAATGTTTCAGCGTAACGCTCGGACATTTCCAAGGGAGGGGGTCAGGTAAGTTAAGGTAATGATATGTTGCATTGCATGTTGTATGTACAGATGCGTTGCTATCGTTAACAATTCATAATGGACTGCCCCCCCCCCCCCCGATAGGGATTGCACCCAATTTCATTCAGACTCGAATGAAAATTTGTGCACAATACCTCGTTGACAGAAGGGGACCGTTCATCCATGAAATCTGACGGATGCGATGCAAAACCCTTGTAGCCATTTCCTCCTGTCAAGACGATACGATCAGGGACATTCATCAGTTTTACAGCGCGCTCCTGTTCCATGACATGTGGTTCCTAAAAGAATACATGAATGAAGACAAAGAAAAAAAACTTTACACAACTAAAAAAATCAAAGAAAACGCACAAAGTTTCTGTCAATCCTGAGCGCCTGACCGGTCACCGATATGTGGTCGGGTACTTGCATCGTTCTGAAGCGGCTTGTAATGAGGTTGAACCGACACAGTAGGCGATTCTCCGGCAAGAAAGTGCAGAAGAACTCACAGCGAGAGAGGTCGCTGTTTACGACGTCGGTGCATGAATACGGTGCAGTGATAGGTGTCAGCGACAGATATAGAGCAGAGCAGAGAGTAACAAGATAGTAGCAGCGACACAGTGGGAACAGGGATTCAAAAACTGTGTGTAACACCGGAGCGTGGCGTGAAACGCACGCTGCTATCCGTCGTCCACGATGAGCTCATCATCAAAGAAATCGATCGATAAAAGTAGTTGTAGCAGAAGCAGTAGTGATATTGGGGAAAATGCCAACGAAGGTAACACCCAGTGCTGCCTGCACAGCTCCGGTTGTGTGCCATTCACCGTCACGTCATCAGAATTGCGCTGGTTGCGTGCGCGCGAACGCCGAGGCCTCATAATGAACGCGCTGGGTGGCACACTCACGTCGGTCGTCAATCATGAACGTCTCCATGCATCACATACATATCGATCGGTGCAAATAACGATGGCGTATGTCTTGTCAATGTCCGATTGCGCAGACGTGCTGGAATTCCTACCGAGTTCCAACACAGTTTTCGTGATAGTGATGGAGGGAGGGTGCGTAGAGGTATACGTTGATCACTATTTTTTCGGGATGTGCCACGCGTTCCATATCTAGGAAGTGCTGCGGAACCAGTCTAAATGCGTGCTTTTCCCGTACAGTTACTCGCAGAGGCCAGCGATAGAGGGTTCCAGAGGAGAGAGTCAGCCTTAGTATCTAGTCTCAAAGCCTATTGATGCTGAATGGATAGATCACTTGGCTGACTGGGTGCGAGCCGAACCTGAAATCTGTTTTTAGTGGCTTGCGCGAGAACCAAAGTTTCGAACCCACTGTACCCACATGTGTCCGTCAATCAAAATCCTGAATATTCATCTATTTAGCATAACCGGAGCTACCTTTTTAAGCAAAGTGGGTCAGATTACCCTAGGTAAGTCAGTGTTTTATTGTTGCCAGATATCTGTAGTATGAATTTAGCAACGCTAGAGCGAAGGACGGCTTGCTTGGTCTGGGTGGGATCCGAACCTCAAGTCGATTGGGGTGCACTTGAAGGCCTTTGCTTCTTCCGACCCCGTTATCGATCCCCTATACGTTCAGTGAAAACCGCAACGGTAAGGCCTCTGTTATACTCCCGCGGGAGCATCCGCGGAACGTCCGCGGACCAATGGTGCACGGCGAAGGCGGGCGTGGCGAGGCGCGGCGATTGGCCAGGTGAGGAGTCTCGGCGCGATTCCCGCCCTTCCGCGGATGCTCCCGCGGGAGTATAACTCAGGCCTAAGGTCTCTCGCGCTCCTAGGCCGCGCCCAAAAAATCGAAACATCAGCGATCTTACAATGCAGTGACGTTGTCGGCCAATTGGTCTAGTGGTATGATTCTCGCTTTGGGTGCGAGAGGTCCCGGTTTCGATCACCGGATTGGCCCAGACTTTTGCATGCCATCTGCTTAGTTCCAGACACTTCTAATAGTGAGATGATCGTGGAATAACTTTTGCCTGAAAGTCTGAGAGGGGTAGAGCTGGAATTTTTGCTTGAAATCTAACAGAGACAACCGTGTTGTATCACCTCGGATCAAGTACTTCATTAGCCCTTCCCGAACGTTGTTGGCTATCTGGTTCAATTTTATACTTTCTCCCGAGCAACAACAACAAATGAAGTGTGGTCTAAGCCTTTCTTACAGCTACAACAAGTGGAGGCGATCTAAGCCATTTTTGAAGTCTTCTTCATTAACAAGTTACGGTGACCACTTTTTAAAGACATTGCGTTCGCTAGTGAGATGGAGGCTCAGTGTAGTGGAAATCGTCGAAATTCGTGTCAGGTTTTCCTGCATCCCTCAAATCATTTCTGGAAAGAGAAGCTGCATTTATGGTGCTTACGAGTTTCAACGCCTTTTAAATCAAAGACGCAAGGGCGTCTTCAAGAGAGATTTAGTTGAAGCCTAAGATGAGTTTGTGAATATGCGATTTCAGTGGGTTGCGAAAACAACTGGCCTGTGAAGAAGAAGAGATAAACGTTTTGGATAGAGTTCTGTATTTTTCTTTATGTCTGAAACAGTGCTTTTGTTAAGTTGGGCACTTCCAGTCTCCTCTTATACGCAGTATAATAGGGGTCGGAAGATTTATTGTAAAGATAACGCCATGCAATTACTCTTACCACTGTTCTAGTTGATTGAAATGGATCCAGGGGTCAGATTCATCAACGACTTACAGCAATTCAACAGAGAAAATTACAGCCGAAATTCCTAATAACGCGGCTTACCAAGCGATATGGTGGGCGATAAGCCACGTTATCTGAGGTTTCCGCTGTGAATTCTCTGTTAAAGTTATGTAAGTCGTTGATGAATCCGATCCCAGGATGTTTAACACCCTAATTCACTCCACAGCAGCATACATTCAACCCCAATTCTTCAAAAATAGGAGGTGGGTGACAATTTTCCTGTCCGCTGAGCAACACTGATACTGACTAGATTCCTGTCGATTCGTCGTGACTTCAGTAATGTACCAGGACTACATCGACTGTACCGTATGACTTCATAGCAAAACCTCTTAGCGAAAAAATATGGTGTTCTTACAATTTCCCCCAAGGATCGCGCACTGAAATTATTTAGGGTGCTGGTCACGGATGTGATATCTATGCTTTAAAAGCCGCCCGATTACGGAAGGTTACTTAGTAGAATCGCTTTCTTCTCCAATGTGGTCAGACTTTTTCCAACCCTCGACTTTGGGATGGAAAGTAGTGCAAGAAACGTGATAATTTTGAAAAAGAGTGACACATTCCTGCTCAGCAGCTTAAATAATTCCCATAGGCGAAGAGTGGGCGAAATTGGTGACCATGACCTCGTCACCCTTATTCACTACTACGCAATAATATGGTACCCTACCGAAGCGAGAATCTTCATTTGCATTCTTCATTTGCAAAAATTTGACTGGTTACCTAGCAAATTGCAAAGCCACCTCCGGAAAATCTATTCCAGGCGTCACATATGCTTTATCGGCCCGCACTGAAGTGATACCACCTTTTGCAATTTTTGGTCAACCAGAGGCAGCAAAAAAAAAATTAGCAAAAAACACAGTTTTGTGATACTCGTTAGATACACTACAAGACCATATACAGATCCCATTTAGAATATCCAGACCGAGCTCACTGACCTTCCTTGTAGTGCCCTCAGTGAGATGGGCCAACTGGGGAACTGTGCCATTCGACAACGATGAATGAATGGGTAATCTGACAGTACTGACTCGAGAAAAACCTGGACCACGACTATTAGAAGATGAATGCCTTATGAAAGGCGGCTGAGTGATGACAGCATGAGCTGGCTAAACGGTGGCGGTTGTGAGGTCTCATTTGGAACGTCGTCGAGTGCTGACGTTGTAGACAACTCCCAGCGCTACCTGTGGCTATATCCTTCATACGATCATTTCCGAATTGGGCGCGATGCGTTTTAGGGCGGGGGAGGGGGAATGGGTGCTTGGCCGTGGTAACGATTTTTCTTTCCTATTTGCCTTACTGTGCTTTCATATTCTCACGGAATCCTGGAACTGGGGGTGGATTACGCCAAGGAAAGCGCAACATGTTGTCCTTCCGAGGGCTGTTCATTGAAAAAATCCAGGACTAAGAGAAAGTCCCCCCCCCCCCCTTACCCACACAGAATTTGGCTCCTGTACCAGCTAAGTTCCCATGTTTAGGACTAGGTTAAGGGCACGAGTCTTCGAGTCAGGAGCAGTGGAAGGAGCACAACATGTCAAAAGATCAAGCACCTCCTGGGTGTGGTGCTGTTTTGGATAGCACTACTTCTTTAATTCCGGAATAATCTGCCGGAATGACAGCCTTCATTTCTGGATTACTCCACGTGCACGATAACGTTTCCTGGATTTGTCTTATACGTCGATGACCTCGCAGACGCGAGTTACGAGAAGGCATTGCTTCTGAAGGACTGTAGCCATAATTCGTAGACTTTTCATGTACAACGCCCACCATGACTTACCAAGAGCATGAGCTTGAGAATTATTTTGCTATAAGGAAGGGGTTGCCTCTTGACATTTTACTCCATTTGTGAGCCTTAGCGCTGTAAGTTATTATTTTGTTTTATCTGCAATCTTTTCCAGATGCACTGGAGCGTTTAAAGCGATTTAGTGAGTAATATAATATATACTTCGGTCAGATCTCGATCCAGTGGAGCACGAGAAGAACAACTGCATGGTGTGAACTTTACAGAGAATCTTTCAGATTGCAAACCTTATATGCATTGTGTTCTCAGTTGAACAAACTGTATTTTTTATTCTTGCAGAGCCTAAACATAGCTCCGAGTTTAGCGAGTTCCCTCTTGAAGACGGCCTTCCACCTCTTATTTAGATGGGGTTTGAACTTATAAGCACTGCAAAGATAATTTATCTTTTCAAAATTCAAAAGAAGCTTCCATGGAGGTATGCGGAACTTCATTAAGGAACTCAATGTCTTCGAAAAGAGGTGCACTACAACTTACTAATAACAAACTTTTGAAAAAAGGCCTAAATTGCACTTGACTTGTGGTAGTTGCTCAAGAAAAAGGGGAATATTAAACCAGATGTCCAACAACGCTTTGGGAAGGGTAATGAGGTACATGATTCGAGCCGATACAGCACGATTGTCTCCATTAGCTTTCAAGCATAAATTCTAGGTCTAGTCTTTCTCAAAGTTGTAAGAAAAGGGTTATCCCATGATCACTTCACTATTAGAAGTGTCTAGAGCCAAGCAGATTGGATGCAAAAGTTTGGGCCAATCCGGTGATCGAAACCGGGACCTCTCGCACCCAAAGCGAGAATCATACCACTAGACCAATTGGCCGACAACGCCAGTGCACTGTAGGATCGCTGACATTTCGATTTTTTGGGCGCGGCCTGGGAGCGCGGGAGACCGTTAAACGTTGCGGTTTTCACTGAACGGAAAGGGGATCGATAACGGGGTCGGAAGAAGCAAAGACGTTCAAGTGCGCCCGAATCGACTCGAGTTTCGGATCCCATCCAGACTAATCAAGCACTCCGTCCCTTCAGCGTTGCTGTAGTAGAAATGTCTGGGAAGAATAGAGCTATGACTTGTCCATTGACTGGCCACCACAACTCGTTCGATATGCCAAATACGCATTCAGATTGCCTTCACGATGCTGTGATGTCTTAGAGAGTCCGTGAAGTATTTCGTCAACGGTCTGATGAACGATGACCTTCATTCTTTCGTATCTTTTATGAACCTAGAGTCTTTCTTGCTAAGTTCTTCAAACAGTATCTTTAAAAGTTTTAAAAACTATCAAAAATTTTACTCTTCAACATGTAAAATGTGGTATGATTTTAAGCGTAATTTTTTCTTTGCAACTGATCCGCCATTTTAACCGTATTTTTCCGAGGGTAATTGTGGAGCTCTTGTTGAAATCTACAGAATTACACTATAGCACATTAGAAGATTCCATAATTTTATTACACTTGACTTCAGGTTATTTAGTTTGGACTCAAATAAGCGTTCCATACAGCGAATCCAAATAGCAGTAGGCATTGCATCCCACGCCGATGCGGATAATTCGAATCCGTCATTTTTTCAAATCAAATTGAAAGCATTATGCGAATAATGGCATTTCTGATAAGCCTCGGATCTTGGGGTGACTCCGGTAAGAGAAACTCTCACAAAAATGATTTTTCTATGATCCAAATGAGATTTACCTTTGGATCTTACACCGCATATTCGACTGCGGATAGGACACCAGATTTCTTTTCAAAATCAGTTATTCGAATTATTCGAAAATCCGATCCGGTAAAAATCATCCCTATTTGAAACGCTCTAGGATCTGGGCTTTTCAAAAATCAAACTGTTCGCGCAATCCATTAAACAGAGTTTGAAAGAATGATGAATCGGAATTATCCGAATTGGCATCGGAACCAATGTCTATATAGCGTAATCACATTGGAACGAAAACGTCCGATTCCTATTACAGACAGCAGGATGTCCAAAATTTACACTATATGTACGTACTTCCTTGGGGCCTCTTATGCTGAAGACCTCCCTTCATCGTCCGATCTCGAACGTAACCTCTATGAAACAGTGAGAATAAGATCTTTATGTGCTTCAGACCCCAATACTATTCATCGTAATTAACTCGCATCGCAACCGAAACATGCGTCCGCGACTAATAAAGTCGGAGACAGAGGACAGATGCTTTCCAGAGCTCAACGACCAGCGCCGACATCACTTAGCTCAACATCACAATCTCAATCGACTTTAATTTACTGCGCATCGAAAGCTTAGACGTCGGCTAAATTCTCGCTGAAATTGAGGCAACACTTGGGAAAGGGCTCAGCACTTAAGCCAGGACTTTAATAGTTTACGAGCAGGATTTTCTTCAATCTCGGAATTTTTGCGAAAGCTTGTGTCCTTTTCACCCTATAAGAACATTTACACATCATTTCCTTCTATTACAGGGAACAAATGTTGGGCTTCTCCTCGAAGAGGCAAATACCAGTTCCTCTATTTGACGTTTTTAGACGTCTTCTCATGGTGGATCATAAAAATCTTTCTCTTTTATTTTGTTGACTTATTGGTTATTGGCTATCATAAAAATAAACATAAGCTCATACTACGGTTTCGTTCTCCAAAACAGAGAATTCAAATAACCAGTAGTGTAGTGTTTATACATACTTAGATTTTTTTTAAAAATAAAATGAGTGTTTTGTTCAAAAACTTGAAGTTAAAATGAGTACATTGCACGCTGACAACGCAGTCGGAGGAGGCGCCGGATGTTGAGTGCAGATCAAATCGATGGTCTTGGTTCGCAGCCCGCCCAGGCCAAGCAATCCTTCCACATATGTCAAGAGTCGTCTATCTGCTACCTGAATTGTCTAAGAAGAGTAAGGCCTGTCCATCGGTTGACCACCGCAAAGGTAGATCGAGTGCGCATTCAAATTACCTTCTCGAGACCCGATATAAGTACTACGCGTGGCATCCCCATTCTCTTCGGAGACGCAAGTACCACTTCATGTACTTGATATTTTCAGACTGCTTTTTATGGCTTTTTAAAATACTTACACAGAAATCCATGAAGGTATTATCTAGCACCAACTTTTATTCTTATTCTTGTGTTATCGCATTAATCCCCTTTTAACATTTAAAGATTTTAGCGCCCTACTACTATTCGGGTTTCTTGTCCTCGCAGCACAGACTGAGATTCTTCGCATAACAAGTACTGCAGGGCAGTTTACAGTCGGTTTTACGGACAAAGGACGGTATAGTCAATTTTTTGTAGGATGCGCCATGCATTCCATTTTTGCCTTTCAATGGTATCGTGGAGTCTATTTGATTGCGTATTGCGCCTATTTTTATGACATTCGGTGATCAGCCACGGACAAGTCAGTGTTTTACCGCTCTTTGATAGGTCTGGTGTCAATTCTTTGACCCCGTCGCGAAGAAAATGCCTTCGACCTGAGATGCAGGGATAGCTGCTATCCCCTCCATTTGCACTACAACGCGCCCCAGGGGTCGTTCTACAAATGAAGGTGCACGTATGAAAGACCTCAGGACACCGTACTTCTACAGTACAAGAACTAGAACATTTTTTCTCGATGACGAAAAGTTATTATAGAAAATAGTGGAATTTAATAACGTAGTGCGAACGATGTCTAATGGGAACGTGTTTGAAGGTCTAGACGTGCTCTCCTTTTTATCTACCATAATGATTTGAGAACATTTACAAGGCTGAAGTTCGCAAAAATGTGGAAATAGAAATCCGATAAAGAATTAGTTTTCGAATTTCGGTTAAAGAATAGGGTTAGTACGATAAACTCAATCACACTACCCAAGATAGAGCAGCAATCAAAGCTTTCAAAACAAATTCGACCGTTTCTTGAAACGCTACGCGCTCGGTTTCGCCGTTTTGAATATCAATTGGCTCCGACCTATGAGGTACAATGCTAACCGATAGAAACATCAGTGGTTTATTCTTTGCACCTGAGTGTAGCAACTTTCTAGACTCCAACCACAAATGATGTTCGATCATGGATTTGCGTCAATTCTATTCGTTGGGGTTAGCATACATTTATTACAAAGAAAATTGACTAGACCTCATTACTAAAGACGAGATGGATCAAAAATGCTCGTCTTTCTCTTGGAAACTGGTAAGTCGGATTCGAGAAGCCTGCTCACAGGACGTCTTCTGCCCCAGTAACACAATAGAACACCAAAATCAACTCTAAAGAGAGGTGGTAATGAGCTATGAGAGGAGAACATTAGAGTGGGCATATTTTTATAACCAGGTTTTCATAAATTCGGGTGCCAGTTGGTTGTTGAGCAAAGATCACATTTACGAAAATTTACGATTTACGACCCGAAATGTCGTAAATCGTAGATCGTAAAAAATTCGGCAAAAATTGCCGTAAGTCGTAAAATGGTAAATCGTAATTACGCACACCCCTGCTTCAGATCATGTTTTTAGTCTTGCAGGATGCGTTGAACCACTTCTTACGGAATTATATTTTTCGCTTGTTTCAAGCAAGATATCAGGCTTGATGCCACGCTGTGTAAAGCGGTTTTGCTCTCTTAAATGGTAAACAAAGCGCACTCAAAAAGTTAAAGATTGAGGAGTTTCATGGTTAAATTCTTGCAGATTCGGAGTCGAGCAGATGGGCGAGAAACCGCTTCTACGTCTTGCTCTTTTTGCGGCTAGACTCATCGCTCTATCGGAATGCATATTCTGCTCCTAGGTAGCGGGATCGAGTCTGCAGAAGGCGATATCATATTGTTGCGCCTACAGGACGGACGCTTTTACTGATTTTCACGCTTTCCTCTCTGGAACATAGTGTGTGTAAGGGGACATGCTTACAAAACCTTAGAAGATCAGCAGTTACCATGCACTTCTAAATCTTTGTGTGCATTAGGTTCCTCAAAATCCGGAGTCTGTCGTATATTACTGTTTTGACCTTCTTAGGATGGCTCAACTATATGAAAGGTTTCATCAGATGAAGCGGCGAGTGGATTCCACTTTGTGCGAATCGCTCCAGATACAGTTAACACATTTTGCGTTTATAGTCTCTCCACCTCCATCTGAACCCTCGCTTCATCTGCGTCCTTGTAGAGCTGTTCTAGCAGTTTTGTAAACTGGACTGCGTAAAACAGGGTACCTACTTGTTTGAGCATTCAATTTGTTCAGCTCGTTGCTGCCTAGTGTATTATCGGCGAACCGGGAGCGTTATTAGCTGTAGCTCGGATCTACTTATCTAATCTCTGCATTCGAGAAGGTCTTAGAGCTACCGCAATGTGCCATAACACTCAATGTTCACCGACCAATCTTCAGAAATTTAACCACTCCAGGATGAGGGTGCTCCAACTTGGATCAGGAGAAGACAGTGGTTTCAAATGAAAGCCCTCTACTCTTTAATATAAGGGACTGAAACCATAACAGTTGCACGGAGCATAGTGCCAAGCATGTGCTGCACAACAGTCGTTGCAGCATTCAAGAAAATTGACTCCGTGCTAAAAAAAAGTGTCTCTTAACATTGTCGTCATGTTGTGAGTCTTTTATGAGTCACTCTGTGGTTGCCTAATTTTCTGAGTCACCTCAAAACACCAACAATTCTGACCGAGCGTTTTGTACGCAAGTTCTAGCAAACAAAATTTCTGTCAAAACTATGGCCTTAAAAAAGTTAAAAACGAAAATCCGTCCAATTTTTGGCTGAGAGGCTACAATTGATAAGTACACTGCTAGGCAAGTAAACATTGCGGACGACTCAGCAATTTTCTACATAATACTTACACTTTAAATCGGGCTTCGAAACATTGCTGTAGCTGAAAAACGAGGAACTTTATGATCATACAAGCAGTGTGGACAATTATTAAGCATCCTACATATTTCTTTCGAACGTAATGCGCCACATGAAAATGATACTACACTCCTTTACCGAGATTACAACAAGAGTGACTACTGCGCTACATATATTAGATTTGTGGCAGACATTGACTGAATCGGTTCCTTTAGTAATTGTCTGTCAGTGGATGAAATGTGCGAGCTTCTACTTTTGATACTAAACCAGGCAGTCTTCTTATACGTTCCTGTGTCTTCCAAGCCAGCTCATAAATCCAAGCTCCCGCGATATCTTGAATATCTGTCCAGAGCTCGTTCCGAGGCTTGCCTAGAAGTGCGTACGACCCCCACTGCTGACAATCATAGGCGATTCTCATACCCTGATGAGAAGTTCAAAAAGAAGCTTACAAAATACAATTCTCATATCTAGAAAGGTGAAATTGAATCCAGTAAACCTTCGGTTTTCTATGGTATGATAAGGAGTAAGCTTAAAAAGCGATTGCTGTTACCTCACTTACCGACGGTAATGGAAACAGAATAATGGATGATACCTCAAACGCTGAAGTCCTAACCAGTTCGCCAGTGTGTACAGGTCAGACGACGACGACTCTCAAACAAACCTTGTTCAATGTGATTCCCAAATGTCTGTTATGTCCGTCTCTGCTTGGTTTACTAGTGATGAAATTTTTGAAGTGCTCTCGAAGTGGAAAGGAACGTCGTCCTTAAATCCAGATGGGTTCTCCTTCCTTTTCATTCAAAAGTTGGCTTCCTAATTTGCTCGCCCTCTAGAATTCATCTTCAACTTCAGTTTCTGCATGCTGATATTCCCCAGCGACGCAAGCATTGTTTTGTAATTCCCGTACCGAAAAACAGCCTTATGAGGACCCGTCGAACTATCGGCCTATTAGTCTTACTTCTCTATTCGCAAGAGTATTCGAAAAAATCATGAGAAAAAGAATCGCTCGACATCTTTATGAATTTTCCTTCCTTCCACAAGAGCAACACTGTTTTGTAAATGTTAATTCTACAGAGACTCAGATGCTTGAGGCTTTAAATGACTGGACAACTTCACTTGACCGCAAAGTGAGTGTAGATAACGTCTATTTCGATTTTGCCAAAGCCTTTGACTGTGTTTCGCACGCCATGCTACTCCCCAAGTTGAGAGCGGCAGGCGTTCATGAACGCACTGTAGTGTGGATAGGTGAATACCTAAAGGGCAGAACGTTTCAGGTGGTTGTAAATAGCTCGTACTCTTTGACTAAAAGTGCCCCTAGCGGGGTACCTCAGGATAGTGTTCTTTCCCCGGTTCTTTTCAGCTTATATACTCATGATATACCTTCTGTCTTGAGGCCGTTTTTGGTGTTGTTTGCAAAGTGTTTGCGGATGATCTGAAATTTTAAGCCAACCTAGACTCCTTATGGAGCGGTCCAGTCTGTCTCCAAAAAGCTATTGATGCTCTTTCCCTCTGGTCAAATATGTATCTGGGGATTACCCATTGCAGCTAACAAAACTAAGGCCTTGCACTTAGGTATTAGCAACACGCCCACCAGATATTTCTTGAACAACGAGGAGCTAGCAGCTGTAAACGAAGTAATTGACCTAGGTTACACCCACTATTAGGTTGTAGCGAATTAAATGGCACTGGCTTGCGCCATTTTTTGGCGCGTCCTTACGCGTTTGATCAAGAACAAACCGTAACATGTGGCATATTATTTAGAAGCGCAAACTTTGCTCTACCGGCGAGTACCAAATTTTCTATGTAAAAGTGAGAAAACTTTAGAGTTTTATTGACTTTTTTGCAGATGGACAAAAGAGTAATCCGAGGCATTTACTTGTATGAATTCAAGCTGGGCACTACAGCTAAGGAGGCGGACGAGAAGATCAACGCCGCATTCGGTCAAGGATGTTCCACAATTCGGACGGCGTATCGTTGGTATCAGAAGTTCCGGAATGGAGATGAGAGCTTGGAAGAACATGAAGGTCCTGGGAGGCATAGTGATGTTGATGAGGACAAGCTGAAGGTACCAGGGAGATAGCGAAGGTTCTTGGCGTCAGTCACAACACAGCTGCCCGGCATCTGAAGGAAATTGGAAAGACCAAAAAGCTGGAAAGATGGGTGCCTCACGAGCTGTCTGAGGAGCAAAGAAACCGACGATATGAGATCTCGTCCGCACTGCTTCTACGGAACGAAACGGACCCATTCCTTGATCTCATCGTAACCTGTGACGAGAAATGGATAATGTACGACAACAGGCGCAGTATCTCTCCGCAGTACTTAAATGGTTTTTTTAGCCAAAGCATGTGTATGTTCAAAGTTCTTAGGAATTTGTTTTTGGTTTGATTTCTGCTAATTCACTCCACGCTCATGTTAATGTGCGTCTCTAGATAAAGATAAAGATAAAGGCGACGATCGGCACAGTGGGTGGACAGCGATGAGAGCCCCAAGGTTTTTGCGAAGCCGGAATTGCACCAAAAGAAAGTAATGGTGACAGTATGGTGGTGCTCGCTGGGAATTATTCACCACAGCTTCCTCCCTCCCGGTGAATCCATCACGGCAGAGAACTACTGCATTGAAATTGAAGAAATGATGAAAAAGTTGAAGGATATCCGGCCGGCTTGGTAAACCGAAGGCGAGTTCTCCTTCTGCATGACAATGCTCGCCCCCATGTAGCACGAATGACGTTGCAGAAAATGAATGAGCTGAGCATTGAAACTCTACCACATCCTCCGTTTTCTCCCGACCTCTCCCAACAGACTACCATTTCTTCAAGCATCTTGGCGACTTCTTGGTAGGGAAAATATTCAAATAACTACAGGATGCTGAAAGTGCCTTCGAAGATTTCGTCAATTCCAGAACTTCTGATTTTTATGCTACTGGGATAAAAAGGCTTGTGTCTAGGTTTTTATTTCGATTAATAAACTTGCCTACAAGCCGAGATATTAACTGTTTAAATTTACAGTGGTTCAGTGTCATTTATTTCGTTACAACCTAATACAATGGTAAGAGTGACTTCTCTGAGTACTGCCATCATATCAAGAATAAGGCTACTATTCAACTTCTCAACCTGTTTAGATGTCTGGACTCCAGAAACCCTAAGGTTATCCTCAAAGCCTATGAAACCTACATAAGACCCATCATAGAATGTGGTACCACTGTTTTTAACCCCGATCATTAATGCTCTATAACTAATCGATCATTAATGCTTTGGAAGGAGTCCAAAATAGCTTCTCTAGGAAGCTCACGATTAGAGTTACTGGTATGGACTACCGTGATCTCCCTCGTAGTGCAGAGAAGAACAAAATGTTTTCCCTAGACACCTTAACGGAGTGGGCGTGAAGCGCAGTGGGAGGAGGGGCCGGCTGTCGCCTGCACCCGATACCAGGTTCCTGGTTCGGATTTCCGCCCACACCAACCAAGCCTTCCATCCTTCCGGGGTCGGTGAATTGATACCAGACTTGTCTGGGAAGGATAAAGCACTGACTTGTACATCGGCTGTCCACCGCAAGTCATTGTATAGCCAAGTACGCATTCAACACGCCTCCACGACATCCCGTAGAAGTAGAATGCGTGGCGCATCCCAAAGAGGATTGAATAACGCCGTCCTCTATCTTTTTTCACCTTAGCGGACAGAAGAAAGAGGAACGACCTGTTGATGGTTCATAGGATCATTAAAGGCTCGGTTAAGATCTCCAGTAATGCTTTCTTTGATCTACAGGACTCAACACTAGAGAAGCCACGCGTAAATTAGTACTGCCTGGAGTCAAGACTGCAGTGCGGGCACTTCTTTACTCACAGGGCGGGTTCTGAACACCAAAGGTTGAACAAAACGCCAAATCTTTCCGTCTCATTAGAGTTGGCCAATCTCTGTGAATCCAGTTTACTCATTTCGTTCTTTACTTTTTCTTTTTGCTTCTAGCTATAGTTCATGCTGTCTGTCCTTGCGATGCTTTGCATGGTGTTCTTGTTCGATTGTCACATGTACTGTTGGGTGCATGTAATAAGCAAATACAAAAATCCTTGTATTCAATGTGGAGGTTATAGCCAGTGTCCCAACAAAATGATTTTTGATCATAGTGAACTAGGATGAGATAAAATCGGATCGTTACAGTCCTTTTAGAAAATCGTCATGCAAAATGTGTTTAATATACATAGCCCACTCTGAGATTTCAAAAATGAAGGGTGAAAAGGATAAAGGATAAAGGACCTACTTCTACGGGATGTCGTGGAGACGATTTAGTCACGCATTTACTTGCGGTGGCCAGTCTATGAACACGCTTTATCTTTCCCACACAAGTCTAGTACTGGTCTGCCGGCCGCGGGAGGAAGAAAAGCTTGGTAGGTAAAGGCGGGAAATGGGTGCGCGCGACAGCTGGCGCCTTCTCCGACTGCGTCCGATCAACACATTATTTTTTAAAATCTTTTGCAGCTTAATTTTTTTTTAAATTTAAAAACTCAGTTCAGCGGAAACGCGGCTGTATAACCCCTGTATCCTTTAGCGCTTTCAAAGACTTGGATAGTGCTCGATTACTTATTAGGTAGTTGCATATGGTATGGCCGATTTTGCTATCTCAATTTCTAATCAATTGTTCGTGGCAACGAATGCTCATGTTTCGGGCACTGCATATATGTAGTTTCTCAAAGCGCAGGGTCTCCTTTTCTTATCATTCACAGCTTTTGTGACATAATTGCCGATTGCCGAGTTTTTGACATCGTTTTTAAAGTATAAATCAACGTAATATTGGGGTGCTCTCTTATTTGAACGGAAAAGTGGACACAACGCCGCGGCCGCAGCTCGTAGCATCAACGCTGCATTTGGGGAGGATTTCGCTAAGGAACGCACAATTCGCCGCTGGCTCGAAAGATTTGGATCTGAAGATGAAAGTCTCGAAGATGAAGATCAAGGAAGGCCGCCATCACTTCTCAACGACGGCCAACTCAAAGCCATGGTGGAAGCGGATGCGTGTCAAACCGTGACAGAGCTAGCACAGCATATCGGAGTTGACGGCAGTACTATCAGTCGCCACTTAAATGCGATCGAAAGAGTAAAGAAATGGATCCCACATGAACTGACCGCCGGGCAGATGCTGAAGTGCCACGAAAACTGTGTTTCGTTAAGGCTGCGCAATCTAAGGGAGTTTTTGGTATATGTCGCGTAGGTGAGCAGCACTGGTAGGTTGGAACGCCTAAACCAATCAGACCGCATTGAATGGGTATGCCGTTCAGAGAGGGCGTATTCAGTAGATACCCTGATGGGCTGGCGTGTGTTCGGGCTGTGCTCTGTTGAGTTATTATTGGCTGGCGCGCTGCCACTTACCAATGCTGCTTAACTACGCGACATGTACCGAGTTTTTTTGGGCAGGATCGTGACATGCGACGAAAAATGGATCCTTTATGACACCCATTGTCGCTCTGCACAATGACTGGACAAGAATGAGAGTCTCAAGGAGATGCCGCAGCCAAGTCTCCATCCAAAGAAGACCACGATGACCGTTTGGTGGACAATGGCTGCCATAGTACATTACAAACTGGAGAGACTATCACAGCGGAGAAGTTCTGTGCCGAAATTGAAGTGATGCCCCGAAGTCTACTGAAAAGCAGTCGGTTTTAGTCAGTCGAACAGGCCCAATCTTTCTGCACGACAGCGTGCTTCCACACGACCGATTATCAAATTTTCGAGCATTTGGATCGCCATGTGGAGGATAAAAATTTAGCAACCAA
This sequence comes from Heligmosomoides polygyrus bakeri, assembly GCA_947359475.1. Classification (NCBI taxonomy): domain Eukaryota; kingdom Metazoa; phylum Nematoda; class Chromadorea; order Rhabditida; family Heligmosomidae; genus Heligmosomoides; species Heligmosomoides polygyrus. The sequence continues at coordinate 17,630,108 of OX375870.1, forward strand.
GATGATGCCGAAAATGACTTAATATGTTTTAATAATTCCTGCAGTTCTAATTTTACAAAGATGGAATGACTAAGCTGCTGTCGCGTTGGGAAAGGTGCACTAATTGTAATGGTTCTAATTTCGATTAACAAAATTGCTTCAAAGCAAAGTTATGATCTGTCAAAGTTTGAAGTCAAAATCGGCCTTTCATTTGCAAAGACCTAATACTTAGGCCACCGAGCGCGTTGAAAGTGCTTCTCTGCGATTGCGGCACTTTCATTTTTTCAATCAGCAGTAGTGTTTTGATAGCAGGAGCCTAGAAAAGCCATTTCACCTAACCGCTATGCATAATGACGCCATTCCGGTTCTCTGGTTCGGTAGAGATTCCAGAATTGTTTAAATTCAGAAGAAGACCTCTTGGAGTGGTAGCCAGGCGGTCCCCGTTTTTTGTCGTTCCTGCCCTTGGGAAGACATCAAAGAACTCGAGGGCATGTTGTTGACAAGCCCCGTGTACTATCAACGGGCAGATGGCACTGCCATGTAAACCCCTTTCAGTCTGGTTTCTTATCAAGCCGTCTCGAGCTTGTAACAATGTTGATAGCGAAGCTGCCTACGCTCCTCTCCGCTGTGCAATCGTGACATGTCGTCAGCTCACCGATCTTCTGGAAAACACTGACCACGCCAGCGGCTCGCGAGTGCTTCCGGGTTCGAGCGAATTCTTCGGCCACGATTGTTGCCCTGCAACGCCAAGTAAATCGCGGCGACGCTCGAGTGCACTCGATCGGTCGGAACGCTTTCACATCAGCTAGTAATCTAATAACAGACTGGGCTGACTATGCCCCCGCGACGACTGAGAGGTGTCTTCCGCCATTAAGCTGATTGCTGGAGCGCGACACTGCGACGCTGTCACCTATGCATACTGGTTTATTGCCACGGTTAATTCGACAACTAAAAGGCAGAAGCAGAACAATAGCAGCAAGAGACTTGCTTTTTTTCGCCATCACTAGACCAAAGGAGAACGGGCGTCTTATACAGAGATAAGGATGTCTTTCCATTCGGAGAGGGGAAAATCCTCGAACCGAGCGTTTGCCTATTAAAAACGTCGTCCCCTCGCCGAGATGTTTGGGAACTCGCTGCAGAACTCATATTTTTCGTTTTCCCCTGAATCCACACTTTGAAATAAATAGCTTAAACTCCCAATTTGTGCAGCTGAATTCATACATAGAGACAGGCATCATTTCTTCGCCATCTTTTCGAAATAAAATATTAAATCTGAAAACACCTACATATCTTAGGAGAAGAAAAGATCTAATCATGATTTTTAAGTTGAAAAGTTGTTTGGTTGGCCTTCCCGTCGAGGAATTTTATTCATTCTCTTCTTTTAGCACAAGGCGTAAGCAGTGGAAGATCCACTTTCCCAAGTCAAACACAAAAATTATCAGCGTTCTTCACTTGTAGAACTGACAGGGAATTTTTGAAGTCTTTAAAAAACCATATCAAGCTCACCGTAAAAAGGATAGAGGACGCCGTTATTCAATCCCTTTGGGATGCGCCACACATTCTACTTTTACGGGATGTCGTGGGACCGAGTTGAATGCGTATTTGGCCATACAATGACTTGCTGTGGCCAGCCGATGGATAAGTCAGCGTTTTATCCTCACCAGACAAGTCTGGTAGCAATTCAACGACCCTGGAGGGATGAAAAGCTTGGTTGGCCTAGGCGGGAAATCCGTACCAGGAACCTGGTATCGGCTGCAGGCGACAGCCGGCGCCTCTTCCGACTGCACTCCACGCGCCCACCGTATGAGCTCACCGTATGAGCGCAAAATACTTGTCGACTGGTACCAGCAGGGCGTGTCTTAGAAGTTGATCCTTTTTCATTCTTCACAGTGTTGTTTTGATTTTTTTCATGTCTGCTCCTGCCTTCGCCAGGTTCTCTTATTAGATTGTTTCCTTTGTTGCATGGATTAAATAAATAAAGGAGTAAAGGCAGGTCCTCGATTAAGCGTCGCAGCGAGTGAGCTTAACGACCAGCGAAGCTCAGTTCTTTTCTTCAACACCGTTTTGAAGGGAAAGAAGATCTGGGGCCCCACCAAACGATACGAATGGGTTAAGATCTTTAAGTGTAATTGGTAAGGCGTTGGCTGATGAGGAAATGATTCTAAAACTTCTGTTCAATCCCCATTTGAGCGTTCACTTCAACTCCGTGGTCGTAATAACCCGTCTTTTAGGATACTAAATATTTGAGCATGCATGGCACGGTCGGAGGAGGTGCTAATTGTCGGATGTACCGTCTTGGTTTGGGTCCCATTGCCAACCAAACCTTCCATCTCCGCGGTCTTCCATCTTGGCTAATTGGTGCCAGACTTGTCTACGAAAGACGAAACAATTTCTTTTTTAATCGGCTAGCTAGCGCAAGTCATTGTGTACTCCAAATACATGTATGTGTTACAATGGTTTCACGATATTACGTAGAAGTAGAGTGCGTGGTGGATCCTCCAAAGGGATTGACGACGATTTTGCAAGAGTTGTCTAATGGATCAATATTCATGCATTCAAGCTGGCACACCCATCCCTATCCAGCTTAGACAAAACCCCCAAAAAGGAGGTACTGAGTGGCAGCATGATGGGAAGCAATGGTTTGTGGTAAAACTGCCCGGTGAAGCAGAACTTTCGTAGTTCCTAAACGAGATCCAACACGAACAATGTAAGTTCTCCACGTGAAGCCACAACGAAAACAGGCAGAAAGGAGACCAGACTCCTGGTTACTGGAGTACCTTCACGACTCTGGCTTCAGAAGAATATCTTCGCACAAGCTTCGCATAGAGGGTTAATTGTTGTGCTTATCTCGGATATGATGCTGGTTTTTTTAAAGATTCGGGCCGAATACATTAGATATGGGTATGTATGGGTGAGTGTGTTCTGCACCTCTAAACCGCGAAAGTTCTATTGGCGAGAAGTTAATGACGTGGGTAGAGTTCCACGGAGACAAAGTCATTGAAATTTGTATGCCTAGAATGAAGTGTGGTGGGTGCAAAAGTGATTTTGAATCGAGAAAAATCGAAATGTGGCGAATTCTTATTCCTATAGCAAAGGGCGCGTGTAAGCGCAGTCGAAAGAGATGCTAGGACCAGATCCAAGATTTTTGGTTTGGATTCCCTGCGGAATGCTCACTTGCGGTCTCCAGCCGTAGGACAGGTAGATATTTTCCTCCCAGAAGTTATGGTACCAGCAAACATACCGGGAAGGACGGAAGGCTTGGTTAACAAAGGCGGAAGTCGAACCAAGAGCCTCGATTGGTGCAACCCCTCGCCCTGGGAACATATGCACTTGAGAAATGTATATGAGACACCAATCCATATGTGAAAATAGGCCTTTTCTGTGATTAGGTAAAATATTTCACAGGACATCAATATGCGTTCATTTTTTTAGAATTTATCTCCAAATGATATCAAAAAACAAGTATTTCATTTTTTGAAAAACCAGAATTGTGTAAATCATTTCATGTTAACCGTCAATATTTTTCTTCTTAGTACTGGCCTGAAAATGAACAGAAAGAAGCGAGAATTTTGACTACCTCTCATGCAGTTGGGCGCGTGTGACGCAGTCGGAGGAGGCGCCGGCTGGCGTGTGCATCCGATACCAGGTTCCTAGTTCGGATTCTCCGCCCAAGCCATCCAAGCCTTCCATCCCTCCGGTGTCGGCGAATTGGTATCAGACTTGTCTGGGAAGGATAAGGCGATGACTTGTTCATCGGCTGGCCACCGCAAGTCATTGTATGGCCAAATACTCATTCAGATCGCCTCCACGACATCCCGTAAAAGTAGTATGCGTGGCACTTCCCAAAGTGATTGAGTAACGCCGTTCTTTATCCTTTATCCTTATCTTCATGCAGTTCGCCTGGTGCACGTTTCCATCTCCAGATGCCCTGTTTTGGCTCCAAATCAGACCACTGTCCTGTAATTTTCATAGAAGGAGCTCTATAATAGCCCACTCTTCGTGTTTTACCTTCAAAAAGCACGAAGTTACGATCTCAAAGTGGCCGGCTTAATTTGTGGCGGCTGCTAGTCTAGCCTTGCCAAACTGCTGACATCACCTGATAGATAAGAAAGCCGCCGATGTTATCCGCTGATAACGGAGCTGGCGTGCAGTTATCCAACAGGACTTTAAAAGTGTTCATTAAGAAGGATCTCACTTAGTGCTTAAAAAACAGATCTCAAAAACAGAAAAATGTATCTGAAAAATCATTGGCGTTAAAGAGGAATGATTTCAAAGCCGCTCCGTATTGAAATTCTCACCTCAGTTCTAGGAAATCGGCGCCCTTCTGACTGTTTCATCTACATTTGTCCACGTTATCCTGTCGGCCAATTGCAAGTTACCCATGAAAATTCGCCATAGCCAATTGAAAAGGTGGTCACAGAAGATCAATAATTTCGATTTTCAGGTAGGAGATGAATTAATATTTGCGTTGGTAAGAATGTTCTGGTACATGGTCCTGCCCTACATACGCATCAGAACCCATTCGCTAGACTAGTAATTCTTTGCATTCTTTTCTTTATTTTGAAAACGGCGGTAGGATAGGCGGAGAGGGCCTCGCCTGTTGTGTGCATCAGGTTGCTTGCTTCGGTGCCCGTCCAGGACTATCGAACCTTCCATCCCTCCAGTGTTTGTGAATTCGTGCCGGACTTGTCTATGAAGGATAAATCACTGGCTTGCGCATCGCTTGAATAAAGCATGTTTTTGTATAGGAAACATACGCGCTTGCCACCACACTATGCATCTCGTAGAAGTCGAATGCGTGGGTCATTTCACAAAGGTAATCCTCATCAAGAACCTTCATCCTGTGTCCTGTAATGTTCGCCTTGAGGCGCCATAAGCCTCAGGAATTCCTGGACTGAATATATTTCCACCTTGGGGGGGGGGGGGACTTGCGAACGGAATTGAAACAGACCATGTCACCCCTTTTGGGCGTCTGGACGGCTTCTCGTCGAGGTCAGTCAGTTCTGAAAGTTGGATCCGTTCTTACCAACCGCCAATAAACTCGCTGCGGCGTTTCCTGGCACTGTGCTAGATGCGTGCAAGCGCTGGACAGTTCGCCACGCTCCCCATAAATAACACGAAAGTGCAACCAAGCATCTAGTGTGCAGAAGATAAGCAATGGGTCGCTATTTCTGGCAAAAATGCGTGTTTGATGTCTAAAGTGCGTTATCGAACGAGATGTCTAAAGTGTGAGTGTGTGTGTGTGTGTGTGTGTGTGTGTGTGTGTGTGTGTGTGTGTGTGTGTGTGTGTGTGTGTGTGTGTGTGTGTGTGTGTGTGTGTGTGTGTGTGTGTGTGTGTGTGTGTGTGTGTGTGTGTGTGTGTGTGTGTGTGTGTGTGTGTGTGTGTGTGTGTGTGTGTGTGTGTGTGTGTGTGTGTGTGTGTGTGTGTGTGTGGCCGTTTATCTGCATGCACTGTTAGGAAGGACCAGCGACAGCAGAGGACGTCAACAATGAAGCGCTTCTTTTCGACGGCATCCTTCATAATAAGAACAGCGGAAGCTCAGAAGAAAACAATGCGCGCATCGCATCATCGTCGTTCTCGTTTAGAATTGGCCACGGCAGTCTTTTTGGTATGACACAATGGTCGTCTGTGACGGAGCGAACCGACGTCCTCGTTCCACTCCGTGGTGGTCAACTTCTTCTGTTTGTTTTCAGGTGAATAGCAGTGGTGGACGATCCTGTGTCGCCGGCAAAACGCGAGGCCCTATGAACACAATTAGACCTATACTTCAGCAAATAATGATGACGTGTTTCCCACATCTAACGACATTCTCTGCGAGTATCTCTGTAGAGGTTGGCAAAAAACCTTCAATTACCGCATGACAGTGGAAGTACAGAAAACCTCGGATGTATTGAAAGAAAGTAGCAAGTTGCTCGTCGCCTTTTTATGTGAAACCAAGTCTGCTGCAAAACAAACACAGTAATCTACTTGCCTTCACCTGAGATGGGCGTGTCAATCTATAACGTTTTCCAACTCGGAATAAACTTTTTAGATTGTCGTTGCAAGTGAGTCGAGGTTGCAAGCCTTTTAATAGTAGCTACATTATTGTGCTGTTCCACCAATTCAAAATGAGATCTATTCAAAAACAAGTTACTACTGAAATTCCTACCTAAGGAGAAAATCCTGAGAAATTTCAATCTCTGTGGGATCTTGTGATGCTCAGCTTAGCTCTGTATTACTTCCGGCTTCCACGTTCGGGGAGCTTGACCGAAGACTCGTGTCAATGCCTCCATCAGTGAAGCTTGTGGAAAATCACTCGACGATTTAGTACCAGACGTGTATGGGAAGGATAACAGAGAGACTTGTCCATCGACTGGCCGGTGCTAGGCGTTATGGTGACTGATTGCTCGCTGGAATTGCCATCGCAATATCATGCAGAAGTATGTAGAATGCGTGGGGCACACCAAAAGGGATTTTTCTATAGGTGCATGTGTGAGGGTAGCGAGCTGTAGGCTCCTGTAGAAATTACGGAATAGGCTTTACTCGGTCTACATATTTGGAGTACGCCATGGATGTAGCAAGTACACGTAGCATTCTGATAGCCTCGAATTATTGCAGCGTCTAGAATACCGGTGTTAATGTTTAGTCTTTGGGTGAAAAAAGCGGACAACAGCCTTTTTCGCCGCTTTTTGTAGCGCTCTTCAAATTGCGTTCTTTGAAAAACAAATCCGATATTTGAATTCAGTAGCGAATCTATCCGATGAAAGGAGTACGTTCAGTAAATGATAAAAATGTTGATTTGGTGAGTTATATTCAGAATGTGACCTTTGGGCGTAATTATCTCCTGCTAGGGAGGGGTCCGCCGTGCTGATGAGAACGTAAGTCATCAAATCGACATTTTTAATATTTTATCGGCGATTTTCTCTTCATTGGATGGATCATTCGATGCCGATTCCAAGTACCGAATTTATTTTCAAAGCACGCAATTTGAAGGGCGCTATAAAAAAGCGGCGGAGAAGGCGTTTTTCCGCGTTTTCCGCCCAAAGACCAAGCATTAAGGCCCGTATTGTAGATGACGGGTAGTCGTGGGCGCACATGCATCGCTTCCTTCCTATGCGCCACGTCATCTAGTGGACCACGGATAACGTTGTCAAATGTGTTTGTATGAATTGAATTTCTGATAATTCAGAGCTGTTAGTCCGCGTATTCCTTGGAACCAATTCATTCGAAGACAGTTGTAATACTGCCCTTCTTCTTCTTCTTTGAAAACAATTGGGTTTAGAGATTTAAGAACAGATTTAAGAAGAAAGAGATTCTTCTATAAAAGCAAAAATGTTTGAAGAATTAGTTAGTCCATATGCTTAGTAAACGATCTATTAGAATATTTTATTTAGATCATGCTGAAGGCCTGTCTTTCTTAGCCCATTACGCTGCAACATGATTTTGTCCTTACATTCAGTTACTGTGTGCAAAAATTTGATACAACGCCGAGATTGAGAATTTTAGAAGATGATATTCCAACAACAGGTCCTATTTATCGAAAGATAACGTTGGTCCTTTCTTTGTGTGTTGGTAGCACAAGTACCTTTAAAATTGCTACACTAAGGAATTTACCTTCTACCCAAAGAATGTCTCCTAAACTTCTTCAGAAACGTGCTCTAGTGGTTTTCGTCTAAATGCTTGTGTTGTAAACAGACATGTATTCACAAATTATCTATTCGACTACCAATGATATAAAGAGTTTTGCAAAAAAAACTGCTCACATCTGAGTTTTAGCTGATTTAAGAAGGCTGAAAATACCTTCGAGTGGCTATAAGACACACACTGAAGGGGGAATGGACTGTAGGTTGCGCCGCGCACATTAGTGCACGAATATTATAGGAAGATGAACGTCGATTGGATCTATAACATACATATGTATGCTCAGGAAAACGCCAGGACTTCACCCTAGGTTCAGACGTCGTGAGCCAGTTTCGATGGCGTCTTACAAATGAGTTAAATATTTTTTTAAGGTTATCGATATATGCAGGGTAAGGATTATGCCCAACTAGATTGGGCCAGACCACGGGTTCCCAACAGGAATGCAGAGCGGTCAACGTCAATGTTACCAGCTTGTGATGACAGCTAGTGCGGCGGAGATATAATTGACTGCATTGGCTGCCTATTCGCGTGCTCCGCCTCTCACAATAAACTGGGCATGTACGTCAAGATCTATAGCGAGTAAACCTTGAATTCCTCCGTTTGACGGAGATGCTTGTTAAACTTGAAATCGACTTCAGAACAACTACAACAGCCGAAACACAACGCCATTAACATGCACTTTATTAAACAGACATTTTGCATTATTAATATGAATGTGCCATTTAAGAAGCGAATACATCTCTGTTCTGTACGGTAGAAACAAACACGGTAAATGGTAGTTAGCCGCGACGGCGATAGCGGCGCGACGCGGTGCGATGCGATGCGGTTGTGGGCGGCATAGTCGTTTATTTACAAATACGTTCATTTTTGGTATTTCTTCATCGCCTTGGTTAGTATGTGTTAATCGCAAAATGATCAACCGTTTATTAGTGCTAAGACACGTAACGACGACCGGGTGAGAGTGAAAATCAACGAGGCCGAGAACTAGGAAGCCAAAGATGAGATGAAATGAGATGATGTTTAGTCGGACGGTATTATGCGAATGATGCTTGTGTAGCGTGTGAAACAATGTTGGCGATCGAGACTGAATCGCGAGATCAACGGAAAGAAGGAAAGGGAATCTGAATCGACGCACTAGAGACTAGCTGCTGCTGCTGCTGCTGCTCACGCTCATGCTTGATGCCGCTGCTGCTGCTGTTGCAGCCGACGTTGCAGCTGCGACTGCGACTGCGGCTGATGATGGTGATGGTGGTGGTGGGAACGATGACGTTGGTGAGATGATGGTGATGGTGGTAAAGTTCTGATGGTACTGGATGCGGAGGCTGAGTTGCTCACGAACGTGTAAACAGACACTGAATCGGTGAGAAGTAGCAGTTTCGTGGGTAGGACTTCTTCTCGGACGACCTCCTTTCTCGTGGCTCTACTTCATCTGGTACGGCTCGTTGTCGTCGCGACAGCGCTCGGACGAGTTCACGCTCTGCCAACTCTTGTTCCATATTTCTGAAATGCGCACACACTTAGCGATCACACACGCTGGTCTATCGTTGTTTGTCAGCTGACATGACATGTAATCCTCCATTCTCAAGGCAGAGAGGGACAGATCCCCACCCAGCACCCGGGACATTAGCGCTCGATTTCACACGGAGCTCGAGTTTTCCTGTCTGCAGCCGGGCGTGGCATATTGCCAAGGATTAGCGCATTAAAAGTGGTCCAGAAGGACAAGTTTTTCTCGTCACCTACGTGGAAAGCCTATCGGAAGCGAGGCGGGAGCAGAGAACATCGAAGTGAACGCGGTAATCTCTGCGACACATCATCAGCGGATTAACTATTATCCTTCATGGAATTTAGAGACGTTTCTTGCTCCCGTGCGTCACTTCTTCAATGTTCTGTGCTCTGAAGTTTCAAAAACTGTTTACGGAACAGATCTAGCATTCTTAGATCACAGAAGAAGCTTAGTGACAGGAACGTTCAGCTGCAAAAAACCTCTCTTGAGCTCATTTAACAACAGTTAAATCCCAGCAAATGCTTCGACTAGATCTTCGACTAGATATGTCTGTGTGTTTCCGCAGGGACACATAGTACACGCAGCAAAATACTGTAGTCATAACGTCACTTTGGGATCTAATGTACGACAGTGATTTCTGTCGGCTTGGCAACGGAGAGGGAAGATCAGTTCCATAATAGGGCCTTCTAATCAGGTTTACGGTTCAAAGCCCTTCAGTAAAGCTGTAGGACAAGGGAAGGGCTCTAAAGGCTTTCTCAAGAAGGAAGCCGTTAATTTTAAAATAATTTTGATCTGAAAGAGTGGTTTTTTATTATTATAAAAAGCTCTTCTGGAAACTTTAGCCTTTCTTTAACCGCTAAAATTTCAGCTTATTAATAACGTATCTTCATGAGGAAGCTATAAAAGGCTTGAAGCTCATCCACTAACCTTTCGCATGCTAAATTTTGCCCATTTTTCTAAATTTATACTTCTCTGAGAATAAAAAATCACAAAAGTAAAAAGAGCTGATATGCAAGATAACTAGCTTCAGTTTAAAAAATAACGATATGGATAACTCATTCCTGAATGTCAAAACAAAACTCTGCGAGGTTTTGACTCCTGTAGCCTATGGTTTTTTAGACTAGTTTTTTTTCAGAAAAGAAACCAGAAAATCGGCAAGAAATATTATTGTTTAGTGCACTAGTCGTACCAATGTCAATGTTCATTGATTATCAATTTATGTGATTTTTTAAACTACGCTACCTAAGCTTCCAACTCGCTGCTGGTGCTTAATAAGCTATAAAGCTTATCAAACGTCACATCGTTCATGTGATTTCCAAAGAAATTTTCGCTTAAAAATGTTCAACAAAAGTGCGATATTCTAAAATCTAGCTTTAGTTATCAAGACCAGTGCAACAGTAACCTATCGAGAACAGGTTCACAATATCCTTGAGCCCATTGTTGACTCTTCAATTTCACGTTTCTACTGAAAATCATTGCCTTTGTTACTAGAGGCAAACTTGCAGGTCCCCATCCTTTACTGGTATTGTCTACTCACCGTGCTTTTCTAAGCGTATGTTTTGCAAATGTAAAACGGCATAGGAGCATTTTATCTAAGGTGACCCACGCTAGCATTCAAATGTCAAAGCGCACGAGGTACATAATCTATCAGCTATTCTGGTGCTCTTTATACTGCTTGAGAAGGCAATCAACCGCCTGAAAAACACGACTTCCAGAGGCGTATTAACTTCTTTATCGTTAACTTGGGAATCCTCTAGAGAAAAACAAGAGTTATAAACAAAGTAAGATCTTTAGTACAAAGAACGAAAGGCTGTTCTATAGGAGACTTTCACTTTTATGATAAGTTTTCTAGAGCGATCGCTATGTCTCGACTTCTATTCGAACTTCACATTCGAGAAATGGGAATAGCAAGAACCATGTAAACGACGAGGCCACAGGTCTATTCTAGGCTAGGAGCTCGTGGAATTTCCTAGAGTACATCGGCACGTATCTTCAGCCCGTTCCCCACCTCCTCCCACACCAACCCGGTGCATTCAGGTCTGCACCGTGTGAGTGAGTCACTGCGCAAAGAATGAGGCTCTCTGACGTAACGCCGTTCGTGTTCCTGTTCTGCTACGCTGTGCAGACCTGAAGCACGGAGGACCGGAACAGGCCAGGCGGGTAGGGACCGGGGTTGACGTTGACATCCGAGCAGCCCACGCACTTCTCTATTACTAGTAGATTGCACTTGGCGGTGGGGTGGCGGAGTGCGGGCGCTGCTTTTGTTGACATAGTGATATTAGCTGGAGCTTAAACACAGCACTAATACCGGCTTAATTTCATCATTCATGACACACACACATAGACCCTACTATGGGCAATCAATACTGAAGCTGGTAGTAGGTAGTAGTTGGCAGCAGTACTCACTTCAACAGAGCCTCGTAGACTAGCCGATCGTAGCTGATCGCGACTGAAACCTGCACCAACGTGAGAAGTGCGACGAATAACAACGCCAACGATTTCATTATATTTTGACCTGAAAAGAAATGAAAATGTCGAAATACGAGTGAAAAATCGTTTGACGACGATGTCGAACAGCAGCAGGCATCATGTGTTTCTAACCAGTAGACAGCGGAGACTACGCAAGACAAGAAGGAAACGAGGCAGGTGTTTCAGCAACCAGAAGGGGTAGGTAGTATAAACAAACAGCAATAGTAGCAGAAGCAGCGTCTCGAGCACACCTACTCCTCCAGTCGCGCTTAATCTGAAGAAGGTGGGGGGTGATAATGAAGAACGATAGTGGTCGAGAGAACCCTGCCATTGTTCATATCGGGCCGCCGAATTCCTCAGTAGGAATCGGAAGTGCATCGGGAAGGAATGTAGTTCTTCTGATCACCTAGTTACGCGTTCTGGGTACTCCTAGGCATCTAGTGGCAATCAAATCTGCCGTTTTTTCCCAAATTTGGGTAATAAATAAGTGAGTACCGCTAATTCTTGTTTTCTCTAAAGATAGGGAATAAGCGTTTTTCCAGTGGGCGGGGATGGCGCGAATCTGTGAAAAAAAATCTCGTCGACCTGATGTCACGTCTAGTAATGAATGCTGTTTTATCTCCTAAATTCGCACAAAAGCTCCACTGGCTTCCCCATGCCATATCGCCACACCCTGTGCGTTATCCCAATTGGGGGGAGTGACCGAAATAGGGGAGTGCACGTTGGTACAAATCTACGCCATATTGCACATCTATCAAACTGACTCACCCAACGGGGAAAACAGTGAATTCAGAAACTGCGCTATTGTAGAGAATTTAAAAGAATTCCACAATTAGCTACGATGGTTTCCTATACGTTTATCCACGTTGGGTAAAGGTACGTATTCATCATAAGTAAGAAGAATGCGCTCACATCAGGCCTTTTCACTAAATTAAAATTTCTCAAATCCTAAAATCTTCCCGAAGAATTAAAATTATATTGTAGTAGTGACTCATTTTGATTGAAATCACACTTCTTGTAACGGTCTCTTTCTTGGTCATGTGGGAATAGTCAGTGCGATATCGCACAAAATTGCATCGAACTATTTCTCTTGCTCCCCTTTCCCAACAAGGAAGCTGTCTTCCTGAAAAAAGTGTGAAACAGAAGTTCACGGGACACTTACAGTTGTTATTGTAGACAAAATGAACGCTTGAAAGCACCACTGTCCAGGCGAAGTGGCACCATAAGGAGAGGGGTGGGACGGTGCACATATCTAGACTGGCCCCAGCGAATTCTGTCAAAATACACTATTACAAGTTGTGCGCAAAAGCAAAGTATGTATGACCTAAAGGAGAATGATAGATCAGAGATGATCAATAACTTTTTGGAATGCGCCGCGCCTCATACTTCTGCGGGACACACTGGTTTCAACTTGAAATCGTGCTTCGTCAATACACATCGCATCAAGCTCCGGGTGCTCGTTGATAGTTCACGGCAGTTTGCGCAGTGTCAGGGATCACCTCATAGCTATGTGACGTCGACGCAACGTCGTCATGATTCTAGAAGATGACCTTAGCGTCAAGAACTTGATATGGTACTGTAAGCTGTTTTCATACTCGAAAAATGATATTTTTAACGTGGGCGTTTGTCGTAAGACAAATCCTCGCTCAAGTAAACTTGAAAACACGGTAGGTCAGATAAGTAATCTTCTTCAATTCTAAAAGGCCCTTTTCATTTTCTTTTTGTTTGATCCTCAGTGAACTTCGAATTCTTTGAATTATTGCATTTCTCTTTGTTTATGGCTGGCCAAAAAAAGTAAGAAGAAAATTCGTCGTTGAGTTACCATTCTCGGGGACGCGCCATGCGTTCTGCTTATACGATTGTTGATTGATAGCCTTAGTAAAAACTCTAAAATAGAAGGCGAACATTTGACCTTGCCATGATTAGCAAAATTCTGTTTTGGCTCTTTTTTAGCAACCCTAATAGGTGGTTGAAATATATTGGATATCTTAGGAGAAAGCATGCAACCAAGAAAATTCTAGAAATTATGATAGAGTTGTTCTTTGACAACCGAGATCAGGTGTGCAGTTTGCCAGATCTGGTGGAAGAAACATCCTTTGTTCCCAATAGTCCCCTAAAATTCTATTGAAGATGTACCTGGATTGCTAAACTTTCCATTTCGATAATTTCGAGCGTCTTTATTCGCTACTTCTTTACCACTGTTGCAGAATGTGCATATTATTAGAATAGCAACAGGAAACCTCAAGAGAAAGCTGAATGAAGCAATGATCGACTCCTAACGTGGGTATGAAGTAGTGGAGGGTAAAGGTGACGGCGGACGGTCGGATAGGCCGACGAGTGGACGGTAATCAGGAGCAGCTGGCAATGACGATATGACGACGACAGGATTCTTCTCTCTGTACGCGTGTACGGATTGCCGGTGGGTGGGGTGGAGTGGTGTTAAATGGCATCTCGCAGAATAAACGAAACTGGAAATGCCAAGCAACACTTGCTTCGCGCAGTAAAACACGCTGTTTAATGGGGGAGGGCGGTGGTTGGTGGCGGAGGAGAAGTCCACGACGAAAACATCATCATCGTCATTATCAGTTGCAACGGGATTGTGGTTAATTTCTCAATGACTCGGGCGAGCGGACGAGAAGACAAGGCCAAGCATCGGGTTGTTCTCCTAGCTAGTCGAGACCCGAGAAGAGCGCCTCGAGACATGACACACACGCATACACGCGCAGTTGTAATAATTAACTTCTAAACGTGTTCTTCTTAGATGACTGCGCGATTACGACGTCACAAAAGGATGCAACAACACACACCACTTACACATATTAGTCCCAGAGATATACACCCCACACTACTAGGCTCACACGGAGACTGCACCCATAGATGGGAAAGGAGAAGTGCTCTCCACGCACGAAGGCACAGACAGTACGTCTCTAGGTTTCGTTGACACTTCTATCTGTATACAACTGGTTCGTTGAAGAGTAGGCGACACAGCGATAAGATAATCACCGCCGACCGTTGCCCCTGGGGAATACCATCACATAAGCAGAAACGACCAACGGACCGACCGACCGAACGACCTGCCGACGGGACGCTGAACGAGGAACCGGGAACTGCCCGAGCGAACGGACGGAAGCAAGGCCTAACCCCGCTCGGACGGAGGAGGTAACGCTGACTGTAAGCAGGCGCTCCACCTTCCGGCTATATTTATCAGCACCGTGGTTCCAACCGGTCGCTCGTCGTTCGCCTCGGATTGGAGGCACCGCACCCCGGCCGATTCCGGATCCGTTGCGGAAGAAAAAACGACGCTGAAAGGTCTACCGACGACCGACACCGGTTCCTGACCGGCTAGCGCCGCCGTTCGTTTGCAGGAAATGCCGATGTGTGTCGAGACCCTGCAACGAAAGAGCAAACGGAGACTACGTGACATCACGAGCAGTCTCTTCACTCCCTCGCCCTTTACAACAACCTAGTAACTGCAGAAATTGGCCTCCTCCAGGGCAGAAGACACTTGACTTTCTCACGCTCCAACAGCTAACTCCTCGCTCAGATTACATCTAATCCTACAAAAATGGAGGTTTTTCAGGCCTCTAGCAGCGATAATATAACACAAACCCTTAAAGGATAAATATAAAGGATAAATATAAAGGTCAGCATTAATCAATTGCTCCATTTATGAGAGGCTTCATTCTTACGAGCTGGTGGAGCATCACTAGGTGTAGCTTTTTGGCTGGAAGCGTCCTGCTCATTTGATGGTCCAGCGCCACACTCAACTGCGATTCATAAACAGTTTATATATAGTGGAAGAAACTGTAACAGATTTTTAGAGCTACCTAGTCGACACATTGCCTGACTATTCTCAAGCATTTTGAGTTTTTCAATGAAGCCTGAAGGAATGAATGTAGACGTTCATCAAGTTTTCTGCGTAATGCGCCACACATCCTAATTTGACGTCTCAATAGAATTCGTCGGAAGCTAGGTCTGCAAGGCATTATCTTAGTTTCTCTCTCGCAAACGCTGAAAGGCAGATTATCAAGTCTCCAGAAAACAAATAAGTCAACTAAAAGAATAAAGAAAAAGTTCCGAGCAAATCGCTAACTCCCTTGCGGGATGCGCCACACATTCTACTGCTGATATAGGATTTTTACCCACTAGTGAACGGTTTTTTAGTAGCTAAATAGGAGTTTAAGCGAGAACGTTCACCATTTGCTTTAGGCGGAGCGTTTCAGTCTGACCATTGTACGAGCCAGCTTGCAATAAATAAAAAACAATATGATAATAGTAAAACGTTGAAGAAGAAGATAATAGCAATAATAAGAGTTCACTTGTATAACTAAAGCATCATCTTAAAACATCATCAGCATTGACTAGCAGCTGACCTGCGGAGTGTTTCAGAACTGTTCCGCCACAAGTGTGCTTCGTAGTCCTACCTTAGTGCCAAAAAATTCAAATTCCCTCAGATTTGTAGCAACGGCGACCTAAGCAAATACCTTAAAAATAAGAAGGTAAAGATAGACGTTGATGACACCCTTTGTGGGAAGATGTGTTAGTGTGTTGTGTGTTCAACTTCTCAGGGGTAGTAGGAATCGTGGTGGTAATCTAATAAACACGTATATTGTCTCAGTGCGCTTCATCACGGAATTTAACAATTTATAAAATAATGTTCGCTTATTATGTACCTTCAAGAATTCTTCTTTCAACATCTCTATTATACCTATCCAAACTTCGATCGAAACCGGCTTTTAACCTTTTGAAACGGTGGAAGTGATATAATGATGCGTGGGATGGGCACATCAGCCACGTTTTTTGTTTTTGCTCAAAAAGCCTAACCAGAGAGAAGGCTGCGGAGACCGGCTTACTAACCCTTGAGGGTTGAATGACGCATGTTAGTCTGCGTGAGACCAGTACCATTAAGTTCGATTTTGGTTGAATGCGAGACCCTTCGCCTTCTCAGACGGCGCACCACAACCCAATCCAAATCTTTAGGCTTAACGGTGTTCCACCATAGCAGAACAGGTCGGCAGTGAAACCCTACCAACATTTCAAGAACATCGGACATCGAAAACTGATCGTGAGTTAGACGCCGTACTCGGCTCCAGAACCAAATGCCCCATTGCAGAGTCCAAGCAGTCCCAAAAAGGATAGCGGTTGTCCACGGAAAAAGCTGTAAGAGATTTCTAGAACTACTTGGGAGGAGTAACTGTTATCATTGGTGCCGAGGTGGCTAGGTACGCAGCAACCTTGGTAGGCGGCATTAGGGCAAAGTTCGTTGACGGGAACGGTCACCGTGCTTCAAAGATCCTATTTGGACGCTTCAGTGCGGGCCTCAAGCTGGTGTGACTTATTACAGTATTCATTGACCTCTGCTAAGCCATCATCCCATAGAAAAGTTCCCACCCACTATTTACGCTATTGGTTGAAACTACACCAATTTATGTGGTAGCGGAAAACACTCCGTATAGATGGAGGTAAAAAAGAATAAAACAGGAGATAAATTTCGAAAACGAGATGAAAATGAAAGTCTATAACCTTTAGAATAGAATTAGAGTGCGGATGTGCTTTTTTTTTTGAAAGGCTGTTGGAAGTCAACTTCCAGACAGGTTGACATAAGCATCAAGGACTGCTAAGCTGTAAAAGAAAGCTGTTAGAGCTTATTTTGATTACATTCTGACACCTTGACCGAAGGGATTATCCTTTGCTCTAAACCCGTGTTTGGAACCCTGTGGAGCCCTCCCTCCCTTTTTATGGCTTTATAAGTTGTTGGCGTGTCATTGGAGTTTTATGGTAAATTGTTCTGCCGGTCTTAATGACCGTTTTCAAGGATCCGAATATGGCACCAACTCATTCTTGATTCCAACGGGTTTTCCAATGAAGCAAGGAGAGTTCATAAAAAGCATGGTGAAGAACGGAACCAATAGCCGCGCCAATGGTCGCAACAATGTGAGACCTAGTGGATTTAGTTCACCAGTATGCGCTCGTTTATTCTTCTTTGGTGACAATGTAAAGCACATGAAACCCTAGCGAGAATTTCGGAAGCCCTTCGAAACCAGTAGTGATAAAATGGGAGCGTTTGAGCACAGTTAAGGTTGTGTTGTCGTGCTTTGCCCTTATGCTGCTCAACAAGATTACAGTGAACCTAGCCACCTTGGCACCCATGATAACAGTTACGCAGTATAACTAAGCCGTCCTAAACTGCCGTAAGATCCGCATAATGAAGTAAGGAGAGTCATTTTATGTAGAGCTTTTGACCTCATCAAGCCTTAAAGGGAAAACGCTTAGGAACGTCAATCGGAAACGAAAAGAGAGCCCATAACAATCGCATTGAGGAGCTGAGGTTCTAGCTCGATAAAGCTGTAACATCGTGTCTAATGCGACTAATGTCTATATTTTTTGGACTACACATTCAAGGCATATAAGGTTCTGCATAGCCTACAGCGTATAGAGTTATGCTTGGTTAAAGCGACACGGAAATAACTTTCAGAACAGAGGAAGGAGATCGAATTCGCTCACGCTTCACGAGATATGCGTGTGTAGATAATTAAACGGCCACCAAGCCCTATTGATCTAAGAACACCCACCGAGGGGGAGGGTGAGTCGGGGACAACGTGAACGAGGGCCGGAATGTCTAATTACAAGATTTTCGTCCAAGGGGCGCTCTCCTATGGGTCCACACGTAGCTAGACTTCCAGTCCAAAGAGGCTCAGTGCTGCGTAATGTGCAGTGAGCTACGGCAGTCGCCGTCGGTCGGTCGTCGACCGAAGCTGGACGGCCGTCCGGCTGGCTGGCTGGGTCAACGATTGGAAGGGAGCCGTCGAGAGTGAATAAGTGGATAGGTGGAGTCATTTCGTGAACGCGTAACCGAATGAAAATTTCGCGTTTCACGTTTCGGATGCGACCGAACCGCCCTGATTAACCACGTTAAATGTGGTATAATCCGGCGGAAATCAAGGCGTTTTGGCAAGGAAGGGCCAGGGGCGGGGAGGCGAGTCACGGTGGTGAGTCAGACGCGTGTTGAGTGGGCGACGGACAGAACAGTGCTACTCAAACCACCGTTACAGTCATGGGCAACGGGTGAAAGTCAGCGCTTGGGGTGCGCCTTTTGAGAGAACTTTATTGAACCCTTTAACCTATTCAATGGGATTAGGTCGCTTTTCCTTGCCTCTACTCGCACAACTCACCAAGAAGCATAAATGAGACTGAACTGGGTGACGCATTCAGTTTCTAAACCCTAAATTGTACCGTAAAAATTGAAGGAGCTGGACTGGACAATAGCCTGCTGAGAACGGATTTCACCTTTGTCAGAAAGGTCCGACACTTCACCAAAAGAAGCGATTGCGATCAGCGTAGGAGCGCCTGCTACTGCCCAACCTCAGCGCTCTCCATCCTTCCACCAGTAAATCACATAAACCTCGAATTTTTGAAAATTTCCCTCCAAGTGTGCGTTAACGGATCGACGTCGGTGTAGGTCAATCAACGTCTGTGCAACTGTGACGAGCACAATTCTAGAACCCCTGGAAGTCAATTGCAGGTTAATCTTCCTGAGATGGAAGGGTTGCCACAACTCATCGTGTGAAATTCACCGAAGGATTCTCGTTTATTCAATGACCGAATTCCATCTGATAGCTGACTGCTGGAAATTAAGCAAGAACGCTCTCCACTTGCTTCGTGGGTAGCGTTTGCAATGTGACGCTTCTACGCAAGTGCACAGATTGAGCGTCAACCTATGCAGCTGCCAAAAAGCATCACTCACATCCAGCCGCAATAGACCGTTCAGAATTTCAGAGTCATCACAGATGTGCTCCATCGTCGTAATTAGGCTCCCAAGAACTATTGTGTTAGGGCCACCCAAGTTTTCGACGAACTTTGACTTCCCGATTGAGTGGGTGACAACGCATGACCCACTTTGATGCGACAGCTCAAGCTACCATTCTGACTGGTGAAAAAAGCGTTTTCACCTGCATTGGACTCGGAAGATGACTTTGACCGCTGCCAGCTTTCTAACCATTGTGCCACGATCACTTTGGCCGAGCAATGTAACAGACCACCACTAGGTCAGAAGAACTCCCCACCTTGATACTTCACGAACAACACTATACGTAGATTACACTTCACCAGATTCAAACATTTTCTGAAATCCAGATACCTGAACAAGAATTTTTTCGCAGAAAACTTTTGCGTTTGCAGTTTTTTGCGTCTATTCCGCCCAAAAAACAAAAGACAGGAAAGGCACTGTACTGCACAAAAGTAGAGCTGTGGGAAAACCTGAAAAGCCTGAAACAGGCTCCTTCCTGAAAACCAACAGAAGTTATGGGATTTGTCACTTATATAGTTGTTCTTCGACCACATGTATATTGGCATAATCTCCCTCTCGCTTTCCCCCGAGCACCTAGAGGACCCAAATGACTACACAGTTAACAAACAGGGTTGTCAACTTAAGCTGAAGTAAAATGCAACTCTTCCTTAGACAGAGATTCAGATTAGCCTTTGCCCTTTAATCAGATGGAAACACTAAAGAGAATGTGTGAATACTTAAAGAATGATGAGATTTGAAAGAAATTTTTACTCGTCATATCTTTTAATCTTAAGTGAATTTGAGTTTGAATTTCATAGAAAAGAGAGTTCTCGTGCTCATAGTATTGCTGTTGTGGAATGGTGCGTGGAACGCAGAGAAGCAGCCGGCTGTCACGTGCACCAGATATCATGTTCTTGATTCAGATTTCCTGACAAGGATAAAGCACTGATATGTTCATCGGAAAGCCACACAAAGCAATTGTTTAGGCCAAACATGCATTCAAATGGCTTCCACGATATCTTGTAACTGTAGAATGCATGGCGCATCTCAAACCGAATAAGTAGAGCCGTTCTTAGTTCTTCGCCTTCATATTTGTGGAGCCATATTGTACACCAGACGTTCCACGGCCTGCCGGCCGCCAAACGTCTGGTTGGGGCTTCGCCCCAAACCCGGAGAATAGAACACCCCGAACGTCTTCTTCTCCTCTTTAGCCCTTCTCTCATTCATTAAAAAACTGGTTTTGCTATGTAGAATGGTATAGCGGAATAGGACAAAACAGGTCCATCACCTTCACTGGACCACCCTTAACTGGTCCCTTATCACTGGTTCCCCTTTATTGTCAGCCCTTTTCCGGTTCACCCTTCACTGGTCCCCCCCCCCCCTTCGTCGGTTTCTACTACTGCTCCCACCTACACTGGACCTCCCCTTACAGGTCCCCTCTTTGCTGGTCATCCTATCCTTCACCGATCCCCATCACTGGTCCCATCCTCACTGGTCCCCCTTTTATTCATCAACCCTTTTCGGTCCCTTTTCACTGGACCCCTTCCCCTCCCTCCCCCCCCCCCATTCACCGGTCCCCATTACTGGTACCTTCCTCACCGATCCCCCTTCACCTGGTTCCCTCTTTTTCCCTCTTTCACTGGTTAACCTTCTATCGGTCCCCCTTCACTGGACCCCTCCCCCTCCTTCACCGGTCCACCCTTTACTGAACCACTCCCCCCCCTTCACCGGTCCACCCTTTACTGGACCACTCCCCCCCCCCCCCTTCACCGGTCCCCATTACTGGTCCCTTCCTCACCGGTCCCATCTTCACTGGACCCCTCCCCCCTCATTCACCGGTCTCCCCTTCACTGGACCCCTCTCCCCTCCTTCACCGGTTCCCCCTTCACTGAATCCCCCCTCACCGGTCCCCATTGCTGGTTCCACCTTCACTGATCCCTTCTTTATTGGTCAACCCTTTACCGGCCCCCCTTACTGAAACCCCATCCTTCACCGGTCCCCCATTACTGGTCCCACCTTCACTGGTAACACGTCGTCTAAATCCGGAACCGTCGCGCGACATCGGTGACACCTCCTCTGAACCCGGACGCCTGTTGAACAACGTCGGTGACATGTGTTCTCAACCTGAACGTGCTTTGCGTGACACTCTTCTGAATCCAGGCACCTGATGAACGACGTCGGTGACATGTGTTCTCAACCTGAACGTGCATTGCGCGACATCGGTGACACGTCGTCTGAGTCTGGAAGGCCTTTCGCGACATTGGTGACACGTGTTCTGAATCCAGGCACCTGATGAACGACGTCGGTGACATGTCTTCTCAAGTCGGGCCTGCTTTGCGCGACATCAGTGACACGTCGTCTGAATCTGGAAGGCCTTTCGCGACATCGGTGACACCTCTTTTGAATCCAGGCACCTGATGAACGACGTCGGTGACATGTCTTCTCAAGTCGGGCCTGCTTTGCGCGACATCGGTGACACGTCGTCTGAATCCGAACACCCCTTGCGCGACATCGGTGACATCTCTTCTCAACCTGAACGTCCTTTGCGCGACATTGGTGACATGTCACCTGAACATGGACGCCTGTCGACAACTAGAACAGTTGACAACTGGTGACAACTACAACCCCTCCCCCCCCCCCCCCCCCCCCTTCCCCATACTTCCTCCTAACACACTCCTTCAGCACTTCTGTGCAAACAAACACACCCACAAACACACGCACTCACCCACAGAGACAAACGACCGTTCTCGCTTATATATAGTAGGATTATATTGCCATATTTGTTAAATATATTATGCGACAAAATCGTTTGTGTTTGTGGCATGTCACAGATGACACTATAACTAGAACAGTGGCTACTAACCAGGTGAATGGTGCTATACAGCTTAGATACGGACTTTGTCGGCCTCTAACTTGACTCCTGCCCAGGCCACACTAGTTTTTGATTCCTACGTCGTTGACAAATCGGAAGAAAACCGATACAAAAGAAGCTCTCCTCGATAGTTACTGTGAGCAAGATGCACCCGAAATAGTTTTCACATCAATTATGCACGAGTAAAGGCGTACCGCAGTTCTATCGCGATGAAACAGACCATTTAGTTATTCATTATCTTTTAACCAATGAAAATATTAAAAATAACTTGTAGGTACTAAAAACAGGAACACTTTTACAAGTTCCAAACATTTATTGAGGTTTATGATGAGCAGCCAACAGGCAGTGCAAAAGTAGTCTGCATCTTCCTTGACTCCTACAAAGTATACAACACGTTCATCTATGGCAACACTCTCAATGAGGCAAACAAGGTAGGAAGGGTTTCAAAAAATCGTTAAATAAGGAGTTAAACCCAAATCTCAATGAGTTTATGCCGGTTAAGAAACCATTCACGCGGCTCTATTCCAAGCTCATCTTGAAGAATATTTCAAGAAAAAAAATTATTCCTTGAAATATTCTGCACTATTCAAGACAGTTAGCTGCGCTACTAACTCTCAAGGCTATGAAAGGCAAATTTACAGAACGGATAAAACAGGCAAAGAGGGGCGGGGATTGCAAGGTATGCTACATTGAGCCGAAACCGAGAATGGTGTCTGCGGCACGAACAGGGTGTCTTCTGAGTGTTTTGAGTTTCACCACCGCCAATTACGTGTGATGCTGATGTAGAGATGAGTCTAGAAAAACCTTTTCGACTATTCACCGCCCACGACTGTCGTGACGGTGAGTAGGTGTGGGAGCGACGTTGACGTCGACGATGGGCATCCCTCACCACTTTTGGAGCGTCAACTGATAACCTACTTCCAGCATAGTCTTCACGCTACTCATTGCAGTTGAAAGCATAGACTTACGTTGCATAAAGCCTGCGCGTACTGTTCGAGACAAGTAGCGACGATATAAACATAGGAGCATGAAGGCGAAGGACGAGCAGCCCCACAGAACTGTAGCCTAGTATATGTACATGTCAACAAACGTTCCAAAGAAGCCAAATCATCAAATGATCGTCTCTAAGACGTCAGCAAAGGACTTCCGTCACTTCACTGAAGAGTTTTAACGGCTACGTTCAGGCATGTTGACCCTTTGCGTAGTGGCTATTTCTGTCTAATCATCAAACACAACACGTGAACCCACAGATGGGCTCTGAACCCTAGAACAGCAAATTGCAGCGTTAGAAATAGCAAAGAGCTCATCTACAAAACATCAGTTCTTACAATTTTGCGCAGTATCTGCTGCTCACGGACTGGAGTCGGAGAAAGAACCGGCTCTCGCATGCAAACCGCATCGATATAGGTTTGGCTCCCACTAAGATGAAACAGGGCTTTCACTTTTCAGGGGTCGATAAATGGGCTTCAGAGACTTGCCTGAGAGCAACAAAATGCTGATTTATCCATCAGCTTGTCACGCTGTCATTACTTGGGCTAAATATTTATCTAAAGTAGACGACACCCATTAGAAACAGAAGTATTGCGTGTCCCCCAAAAGGACTGATTAGTGCTGTCCTATACTTTTTAAATACGCCTGAGCGATTCGAGCTAATCAGAATTATTTCCAAGAAGTGCTAGTTGCCCTTCTTGTGTTTCGATGTCACTATGGCTTGCCAAAATCGCTCAACACAGCTTAGGAAATATGTAAGGGTGAGGATAGAGGATGGCGTTAATCAATCCCTCTTTGTGATGCGCCGTGCATTCTACGTCCTTCTAGGATACATAGTAGAGGGAATCTATATGCATATTTGGCCAAGACAATGACTTGCAGCGGTCAGATGGACAAGTCACTGTTTTACCCTTCTCAGACAGGTCTGGTAGTAATTTACCGACGCCGGAATGGAAAGCTCGGCTGGCCTAGGCGCGAAACCAAGAACCTGAAATCGAGAGCACGCGACAGCCGGCACCTCTCTCGGCTGCCTTACCACGAGCTCAGCCTTAACTTGTGGTAGTAGTTGTGGTTTTTCTTTTTTTTCAGAAAAAAAGAAACAGATACCGATAGTACTTCTTCTCACAAAGTTGGCCTACCTAATATAAATACCTAATCGGTAAACCAACCCATCAATTTCTGTTTGTATTAATATTATTATTTCTGTTTATTATTTCTGTTTGGAATAGTGGTAGCGCATGCAAAGAAGCTGCCGACTATCGCTTGCAATCCGAAATATTTACCGCCGCAAGTCAATGTACAGGACAAATACGCATTCAAATAGCCTCAACGATATCCCGTAGAAGTGCAGTGCGTGGCGCATCCCAAATAGGAACTGACTAACACCGCGCATTGTATTGCGTCCTGGGCTAACCTCAAGATAGCCTAAAACATAAACGCGCTGGCCACAAAAATCAAAGCGCTTTTTCCAAAACTTGCTAGAGTAAATATCTAGGTTAAGCGAAGGATAGCTACCCAAATAAGCTCAAAGAATGCAGTTCTAGGAAAAGACCTTAAAATAGAAAGATCAGCTTCCAAAATATAATAGACCATGGACAGAAATAGAAGTCCATAGCACCACATAAGCGAGAAACAGCGGCAATGCTGTTGTTCAGAAGTCAAAAATGATTAAAGCAGGTTTCAAGGGGGATTAGCTCGAAGTGATCGCTTTCGGCCCACGCTGAGCCCGTAGTAATTCACGTAAAAGCTTCAAGTATGTTGATTGCAAAACATCATTTCTTTGACGTTTTCTTATTTTCAACAATAGGAAACAAAGTTGAGCCAGAGCTTTCACGAAGATAACGGAGGAGGTTATGTTGGTCGTCCTGCTAGAATTTTCGCTACTCATAAATTTATAAGCACCTAACAAAAAGTAGGTGCGAGAATTTCAACGTTAAAAACAACTTTTGCCTTTGCAGAGAACTACAGTGTTCAAAGTTTGGTAAAAGTTTTAAAAATATTCCTGGATTGTTTGAAAATCAGCATTGATGCATTAACAAACACTAGATTTTGTTAAGCTAATCGGATGATTAATAAGATTTGTATGTGATTATCCGATAGTGGTTAAAAACTCACGAAGCACTTTAATTAGTCTAGTTAAGCAGTAAAGTAAACGTCACCGCTGTTACACGGTTTGCGAGATGCGCCGTGCATTTCACCTCTAGGGATCGTATGTCGTGAAGGCAGCGTGAATGCGTATTTGAACTGAAGAGTAGCCGACGAACGAGCCGGTGTTTTGCGCTTCTCGGACACGTCTGCTACAAACTGGCCGACACTATATGGGAAGATGGGAAGCTCGATTCGTCTGGTTGGAACCCGAACCAAGAACCTCGATTTGGGATGTTCAAGAGATTGCGCTTTGAACCGACTCAGGTCACTAAGCTCCTCCGCCAACCTACCGGACGTCCCTTAAAGAATTATCCAGATATTTACATCTAGGAATTCTGTGAATTGGCAGGTCTTTGTTTATGAAAAATTGTCGGGGTGTTTGAACCCAGGAATTGTTAGAAAATTAAAGTGATCAGCGGAAACATTCAAGAACACTTTTCGAAATCCCCATGATAGGCGTCAATGTCCTCCGGGAATAGGACTTCCTGAAGGTGTCGTTCAGAAAGAACAATGTACAGCCTTACAGTAGTTCAAATCTGGGAACTGCATCGTAAAAAAGTAGTTACAAAAGCCACCGAGATGGCCAAGTCAGAAGCCGTGCTGAGTTGCTGATCGCGTAAAGAGGTTCGTGGTAAAAATATCGTAAAGGAGGTAGAGCTATATATAATGAAAGGAAGTGCAACGACGTTGGTGAATCTGAATATTGAAGACGTCAACGATGTCGTGGCGACGACCAATGCAGATGCAATAGATGACGACAAACAGAAACGGGCGCGAAGGCGTATTGTCACCTGCCAACACTCACACACATACACAATCACATCGAGGAAAACAGGTTACGATCCTGGTTGGAACAATGCATGAAGCCGAAGCAGTAAGCAGTAACGACACACGACAGCGTCGTCGCTCGCCGTCTGTTTGTGCATTCAGAACCGCTTCATCGTTGTGGAATGCGCTGTAGATGCTGACCAGTCTGCGGTCGCTCTGCAGGTGCCACTCACGACGCCTACGTCGTCAGCCAGACAGTGTGACGGTGGTGTAGATGTTCTATGGATGCAGACCGTCTAAGCGATTTAACACACGCGAACATACAGCCCTAAGCGGAGCATTTTGGAGTTGGTGATTACTTAATGAGTTCACCTCATCTCGTGATGTGTGCCCAATACGAAACGAGAGCACGGGCTGCGAAGACGCTCATCAAAGAGCGACCGGAAGGACTTTCAGGACAGATCTCTTCTTAAAATTCAAGCAGCTGGAAATACAAATGTCACGCGTCAGAGAGTTAATTACACGCATTTATTTACTATTATTATGGTTCATAATTGAGACGGATGCGCCCGTTTAAGATAAAGAATCGCATTGTCAAAGCTGTAGAAAGTAGTTTTCACACAGTAATTTCCTATTCTTCTTTCATCTTGTTCTTCCTTTGTCCTTCTTTTCATTTCTCTCTTTTCTTTCTAATCGCAGTACGTTGCTCACCTCACTAGCTTGATCTCAATCATCGTATAGAGGGGCTATCTGACTACTCATACACCCTCGCCAGGCAAATTATAATACTGCCCACATTTCACACAGGACCTCCCTCAGAAGCACATATTTATTTATTAGGGTAAATTCTGATCAAATTGGGTCACGGGATGGGGCGGCGAAATTGTGCGCGTCCTTCGACCAATCACGGAATCAGGACACGACACAGGACAAACACCAGTCCGGGTTTCGTAGGAATGGACTGGTACTGATAAGCGAAGGTGCTTTTATTCTGTGCCCAGAATTAAGAGAGGAAAAAACTCCGAGATGTGGCCGATCTAACATATCTCTACTAAGATGCTACAGGAGTTCCAACTCCTGCTTAGGTTCGTGGAGAGCGTCACTTTATTCCCTCAAAGGCGATAAGCAGAGTTTTCTGTACGGAGTGCTCGACATGTCAATCTCGCACAGTGAGTGTACAGGGCCACATCGGGGAATCATTCAGATTTTGTTTTGCCAATAGAGCCAGCAGTTATTGGAATGCGCACCCTCTCATTCAGACACACTCTCTCTTAATAGGCTACTGTAATAGGCCAGTACGATTGACGAATGGCTGGCCAGCAACATCCAATGCGTCAGCCAATCACAGGAGGGTTCAATTTTACCGCTCTGCCGCGTTGCCTATCTTGCCCGGAAAGTACTCATATTAGTGATCTGTAGCGTGGGAAATATGACGAAAGTTGAAGTAATGATTTGGCAGTTTCATCACAGACCACCACCGCAGTGGGCCTATATGGATTAAAAGTGGATGATATTTTATAATATCGATCACTTTTTAGATCTATCTAGACAACAGCGCCAATACTGTCTTAATTATGTGCTAACGAATATTTTTATCATAAATATTACTCCTGGAGAACGACATGCCAAGCGTCACATTCTATGTGGGCGATTCAAATCAATGAAACGTTATTAATGAGATTGCAAATGGACGCACAACGGTGTATAATTTGATGGAAACAAGAGCAATTTCAGTCGCGTTTTCCGGACGATGTGCATTCGACCACTAACAATGATTACTTGCCCAGTTCAAGTGGTATTATTTCAAGACAACAGCTGCACTACAGTGCAGCTATTCGCCATTAGGGGTATATCTGTAGCCCATCAGACAGCTGAACAATTCGCTAAATGGACACCCTAATTGTCTCTGTAGTGCAAAACGGTCGTCTAAGTGAGAAACGTTCAGTGCGATTCGCCCAGGAAAATCGGAAACCAAAAGATACGGGAACAGATATCTGAAGAGATTGCCCAACAGACGTTCTGGTGACTTCATCGGGTGCGAAACTACAGATAAAGGCACCCGAAAGTGGATATGGTAGGCATCAACGAACTCTTTTGCGATGAGTCGCGCATTCTGTTGTTACGTAATATCGTGGAGGTACTTTTAGTAAACATGAGATCATCTGGTGAACGAATCTTTAAATTGCTTCAAATAGGCAAGATTAGCGTCAATTGGCTCAGTCCGCAGCAGGGGTGTGCGTAAATGGAATACGAAATTTCGTAAGTTGTAAATCGTAAGAGTTACCTGACATGCAGTGCAGCACAACTGAATTTTTATTCGTTTTTCTGCTAATGTTAATACAAAATGATCCAATATTTGTTCATCTGTGGTGTTATGTTCATTCAGCCCACGCTGGGCAGTTTCATTGCCAAACTTTTTTTATACCCTTACTTTTCGTTTTTTTTTCAAGGGAAGATGTGAGGGACTCAAATCAAACTCTACACATTTTAAGCAATTCGAAAATTTTACCTCAACCTATTCATGGTGTTTCAGCAAAAAGCTTTCATCGCTTGAATGAACATTAAATTTTCAACCTCATAGGAGTTCTTTAAATGCATATAAATCTAGGATTTAGCAGAAGCGAAAGTAGGAAGTCACTAGCAAAACACAAAAATTTAAAAACCATTTCACCGCTCATTAACTCGGGGAAACCAGCAATTGCGCATGCAGTTCAACAAGGATTGCGTACTGGGCACAATGCATACTGCAGCTCTATCTTGTAACGCATCAACAGCTCTCAGATTTTCTAATAGGTTGTCGTAAAATACCAGCAACAAAATTTTCAATCATTTTCAAGAGTTAACAAACCTGTTACGGTTTGGCTTAGTCCCACAGGATTATAGCCCGAATACTCTAGAACATTATGCCATACATCCAAGAATAATTTAGAATACAATAGAGGTGGTCTCGACTTGAGTGGCCCACGATTTCCGTGACCCGGATCAGTCGTCGCGATTGAGCATCTCTCAGTCTTCACTTCTCCACCTTCGTATTAAGAACATTCTGGGGGAACGTAATCACGGCAGACGAATCCGAGTCTTCTACGGCAACCGTGCCCAGAAGGCCCTTTGGCCACCCCAACGAGAACCACCTCCGAACAATCATATTCCGACCTCCACCTGAAGAAGGTAATGCTGTGCAGTTGGTAATACTCCCAGGGGATGCTCTACCTCGAGTTCCTTGAAGCCGGCTACCACAGTGAGTGCGAACATCTACGCAGTCTAACTGCAAAATCTTTTCTTTTGCAAAATGTTTTCGATCTTTTCTTTGGGGCTTTTCGCGGACGCTTTCCGGAAGCATTGAATTCCAGGGACAACCTTAAGGGGTGTTTCTGGTCTGACGAGTATGTGTCCGTGTAACCGCAGGATTTGCTCCCTCAACTGGTTCAGAGCTGTCTTCATGACTGCCTAAAATCTCCGCTTCGCACCCTATCCCGAAGAGTCCATCCAGATGCTCATCCGAACATCTTCAGAAAAAGCGAAGTTTCCATACCTTCTCGATTGCCTCTCCTTGGCAGTCTAGGATCGGTTCGGTGCACTGTTCAGATCCGATAAACTTCAGCTTCTTTATAGTCAGCTGCGATTCGTTGAGGTCCCCTTGCCACCTTCTCCTCCAGCTTCTGCCGTCTGTTGGGTACTAGGACGATTTCGCCCGCGTAGAAAATGGTTCTGAGAAGGCCTTCCTCAAGGTGGTTCACTATGGAGTCAAGTGTCAACAGGAAGATGAAAGGACTCAGAGCCGACCCTTGGTATACCCCCAGCTGTAATGCCTAACTTCCCTGTCACACCGTGCGGAGTTGGTATTGCCGCTTTCGAGCATTTATGCATGTCCTTTATGACAGTTATCAGACGTTCCGAGACACCCCTCCCTCGAAGGGCTTTCCAGAGCACTATTCGGGTAGCCCTTCGTAATCTTCTTTAGATCCAGGAATGCCAGTAGCAGCGCTTTCGTTTCTCCCCGATATTTCTCCATTACCTGGCGAGCGATAAGGATGCGTCTGTGGTGGACCCTCAAGCATGAAGTCCCACTGCTCCTGGGAGATGATGGCCATCTCCCTCAACCTCGATCGTCCATCGTTCGTAGATCTTCATCGTGTGTGAGATAAGTTTGATCCCTCGGTACTTGGAGCACTCGGAAGCGTCCCCTTCTGCTTGACGATGGGGATTATGACGCTGTCCCGCCATTCGTCCGCCATCTTACCCTCTATTGCGACTCTTGAGGAACTGTGTCGGCCAACTGACTCCACAACTCCACAGTTCCCGTGCACCTTCCAAGGCACTCCATCCACAATTGCATCTTTGCTTTAAGGTAGATCCCATTGTTTTCGTGTAATCAATTATGCAACTGTTGAGCAGACATAAGAAAAAGTGAAGTGAAGGGAAGAACTGAATGATAGACGCACCTTTCCCGTCATACAATGCTACCTTTCCTTCACCTTTTGTGCCAGTGCTACACGGTCGAGCACCAGTGGGGAGAGAAACGAGCGTAGAGCCGACTCTTCTGGAATCCCTACAGTGACCTACACCTTCCTTGTTACACCCTTCCGTGCGGGGTTCGCATTGCAGCTTTCAAGAATTCGTACATGTTCTCTTTCTCGAAAGGCCTTCCAGAGTGCAACGCGGCGTAGCCTATCGTAGGCCTCTTCAGGTGTAAGAATGCGAAGTAGCAGGGCCTTCGCTTCTCCATCACTTGCCAATCCAGGTGGCATCCAATGGTGGACCTCTTGGGAATGAAACCCCAGTGGTGCTCGAAGATGGAGACCGTCTCCCTCAGTCTCGAGTTCACCAGTTCTTAAGAGCTTCACCGTGTGTGACATCCGCTTGATCCCTTGCTAGTTGAAGCTCTTGGGAGCGTCGCTCCTCTGCTTGATAGTGAGGAATACGATGCTGCCCCTACATATGCTATTCTAGCCACTACTATAACCCTGTTGAGGAACTGTTTCCGCCCATTTTTGTATATATTTTTCTATTTATTTGTTAGATAAAGACGACTGATGACTCGTTTAAAAAATATGGAGGAAAAAACTGGACACCTATCGCACGAAAAGGAACAGTCACATGTGTATAGGAATCATTGACATGGTGCAGCAGTTGAATACAGCATCAGCTAGCTACACATACTTCCGTAATGCTTAAGCTGTCATAGGCTTTTTACAGGCTCGAGCGGATAACCATGACATGTCTTTTTATTTACCCACCAGCAGAATAAAAAAGGCACCAAGTGTTTTGTATGTTGGAAAACCAAACCTGACATTAGCATCTCCAACTCGAAACTTGAGTTTTTTTCTTACGGACCTCGTCAGTACACAATCAAAGAAGTTCGTAGGGTTAATAACTTGTCGCTAATGATATTGCACATGATGACACAATCTCATTGAAAAGCTTCTCATTGCACCTCATAACCTTTTTAATGAAGTTGTTTTCAATACTTTCCAAGATCTCTCTCTCTCCCTCTCTCTCTTTAGTTGGGTTGAACACTGCGATTCCATATTCAACTGTGGGACTCAAATGTGTTGCATGAGCCTGGATATAAACCTGTGGAAGAGTTGATTTTAGAGCACGGTGGAAGTTATATATACGATAGCCGCCCTTCTTCGCAAGAAGTCTGCAGTGCTAGGAAACGCAAATTGGGCAAATCTCAGATCTCGAGCTCTTTAGCACTGACGTAACCACTAATACTAAACGTCAGGAAATCCGACTACTTTTTTAAGTCGAATCATTAAAAACCAAATTTTTCAAAAGTAAGTGTAGACCCCTTTTATCTGCCTAAATGAAAATCTATCTTATATCATATACTATAAAATAATCCGCTAAGCGATGAGTCACACTATCGACCGACGCGATGAGTCATAAAATAGGGGAAATTACGGGGCACAAATTAGGGCAAGAAAATAACGGGAAATACCAAGACGCCTTCTACGTGCCTGGCGACTCAGTAGACGAGCTGAACACGTCGCCATACGTGCCTGGCGACTCGGTAGACGTGCCGAACACGTCGGCGACCGTGCATGGCGAGCCGTAGACGTGCCGGACACGTCGCCAACTTCAGCCCTGGGGGTAATCGAGGTCGCTAAACATGATTATTAGGCTTGTTCTTGAAGTGTAGATCACCATGGATCGATAACGGTCAAATTATCGATTTTTATGGATATCGACCAAGCGGTCCGAAACTTCAGCCCTGGGGGTAATCGAAGTCGCTGAACACGACTATGAAGTTCGTTTTTGATGTGTAGATCACCATGGATCGATATCGATCAAATTATCGATTTCTTATGGATGTCGTTCAAGCGGCACGAAACTTCAGCCCTGGGGCCAATCGAGGTCCTGACCGGTGGCTTTCTTCCAGTTTTAACTGATCGGGGTGGGTAGGGGGTGGGGGACACGCCGGTGGTTTTCTCCCACATTTATCCGATCGAGGTGGGGAGGGAGTGGGAGACACGCGGGTATTATGACCGAAGGAGCGCTCCACATCAAGTGGAAAGTTTCAATGTGGAGGCCAGTATCGATCGATATTATCGATCGCTCCCAGATTCAACCGGTCAGGGGGGTGGGAGACACGTCGGGTACTATGGCCGAAGGAGTGCTCCACAACAGTCTGAGGACGAAAGCACTGATTAACGTAAATGAATTACGTTTCTGAACTGTCTGAAGATAGTGCCGACGTTGAAAAGATGTTGAGGATGGAGGGAGGGAGAGCTGGACGGCTTCATATCGAAGAACTACTCATCTGATCTTAAAGAAGGTAGACCAAGGTTTGAAATTGCTAAGGTTTTCAAATACCTCTTTTCACTGCTAAGGTGCCGAGAAGGCTGCGCAAGCAGAGCAGCTGCTTGAAGTGAGTGATCTTGGCTTAGTGACTCCCTGAGGCGCGCAAGTGCGAGACACGCCGACAGGCGTGTCGGAGCACTTGTTATATTATAATTTATCGCAGAACGAAGGAATATTGCCTAAAAAACTGCAGTGTCTGTGATTATTTTGTAAACTTTCACATCATTTGCGTACATTTTACACGTGTCACCAAGGTTGGTAAGATGTTCGCAAGTTCGTAGGTGTTAGACAGCTCTTTCAAGTAAAAACTGCCTTGTCCAATTTCCGTGCCTCTGTTGGGACGCCTTTCCAACCTTCAACTTTCTCACGACCTGACGAACCGCTTCTTGCGTCGAAGATGGGATGACTACTTGGTTGTTTTCCGTGCGAGGGAATTCCTTGTTCGGAAGCTCCTTGAAGTTCTCCCATCTCCTATTGGCATCAGCTGAGTTCCACAGAACCCTTCCTTCGGCACTCTTCATAGCCTTCACCGCTATTATGTTGAGACTGGTTTGATGCGTTGGCTGGTTGAATGGTAAGCTTTTTCTCCTGTAGCCAGAGATACACATTCAGCACACAACGGCGAAAGTGAGTAGAGGTGAAAGGCAATTCTCACTGAGGAAGGACGTCCAGCGTCAAACGAGATGACCATTACTAGTCTACGGAATTCAAGCAGACGCCTAACGATGCTTTTCCCAGAATATGAAAAAGAAGAGATGACACACGGTCGCGCCACGACAGTTGGAAACGGCTGCTCTTCGACACGCTTATGTGCTGCCCTCCAGCAATTACCTTTCTCTAATGGTTGAGAATTTAAATTTAATCACAACACGACGTCGGACACCGACTATGTAGAGGAGCATTGAACAGAGATAATGACCACCTTCGGAAGTACACAACGTCACCATCAGTTTCAACGCCGTGCAGTGGAGTCATTTCGAATGTGTCTAGACTACATATACACTGGCTTGAGCAGTTTAGCAGGTAAGGCCGGGGGCATACTTCCATCGCCGCGATGCCATCGCGGCGCTCAGTTCATGACCATTCCGCCGCACGCGGTCGAATAGTCAAAGGAAACCTCGCCGCGGCCGCCGCAACAGTAACGGTCGGCATACGCGATGGCTTCCCGCGCCCATCGCGGGCATGGCATACTTTTTCGCGCCGCGCGCGGTGTTTAGCGTTTGGTCCTGGACGGATCGCCGTCGCGCCCCATTGCAGAGCGATGGGCGATGCGCCGAGCACAGAGAAATTCAAATTCTTTCGCGTCGCTCTGCAAAACTCATCGCCGCGATTCCATCGCGGCGACGGGAAGTATGCACGGGGCCTAAGGTAGACGGAGGTATCGCGGCGACTGCATTCGTCCGGTTCAAAATTACAAGATTCTCCGGAATTTCGTGTATATCCCTAAAAACACGTATGGCTTCTTTGCTAATAGTACTGTGAGTGACACTGAGAAAGAACTCCCCAAAACCAATCCAATTCAGAATAAATTCATTTCATTCAAAAGTCATTCGTCAAGTTCAAAAGCCATCATGGTATCGCAGGGTACACAGTCTAAGACGGAGGATTGGTAAAGGGTAAAAATTTTATTCACTAACCCTCTTCAAGGTCAACAAAAGTATAGTCATCCCTGGTTACATCTAAATTGTAATGGTGTAGGTACACGAAACACAAAATTTACTGCACGACTTAACCGATCAATAATCAGACATTGTCGAATTAGCCGAAGAGATCACACGAGATTTTAAGCAGCTTGGTTGTTTTCTTGGATTTTCTTTTTACTTTTTTATCTCTTATAAGGTGTTGCTGCACGAAGTCGGTCTTAGAAGATAGTAAGAAGAAAAATCAGAAGTACGACTACATTCCCAAGAGAGGTAGAGTGATTAATCTCGTAACAGGAAAATGGTAATGGAATCGTTAAATCGTAATGACATGGTCTCACTACATACATCATAGATCTCATAGCCAGGGTCAAGTTCATCACAGCCCTATTAATTGAACAATACTTTGTAATAATTCTTCAATCTTAAATAAAACTTGATAAATATTTACGACATCTCTGCACCACTTTAGAATAGGTCGTTTAATGACCTCTGCTTTCCATTACACCGAAAAACGCTCACCAGGACGATTTTTACTAACTTGATTTTTTAGAACTTTTCCATCTCCAGAGAGCTTTAAACTAGTAGCGAGGCGCGAAACTACCCTGAGTAGCCAAGGTACCCGATTCCGTCTCTGGATGAACCATATGATATAAAATAAAATACAACATATAAAGAACGGTGCTATTCAACCTTTTTGTGGGATGCGCCACGCACTCAACTTCCATGAAATGCCGTGAAAGAGCACAACGCTCAAATATGTACGTATATACCGTTTTCACGTTGAACTGGACAATTTCCAGACCAAATTGGGCACTTTTCACGTCAAGTTGAACACTTTTGAACACATCGTTTAAATTTTTTATAAAATTTTTATTTTTGAGGAAAATAATGGTTTAAAGGTTGGTTAGAAGAGCAGGAAGGCGGCCATTTTTAGTGCCAAAAAGGATGCGCCATGTCCTCATCTGAAACGTCGCGATTTTTATTCGATTGATAGCAGAATTTCTGTTTGCACAGAATTTGACCGATGCAACGAAAACAACTGTAAAAAACACACACATATCCTCACTTTGATGGGTCATGTAGGTGGAATTTACTCTGCCAATCGAATAAAAGTTGCAGTAAACTTTTTAAGTGCATGGCCCGACCTGATCTTGCAATGCGCCTATCTTGCATCCTTGATGTCTATTAGGGCAAGTTTTAAATCATTATTTTTCCTCTAAAAACAAAAATTTTATAAAATTATTACACTTATTGGGGCAGGTAAACTAAAAAGTTTCAAAGAAAGTTATACCAGATTTTTCTTCAACAAAAAATTATTTTAACCATCTTATTGAGACGGTATTGAGTGGTTACGTTTCTGGCTGCGGCACTGTTGATGCCATTCACACTGTTCGTCTTTTGCTAGAAAAGCACCGTGAGAAACAGAAACCGGTGCATTTTGCCTTCCTGGACTTGGAGAAGGATTTCGACTGCGTTCCGGGAGAAGTTATGTGGTATGCGTTGAGAAGAACATGGTGTTCCTGAAGAGCTTATTGAGTGGGTGCGCATTCTGTACTCTTGCCCAAGGAGTCGAGTGCGAGCGCCAGCGGGCACATCGATGGAATTTCCCATCTCTGTCAGTCCGATGGCAGTCTAAAGTTGGAGGTAAACGCACGTGTGAGTGCAGCCTGGTCCAAATGGCGCTCCCTGGCTGGGGTGCTTTGCAAAAGGACAATACCTGAGCGCCTCAAATCGAAGGTTTATAGAACAGTCGTCCGCCCAGAAGCGACGTACGGTGCTGAGTGCTGGCCCGTGACGAAGGAGATTGAAAACCGCCTCAGTGTAATGGAAACGAAAATGCTACGGTGGACTGTTGGAGTTATGCGTTTGGACCGCGTTCGCAACGACGCCATACGACAGAGGTTCGGTGTCGCCCCGATAGCCGAGAAGCTGCACGAAGCTCGTCTTCGATGCTACGGCCATGTCCTTCGCGCTAACGACGACACCGTCCGTAAGATTGGTCTGAACCTTGAGGTCCCTCGAAAGCGGCCCAGGGGACGCCCGAAGCAACGTTGGCTAGACACGTTGCAGTTGGACTTAAAGATGGATGGTGTGTACCCTGAATGCATTTGATCGGGAGAACTGGCGTCACCACACCAGAAGAGCGGATCCGCCACCAAGCGGGACAGACGCTAATGAAAATGATGATGATCTTATTGAGACGGTCGTCTAACCTGCCTAAAAGTCATTTCGATTTGGAAGATTTTGCATCGATTTCAAAAGTCTTGAAGCCATTTAGAAGAGTGTCCAATTTGATTTGGAAGATGTCCAGTTCGTTGTGAAACGATGGTGTATTCTGGATGCACATGTGGCCAACTTCCAACTTCGGTGACCAGCCATCAAACAAGCTACCCTTCGGCTGACAAATGTTGCTTCTACTGAAGGGAAGGAAATCTTTATTGGCCTGGGCAGAAAATCCGAACCGGTTACCTGGATTCGGGTGCCAGCAACAACCGGCGCCACCTCCGACTGCGCATCTATGCGCGCAAAAATATTCGACAAACATTACAAAACTCGAGCGTTTGAGAGAAGATGATGATATCTGAGGTTTGACTTCTTCTAAAAATTTGGTACTAGGAAACACATTGAGCTTTAGCACTTCTATGCGGACCAAATGGTCGTGCGTGTAACCCCATTCGGGAGGGGGACGTTCTGCCTGAAAGCGGCGCGGGCAAAGACGCGGGACAGTGCCTGCGGAGCCAATTAGCGTCGACTCGCGCAGTGACACCCGCCGCTTCGCGCTCAGCCAGACAGCCCTCGCCGCAGAGGCGATGCTGACCCAGCCAACCACGGGAGCCAGTAGGTCGACCAGATTTGGTGTGATTACAATCGATAGAGGGATAAGGGGCTCAGACAGCTTGCAGTGGCAGCCGAGAAATCCTACCATCTTCTATTTAGAATTTCGAGCTCTATCGAATGAGCCAGGAAAGAATCTTGCCTCAATAACCTTTTCAACAATTTCTTTCAGGCGCTGTCAAACTTTCGTTAAATATCAGTTTTTATTTATATTAAAATTAACTATGATGCATGCTTCCAGGCTACTGATGTGAACTCTACCATCTCCTGTATTAGAATTTCGATCTCTATCGAATGAGCTAGAAATTATCCTGTCTAAGTAACCCTTAAGGCGGCTTTTAGGCGTTGTTTACTTTCCTTAAATATCAGTTTTTATTTATATCAGAATTAATTGTGAGGCATGCTTCCAGGCTGAAATTGCGCGAGGAATATAACTGGATAAACGAGAGACCTTCTAAGAGTACACCAGGTACTCAACATTTTTGAAGACGACATTATGAACTTTCAGTGCGTAGAGCACGTTCCCAGTTTTAAATTGCACGATGAGTTCGGCTTGACAGTCGGTAGACCTCCTAAGAACACCAAAGTACTCTAATTTTCTCATGAAATTTCATGAGCGTTTCCTAACTCGTTAATTGGTGGAGGAGACATGTAGGTACATTGCCTTTTGGACGCAAGGTCAAAACATCGCTAGAAGCCACAGACGACTGGACGAGCAATTTGAAGTATTGTGTGATGAAATTTATTCACTCTGAAAATTAGATTTGATGAAGCACCTATCCAGTCTTCGTCTCGAAATATGTGATGTGTGCATTATAAGGTTCCATAGTAAGAGAAAAAAGTTACAAAATGCTAAAGTGGTGTCATGTTGAAACTAACGCTTTAAACTTCTGTTAAAAGATCTCTCGTCTATCTAATTGCAATCCTCGTGCAGTTTTATTAGCCTGGAAGCACGTCTCGAAATTAATCCTGATATATGTGAATAGAAATCGATATTTAGCGAAAACAAACAACGCATTAAAAAAAATCGTTTTAAAGGTCGTTGAGGCAGGGTTCTTTTCTGGATCATTCGATAGAGCTCAAAATTCTAGTACAGGAGATGGTAGGGTTTACATCAGTAGTATGGCAGCATGCCTCACAATTAATCCTGTTATAAATAAAAACTGATATTTAACGGAGACAAACAACGCCTAGAAAGTCCCCTCATGGGTTATTTAGACAGGATATAATACAGGAGATGGTAGAGTTCACATCAGTAGCCTGGAAGCATGCCTCGTATTGAATTCTGATATAAGTAAAAACTGGTTTTTAACGAAAGTTAAACAGCGCCTGACAAAAATTGTTGTTAGGTATTCTCCAAGTTCTCTCTTCGTAAAACCTCGGCATTATTTAGATGTTTCGATTACTTCTGTGCCGAACGAGGTTGTTAGGTGGATCAGTATTTATTGAGCGGCCTAACGTTTCGACCCGTTCGTCGTCTTCGGAGGTCTAAAAGTGGCTTGAGGATTCGTATGTTGCTATCTATCCGACCAAACGCCTCATCGACTCTAGCCTTTCGGATATCGTCTTGAGGCATAGCAAGAAATCCCGAACCCATGAACGATAAACTCACCCGCTGATCCACCGCTTGTGCGGAGCGACGCAGTTAGTCGACAGATGGTGACTGAGACTCACTATACTGTTCATTCTACACTATGTATACTGTGTATACCAGTGTCATTCTTAACCACATCCTTGTCACCACCGGTCGCTCTATAACTCGAAATAAACGGCAGAAAGTCATCGGAAGGGAACTTGCTATTCGTGTTAATGAACATCTAGCGTGCAAAAGGCGGGGTATCTTAACGAATCCTCTGGGCAAGCATAAAGTGGAGGAACACGGCGGAAACGACTTTGATGTGAAGTGCACGATTTTGACGATCGAGACGGATATTTCGTCTAGAAAAGCGCTGGAGGCGTTCTGGATTCTTTCACGAAATCCACGAATGAACAATTGAAATGAGTGTCCTTCGGTCACCGATGACTTTCTGCCGTTTATTTCGCATTGTGAGTTATAGAGCGACCGGTGGTGACAAGGATGTGGTTAAGAATGACACTGGTATACACAGTATACATAGTGTAGAATGAACAGTATAGTGAGTCTCAGTCACCATCTGTCGACTAACTGCGGCAGCGGCGTCGCTCCGCAGAAGCGGTGGATCAGCGGGTGAGTTTATCGTTCATGGGTTCGGGATTTCTTGCTATGCCTCAAGACGATATCCGAAAGGCTAGAGTCGATGAGGCGTTTGGTTGGATAGATAGCAACATCCGAATCCTCAAGCCAGTTTTAGGCCTCCGAAGACGACGAACGGGTCGAAACGTTAGGCCGCTCAATAAATACTGATCCACCTAACAACCTCGTTCGGCACAGAAGTAATCGAAACATTGTTGTTAGGGTTCTTGAGGCAAGATTCTTTCCTGGCTCATTCGATACAGCTCGAAATTCTGATATAGAAGATGGCAGGGTTCAGATCAATCCCAATTTCTCGACTGCAACAGCAAGCTGTCTGAGCCTCTTATCCCTCTATCGATTGTAGTCGCACCAAATCTGGTCGACCTACTTGCTCCCGTGGTTGGCTGGGTCAGCATCGCCTCTGCGGCGAGGGCTGCCTGGCTGAGCGCGAAGCGGCGGGTGTCACTGCGCGAGTCGACGCTAATTGGCTCCGCAGGCACTGTCCCGCGTCTTTGCCCGCGCCGCTTTCAGGCAGAACGTCCCTCACCCAACCCATTCAGAGGAAGCAGAGGTTGTCGAATCAGGACTAGCCTCCTTCCCAAAGCAACTAAGCCATCCGTCTCTCCAGAATCAATGAATAGACCTCTTCAGAATGAACCCAGTCTTCTTCGGGAATCACTGAAGGTTTCATTGCCTATCCACAGTAAGTACTATTTAGGCCAAAAAAATTTCGAGGAGCCAGCTGTCACATGGTCTCGATTCCAGGTCTTTGGTTCGGATTTCCCGCCTAAACCAACCAGGCCTC
This sequence comes from Heligmosomoides polygyrus bakeri, assembly GCA_947359475.1. Taxonomy (NCBI): domain Eukaryota; kingdom Metazoa; phylum Nematoda; class Chromadorea; order Rhabditida; family Heligmosomidae; genus Heligmosomoides; species Heligmosomoides polygyrus. Next base: position 17,670,547 of record OX375870.1, read on the forward strand.
CTATCCCTCCTGGATCGATTAATTAATTAATTGTCTTGGAAAGATAAACCATTGAACTGTTAATCGGTTGGCCATCGCAGTCGTTGTTTAGGCCAAATACACACTGAAATTGCCCGCACGATATTCCGCAGAAATAGAATGCGTGGGGCATCCAGCGAAGGGAGTGACTAACGCCGACCCTTATCCTTTATCGTTGTCTGTTTTTTAGAACTCATAAGTTTCAGCATATGCGCAGTAGAATGAGAGATAATGTTTTGGGAACCCGGCATCCGAAGAATTCCGTTGAAATGCCAGATTTCTAGAATGTGTGACGCATTCCACAAAAAAATTGATTGACGCCTACATCTATACCTCAGTAGAGTGCTGAGCTGAACCACTTGAATCATATCAGATGAGGAGGACGCAAAAATCCGCTGTGATACACGAGCTCACCACTTGGGCCCTTATGAAGAGTCGATGGTGCAACAAAAGTAAATTCAGCTTTAAAATCTTAAGAGAACCGAAATAAAGGCTACGCCACAGCTGTAGCTGTTGCAAAAAGTCAAGTCTTACGTTAGCTAAAGATGTGCTCGACATGCAAAACCGACACTAGAGCATTTTCTATCTCAGAAAAGCTTCCGTTGCACTTTCCGCATGAGTATGATGAACAACGGTCAGGTTTATCGCGAGGAGAAGAGCAAGGAATGAGACGAGAGTTCGCCATCGTTGTTATGCAACAATGAGGAAAGTGCAAGGTCAGAACGACAGTCAACGAAGCACGATAAAGGTCCGCTCATGCCGCCCGTGAGAAATTTAGCATTTCTGGCATCACAGGAAAACAATGGCTGCAGCGCTGTGATCAGTGGTTGGGACGAACAACTCCAAAGAAGAGATGAGAATAGCAATAGGATGTAGTGCATCAGTAGAGGTGACTCAGCTAGCAAAAGCGCTGTACCGCTCTACTATTTATAAAAAGCTAGTCCGCCTGCAGATCCTTTAGCGCGTCCACGTAAAATTAAAGCCTCCTGGACCTTCCTTTCAAGGTACAACTAAAATAATCGTCCTAACTGATGTTAGCGATTCCCACGTAGAGAAAACAGGAGTGGTGACCGCTGGATGTATTTCACAATAGGCGAGTACTTTCGGGTGATAGATCAATAATAATCAATAGCGCCGATTTCTTAAGGAGCTCCTCGTTTGCAACGAATATAACATGGGTGTAAGTGGCACTAGGTGAACTTCAAAATGAGCTAAAAAAAATCGAGCGAACAATCACTGTCGATCGATGTTATCATTTCCATCTGAATTTAGACGCTTGAGGAAGGAAATACTTTAGTATTATGGCTTTCTCACGAACTTTACAAATCGATAATACCATTTCTGGCCAGTCATGGTCATTCGATACAGAGGAAAATCCACTAAACAGCTGGCAAGAGCATTTCACGTTAGTCCAAATCAGTCAAATAATCGATATCGAAGAAGTACTGTAAATTCATGTAAGATTGACCTGAACCTTGAAGTCCCTGGAAAACGGCCCAGAGGACGCCCAAAGCAACGCTTGCGCTTGCACTTAAAGATAGCTGGTGTGCATCCTGATCAAGCATTTGATCGGGAGAAATGACGTCACCACACCAGAAGAGCGGACCCCGCCACCAAGCGGGACAAACGCTACTGAAAATGATGATGATGATGACTGTAAATTCAACAGTGACGCTCAGCCTTCAGCCACTGCTCTCGAGAAAAAGCGGGAAAGTAGGAATGAGAAATTTCAACGATCACCGATACATTTTTGGGATGTGCAAGTGCTCGGGTACGTAAGGGATCATAGAATCAGTTCGGGGTGCACTTGAGAAGCAGCGCTTTTTGTCGACTGCGCCACTTTCAGCCAGGGACGCGCAGAAGAAGCTTATTGTCCGCTTGAAGCAACGGAGCTTGAAAACTTGGTTTGAGCAGTGCTGGATTTGGGGTAGCGGTAGGATGCGCCGCACGCGAAATATCAAGCCCGCTTACTAGCACGCCGGCTACTTTCACGGTTTACATAGGCGTCTTCTTCAACGACAGCTTATAATCAACCAGAGGCAAGACATGGTGAAGGTCACCTCATAGCGCTCCAGCTGTTGTTGGCGATGCGGCGAAGCCGTAGTGGAATATGTGGCGAATTCCAAAAGTAGTGAAGCCGGAACATTTAGCTCCAGGCCAATTTTATACTTCAGTCGCTGAACGGTGTGGTGTTGTGAAAGCTACTAATATTGATTTTCTGCGCCGTTTGTTCGATACTGGTAGCTTTTCCAACTCCACGCCTTGGTGGCCAAACTATTAAGCCAGTCTTAGGGCCCCGCACACTTCTGCGGCATTGCCGCTGCCCTATCCTTAACCATAGGGCAGGGAGGCAGATCTTGCCGCCGGCGGCGTTTCTGCCCTATCCTTAACCATAGCGGCGAGCGGCGTTGTCGCAGAAGTGCGTGGGGGCCTTTACGGAGTTTTCCAGAAGGGTCAAAGGGTAAAGAGCACTTTTGATTTAAGAGCTATTTCAGCAGACTAGATCTTATCGAATATTCAATACCTATTTACTATACGGTACGCTTCAGATGACTCATCTGACACGCTTGAGCCGGTCGCAAGAACAGCTGCACAAGTGCATTCAATTAAGCCAGTGGGAATTAGTTCGGTGAGTTGCTGCTGGTGAAGCACGAGCTCGTTCTTATAACGTCGCCGTTAGCTCCCGAAGAAGAACTCGACTAGATGACGACCCGAGGTTGAGATAATGGAATGAGTGACGCGTTGCTATTTACCAACAGAAGAATAGACCCGTACCCACACAGAGATACGGATTCTCAGCACCATAGGAGCAAACTTCAAGATGGAGAAAGAGGTGGCGAAAATATTTTTTCTAAGCGCTTAATAAGCACCAACGAGGGGGAAATGAGGGGGAAGCTTCGCCGTGTCAATAGCGATGCCCGAAAGCGTAAGTAATGACGGGTTTTGAGCTTTCGTACGGAGACCGCTGGCACATGCATGAGTCGTCGTCAAAACACAAACGCTCACAATATTACTGCAATAAGAAAGCATGGGTAGGCGACCCACGGAGCATCGAGTTCATACCTACATGTTCTGCGTAATTTCATAGGACAAGAATGGAAATTGATGAGGAAATTGAAGATTGAATGGAAATTTTTACCAGAGAGCGCCGAACGCTTGACGGATACTCCTTACGTTTAGCACAATAGTAGAAAGCCTATGAATATTGATTCCATGCGCTGTCTAATCGATATCAGCGTTAGTAAATTATGTCATCACATGACGGCTGAAGAAATGAAATCTCTTAATGGAAACACGATTGCTTGCTTCTTCGCCAATGTGAGCACGGAGGTCTCCTGATCGTCTTGTAATGCAGAATATTTTGTTGATCTTTAGGATATCCTGGTATTCCCGCAAAGCTTTCAACTAGGAATTTCAAGGGGTTATAATTTCTAGCAAATTTACCCGCCGACCAAGACATTTGAGGGGGTTGCGGGCTTAACGATGGTCACGCCTACTTTATGAGATGAAATCGACAAAAAAAAACGCTCGACAAGACACTGAAATCTATAAAACCATACCTCTAAACTAACTCCAGCAAATATAAGTCATCAGCTATTAACCTACTTGCAACCATTTTTTTTTCCTGTTCATAGTGCATAGTATAAATATGAATACCAGTCTGTGGGTCCGTCTGTGTTTCCGCACGGTAAGGAACGCTTTCGAGTGAAAATATATATTTCAGTCGCATCTTTAAGATGAAGGGACGCAATTACTTATTATGGGTGCTGTACAAACAAACGGTTCAACATGCCTTCAGTACAGCAGCTTGCATTTTTACGCAGCGACTCGTGAACAGACAGACATAAGGAGTGGTGGCCCAAAAATGGATTCGATAGCAATCGATAACGAACCGTTTTCGTGACCTTTGGTCACCCTTTCTCAGCAGAGAATTCGAGTCAAGCCCCGCAGGGTTTTCTGTATAAAGAGTGGTTTGCGATACCTAAACTGGTTTTGAGAAGTTCGAAGCGAACTGCCATCACAGGTTTGCAATCTCAGAATAGACACGAAGGCCGTAAGCTTTAGGCGCTGCAGATGACAACTGCTACTCCCCCTCAAGGTGCACATTTGCAAAGGACGTCACCACTCGTTCTCCCACTCACTTAACACGAGTGGTCAAGACTAATCAGGAGACGACAGCAGTTTATGTCGCTCGAGCTTGCCTTTCCGAGTCCGACGGAACAATACAAGAAACTACAAGACCTAAAATTGCCAAACAAAGCGCAGAAGAGAGCCGTCCTCCGCTGAGCACCGACCAAAACTAAGAGGAACTATTGAGTCGAACAACAAATTATCGCGGTAAATGCGGTTTAGTATTCAGGGCTACCCCAAATAGAAAGGCTGGGGAGATGTTGACTAGGTTCTCCATGACGAACGGGAACTACACATTGAAAATCGAAACGAAATTTGCCTATAGTTAGATGGTTGTCCTGCAGACCACCCACGACGACCTACCCCACGGAAAACTCTTAATTCAACATCGCTCCAGATGCAACGCACTTAAAAGTGTTAGATTCACAATCAGTCTGGGGATTATGGGAGAATTACTCTAATACTCTTCAACTAAACTAATTCAGCACATTTATATGTATAGATATGTAAGTGTAATCCACAGAAGTAGAGCTCATGTTGTAGACCATGCGGATAATTCGGTAACTTTTTATCCTTCTTTTTCTCTACAAGATGTGCCAAAATTTAAACATGGAAGATTCGAAAGAGTAGCTTGCTAAGTAAATATGCAAGCAAAAAATCAATTTTTTAAAATGGTTTAAATGGTATACATAGAAAGCCAATAATATGCTATCACTACCCCATCGTCTTGGAAGAAGCTTTTATAGGATCTTTGACTACCTAGTGTTTTTTGCTGTAATTTTTTTCTACCCCTGCCTTCTTTGCACCTCTTCCTTCCTAATCCTTCTTGACTTTTATGTCCCTCTCCTTCGTTACTGCTTAGCCTGGGCTATCATCTTAAGCTACCCTGCACAGCCATCTTAATGGATTCTGATGAAGTCGACGGACCTGCGTGCTCTATAGGATGGTAACTGGAATCGGCACCTATTACTTGCAGTATTGGCGGGTCTCTGCTCATCTTCATCTGTTACAAATCATCTGTCATTCCGTTCTCTCTCCCTCCCCCTCTCCCATTCTAAAATAACTCTTGTAAATACTTCTAAGCGCATCTACTTTCCGATTTCCGATTACAGTTTTGCGCTCACACGGAAAATAACAATCAGGGCTAGTTTCGATGTATTGAGTTTTTTACACTGCGTGTTTTCTAAACCGCTGTATTCATGTTGAATTTGACATTTTCGTGCTCACGACATTGCGAAAACAATAAACAGATGAATCAATGGTCCATGTTCGGCTACAGCTGAATTTCAGTACGACGTGTTGAGACTACCAAAGCTATCAAAACATTTTTTTTAGCTGTCGATCAACACTGTCGCAAACCGGCTTCAGTTCGGCTTGCGGATGTCTTCGCCTATTTCTAGCTCGGAGAAGGAATGGCGTTTGGTGTCTCACTAGTTTCACAAAATAATTATGCAACTTTTAAAACATCAAATACCATTCCGTCGCGAATGCTTTGCTCCTCTGTAGAAATAGGCTCATGCTCTGTTATTCTGTTTCAGCTTGAAAAACGATCTTAAAGACCGTTGACGTTCAATCCGCATTTTCAGCAGAACGTCAAATCGAAGGAAAATCGATCAAAATTACGTACTTTCATATGAGCGTCAATTTATCCATTCCTGAATGGATAAATTGACGCTCATATTTAATTGAAATTAATTTAATTTTTGTTTAAGCAAATCATGTTATAACTAACATGGTTCGTCTGAACGGAGGTGGCGAAACGAACCAATAGAGTTCGCTTTTACTACTATTATTTCTTCATAATATTCAACTATATAGTGGTATGATTATAAAGAACCACGCTATAGCCGGGCTGCTTATACAAAACCGATTCGTCCTACTTTCTGTGTGCTATTCTTGCCATTGCCGAACTTGCCTTCCAACAATGTCTATGTTTCGACACCTCAAATTTTAGTAAGGGAATGCCTTGTAATACATATAGACTTTGGACTACATAACCACACCATCTCATTGTGCTCTATATTTCACAATATTTCAGGTCTTTAAGTGTAAAATGAAGGCACGGCAAGGTAGAAGGACAAGCGGATGTTTAATTGTTTTGAACACGACTATTTAGAGCAGGCTTTTAGTATTTCGCCTTGCCACATCGTTTGCGAGTGCTTTTGATTTTTTTCCTTCGTTATTTTTTTAGCAAGTTGTTTGTGTTTTGTTTATCTTTTGCTGTTTTTTGTTAGTACTGGGTCTGGTTTTAGACTTAGTTAACGATGTAATTGAGGTTATGCGCACCTTTGAGTGCAGTAAATAAATAAATAAATAAACTACGAGCCGTCAGCGGCCTCTCGGTCGCACGGCACGGCTTCTCAACGGCTCCGCCGCAATAATAACTTCTCAGTTGTAGCTGTAATCTATGTCATGGTTTCCGCAGAAAGAACACCTTAACCTCGAGTGAAGCAAGTTAGAAAGGGTAGCAGACGCTGCTATTCTAGAAATTCTATTGATTACTACTCAGAAAAGATTGAACCCACCAACTGTAAACCTACACGTAATTGTTCGGCTAATATAGTGATGCCATGCTGAAAAAATCCAACATTTTTGAATGCTATGAAATATTCAGAGAATCGCCACTTCATTGTAATCGGGACAGGATATTAGAAGGCTTGTAGAAACTATTAACACAGAACATCGACTACCCTTCAGCGACCTCGACTACCCGAGGGCCCGCTCGAACGACATTCACATAAGATCGATAATTTGATTAATATCGATTGATTTCGATCGAAACTTCAAAAGTTGTCTTCAGTTTCGTGATCGGCGAGCTTAACTACCCCCAGGGCTGACGCTTCGGACCGCTTGAAGACATCCACAAAAAATCGAGAATTTGATAGACATTGTTTGATGGCGATCGAATCTTCGAAACATCGGACAACATGATTGCGCGATTCTCGCTCCGAGCGCGCAGTTCTAACCAAAAACCGATAATATCAAATGTCGTTCATTGATAGCACTTATTTGTTATGAGATTTGAAATGCAAATGTCATGTTATGAAATATATATCCAACAGGTATCATTTTTTCGCAATTCCCACTTCAAGTGGTGAATTCTGGGCAAAAATCGACATACTCGAACGAAAATTGACAAAATCGACGATGTTTATGTGTCATGAAGTTTATCCATCTCTCAATACATCTCTTTGATTTCCACGTTGAACTGTCAGTTCTCACCAAAAATCGATTATATCGATTGAGATGGATTGGTCGATTGATAGTGACAGTGATTAAATATCAATCGGCCAGTCAATAATGCTCTCTGTTGTGCACATTAGCGCTAAACAGCAAGCAGCCTTCACAACAAAAATAAAATGATCAGTTTAGTTCAGTAAATTCGTGTTAGATGACGGCATTAAAATTACCTCGAAGTTTTCATGTCCTACTCTTGCAATTACGCATTCATGTCGCAAAGGGCGCGTGTAGCGCAGTCGGAGGAGGCGCGACTCTCGCGTGCACCCGATACCAGGTTCCTGGTTCGGATTTCCCGCCCAGGCCAACCAAGCCTTCCATCCCTCCGGGGTCGGTGAATTGGTACCAGACTTGTCTGGGAAGGATAAAGCGCTGACTTGTTCATCGGCTGGCCACCGCAAGTCATTGTATGGCCAAATAGCATTCAACACGTCTCCACGACATCACGTAGAAGTAGAGTGCGCTGGCGCATCTCAGAAGGGATTGAGTAACGCCGTCCTTTACCCTTTATACTCTTGCAATCACTAGAACTAATATCTTTTACGAGGATCTTGAGGACGAAGTGTTAGTTTTCCGAAACACGGTCGCTTTAGCAGGTGAGGGGGCTAGCTGAGAAGCCCACTAGTACTTCAAAACTGAAGACTGGCAGCTCTGGAGAGACCTGTCGTGATGTGTGTGATCAAATCTACAAAATGCCGTTTGATGAAGACATTTAATTCCGCAGACAGTCTGAAGCTTCAAGATTAAGCCGTAGATTATGTCAAGACTTGAGCTGCTATATTCATGACTATGTAAGCAAAGTCGAAGTCATAGAACAGTGCCTACATCAGCAGCACAAAAGCCTGCAAAATCCGACGAATACGCGTCTCAGTTTGCAGCAGTCAACTCACGATTGTTAACGAAGTAGCAGTCAGCTGACTTGAAGGCTTGTATGACTACTGGCTAGAGCTTTCCCAGTGGTTGATGGAAACCAACGCCGTTTACTTGGCCTGAGGCTCCACAATAGGCCAACATATTCGCGTGATTTGCACCTCGAGAGGTCAACTTTTAATAACACTCGATAAAATAAATCAATAATGGCCAACTCACTGACATTGCTTAGTTCTCGTGAAGCCTGTTCATCGGCGATTATATTCGTATGATTTCCAACTTGAAAGCTCACGCGTGAGCAGCGGTTAATAACCCCATCTTGAATATGAGGGTTCTCCTCTGATCATTTTGCCATTGTTACCAAAGGGGTAGACAGGCAGACAGGCTGACAGAGTGACAGGCAGACAAATTGCCCCTTCTAGATGTAATGACTTGAAGGGGGGCAATACGACTTCGTCGAAGAACCGAACAAGGTTAAAGTTTGCGTTTTATCGATTAGCCAATTCATATCAATCGATAGTATCGGCTTTCGACTCTCCTTATCGAATTTTGTCTTTTATTTATCATCGTTTTTATGTCGAGCGCTAGATGGAGTTCACAACAATTGAACATTGTCCATCGATATTTTCGATTGTTGCTGGAAAAATCGATTTTTGCTCAAAATTCGCCATCTGTAGTACAATTTCACGCGAAGATGGTGGTTAGCCAAGGGTGCCGAACGGACTGGAAGATGGACTGAGAGAGGGGGACGGATGTACCCTTTTATATGTGTACCATTTTCACGTCGAATTGGACACTCTTCTAAGCCTAGATTAAGACTTTTGAAATCAAGCCAAATCGGAATGGCCTTTTTACACGTTAAAGTACAGACTGTATAAGTTGGTTAGAACAAATTTTCGTTCGAGGAAAATTAGGCATCTCTTTTTCTAAAATTTATAGTTCAGCTGTACGAATGAATAACATCAAATAATTGAATAAAATTTTATTTTTTGAGAAAAAAATAATAGATTAAATTTTGCTTAAAAACGCAACAAGGCCGCAATCATACAGTGCACTAAAAGACCAAAGCGTGCCATGCACTCGGAAGGCTCATCGCGATTTTTATTTGATTGATAGTGTAAGTGCTCCTTATTTTGCTGTGTCGTTAACAGGTGTGAAACTCTATGCAAACAGAAATTCTGCTATTAAAAAACACGAATAATGAATAAAAATCTTGATGTCTTAAGCACTGTGCAATCTCTTCTTTAAGCACTAAGAAATATTCGCCCTTCTGCTCTCTAAAACATGTTTTAGCCCACTATTTTTCCTCAAAAATCGGAAATTTTATAAAGTTTCAAGCAATGTGTTCACCTGTTGGGTAGGTGAATTAAAACGTCGAAGAAATCATAATAAGATAATGAACAGAAATTAATTTTATCCTATTGAGAGTCTCTGGATTTGAAAGGGTTCGATTTGGTTTCAGTCAGGCTTAGGCTTAGAAGGGTCGAATTTGAGATTTTTGTGAGAAGTGCCAAATACGCCTTGGAAGGTGTTCAATATGATTTGAAAAGTGTCCATTTCGACGTGCAAATTGCATGCGTAGCAAGGTTTGAATTGTGGCCAAAGTAGAGAGTCCAAACCTCATCGAAGGTCAAATAATGATCCTTTGCACACTTTAGTCAAACAAGCCATCTATTCGCCAGCAAAGTTCATTTCTCGTAATATGAGCCGTAATGACAACCCTAACCGAAAACGAGGTTGTATGGCGCAGTCGAGGAGTTCGTCCTCCTTCCCAGTCCAAATCGATTTGGACTCGGTTAACGTCTAGACCAACTAAGACAACTCCCCCTCTTCGGAACTCCTGAACTGCTACCAGACTACTATGGGAAGGGTAGAACCCCAATCCCTCAGTTAGGTACGGTAATAAATTACATGAACCAAATGTGCACTGCAGCACCCTCTATGATATTACCTAGAACATAGGTACACAGAAGTGCATGGCTCATCCAGAAAGAGAATTGATCAGTGTCATTCTTACGCAACTTGCCATGAAAGCCACCACCACAAGATAGGGTTATGTATAGGCCATAGGCGAAACGAGAGCTGTTTACTGCTGTTGCTAGTTGTGAGTGTTGTTGCTATAATCACTTTTTTGTTGCGATCAATATTAAGTTCTGTCTTACGATATTGTAATAACCCAAAAACTTGAAGATCCGTTGTTTGTAGATTTATAACTCACTATATTATATGCTTCTAAATCTTGGCATCTGACGTTTCCGTGCGTTTGATTTCAGCTTCGTGGTTTCTGACGCTTAAATTGCTTTCAACAAACCGTTTCAGAACCCCACACGTGAAAAAAAACTTTTTTATTGCACTTTTTTAATGAGCTAATGATATTTTAATCCCAGGTGATTGCTAGTAAGACAAAAGTCTGAATGCTGAAACAAGAACAAGAAACAGAAGTGCAGTGGCTGATCATTCGACTAGGGTAGATAATTACTTACACTGTGGAGCAAGCAAGTGCTATGCAGATGCATTTATGCAGATGCAGTATGCATTTGAATAACAATCTCCGAACTGCAAGGGATTGTTCAATTTTTGCTTGTTGTTTTTTTCTGAATAATTATCCCTGAGAAATTCGCACATAAACTCCAACTCAGTTCACCTGACTCCACTCCAACAAATAACATTTAATTTCTGTTAACACTTCAAGAAATCTGAGAATTGTAGCACTTCATGGCGGTTTTCGAAAAAGTAGACCTCAGCTTTTCTCAAGTGAGGTCCTAAACATCGTATTTACAGAATAGAGCTAACACATCTGTGCGTCCGTCCGTGCATCCGTCTATAAGTCCCCACAGCAGCAAATACTTCTGACCGCCGATAATGTTGATCCTTGGCCAATATTTGCTATTTGAGGTGAGGGCAACGTAAAAATTATAGTCGTTGAACACAACTTATTAAATGTGAGCAATTCCAAAGACGGGTCAATACCGGTCTATAATATCGGTTTCTTCGCGACGTATTACAATTATAACGATTGATGGATCCACTTAAGAATGCGGCCACTAAGGAGTTATTTATACTTCGGTCGCTGGGCTAAGCGACATTATGAGAGACAACGGTCGATTAGATGGCGAAATCGATATTGATTACTTTCAAAACGCGGCGCTGCTCGGAAAGTGAAGCGCTAATTCCTCCCAGTAGTAAGCCGGCCGACTACTGCTTGTCATATAAAGGACAAAGGAGGAATATCAAAGCCAACATATGTGGCATACTCCGCGCACTCTACTTCAAAATTGTTTCCGCAGCAAGACAAAGAGTTTTTAGCGCTGGTTTTGAACTTTTCCCAATCGGGAGTTATTCTAGGAATTTGTCCGTATTACCCCAACAAAAAATGATCGGAATGCGTTACGATCCTAAAGTGAAGGCGCGATTGCGAGGACCAACGACCAAGTTCGCGCTTTGCGCTAGGAAGTTCCAACCTGACGGAAGCACACGCTGGTAGCTTGACTTGAAGCGCGATAAGATAAGAATTGGAGCAGCAGCAGCAGCAGCGGTAACGGCAGCGGACTGCCAAGCATGTTGAGCGTAGGTGAGAGCATTTCCGTTGTTCTAATGTTACTTCGTTGAAGATGCAGATGAAACCATTCCACTTCAGTTCTTCTCGTCCTCTCGCCTCTGCTATGTCTATCTCACAGCAGCTCGCGTCATCGCTACGAGAAGTGAGTGCAGCGATTCCGAAGACGCTTTCACATACTGAAGTGATTTCCAGCTTGGTGCTGGATGACCTCGGTGTTCCGAACTACTCATGTGATGCTGACCTTATGAAGGCGAGCAAAAAGATTCCCACCAATGTGAATTCGGTTCGACCGGCCGACATCAAGGTCGTCATGGCCCTCGGCGATTCTCTCACGGTAGATTATTTGCTCATATTCGTGGTGACGTGGTTTCTAGAGGCTTCCTGATATCACATTTTATAACCAGCGATTTCAGGCAGCCAATGGAGCTGGTGCTGAAGATCCGTTAGGAGTCGTACTCCAATACAGAGGCCTAGCCTTTCAAGCTGGTGGTGATAAAACGCTGGACGAGCACGCTACAATTCCTAGTTAGTTCAGTGATTGTTACAAGGGCAATCATGGGCAAAATGCACAGTTTGCACAAAAATGCACAGTGTAAGTCATAGGAGTTAACGGCACCGTGGAAACTTCACCATGGCGAACCGATGCAGGAGTTACACTATGCTGTTTTCCGGAATAGGTTACATGGTGAACGAGCAGTCCATCAAAACCCCAACGTCGGATTATAGGCGCTAGTCGTGAATGTGGCCTACATTGGGAGGGGGACGCACTAGACCAATAAGGCCGCGTTGAACGATAATGTCACCGAGAGGGGCATGTGCGGTCAGAGGGTCCTAATTGACTGGCTCGCTCCCGGATCTCCTTGTAGGGAGAGGCACTTCCCGCATCTCCTTGTAGGGAGAGGCACATTAACGACTAGTACAGGAGAATGGCGCATACGAAAAGAAAATATGGTAATGTGGTTCATTCATTTTCAACCCTTGCTAATTGGGTGATGTTCAGCAACACTTAGTTCCTCCCTTTAAACATCGTTTGATGTTGACTTTCTGGTAAGGGCGAACAGTTACGATTGATTTTGAACCATATGACATACAGACGCACAGACCGTTGGAATAGCAACCATACATAATATACCAATTTTACTGCTGTTAGCCAGTCTCAACAGAAACGTATGTTTCATCTTCTAAACCACTATTTAGGATAAATTTACCGTTTGCAATGAATCGGGTTGCTTAAGCGGAGAATCGAACTTGTTGCAAGACCTTCCCACGCAGGCGGCGCCTCCTGTTGCTGTGTTGCAAGCGTTTGAATTAAAACTCTTATACAGAAGGAGTACTAAAAAATTAAGTTGATAACATTTGGTGAGATTTCCGTTACCACCTGGTCGTCTCAGCAAACATCGGATGGTTGGAGGGCATGTCAGCAGTGTCTCCATTCGTCCCTTTCGCGTGTCAAAGTGATCCAGCTGATCCTGCTCACTCGAGAGGTTCAAAGAGTGTCCTGCCTTTCGTTGGGGGTACCCTCGACTTCCTCCATTAAGAATTAAGAATTGAGCACGACCCCATGTTGCAGTAATATATTATAGCTAGCCCACACTGGACTGCTGCAGATAGCTTCTACATAATTTAGCTGTCAAACAGATGTCTAAGAACAATCGTAGCAGCATATTTGTGAACTTGCAGATATTCTCCGCAAGTACAATCCAAAGCTCTTCGGTTACTCGAACGGAATAGGATCACCGAATGTGTGGGAGGTCGCAAGATTGAACGTCGCAATGCCCGGTGCCGAGGCTCACCACCTACCCGGCCAGGCTCAACAGCTCATCGGTCTGCTCCAGGAACACACTGAGGTTCGCCAAGTTCTTACCGATACTGGTTCGAGAGCACACATATGCACAGGTGGAAAAACAAGCAGCAAGAAGGAACGAGGTGAACGGAATGAGGGATACCCATAGCGCGTAGTTGTTATGAAGGCGACGGAGGAAGACCACAAAAAACCGTGGTCATTTATAGAACGCATAATGAGACGGAGCCGATTCGCTGGCTTCCACCGCCTCCGCAGTGGCTTCCGCTGCTAAATTTCGGAAGCATCTGTTAGGTTAGAACATATTTTGCAGAAAAGACCTCTTCAACAGTTATGCTATTAAGCTGTCGCAAAATTAATCTACGAAACGGACCGTTTACTTCAAACTGCTATAACTTAGCCCAAGCACAACTTTATTAACCAAAGTAAGAACCACCAGAATCTACGCATTTTTGCCAGCAAAAAATTATTAAACTAATCCTTTAAAATATAAACTGAGATCACAGGAATTAACGAAATCAAGGTGGGCACATTCAACATCGGCCAAATTAGTGAATTGTTTCTGAAATGAGAATCAAGAAGCTCGAAAAAAAGGCAATCAGTGGGGAAAGGAGGGAGGAATATGGTGGGTGAGAGAGAACTTCGATACTTAAACGGGTCAATTTTCGCCGAGTGCTTTGTGAGATGTGTGGCCTTGCGTTGCCCTGCAACAGTAGCGGCCCTCCTCTATTCACTACTGCCGGCCGCAACTTTTACAACCTCTCATACATTTGATCTAAGTCACAGCAGTAAGACTCTACTGTGACCGCTTGACCGGGTTGCATAAGACTGTAATGGATTACACCTTTACAACAACACCACAAAATAAGCATAACTTTTTCAGGGTGGATGATTTAGGAAATGATGTTGAAGGAACATCTTTATCTGCCCAGACAAATCCCCGTTTCCTGTTATCGTGAAGGACCTATTTTCATCTGCAGTTACGGCTTACAAAAGGCTCATTCTTAAAGCGAACAAGCAGGTTGGAGCAGGTGTCGAAACGTGCCAGACTCTGCTCATCGCCCAGCTCATGAGGCACCCATCTCGACATCTTGTTCACGTTGCCGATTCTTGCCAAATGTCTTGTTGCCTCACTATGATGTACGCCAACATCCTTTGCTGACGTACTTGTATTCGCCTCCGGATTTGCTTCGACGGCTCTCCTCAAAACTTCATCATCATGCCCGACCCCCGCGACCCGGTTTTTCTTCGAGATCAAAATCATCAGAAACAAAATTTTCGAAGCAGAGCCTCACCGTTCGTTCGCAAGAACGGTCTATCTCAAAAGCGCTGCTAAGGTTACGGGATGCCCAATTTAAATTCGTAAAGCATGATGACTCGATAGTCGTGTCGGTACATGATTTTACGGAGCCCTGGAAAAGGTTGGCTAGAAAAATTAGGGCGACATCCACATGTATGTTTTGAAAGAGAGGAAAAACCCTATCGAGCGTGGCTTTCCCTGAGACGGAATGAATTGGGGTAAAAAACTTATTTCTTAATACATACCTCGAAACGGAGATTAATTTCGCGACAGCCTGATATCTGGAAATGAAACCAAAATACCAAATCTACTGTACTAGAACGCATGAAGAAATCCACTACTAATCTGCAATCTGCAGAGTTTATCCTTACCTTCGACTCTGAAGGCCCTCGTTGAGTTCGTGCTCAGAACAACACGTCATTAGAATTGAATTGATTTTGAATTAATTAAGCAACTCCTCTGTAATAGGATGCCATCCCTCACGGCTATTGCTCAGCTATTCTTAGCTTTTCACTAAATGGAATAGAACAAAGCCTTTTCGGGAACACAGATAACTGAGACTTTCAGACAAACACTGGGAAAAATCCATGAGCTCGAATACTTAATGGGAGGTTTCGATGTTAGCGAGTCCATGTGAGGGAGTCCATGTGCTAGCCAATCAGGAGGGCATCGATCGTACGCGCTCCTTCAAGGTGGCACGCCCTTTCGATGCAACCTGATTGGTTAGATGCGTCTCCTTACCGACGTAGATTACATCCACGACTAGCACTCAATTTCCTTTCGCTAGTCGCATCACACACGTAACCTGCAAAAATTAGAAATAGGCTGATCATTGCTGAGAAGTCTGACTAAATAATCATTAAGCCAGGTCATCGCAAAAAGAATGGCCAGCCGAAAAGGCTGCTTGGAGTGTATTCGAACCGCCTTATACGTGGTTCTCTTCAAGTCAACTAGCAGGAAGTAAGCATAGTATTCACGAAAAGTTGCAAAGTCTGCATCTATACGCACTGCAAGGGAATACACAAATGCTGCACGGTGGCGCAACGCAAACTTCACGTCAAAATGCTTGTGCTCAAATATGAAAACTAAATATTACAGGCATAAATTCCAAGCGCCTGACACATATTTTAAAGCCCCTTTCTTCGTGTATTGAAGAACTAGCAAAATCCGCTAGAGCATATTAAAAAGAAAAGGACAATAGTACAACGAGCATGAGAGGCTACAGAAGAAGCCATCAAAAAGCCCAAACTGATTAAGAATGTGGTGTGGGGAGTTTGTTTGGCTTGATGGCGCGAAATCGAACGCAGTTGAGCCGTACCGTATGTACGTTTTGTACGGTATGTACGTGTAGGTGGCGGGGTAGTTTGCCATAAGTCCTGGCTAGGCTCTACGCCTTCACTTTCACCCACTCTTCGCATGGGATAAGTTCGAATACCTCATGGCTCGCGGTTTGATGGAAGGATTAGATGAAAGGCAAATCTTCTCATCAAAAGTTACTGAGACCTTCATAGTCCAGCGATCTTGGTAGCATGACATATTCAGCGGTGCAAACTAGTTGGATATCAACGCAAATCAAAGAACAAGGAGAATCGACGACAGGAGAGATGCATGACACCTCCCATCGTCGTCATAGACATGGATAGGCTGAGGCCGGGGGTGTTCGCAAAAGTGCAGGAGGTGGTGAGTGTAGATGAAGGACGACGGCATCACCGAACGGCTCAGTTATCGGAGCTCCATCTATCCACGGCATTGTATTATATTTCCACAATATGGCCTACGATAGAGACAATAATTAGCAATATAATTAGCGTAATTGTAATCGAAGCAAAATGGGGAATTTCAGGAGGAAGCTTTATCTGACTGACTTCGTAGGCGAGCTAGACTCTGTACAAAACAAGAAACCCCTGTTGAATCTCAAGTAAGGTTTCCTGTTTACCTCAACTCGCTTAGCATTTGAGTTATCCGAACAAGAGAAGGATTACGGGGGGATTAGGTCAGTGGTATTCAATCTCTTCGGAGCGCTGTTGTTTGAGCGCAACTCCTGTAGAGTACATGCGACGCAGGCTGAGTGGGAACTTCTTCGGCAAAGCAGTTGGAAAGGTCGACCGACAGAAACGCCTGTACGTTTTCCCCTCTGAAAAGCTCAGATATCACTTCGCCGACCCCTAAGAAAGAGAACACCTCAATAAGCCGAGTATGGAATCGACCCATGGTCACATTGAGGTCTAACCTTCAGAAGAAAGGAAGGCGACATTTCTACAGCATTAATTGTATTAATCCCAATTTTTCCATACGTTTTGGCTTAAAACAACTACCAGTAGAGCATGAAATTTCTCTTCAGGCAAAAAAATGGATAGAGAAAATTGTACATAGAAATCCAAAAGCAAAACATAGACCCGAATAAAGGCAATGCATTTAAAGCGTATGGAAAAATAAATAAAATTGGAAGTGTATTATGTATGTAATATGAATATAGCTTCTCTAACATTCTTATTTGTATGATAACGAGCGTACAGCTAATAAATAAACGGTGAAAGACGGTGTGTCAGTAAGTCTCTTTGTGGGATGCGCCATGGATTTTACTACAACAGGTTATTGTGGAAGCAAATTGAATGCGTACTTAGTCCATACAATGACCAGACAGTGGCCAGACGCGATGGCCACTGTCTGGTCACGATAGGCAGGTCAGTGTTTCTTTCTTCACAGACAAGTCTGGTAGCAATTCGCCGAACTAGGAGGGAAAGAAGGCTTTGTTGGCATGGCGATGACCTGAACCAGAAGGATTGACCTGGAGTGCACGCGGTAGCCGACGCCCACTCCCAACGCGCTACCGCCACCTCAATAAACAATAAAAACTCTGTGGCTGAAAATTCAACGAAAGTCTTTTTAAGGGAGGGAAAGGTTTTGTTGGCATGGCGATGACCTGAACCAGCCCTCATGCCACCTTTATTCCTCACTCTATTGTATCTCCTTGTCCACTCTACCGTACTCATAAATGTAGAAGAACTCTAAAGAAGTATACGAGGGTGGCAAGCAAGAAGAGAAACAGAAGTGCGGATCAGTGGTGCAACGAATAAAACCTCTGCCGCAAGGTTAAGAGCACGTGGAATGCCTTAACAAGTCCCGGCTGCAGCCAGAACTTGTTTATGATTTAATCACTCCTAGTGCATCTATAGGAACAATCATAAGGCTTTGCAAGCTTCTTACGTCGATCCAGTTCCATACAACAACACCTTGATTCTGTTTGCTGCTTAAGCATTTTTTCGATTAAAAGGTGTTTTTTCTAGAATTTCGGTGCTCATCGCACCAGTAGTGGAACAATGTATAATATAATAGCTAGACTGAGAACCGGCTACCTGAAAGTCCACTGCCAACTCCATTGACGACAACACTTTGTCCTGATGTCACAACGTAGGCTCTAAGCTGATTACCTGTGAAAAACCTTAATCTGTCTGTTGAATACCTGTTTTTTCCCTTTTAATCTCCTTGCAGCGGCCAAATAGCGTGAAATTATTAGGTGGAAGATGGGGGTTTTTATGTGAAATCATCGGTGAACTAAATCAGACAAGTACTCGCTTTACATACTTAGAACACAGTAGCAAGAATTAATGATTTACACATTTGCTTTAAGATTAGATCAACTGGTGTAGATGCTGTATGTTGATGAAGGATTTTTTTACCTAACCCTCACTCTCACACCGTTTTCAATTTCTTTTGAATTTGATCAACGCTAGAAAGGTCTTTATTTAAAACAGCCTTACAATATTGTAATAACGCAAGAACTTAAAGATCTCTGGTTTGAAGATTTATAACTCATTATATTATATGCTTCTTAATCTTGGTATCTTACGTTTCCGTGCGATTGATTTCTGCTTCCTGGTTTCTGGCGCTTAAATTGCTTTCAACAAACCATTTCAAAACCCTACACGTGAAAAACTTTTTTATTTGCATTTTAATGAGGTAACGATATTTTAATCCTAAGTGATTGCTATTAAGACAAAAGTCTGAATTCTGAAACAAGAACAAGAATCAGACGTGCACTGGCCGATCATTCGACCAGGGTAGATAATAACTAAAACTGCGGAGCAAGCAAGTGTGATGCAGATTCTTTAGTATGCATTTGAATGAAGATCTCCGAACTGTAAGAGATTGTTCAGTTTTTGCTCAGCGTTCTTTGATTGGATAATTATCCCAGAGAAATTCTCACATAAACTCCAATTCAGTTCTTCTTACTCCACTCCAACAAACGAAATTTAATTTCTGTTATCACTTCAAGAAATCGGAGAGTTATAGTACTTCATGGCGGTCTTCGAAAAAGTAGACCTCTAGACCTCGGAACTCTCAAATGAGGTTCTAAACATCGTATTTATAGAATAGAGCTGGTACGTCTGTGCGTCCGCCCGTGCATCCGTCTATAAGTTCCCACAGCAGCAGATACTTCTGACAGTCGATAATGTCGATCCTTGGCCAATATTTGCTTTTGAGATGAGGGCGACACAAAAATTGTAGTCGTTGAACACAACTTATTAAATGGGGGGGGGGGGCGTGAGGGGTGGGAAATAAAGGTTCGCGTTATAAACGCCTTTGCAAGATGCGCCACGCGTTCCGCGTCTATTGTAGTGACAATTTGCCAGAGTCTTGACTTGTTGTGGTCAGCCTATTCAGAAGTCAGTGTTTTGCCCTTCCCAGACAAGCATGACGCCAAGTCATATATGTCGGAGGGATGACAGTTTCGGTTGGCCTGGGTGGGATCCAATTCAAGGACCTTGAATCGGAGTGCATGTGACAGCCATGGAGGCTCCTCCAACATCGCACGCTAACATGAAACAAGCATTTAAAGCGCAATGATCACACAATTTCCGCAAAGTTTTAACGTTTTTGTAAGACCCATTACACTGCCTCCACGAAGGATGCCGTATGGTGAAATACGGCGCCCTAAAGCCTATTAATACCGTCATGTTTTTCTTTTATTGTTAACCAGTAGTTAGGCAGAAGAGCAGCCAACCTCATTACTGACGAAGCTTCAACGAAGAAGTCCGTAGTATCGGTCGGTATTGATTGGTCAGGCGACATAGCTTGCTTCGTGTGAATCTTGATTTGTACGGTTCACACATTACAAATGGCCAGAAATCGATAGCGTCGATCACTATTGATTGAACAGTCATAATCTTCAGTCGACACAGCTTTTCGCTGACAGACTCAGACTGACAGACTCCCCGTTTTTGACAGAGAGAACGAAACTACTTGTATTAGCATTAATAAGGAGAGAAATCATAGTGGCAGCTATAGTTGCGCTTTTCAGAAATTTTATCGATCGAATGAATAAACGTATTTAATCGTTCATCAATTTCTTCAAATGATTAAAAATGGAATAAGCTCCATTGTTAAACTAGTCGAATATTCAAATAGTTTAGCAGTTTGTTCGAATCTGGTACTGTGCTTAAAGATTTGAAGTTTATTCGATATTCGAGTACAATTATTCGATTTTCCAACAAAGTTGAAGTATTCGTTCTTCGCATAACATTCAAATATGTTACCTCTTCGTTATTCAAATTCGAACAAATATTCAGATTTTTAAATAAATAAACTATAAAATCACCAGTGTTCAAATTCGAACAAATATTCAAAAGTCTAGAGATATGGAATATTCGGCTATTCGATTAATTATTCGAATATATTCCTTCGAGCAAGACTATAATGACAACCCGTGAAGCATTCGAAAAAACGACGACATGCGCTTGTCATTTCCTATTGTACCATGTCAATACCGTGGCAGGCTGCACTACCTCGAACAAAAACAAAAACAAAACAAACATGCAACATCATCTCAGCCTCTTCTTTCAGTCAGTCAACATGAAGGAGGATTGGAAACTTCTGAACATATTCATTGGAGGAAACGACATGTGCGGTTACTGCCATAACGACGTGAGTTTGAATGCATTTGCTCCTACATGGTTTTTGACGTTGGATCAATTAAGTAAAAAAGCGTTTTGAAGTTTCTTGCTAAAAAAAACCTCACTGTTAGAGCTATGACAACATGGCCTTAAGCCCCGTTAATACTTCGACACCGAGCGACGCGACGCCACGTGTGATGGGCCCCGTTTATACTTCCGACGCCGAGCGACGCGACAGCATGTAAAGTTGCCAAATTGATCGATCGCGTCGCTCAATCAATATGAGCCACTATACATGGCGTCGCGTCGCTCGGAGTCGAAGTATAAACGGGGCCATAGTCGTATTGACTGAGCGACGCGAACGATCAATTTGGCCACTTTACATGTCGTCGGTCGCTAGGCGTCGGAAGTATAAACGGGGCCTTAGGTAATGCGAAGCGATCGATATCAACCGATACATCTGCGTTGCGGCTACGAAGTTGCGGAGATACGCCATAATAAACTGTAGAAATTCCCGATTTATCCGGCGTTTTTCGCTAACAGGCTATTGCTATTCTCCGAGCGCGTCGCATCTTGTCGTTCCTCGACCTCATGCTTCTAATTGACAGCTTCTCAACAACATTCCAGAACGACGCTCCTGCCAAATGCGTGCAGTACATCCAGGACGCCATACAAATCATCTATGACCACGTCCCAAGGGTAATTGTATCGCTAACCACCATGCTACACCTAGAGGTTCTGCGCAAGACTGATTCCGGACATCTCTTCTGCACGGAGCTGCACGTGTAAGCTTTTGCTTGATCTTCCGATTTCCAAACTTCTCAATCACCAAATGCTCTCCCTTCTTCACACGCAAGAGGAAAAGGCATTATCTGTTTCACTATTCCCTCATTTTTATGCTCAGGGACTTAGAAACGGCCTATCCAAAACTAATACTGAGAACAGAATATCCGTTCTCTATTTTCCTGAGGAAAACTCGCACGACGATATGATTTTATGAGATCAATATAGCATGCGCACAGCAATACAAAAAAGAATGCGGTGTTTGAAGGGTTCCGAATGCTGCTACTGTTAGGTATATTAACGGGTAAAATAAGGGAAAAATATCGAGGTGGACGATAATCAGGATGCGCCGAGCATTTTAGCGCGATGGGATATCATGGAAATAATTTGAACGCATAGTATGTAACTCTACGCAATAACTTTTGGTGGTCAGGGGATGGACAAGTCATTATGTTATTCTTCACAAACAAGTGTGTTGCTGATTAGTCGGCCACTATAAGACGGAAGGCTCGGTTGCTATGATCAGACCCGAACAAAGAACACTGAATTAGGGTACACGCGTAGGGCGGAGTCAAAATTCGGGAAAAGCAACGATACCCAAGTTACGAAGCATCACTACAAGTTGGCCCATGAGTAGTGAGACGAAATTATACGACCTTTTTAAGTGAAATTTGTCATTTTTGCATAGAACAATATAACACCCTGTTTAGAAAGAATAGCTTGCTCACTTTCCCATCGGGTCCGCCGCTAGTCACGCTGTATAGGTGAAATCCACGTTCAAATTACTCACACGATGTTCCTAGAAGTAGAATGCATGGCGCATTCCAAGCAGGGCTTGGTTACCGCAACTTTCGTATTTTTTGTGGGTTCGTACGTTAGGTGTCTCCGCGAGTTACGGTAGCGCCCCACCGCCGCCCGCCGCTGTCCCCGATTACGGTAGCGTGGCGGGTTGTAGAGCTCGTCTTGGACGAGGTGCAACGGATGAACAAAAAACAACACGCGCCGTGGAGCAGACTTCCTGTCGTAGGGTGGTGATTGACGACTTTGTTCGTTTCTTGCTTATTTCCTCTTTGCCCTTCTAGTTTTCATATGCTTCAGGCTCTGAGTGACTTCTGCTGGGGGGGGGGGGGGGGGGTGGGGAATGTTCACCTTATTACGCACTTTAACGAAGGCAATAAAGATCTCGTGCTAGTAAGGACTGTTTCCACTAAAGGACTACAAAACAAGGAAAAGAAAACACAGGAGAGGTTGAAAAGGGAACATGGCCTGCGCGAAAGCTACAAAGCTGTCGTACACTAAGGGAGTGTAAAAAAGGAAGAAACTTGAAGTGTTGCTTCTATTATCATTTCAACTTCGTAGGCTCAGAGGCGGCATATGGTGGGCCCAAAACTTGCAGAAAAGAAGAATATAAAGCAAAAAATAAAAAAGAGTCACGTCCGGTATGGTTCTGCACGGAATCTGCTCCTCGTCAGCAGTGCGCGCTCTGCTCAACTCGTCCCATCTCTTAGTGAAATCGTTTCCGTGGTGGGCACGGCACCAGATCTGCATACAGTAATGGAGCGCGTTGCTCCGCCGCTACATTAATGGGAGACATTTAACGTAACGCACTCATTTTTTGTCGAATTAGCGAACCACCGAAAGCATCGAAAATTTGGTTGGTTTGCATGAGAGAAGAATTTTATTTTAGTTATTTCAATTTGTATCGAGTTCAGTTTCTCAAATAGGCCAAGCAAGGTCATCACCTGTTCGAAGCGATAAATTTCCTGGTGAACATATTTAACAGGTTACCTGTCGAATGACGGTGATAGACAGGAAAGAAGGAAACTGCGAGATATTGTCAAAGCTGAGTAGTCTAAGAGAGCTAGCTAACTCTATCTCTTAATCTTTGACTTCTGAATGACGACCGCGGTGCCAAAACGCCCTGGCGTTTCCTGATTTGATCACTCCACAACGCACATAACCTGCACTATTATCAACACGTCAGAAATCTAAAAACAAATTGTTACTAAGAGGAGTAATCAAGCGTATCTGGGTATCCAGCTAGAATACAAGCAGTGATACTCAGAGGTGAATATTCGCTTTTTATTCAGGAACGAGTTTCTACGCTTTAGAAATCCAGGCGCTACGATAAAAAATCATAGACACCAATGAAGTCCGCATAATGGAGCTCTTAGTAACAGTAACATAGACGTTCAGGAGGATGATAATACTGTAGTTGTATAATACACAGTCGGAGGTCTCTAGTCGCTGATTTCCGTCTACAAGGTGCTTGACAACCTGATAAGAGCCCGCCTCGAGCAGTTCCTCCTTTGTTTAGCGACCAGCTTAGAACACATCGGAATGACGACAAGAGCGCTGACCGGACATTCAAATAAACACGCACGCAATTCTACGGAAAGACGCCTAGCCCTAGGAAGCGGCGGACCACCCCACGTGACGGCCTTCTCATATTACGTACTCGAAATATAACAGCAATATTCTGCACTAATGGAGGTAACGTTTGTCACAGTTATTGCTCGTCGGGACACGGAAGTAGTAACCTTTGGTTTAGTGACGATTTAGCATCTCCATTTAATTTTTTTTTGAATTAAAAAAGCATTTCTAGCAAACGAAAATTCAATGCGCGTTCAGTCATATCTTTTTCTAATAACAAAAATTGATTCGCTGTCCTTTGACTAGCAAACCACATCTTAATATTTCCAAAATAGCTAATCTTTACGTTTGTCCCTGTGTCTGTCTGTCTGCCTGTCTCTCTGTCCATCCGTCCGTCACAGCGAATGCCCGGAAGGAGAGTTTTACAACGTGATCGCCATTTGTTATTTAGGGCTGAACTTTCGAGGTAAAAAACAATTGAATATGAAGGCTGATAGACAGATTTCTCAGAATATAAACCACCTCGTCATAAACGCTCAATTTTAAATATTTTTCATTACGTTCAACGTTGTCCATATCCAATATTACAGAACGCACTATTAGCATACATCTAGCGTGCAATCTACAAAGTCAGCCTAGACCTCTGGTTCTTCTTGTCCCTTATTTTCGAGTGCACTTGCCCTCGGAAATAATCTCCACTCACCAGCAAATAGAAGACCCTCGTAAGGTCAGTTAGTCGACGCAGAGCAAACACATCAGTCTGATTGGTGTTAGGATGGAGATCCGCTGACTTCCGAAAACATTTTTCTTCTAATAAGTCTTTGTTTAAATCGAAAACACAAAGAACTAGGAACGAAAATGACATAGGCAGAATTGAATTGAACGATTGAATACGTTCGGTTCCGCAACGAAGGTTGTTTTCCATGCATTGTGCGCTTAATAAAGCTAGAGAATACTTTTAAAAGAGAAAACACCACCCTATCATCCGACTAAAGAAGATGATTGTATAGGCTAGCAATATTCACGCTATCATATTAAACACGTTATAGGTAAAGAGGGTATGCAAGGGAACGGCAATCACCAGTTTCTATATTTGATTGAGCTGAGTGTGGACGTTCCACAATGAACGCCTATATCGTGAAAACCGGTTAAAATTCTGGTGATCCTCTAGTGAGGAAAAGCTGTTGTTAGTCGTTAAAGTGCCTATCCGTTGTCGGTGACTTTCATGCAACTAATAGCCCTACTTTGCTTTCAAGTTGTAAATGAACCTTCTGTGAGTGGAAAGCGTGGCGTACACCAAAAACAAATTCAATATAGCGCTGGATGCTACTCTATCCTTGCGCCCATTGAGGGTGCAATTCTACTCGTTCTGTAACTTCTAAACCGTTTGAAATGCAGAAGTTTGATTTTATTTTAATTGACTTTTTAGAATCAAAAAATTAATTAATTAAGCTTAACTAGTTGGAATAAAAATCACTGTGATATACAAAATACAAGCATTTAGATATAGGTTTGTTAAGTATTGTCAATACCACAGTGATTCATAGGTTCTGGTTAAAGAGGAAACCTATGTTGGATTTGAGACGCGGCTTTCGGAACGTGGTGTGCATGTACATACCGCAATCGGCAACGGGGCGCCAATTTCGCACGCATCGCAAATCAGTTTTGGGTTCTATTCGCTAGTAGATCAACCAGGCATTTCATCTATACGAGAATCCTTGATGAATGGCAACAAGTATTGCCTGGAAAGATAAAACTGCTGATTTCTTTTTCGCATGCAAATCGCAGTTATCGTTAGTCGTATTCTTGTCCCAAAAGGTTTACTTAATGCCGTCGTCGTCTATACTTCATCTTTGGCAAACTTTCAGAGTTCGAAACACATTTCGCTGTTAAAAACAAGGAAAGACACACAACTAGCGCCCATGTTCTGAATTCAATAGAGCATCGAACAACAGATGAATTTTAAGATAGCTTCGGCTTATTCGATTAGCATTGTTAAGTGCTATATTATGCTAACCGACTTTTGCATCTTATTTAACTGCAAAATTAAACATATGAGTAACGCTTTTTATGCTGTAGAAATTTACATCCTTCTCATATCATCGCGCAATTAACGCCGCCATTGATAATAACCAATCTTGACATGTAACAAAATTTCGTGCGTGAACGAGGCGTAAACAAGCGAATGACGTCACCACTTAATTAGTGCTCCACAAAACAACTAATGAAAATATCAATGTATTTTTTCCTGCTCATAAGAAAAACGGCGGTAGTGCAATCAGAAGGGGCGACGGCTGTCGCGTACACCCCACATCTACGTTCTTGGTTCGAGTTTCTCGAGGCCAATCAAGCTTTCCATCCTCATGGACGGCGAATTGTAGCAAAATTTATCCGGGATGGAGGGGGAGGTGAAACACTGACTTGCTCATTGGCTGGATACCGCATGTTACTTCACAGAGAAAATACGCATTTACATTGCCTTCGCCATATCCGTTATTGTTGGTAACAGAATACGGGCGCATCCCCAATACTGTTGATTACCGCCGTATTTCGCTCTCAATCTTTTCCGTAATAAAAGGACAGGAACTCCATCGCGCTTAATACATTAGTTACATATACCTATTGTTACGTCAACTCTTTTGAACATATTGCATTTAAAATAAAGGATAAAGGACGGCGTTACTCAATCCCTTCTGGGATTCGCCAGCGCATTCTACTTCTACGGGATGTCGTGGAGGCGACATGAATGCGTATTTGGCCATACAATGACTTGCGGTGGCCAGCCGATGAACAAGTCAGCGCTCTATCCTTCCCAGACAAGTCTGGTACCAATTCACCGACCCCGGAGGGATGGAAGGCTTGGTTGGCCTGGGCGGGAAATCCGAACCAGGAACCTGGTATCGGGTGCACGCGACAGTCGCGCCTCCTCCGACTGCGCTACACGCGCCCGTATAGCGCCATTTATAATAGATTAATCCCAACATAGCTAGCACCAATCTTCTCTTCAACTTTGGATACATTTTGTTGTCATCAACACCACAATGCACATAAAGTATTGATGGATAAAGTTTGCTATAGATTCTACTTCTGCGGAATATCCTGGAGGAAAAATGTCAGTATATGTAGTTCGACTATTCAAAGGTTTGTAGCAGCCATCCGATTGATACGTCAGTATTCTCTCCTTCCCCAACAAGTTTGGTACCAATTCACCGACTCTGAATAGTCGAATGGCTTAGTTAGCCTGTTTAGGGCCCTCAAATGAAGAACCTCGACTGGTGTAGGCGACCCCCGCGCCTCCTTCTGTTGCGCTATCTCGCGCCTTCGGTGCATATATTTCGAAAAAATCTTGAATGTTAGCCATTTTAAGACTCTACTGACAAGGAAGCCGAGTGTTGGTGAAACATCAACTTGAAGGAGCAGAAGAGTGAACTCGGTCGATCGATGTATATGAACACGGCATCTAACGGCAATACGCCTTAAGTGCGCAATTGATGAAAAGCAGTCTATTATAGAATTCGGCCGGCCAATCTACAGTGGGCTTAAGAACGCGGTGAAATGGTTGCAATGCTCTGAATCGACACCGAGAGACCAGTTTTATTTCCTAGCAACTGAAGACCTCTTCGCATGAAGTGTAAGCATAACTGTAGCCATAACAATTGCTAGACGAGGTCTATAACTAGCAGCAGGTATAAGTATCAGTACCAATGTCAGGAAATCAATAGGAACGTCTACTGCTCTGAAAACCTAGAATGCTCCACGACGTATTCCAAGCGAACGGGAAGAAGCTCAGGTACTACTAGGGCGTGGATAAGGGTCACGGGAAGGGAGAAATCGGCCAGTGACACCTATTGAACTGTCCCCAGAAACACGTGATTGGCCGGCCAGCTGCTTCCACCCGCCCAGGCACAACTAAAGGGAACTTCCGAAATCTGCTACCCTCAGAACCTCTTCGATGCATACGATGCACCTTTCACTAAATCTCGAGTCAATCGACATCTTCAAAGGTGAAAGAAGGATTTAGAGGTCTCTAACTCAGTACGTCAAGCCAAGGATTCGAATCCAAGTGAACGATGCCATGAAGCTACAGAAGAAGAACTGAACTATAAAGAAGCACACCGTACTGAAAGCCAAAAACAGAATAAGCAGTTACACATTATGAATTACGTATAGCTGAAAACTAATAACTAAACGCAGCATTGTACAAGCAAATGCAGAACACGGCTTCCTCACCTAAATGGGTCGTGGAACGAAGAACACTGCTAAGTAGTTGCAGAAGCGCATTCATTCAGAAGCACTAGCAAGCTAAGTGTGAAAACGAGAACAACTGGAAGCTTTACAAGGGAGAAGAACAGAAAGAGGAGCACTTCCTTCTCATGAAAACTCAGATGAACTTATTTCAGAGATGAATGTGGCTGCGAGAGCGACAAGAACTACAACGACACGTTTTTGGCGAATGTTAGTTTGAATCGTCCACATCATTTACATAGTCGCTGCATGATTCACCCATGTGAAGGCAACTCGATTCAGCTTCTAGACAATTAGCTAGTTACCTGGTCAAAGAACGCTGAGAATAGGAGCAACGTTCTGCTACTTCCTAGTCTAGAGTAATGATGCTGCAGAATCACATAATTGTAGACGACAAATTGATATCGAAACGACTTATTAGGCATGACGACACAATTATTTGAGCAAAAAATACTAAAACTTAAATAATTAAGGCCTGTGTGGACTATGCGGATCGAGAGGTCGCACTCGGCAATACGGGAATGTTCGACAAAGACGACTTCACACTTGTTGTGCAGCCATTTTTCCGCGATATCGTTGCACCGCCGATGAAGGCACGTTGTTCATCGAATTAATCGATTATTGGTCATTCCAAATGGACATCGTTGTTATTTGCAGGACGGGAAAATCAATATGCACTTCTTTGCGCCAGACTGCTTCCACTTCTCACAGTTCGGTCACGGCATCGTCTCCACCTGGTTGTGGAAGAACATTCTGGAGCCGGTGGGCAACAAGACCACCCAGGGTGATCTGTCCAACCCGTCATCACCGCTCGCATGCCCGGACCCGGTGAGGTTGCCGAGCGAGAGCTCAATTTTTTTCAACAACCAATAACCCTTCAAGTGAAGAATAATGTAGAATTTCTGTTAAGAAACGATATTTTTCAGAACTGCCCATTTATTCGAACGAACCTCAACAGTAAGGACTGCAGCAAGTACATGACCGCATAGTGTACACTGTACATCTGATAATAATAAATATTACTTTTGATTCAGAAGCATATGGTCTTTCATGAAAAACGGAAAACCCGAAAGTAAGGTGGCATTCAATATCAATCGATTATTCATTTTTGTCTGCAAATGGTCATTTGCAAAGGGGATTGCAGAGATTACTGAATGGGTTTCACGACAAGTTGGCAAATCAAGGCAACAATATCGATCGATTTTTGGACTACTCAATCCATGAGTCCATATGTCTGAACGTCCGACCGAACACAACGCTCTAACCTTTCACACAACTCACAGTAGAAAGGAAGAAATGTGAGTCCTCGAACCCTCTAGAAATAAGTGCATGAAGAGCGTGGATGAATTCAGTCACCGTGTTCTATGTGTTTTGAACCGGAAGGTAGAAGTGGTAGTGGCCACTGTTCATCACTAGTTTCGCTATGAAAGCTAATCACTTCATCAATTGAAAAACGTGTCCGCCGTGCAATTCTGAGAGTAGTATTGTGCTACAGATCTAATCTCATTGTCCCAAAAATTGTTAGAAAACGTTAGAAAAATACTAAAAGAAATAGTTACGACTGAACGCGAAGCAAGATTAACAACCCATTCATGTGTATGCACTGAACGCCACAAAAATGCACTCAACGTTTGAATGGTCACAAAATGGTTGTTCTAGCAGGTATATTTATACAACTAAAAAAAATTTATAGGTGCATAATGCAGCACTATGAGGACACGTTCCAGTGGAAATTGCGCCATGCACTTGTCCGCTCAAAGATACATCGGTGTTATTTGTGAATTTCACCTACTTGGAGTTGTCCAATAAATATTTTAATGAGACATTATCAAATTTAACGTTCTCATATTTCAAACGTTCTCAAAACGTTTTCAAATTTTTAACGTTTTGTTGTTGTTTTTCCGCACATATTGGCATCACATGTAATA
Source organism: Heligmosomoides polygyrus bakeri (assembly GCA_947359475.1). NCBI lineage: Eukaryota > Metazoa > Nematoda > Chromadorea > Rhabditida > Heligmosomidae > Heligmosomoides > Heligmosomoides polygyrus. The sequence continues at coordinate 17,700,686 of OX375870.1, forward strand.
AATCAAACCAAACCAATGCCCACCTTAGGCATCGGCCCAAGGTGGCCATTTGATAATGTCCCCTTACTCTTGGATAGTGCCTACTGTACTCTTGGACTTAGATAACGAAAAAGTGAACAGAATGCAAGCTGTTATAGCAGGGCAATGCTTTGCATGTTTTTTTCCACTTTTCTACTTTTTCTTTCTGATACGTTAAAACGTGACACATTAACGGCGTCACGAAGACATACTTCATTGTGTCATGTTCTATGTGAAATGGGTATCCATCCGCGAAGAAGTTTCCTCCTCTGAAGTTATTGCGAATGCAATAAAAGTACTTCTTGGACCGTTTTGAGGGGTTTCGAACAAGGGGTAGATTATGTAAAATCGTTGGTGCCCTGAGCGTCTTGGTTGTAGCCTAGGATTTGTAATTGTGAAGCTCGATTTAGTGAATTCAAATTAATTTATTAAAATAAATTTAAAGGGTAGATTGATACTATTTCCGTTTCCGTACTTCGTATTCAGGTTTCCGGCCATTTTTGAACCTTTCGCTCCGAGTTTCGCTTTCTGTTTTTCCTACAAAAAATGAATTCCCCCATCTCTGATCAATACCAATCGATAGCTGATTTTGGTCTACATATGGTCCTTCATGAGATGGTGGTACTCTCCGCTGGATGGTTTTCAAGCTTGTCTTAAAATTTGCATGTCTACCTTTTTCCTTCATTTTCTTCTATTCTACGACAGACAAAACGAATCAGCAAGTCAATATCAATCATACTACTATTGGCATCTGCGACTTGTGGCACGTGAAGCTCTAGCGCTCTGCTAAAGTGCCCACATTGAATGAATGCTGCTCATATTACAAAAGCATACATGCTGCCACCGTTCAGAGCAATAGAACGCAGGGTGGAAATCAGCACTATGAGCCTACTGCGCCGCTAACCATTGCGCTAACGACACTACTCCTACAGATAGAATAAGATGCCGAACTACAAGTACATTTCTCGCCATTACCAACTGTCCTACACTATGGGTATATAAATCCTCCCTACTCTCCGCCCCTTCCAGAAAAAGCTACCGGCTCTTGAAGTCTGCAAAACTGTTCCTACTCTAAAACGTCAAAGTAGCGAATTTGTGCTTACTGGCTCATTGCTACGAAAATGACTTCAGAGGGCGCTTGGTCGAAGACAAATTCATGAATGTGCTCATATTTCCCGGTTAAGTGGTCCTCGAAGGCACTTCTACCCCACGCAATACGGACGCACGAGATGCTCAGTGAGGAAAAAATGTACATCGATACCCCCGCCCTTCAAAGACTACTACGTGATTTTGGGCGTGATTTGTGCCGGAAATTACTGAGGTGTCCAGGACTATGCAGAACATAAGCCAATTAAACTAAACCTAAAACCTCTTCATTACCAATAAGCACTCGACGGGGCAAAAATAATGGCCGCTTCGGTAGCTAATCTTCGGTGCTTACAAGCCCTTCTAGGTAGATTTCTAGCGCTGGCTGCTAGAAAAAGGCATAACCCTTATACGTTGCTTCGAAATTATCGAAAGCCACTTCAGAATTCCGACAAAAAGAAAGAAAAGAAAAAATGGGCAAAAAGTGGTCTTTTGCTGAGAATTAATCGATAAATATCCATTTGTGCAAACGAAATTTAGCGCTCTGTATGACATTCGAAATCTTGCACAAAAGCCAACAAAAGCTAGATTTGTCCTCATGGTGACGTCATTACAAAAGAAATGAAGTGAACTTTCGACGATTATTCTGTTATTGACATAGTCAGTCAACAATAAATACCATGATACCTCACGAAGTTCTTCCATTGCTTCCATTATCATTACTTTGTCGTTATTTTCATTAATTTAATTAAAAATGTTAATGAAAATAACGACAATATGATTGCACCTCGACTGAGATAGATCTCAGAAAGTTTATGGCGCAGATGGTATGACGTGCCACCTCGGTCCGACTTTACGTTTGCTTCAGGTTCAATTTTCCTTTGCCAACCAGCGGCGCTTTGCTGGAGTGGACTGTTCGCGTACTTCAGGAACTTCAGATGAATGAAACACTTTGTGTTCATGCTCCTAAACACTGACTTCACAAGTCGAACTAGATAAGTACGTAATAAGTGATTTAGGGTTACGTACAAATCTCTTGGAACTTGAATGCATGTCGCAGCTCTCAGCGAATTATCTCCGGCATATTTCATCTATATTATTTCAGGCATCATTATTTCATCTAACTACATATGTGGCCAATCTTTCCACAGTCCGCGTACGTCAGGGTACTCAGTGCATTGAAGTAACTCAAATTGTACAGTACATTTACGGAGGGCATACACAGTGAATTGGGAATCAGTTTCGTATATAACATAAGATGGAAAATATTTACAGAGACGATTCAACATTATTTCACAAAGTTCCGACAACTTCTTTGCGTTTTTCTCCATTCCTTAATCGAAAGACCTAACTATTGACAAAGAAACTGCTGTTGATTTGGTAAGATCGCCAAAATATTGAAATTTACTGAAATAAAGAAGCAAAAACCAAAGAGGCTCGATTAATAACCATACTGCGTGTCATAACTATATCCACCCTTATATTTGCCAGCACTTAACTTGTGCAGTGTAACCAACGTGAATTCTCGAACTGTCTGAAGTGTTTTGGCCGCATTTTGACCACATCATCCACATGAATGAAAATAAGTTTTCTCTTACGAAAGCATCAACACTCCTCCCTTGAAGTAGATAGATATTAAGTGTTCCAACTTAGATACCTTGAAAACTTATTGACTACACTGCTAACCAAATCGTTCACGTCGAAGGGCTAGAATTGTTTTAATTATTTTTATTATTAATTTTAGATTAATTTTGATTAATTACAGGGTGCGTAAAAAGTATTGACGCACTAAACGTAAACGTTAGAAATAACAACACATCATAAAATTTAACAAGTTTATATACAGAATGTCAACAATGATCTAGCGAACAGAATATCATCACTCTTATTTTATATGGGCTTTTTTGCTACGAATGCAGGGGCGAAGACGACGAGGAAAGGCATCGACGGTGCGCCGCAGGTAGTTCTCGTCGATTTCGTTCCATGCTGTGACCAGATCATCCTTACTGACTTCATACTTTCATGGGAAGTAGCGCAAGCCCTGTTCTTCAAAACTTCCCATATAGAGTAATTCAGCGGATCCAAGTCCGGTCTATACAGAGGTTATTACTCTGCCGAAACGAAGTCCCTCAAGTTGGCGCGGCACCAGTCCTGAACAATCCTCGACTCTGTGCAGGACTCTAATCCTGCTGGAAGACATACGGCCTACTCTCGAGGAGGGATTCGAGCCAAGGAACCAGTTGCTTCTTTAGGACATCAATATCATCCATAGTTCTACTAATTTATCTTCACTCCTGTATCCACGAAAACGAAAGATGCTTGTGACGAATGCATAAACCATGATACTGGCCGGATGCGCCTTCCTTGCAGCGAGCCCTCCACCAGAATTAGCACTTTGGAGGTCCTTGAAGAGTATGTAACACTTTTACAGGTTGAATGCACAAAAGTATCAAGTCACTGAAGGTCAAAGCATAGAACGAGATCGACGTGGACTACCTGCGGCGCACCGTCGATGCCTTTCCTCGTCGTCTTCGCTCCTGCATTTGCAACAAAGAAGCGCATATAAAATACAAGGGATGCTATTCTGTTCGCTAGATCATTGTTAACACTTTGTATATAAACTTTTTAAAATTTATGATGGGTTGTTATTTCTAACGTTTACGTTTAGTGCGTCAATACTTTTTACGCACCCTGTAGAACCATTTAAATATCACACCGACATCTTTTTTACATGGATCTGCTTGGCCTTATAATGCTTTTAGCTGCTTATCTCTTCATGTACTTCGTGTACATGCAATAAATGTTAAATATTAGAAACTGATCTACGCTTTCAAGATGGGCTTTGCCGAGTTCCTATCCTATGACAAACGTTTATCATACGCCTTTATTCCTGGAGCTGTCTATTAAAATCACTCTACTGGTGAACATACAAACACCTTTATAGAAACATCAATTTTAAAAAATTCACCGAAAGCTCGAATATTGGTGGGAATTACAAGGATGTGCCATTTGAATACGCGCTTCTAACGATGACTACCTCTTCTTATCAGCCGAAGACGCCTTTTCAGCATTTGGCCACAGTTTTCACTGAGCAGGTGGTGAACTTTAACTGCCGAAATAAGCGCGGACCGCAGAATGTTTTCTAAACCACGTCCGAGATGCCACCGAAACTGATGCATTTGAACACCATGATACCATCACGAAGACCAGGCCTAGCCGCTACGTAGCTTCCAGACCGTCACGCTGCAACTGCCTTCGTCGGGGGGCCCAAATTGAAAAGTTCAAGACAACCTTGGCTGATAACATAACCACTGCATAGCTCGCTCCAATTTTTGAAACAGTTTAGGATGGGAAATCTGTGGAGTAAATTATTGAAGGATGGTGTAGTACTACAGCTAGCTCCTCCTGTTAGCCGCTTTTAGAGAGTTGTTTTCGTGGCGTTAATCAAACACAGGTGCTTTTCTCGCAAGTATCGTAGTATTTCTTCGACACGACGCTGCAGTGTTGAGTAAATTATCAGGTATAATAGTTCACTCGTTCTGCTATGAATGTTTCCATGCTCATTGTCCTAGTCGTAGAAATCGAGGTCCTACATAGGATTAGCAGTAGCGCTATCAGACGAAATAAAATTCTCAAATGCAAATGCTACGCTGCTCCATCCAATTTCGTGGCAGGTGATTGCTCGAGTCAGTTCAAGAATAAACAGGATGAAATACCCTAATATTTTACAGACACTTCGCAGGGAGCACTGCTGAAAATATTCATGAAAATCTTCTGTTCCATGGATTTCATTTTTTTTTCGAGATCCCTCAAGCGGACCTACGAATGGCCAAAATATGTAGTTATGACAGTTTAAAAAACACTAGAAGTCTAAATTTCTCCAATACACAATCTTGTAGTGGGTTTTTTTCCGGATGTGAAGCGTCACCGTTTCAGAAAAAGTTGGAAAGTTTGAGAGAAGCTCGATAAGGATGAATGATAAGGACTTCGTTATTGAATCCCTTGTGAGACGCGCCACTCATTCTACTTTAATGGGATGCCATGGAGGCGTATTTGGCTACACATTGACTTGCGGTGGCCAGTCAGGTCAGCGCTTCATCCTTCCCAGACAAGACTGGTGCCAATTCGTCGACCCCGAAGGGATGGAAGGCTTGGTTTGCCTGAGCGGGAAATCCGAACCAGGAAGCTGGTATCGGGTGCACGCGACCGCCGGCACCTCCTCCGACTGCGCCCAGAGAAGATCGAAACTGGGAAATTTTAGGGTAGGCCTGTAGTTACTTATGAAACGGAATGCATGCTGGCACGTCGCGTAGAACTGTCCAAGTTCGACTTTCAATAAACCTTGGCATGCTGACTTCGGATCGATGTTGTCTTATTGAGCTGGTAGCCAAAGTTGTTATCACATTTAGGATGAAATGGTGTTTGGAAGGACAGTTTCATAAGTGTTTTTCGACTTTTTCAGGCTCTGACGAAGGCGAGGTCGCCGAAACGTAAGCCGAGTCGAATAAATGTGATAACAACTTTGGCTACCAGCTCAATAAGACAACATCGGAATGCATGCTACCCTTTCACTTGTGAAACTGCTCGGAATTCTATGAAAGGTGAGCCATTAAAAGTTAATCTGTTACCCTTTGGCTGATTTAGGCAAACAACCACAAGTGTTCACTTACTTTGGAAAACTCACTAAATTCACGCGAATTGGAACACTTTCCAAACTTTTGAAATCGAACTGAATACATCCTCTTTCCAGAATAAATTATGATCGCTTCAAAAATAAAAACAGATTTTCGATTGCAATTACTGCTTTAACTTTTTTGAGAGTTTAGCAATCGGCTACACAGAAAGTCCAAAAGTGATAAGTTGCATATGTTTAAAAACTCTATTTCTTTTAATAACAGGAATGTTTTAAGGCTTTTCACCAGGGTTAGGTGAAGCATGGCTAAAACCTTTTTGTTGATTTTTTAAGCTCGTCATGAGGTCGTTGTAAGGCCGTTGGTTTTGGTTCGGAGCCTTAAAGGGTCAAATCAACCAGGTGTTATTCCACCAAATATCTCCCCAACCTTGCATAATTTAATGCCAACTTTTTTAGCGAACGAAAAAGTCAATCGCAGCGAGGGTCAGGTCGAACTTGGCTACTGACCGCCTCAAGTGGTTGGTATCGAGGTTGTGAGCTGTCACGGCGATGTTGTGTTGCGATAAGAACTTCGTGACTCGGGCTCATCCTGATACAATTGTGAGTGCTGATCGGTCCCAGGCAGCGCGACAGGAAGTACACCCGCCTTCTGCTGGGGGGCGTGGCGTCAGGAGGCACAGCCGCTGTTCTGCGGATCGGAAACTTTTGTTTTGCGTCTCAAAAGTTCCGTTAGGCAGCCGTTAGACTCTCGGTGAAGCCTAAGGGGTTGGAGGTGGGTGAGTAAGGGGGATGAGAGCAAGATCGCATGCCTCCCTGCGAGGGACGTGGTCTCATTTTGCACCTCCTGACCGTCTCCATCGGTCCCATGGTGAGGTGTGGATGGTGCGCTCGATCTCCGCAGGTGGTGTAATGGCGAATTCCCGCCCGGTCAGCAGGAGGAGCTGGTTCGAGTTCCGCCTGGCGCCAGAGTTTTGATTGCAACAAATCACTGTTGTAACAGCTCCTAGAAAAATCAAAATGAACGATCGATTCAAAAATCTTTGGATTTTTCTTCGAAGGGTTATTAGTCGTCTACGCGCGAGCTTCAAAAAATGCTAAATCCTCCATATGCTCAGAAAATTTAAATTACAGCAACGGTTTTCAGCTTGTTCTAAGATATATAGGCAACCATAAGTCCATAGGTTCATGTAAACAATGTTCTCACTATCAATCAGAAAAGCGTACTGACGAACTGGGCCGGTGAATGGTGCAACATATTCGTGTATGAACTGAAAATTCCTTGCTTCTCAATACTTCAATGTACTCCATAGAAGCTCACCGCTGCTTGGAAAAATGAATTTTATGCGTAATCTAACTGAGTATTCACTTTCTTAAGATACGCAGAGTATTCTACTAATATTTTTTCAGACAAAATAGTTATTCTCAAATTGAACAGTTGTTTTAGTTTGCTCCGGAAGTGTTTAGCTTAATTTGAATTCGTCCGTTCTGAATTGAAAAATACCCGATTTGACTTGAAAAGTCTTACTGTGCTTGTAAAAGTGTTTAATTTGACGTGAACGTAGAATAAAAATCCATACAAGGAGGAAGCAAAGGCAATATGAGAGAGAATGGCTCAGCCGAGCAGGGAGCCGTGCTCATGGTGCTCCATTACAACAACGCCTATGTGCTGCTCCGGATGAGGCAGCCATTAAATTAAAGGCATTGTTTGACGCTTGTTCGACAAGTCATAGATCAGCACGTTGTTGATACATGCGAGTACACACGTCGCCGTGTGCGGTACAGACTCATTTCGAGGGGATTTATTGGAATCGCGGCGTAGAAGGCATCAAAACTCCCAGCCAAACAATGACCACACACGATGACGCACCGGAATGCTGTCATCGTCGTCGGTCAGGCCTCGTAAAGCCGGAATAAACAAGTCTCGGAGACGAAAAGAGACCCTTCCTCGTCATCGACAATGAGTCTAACCTATGCATTGTTTAGGCTGCATGATGACTGAATAAGCAGTCAGCATTACGTGGGCGTACCTCAATAGCTTCCCTGGCTAATGACGTCTGAGAGCGAATCGACTTTTTAGCAGTCAACCGGATGGAAGCCTTTTGCAGAAGAAAATTAAAACGCGGTCCTTTCATCAGCAGACGTACCATTGATCTCAAGGGCTCCAATCAAATGGAAAACGTCTCCGTCTGCTACTCACGCGCGAGCACGTCAATCGATCCCGCTCGACTTACCGATCAATAAACCATGCATGTTTTCATCTTTACGAATTTGATAAACTTATAATGGAACAAGTTAAATACAAATCAAAGCGGCATGTGGAAGATCCGCTGGAGGTTACGTAGTACAATTGATGGTATAACGGACGTGTCCATCAAGCCGGACGCGATAAAGCACTCGACGAGCACGCAATCGCTTCAGTCAGGCTTCTGGAGACCACTTCATCCATCCCGGAGTTCTCGTCAGCTCAGAGCATCTGCATCAGAAGTCGTTTAGAGAGGTATAAATCAGACAATCATGCTCTTACGACGTGTTTTTGCCATACCATATGTGTATATGTCATTTGACAACTACTACACCAACAAGGATGCTTCTTGAGGATAAGAACAAAAGACAGGGTTAATCAGTCCCTTTGAGGGAAGTTTTGAGGTAGCATGGAGCTAAAGGAGAACGGATCTGTGACGGTCGTGTCGTTCTCTCTTCAGATCCACTGGTATATCATGTTTGAGCGCCGTCGGTTCAACACAACGGGAAAATTCTTTAGATTCAGCAACGCCCATTCATTCACGGCAACAAGAAAAGCTGTGCCGACTGCAGCAATGTCATCATCACCATAGTGACTCAGAAATCATGTCAGCTGAACATTACAGTGCATGGTAAACGTGGAGCAAAACCTGTTTCAACACTACGAGCTTTGGTGTGCTGATAGTCTTTGCAAACAACTAGCAGGTCGAATGGCGATTTTGCTTGCACAGGGACCAGATGCTTCCCTGGAGACACGCACTTTCCACACTGAAGCTTTTGGCTCTGCAATATGCTTGGAGAGATATGAGTATGTCTTGAGTCATCGTATATTCGTACCTACAGCCCCAAACACCAATTGAATTCGTGGCGTATGGCCTGAATGGTCAGTGTGAAGTTTTACCTCGCGGTCGTGGAAGCGCTTCACACTGCATTCATCTACAAAGTGCTCGAATTGCGTTTTATAATTTGAAATTTCGATTTTATCATGACACGAGTCTGTTGGGAGCAATTTGCAACTTTGTCACTCCAATCAGTCCTTGTGCTAAGGAACTTTTGAAATTTTGCCAGTTCGATGCTACCACAACAAATAAATGGTAAAAAAACACATGCAGTTTTAATAGTAGACAGCACTATATAACTAAAATGCTCTTCAACGCTAAGAAGAGCTACAACCTTTATCATATGTGCCAGAAAAAGGGTAGTTCCTGGAAACCAGGTCATGGTGCTCCAGTCACGCCTCCTCTGAATACGATCACGCCCACTCACGCAGAAATGTGAGGCCAATAGTGCGTTTCCACACGACAGCGGACTCATCTGAGTCAAATAGGGGTAAGACATAGAAATCGTCTCGACGTAGACAGACACGTCATCCACTGGGAACCCGAAGGCTGTCCACACCTACTGCAGCCATTTCGAAGCTATGAGACACAGCTATCCCACGCACTTTCTTCCCATCTTTGAAAACCGATTTAATCAATGCAAGCACTTTGCACTTGATAGGCTGAACACTGTCTTGGGCCCTGACAATCACGTCGGTCAGATCGCGTCATATATGTAACGCTTTGCTAAAATCCGAAACAACGCTGTAATACTGTCGCTTTAGAAGATTTACTTGATGATGACAATCATTGTAGAAACATACAAACGATGAATTTCAGTACTCCTGCATCCAGCCAGCCAAACGTAGACGGTTGAACACAACGAACGATCCAGTTCACAATAATAATCGAAAGAATCGGGGTAATGGAGAAACAACGATATATGTGTTCGGAAGGGGCTGGATCGAAAGCGTGTTGGGTCTTCATGAGTATAGGAGAACATCTATAATGTTCTAAATAAAAATTTAACAACAATAGCGTCATGAAGGAAACGTCGAACGCAGACGGTCCGAACCGGGCAGACATGAACCACGAAGAATAGCCATGGTTATCACAAACGCCCTCGCGGACAAGCCTAGCAAAAACAGCCTTCCTTCTCGAATAGTGTGGATCAGGAGATGTCGTTATATCCTAAAACGGATAGAGACGAGACGGGAGCGGTCTGGAATCGAAGTCCGACGACGACGCGGATCTCGTCAAGGGGCGAGAGGAGCGGCGCTCCACGAAGAGCGTCGCGAATGAGTGCGGGGGTGATGGCTGCACGAGGGCTCCCTTGATGACGGAACAATTCCGTCGACGAGAGCTTCTTCTCCTACTGCAGGAGACGATGCATGCAAGTAGCAAGGTTGGGCCGATAAATGTCGGCTATTGGAGACGACGCCAGGTAAGCCTAAAGGGCCTACCGCGTCGCCTCATGTGCGCGAAGAAACGAGGCGACTAGCTGGAATCGGGACGAAACACTTATCATCAACTAGTCGCAAAACTTAAGTAATATCGATATGAAGAAGAAGAGGAAGAGGAAGAGTAAAATGAAAATGGAGGAAAAATACGCCCAGAAGAGGAACTCGATACAAATACACTCAATCACACAATATGGGCAGACAGGAAAGAAAACTCCAAACCAAAACAAAGAAAGGAAATTTAACAAGAAGACATACTACTATCGATGTGTATATATGATGACGCGAGCGTCACGCCTAACATCAGAATTGAAAAATATATAATAATAAAACCTAACATAATAGGAAGAAATGTTGAGCTAACTATTATGAGCACATAATGAAGGATAGCTACTTATTGAAAAGGAAGAAGAAGAGGAAGAAATAATAAAACAACACTCTGATTCCATAAAACCTACTTCTTGTGCTTTCAGTCACAGTTCTTCATGCCGTTTCATAATTTTCATATCCTATTAAAACGAGCACATTCGAAATTCGACTAAAACGAACAATGTGAATATTTTTTTAAACTTTATAATTTTATTATTCTTTTTTTTTTATTTTAGGATAAAACGGAATTACTTCGAAAAATGAGAGTTCACGGAGGGCAAATCATACAGAAGGGTAAATGACCCTGAATATTCACGAAGTGAGGGACGGAAAGCTTAGTCGTCCCAGCGAACCGAATTCTTCTTCGCAGCTGAAAATAAAGTTAATTGCGACTGAAATTTTGTTGAAAAAATGTTTGTACATAAAGTTATTTAAGATCAGTTCATAGTCCACCACGGCAACGACGGGGTGACTGGCCGACCGGGCGAAGGATGGACATCGATCGCTCCGCATTAATCGATTCGTACGCTTTGCACGGACACCTCGTCGCTGGAGTCACGGACCATGAACAAACCACTGCATACTTCGACATGTCAAGAGATGAAGATGACCAGAAGTTGTCACTGATACAATGTGATGACAACCCAATCACCCGCTTCGGTTAAATCATGGACATCCTACATTAAGAACAACGATCATTAAAAAGGCAGTACTGGTGAACACTCAGACTGAGAAGGAAAAGATTTCCTTAGTTAGCGTCTGGGTTAATAATGGGGACAAATAATATATGCCAGTATCGACTTTCGTCTGATATTATTGACGTCCTTTCAACACCTTGAGTTATGAATCCACTCATGAACAAGACAACGCGTTACCCTCCCGTGCCGATTTAGTGACAAGAACTGTTGAACTACCATATCCAATAGAGGAATTAATACTGACGGTACTTGCTAACTACGCGAATCTGCCTCGGACAAATTGGATATTTCGTAAGCATAGGCGTGGTTACGTCACAGAATCAATTCGAAATGCGCACGACACTTTTCTCTTCTTAATGACTGTGCCATATGTACTCCAGCTCTCAGCTAAAGCTTTCGAATTTCGGAATATAAGGGCAAGCATAGGTGACCTCCCCTAGTCCCTTGTGCGACACCGCACCACTTAGTGATAGCCAAGGGCTGCTATCTGCACCGGTAAGTTCATCTTCAGTCAACCCCGGTATGCAATCAAGTAAACGTAAAAAGAGTCCGAAAACGTTTCGAAGAATTCTACGGCTAGCCTGACCCTGGGAATAAAACACAAAAATGGATAAAGGTCGGCGCTTCAAACCTATCTTAGGATGCGCCACACACTTTGCCTTCCCCAGTGGCCTAACCAATTAGCGTATCGTTGTAAGCTTCTCAAGAGCCTAAACATAGCCTAAACATAGAATAAGCTATATTCATTTAAGTCTTGAATTACTAGTAAACCCATCTGTTCTACAAGAACGAGAAGAGAGGTCAACTAGGAAACACCACAAACTTTTATTTTCGTGTACAATCTATGCTTAAACCAACAAAAACGGCCGTAGCTCTAAGGTGCTCCAAATGAAACGGAACTAGTAATCTTCGTAACAAGTCCATCTCGAAGTCCACTGCATATCCCAAAACAACGAAACACACCTTTCGCGTCTGAGAGCTGCTTTCTTTCGGCATCACGCTGCTCCTTCGAAATTGCGGACCGAAGGCCAAGCGTACTCTCCACCATACGGCGAGCGACACCAGCGTGCGTTTTTGGACGGGCCCTGTAGAGTAACAGAACGTTGAGACTGCCACGCGCTGCTGAAAGACTTCGTCATGTACCTGGCGGGTTTCAGCAGCGTCTGCATCTCTCGCGCCTTCTCCTGAATACGTGCTGGAGACTTCGACAGCGGACGCAAACGAAGCCACTGGTGCTTATGCAGTACCAGAGCATCACGTGCTGAAAAGAAACTCGTGCAATCAAGTGAGGGACTACGGTCAGAAATCAAGCAACTGAAGATGTTACCTTGGCGCTCGCTGGCAAACACCACAAAGACCATCTTCCTCTCCAACCACCTAACCGTGGCATTACCCCAGTCTGTAGCCGCCAGTGCATTCACAACGTCTTCGGCTACCTTGTATTCGGGGATGTCGTACGCTTCAAGAACATGTGGCAACACTGAAATAAATAGTAGGAGTGGTAATGTCTGAAGTTCCAATTTCGCCCAAACTTTGTGCATGAGGAATTTGGCTGCTTATCACGAATCTGACAGTATCCGTTTTTGATTCACTTTACATGGAAATCAAAATTTGTGATCTTTCTACGTTCAAAGAGCACGAAAAACTTAAATGAGAGATGTTACCAAGCGCTTGTTCAGAAATCATTGGGTAAAGCGTTTAACTGACGATAAGTCGTCAAATGTAAGAATCACAGCACCGCCGGGAATTGAACTAACGACCTCATTACTTTGAAGCGAGAATGTTGCCACTGCACCGCTGAAGCAACTGTTAGCCATGCTAAGCGCATGCGATATAAAGTGAACAACGCCAACTTTGACTGGCCACAACTTGCTCAGATCTATTTAGCAAATTTGGTCCATATATTTGTAACCAGCGTTTCAAGCTCTTCCACATGCTATAGGTCTCGGTCAAATATTGTATTGTCAAATATCTCGAAGTTTACACTGGGCTTATAAGACATATGTGAGGCCAATCGTAGAATCGGGGACATCTGTACTTAATCCAACTCCAGTTTATCGAATTCTCTCTTGAAGACGGCTATCCTCCTTTTATTCAGAGAGGGGTTTGAACTTATAAGCACGGATAATTTACCTTTCCAGAATTAAAAAGAAGCTTTTACGGAGGTGAAGCCAGAAAATGGGACAGGAAAGTCGTCGATTTCTACTATGCGGAACCTTAATTTCATTAAAGGACTCAATGTCATCGAAAGGGGTGCACCACAGCTTACTAATAACAAACATTTGAAAAAAGACCTAAACTGCACTTGAATTGTGGTTGTTGCTCAGGAAAAAGCAGAAATTAAACCAGGCGTCCAACAACGTTTTGGAAAGGCTAATGAAGTACACGATCCGAGCTGATATAGCACGATTGCATCTGACAGCTTATGAGCATGAATTCTGGGTCTACTTTTTCTCAAATTTGCAAGAAAGGGGTTATTCCATGATCACATCAAAACAAGAAGTGTCTAGAGCCAAGCAGATTGCACGCAAAAGTTTGGGCCAATCCGGTGATCGAAACCAGGACCTCTCGCGCCCAAAGCGAGAATCATACCACTAGACCAATTGGCCGACAACGGCAGCGCACTGTAGGATCGTTGACATTTCGACCTTTTTTTGCGCGGCCTGGGAACGCGGGAGACCTTAACGTTGCGGTTTTCACTGAACGGAAAGGGGATCGATAAGGGGGTCGGAAGAAGCAAAAGCCTTCAAGTGCGTCCCAATCGACTCGAGTTTCGGATCCCACCCAGACTAATCAAGCACTTCGTCTCTTCAGCGTTGCTGTATGGGGGGGGGGCAAAAGTAATGAGACAAATTGAAAAAATCTTTATCTCTTTATAACTCAATTACAACTCAACGATGCTGAGGAATGTATTTGCCATTAAGGGCAATGACTTTGCTGCCATCGCTCAGCCAACTTCCTGATCCCATCCTTCCAGAACTGCTTGGGCCTGGTGTTGATCAACTGCTCGATATGGTTGTCAAGGACTGCTTGGGTTCTTGTGTCCTTTCCGACCAGGAAGTCCTGTAGGCTCAAGAAGTAGTGGTAGTCGCATGGAGAGATGTCCGGCGAATACGGTGGGTGAGGCATGTGAACGTTGCCCAGCTGAGCAAGCTTATCCGTGGTTACTTGTTCCCGATGGGGTGCGGCGTTGTCGAAGAGGAGAACCTTCTTGAAGCGCTGCGAATGAATAAGAGCGAGTCGCCGGCCAATTTCTTCTATTTCGTTCACCATGGCTTTGGAATTCATCGCAGTGCTCTTGGGAAACAGCTTCCAGTAAACCGATCCATGGGCGCAGACCCAAAAGCTCCAAAGGTGCTTCTCGCCGTGAACATCTCGCCGAACGATGGTCGGTAACAGGTCACCAGGTCTTACCCAGACTTGCTGCTTGGCAGGGTTAAGGTAGAAGACGTACTTCTCATCTTGCGTGAATAGTGAGCCCAGGCTGCTCGGGGTTGGGAATTGGGCGAGATTTGACCGCGACACAGGTCGACTCGTCAGACTGGGGTTTCGGCATGAGACAGACTGGGGTTTTGGCATGCTTCTGGAAAGGGCGGAAGTGGTAACTTCTCAGATGAGCTTCAGTAAGTAGCATACAAGCATAGAAATACGATAAACACGAAACCAGACTTCAGAAACGAGATATGTGGACACGGTATGCAGAGTCTCATTACTTTTGCCCCTCCCCCTAATAGTAGACATGTCAGGGAAGAATAGAGCTATGACTTGTCCATTGACTGCCCACTACAACTCGTTCGATATGCCAAATACGCATTCAGATTGCCTGCACGATGCCGTGATGTCTTAGAGAGTCCGTGAAGTATTTCATCAATGGACTCATGAACGATGACCTTCATTCTTTCGTATCTTTTATGAACCTTGAGTCTTTCTTGCTACAGTTCTTCAAACAGTATTTTTTAAAGTTTTAAAAACTGTCAAAAAATTTACTCTTCAACATGTAAAATGGGATATGATTTTAAGCGTAATTTTTTCTTTGCAAATTAGCCGCCATTCTAACTGTATTTTTTCGAGGGGTATTGTTGAGCTCTTGTTGAAATCTACAGAATTACACTCAAGCACATTAGAAGATTCCATAATTTTATTACACTTCACTCCAAGTTATTTAGTTTGGTCTCAAATAAGCGTTCCATACAGCGAATCCAAATAGCAGTAGGCATTGGATCCGACGCCGATGCGGATAATTCGAATCCGTCATTTTTTCAAACCAAGTTGAGAGGATTATGCGAATAGTGGCATTT
Source organism: Heligmosomoides polygyrus bakeri (assembly GCA_947359475.1). Lineage (NCBI taxonomy): Eukaryota > Metazoa > Nematoda > Chromadorea > Rhabditida > Heligmosomidae > Heligmosomoides > Heligmosomoides polygyrus. Next base: position 17,716,307 of record OX375870.1, read on the forward strand.
CTGATAAGCCTCCGATCCTTGGGTGACTCAGGTAAGAGAAGCTATCACAGGAATGATTTCTCTATGATCCAAACGACTGATATACCTTTGGATCTTACCTTGGATATCCAAGTGCGGATAGGACGCCAGATTTCTTTTCAATATCAGCTATATGAATTATCCGAAAATCCGATGCGGTAAGTCTGACTCTTATGCTGGAGACCGTCCTTCATCATCCGATATAGAACGTAACCTCTATGAACCAGTGAAAATAAGATCTTTATGTGCTTCAGACCTCAATACTATTCATCGTAATTAACTCGCATCCTATCCGAAACATGCGCCCGCGACTAATAAAGTCGGAGACAGAGGACAGATGCTTTCCAGAGCTCAACGACCAGCGCCGACATCACTTAGCTCAACATCACAATCTCAATCGACTTTAATTTACTGCGCATGGAAAGCTTAGACGCCGGCTAATTTCTCGCTGAAATTGAGGCAACACTTGGGAAAGGGCTCAGCACTTAAGCCAGAACTTTTATAGTTTAAGAGCACGATTTTCTTCACGGCAAGCTCAAAATTTTTACGCAAGCTTATATCCTCTTCCTTTTTACAGTATAACAAAATTTACAGATTATCTCCTTTTATTACAATTAATAAATATTGGGCTCTTCTTCGGAGAGGCAAATACCAGTTCTTGTGTTTGATATTTTTAAACTTATTCTTGTGGCGGAGCGTAAATATATTTGCTTATTTTGTTGACTTATTGGTTATTGGCTATCATAAACGTAAGCTAAGCTAATAGCTAATTTCAGGTCCCAACGCAATGTTGTCAAATAACCAGTAGTGTAGTGTTTCTACATACTGTTATGTTTCTTACTAGGAAAGGGTCTCAGGCGTATGTCTGATCAAGGGAAATGTGTAGGACTGCGAGAATCACCACTCTTCATATAGTAGAAAACAAGTTTTGTTTTTGCTGAGCCCTTGAACCCTAAGAGCTGGGGCCCCCGAAGTTGTGGTACAGTATCGCACCGTCAGCTCGTGCAGGCTTCAACGGGAGTCTAACGGCTGCCTTAGGAAACCTTTGAGATACAAAACAAGAATTTCTCGGTCCGCAGAACAGCGGATGTACCTCCTGACGCGCTGCCAGCGTATTCCAGCCAGTTGCCATAAGCGACTGTCACAAAACTGGTAAGCCGATGATTTCGTTTCAATCACCTGATTTCGTTTAGGTATCTACAGAAACTCACGAAATGGATCCCAGGGAGTTGCAGCTTCAATCGGTGGAGCGAAATAGTTAATAGGACGCTTCACTACTGTCTTGGTGGCGGCTTCAAGCTTCAACGCAGTCATCTGAAGAAAGGAACATTCTTAAGGTGTAAAAGTCTGAACGACCTCGAAAAACCACAATATAAGCAGTGGGATTACCTGCTCCTCCAATTTCGTATCGTCCAAATTCTCCCACGAATCGCTGTCATCATCTTCCAGAACAATGGGCCCTTCATGGATAACGGGTGCGATTTCCACCGGCATAGAGTGTGAACTCGACTGGCCTATTGTATCCAGGAAAACCGTAAGCGGTGGATCCAGTCTGTCGAATCCAAATTTAGCTGGCTTCTCCGTGGGCTCGCACTCGGTCAGATGGTCCATGTACAGCTTGCGAACGGCTTTGTTTTTAGATCCCGACACTCTACGTGGATCTTCCTGAAATCGCGACATCTAGAAGCTACCATGAAAAGTTGTGAAGGCGGTAGAAATAGAAAGTTACCTTCGGTACCTTGGCTGGAGACAGAGGAGTGCTTGGTACCCCAATGAATAGGCTCTCGATGACACCTTTAGCCAGCGCTTCCGTCTCGTCCTGACGTGCCAAATCCAGCGTAGGAGAGCGAACTATTGGAGGAACAGGATCTATAAAGTAGTTGCATTGAGGTGTAGTATATGCCCAGGAAGCCGACCAGTGCCCGACCACAGGAACTACCAGTGTAAGGTAACCAGCCTTACGGCTGGCAGCAAGCTGGCCATGAGTCACGTTGGTATTTCAGGGCGGAGCTCTACGCCGATGATGAAGCCGCGACAAGGCATCAAGGCCGTCACCCCTCCGACGACCCCGCGGACGCCCGTCCAGGCCGTAGGCCTGCTCCCTTCATGATCTGCTTTGTCTGTGTATCCATACCATGTGACGTATGTCTGTTGTACTTGTATGAGATAAACCTCCTTCTCTCTGAAGAGTCAGCAGAAGTACAGGAAGCAGCTTTCGCCGCGCCACGTTGTTTACTAGTCGATGCTAGCGATTCTCGTAGCAGTGCAGGAGGCTACATTTGGAAACCAGATCTCTATGAAGAAGAAAAGAAGATAGTAATCTGACCGAAGAGCTTACCAAGGAAGGAGTTGTCAAAGCTGATGTGTCTCGCTTTGTCCTCAATGAAGTGGTCAACCGACTCGAACAATTCCCCACTTCCAAAGCCAGCAGGCTCCGTGGCCAATCCTACAATACCTCAGAATTAAAACATTGCGTAAATTTTGCAAAACCGGAAAGGGGTATCTAGAAAAGCTGCAGATCCGTAACATTTCCAAGACAAATTGAAAGCGCCGTGGTGACCAACGACTCAACAGCGGAAACACCCAAAATGAACTACAGAGCTCTAAAAAAATATTTTGTCAATCGGTTAAGGCCTAAGGGTTGTCCTTAAATTTAAACTGCATTGCAATGAAGCAACACTTGAAACTACATCGCTAACAGGACACCCTAAGCTTCCCTCGTCGTGAGTGTAATTGCAGGCCAACAAGTTTCCAATTAGGACTAGTAGTAAACTTAATGCTACATAATGGAGCTAAATGGACTGATAAGGATAAGGATACAGGTCGAGTGATAAAGATGAATACGGCTAAGAATGGAGTCGTTACCTCTCAAAGAAAAACGTAGTAAAGAGACCGAATCAGTCAAAGTCAGCGCTTCTTTCTCACTCGTGTGTAAGGTCCGACTACGTAGTGACAGATGCGTAAGATTTGAGCCTCAAAAGTTATTTAGTTTTGTACGCAGCAGTGACCGTCTAGAGTAGTGAAGAAAGACCAGCCAGAAGGTACTATTAGGCTAAATTTCTCTTTGGCAAAAAATCGAACCGTACAGAAAATTGTGCAGCCTTCCACATGGAGATTCGAAAAGAAAAGAGAAACCTTACACTGAACACCGAGAGAAAGAGGGAGCTCTGATCATGGATCGAACACTGAGGTTTACGTTGGGCGGGATTTATATTTCCGGAGCGGCGCTAATAAACCTATCAATATCGATCTCATTTACCACCCAATCGATCCGATAGATTTCATTGCACTGCGCCTCCGGCGTCTGACGTATAATTCCGGCCTTATGGACAAATATGATGTGCCCTATCTAGCCGTAGACAAAGTCAGTTTCCTGAAGCCAATATGCTTCAGAAATAAATTATCCGGTAGCGTACCTAGTTCCATTAAAAAGACGCCGCGTCCTTGTCCTCCCATTGAATGACGGCTTATCTACTCCCCGAGTAGGTGGGTTGCCCGAATGAACCTTCACCTTCTCCTAGATGCAACGATTCCCACGTAAACAGCAGTACTCCGATTACCTGATCCCCAAAACAGCGGCGGCTTCTGCGCCAACGGCTCAGACACTCGTCTTCGGTTCGGCGAGGCGTTCTGCTGCCTCCGAACGCGATTCTGAACTAGCGCTTCCGACTTCGGCGTGAGCACTGGAAAACCGACGTTAGTGCTAGGTTACTGTGTAACTCTACAGCAAGGCGATTGGGTGAGAAACTCACGCGGTTCAAAATTCTCGTTCTGCTTCAAGAAGGCGGGAGATGGAGCGATTGGATTGCTGTCGTAAAGTGAAGCGCTGCTCAGTGGTTCGTGTGAACTGAGTTTTTTCGCGTACGGTAGACGTTCAGGACGTTCCAGTGATGACTGCCCGCTTTTATCAGTACCTGGTCGATTCGATACCTGAAAAGCAGAACTGAATTTGACGGGGTTGCCGCAATATCACATCTTCATAAGGTTTCCTTTCGTGAGAATTAAACAATGTACAGAAGAGCATCAGACGTGAATAATCATTCAGGATTAGCGACAAAAATGGACGCGTATCACGGTCATCTCTGAGAATTTACAAACATAACAATCGTAGAGTTATATGTATAAACAAAGACGTCAGTAGGAACAAATATAGCGCTTTGTAAATTTAGATCCACACACTAGCCGCGGGTAATAAGCTGCTGCAAATATTAAATGCGGTCGCGATTAAAAAGAAAAGCAAGAAAGATGGGCGAAAGTATGGCTGAATACACGAAAAGAAGCTGAAAATTACAAGAAGCTGTCGGACAAAATAGTCTAAGAGGCGAATTAAATACTATACGAGATGTGTCGTTCCCACTACCGCCGAGAAAGGGTCGCAAAAACGTAACTGAAGCTTGGAACACAGAAAGCAGTAAGAAATAGGAAAACCCAAGACCGAACGGTGGGACCCGAGATCGTTATTACATTCTAACTCAAAAGCTTGGTTTAATCCGGTAACCAAGTAGTCGATCGAATTTTGACATCGATCTCACACGAAATACATAGTGTAGTCTGAATAAGTTTATGCAAGATGTGACCTTGGAGGAATCGAGGTCTGAGCTCCCGTGGTAGAAGAGAGTCTTCAAGTCACCGCTCTGGTACATCTGCGATTGTCGCTGCTGCTCTTCGAAGCACTCGTTGATCAGTTGAACCTACAACAATAAAGCAATGCACTACAAAAATCAAGACGATTTCGCGGGGGGAACTCACCTCCAGATCTTCCGGTTCAGCAGGATCCGTCGGCGGTTCGGCTGAGGGACAGTTACTTGATAGACGACTCGACAGCGCTGGTGAACTGTGTCCTCCGATTAACGGGCTCGAATGATTTCGCTCCAGACGTATATGCATCTCCTGAACGTGGTAATTGGTTTTAATTTTTTTGAAAAGTTATTAAAACTGGATTGATCTGGAGGCTGATAAGGCAGCCTCAAGTATATACATAGGACACGCTGATTTGCTTTGGGTAAATATCCACTAGACACTGAACAAAAAAAACGCACTATATGAAGCCATATTACCATCCGCAAACTCGAAAATTTGGTTGTTCAAAATAAACTCCATACACTCTACTATCACTGAACTGGACTTCATCAAACATGCTATCGCGCGGGTACTATTACCCCCCAAAAGTCACCTCTACAGCAAGTGGTCCACACCCTAAAATCCGCTTTCTGGCCATTTCTGTTAGCAGATCTAAAGGGAATAGCAAAATAAAATTCGCGCCATGAGTTCGCCAAGTCTACTGCTATCCAAATCATTGTTGGTGTAAACTGCTTTGACATGGAATTGGAGACTGAAACCCAGTTTTAACTGAATCCATACGCTTTTCACGAGGTATGACCAATTCTCAGTTCGAGAGTTACAGTTCCCTCTTATTATAACGCGTTTGGAAGGACCGGAGAAAATCCGCGTTATAACGGGAGTCGCGTCCTAAACGGAACTGACCCTTTTTAGACTTATTTACGCGTAGATTTATTTAGAATAGCACACAATGGCTATATGTGGGAATAGTAATGAAATACGTGATCATAAGGAGAGTATGAAGGCAAAGAAGATCTTTAGATTATTAGTGAAGTTCTGTCCTCAGAGGTACACTTTGCTCTATGCATAAGTATGACAGATATGTGTGAGGAACAATGAGGACCAGAAGGAAGTTAGAAGTGATGAGCAACAAAACTGTGTAACCTGATGTTACATCATCTTTTACATCACCGCCATCAAAACCCTGCGTCAGGCGGGACATGGACCCGCACTCTCCACCTTCTAGGCAGGATGACAGCCCATTACGCTGTCAGCACTGCTAAATCGCTCGACGCATCCGCCATGCCCGTTGCAGCAACCTCTCAGCACTCTTCCACAATATTCCTCGGGATGTTTCATGTGGTCAAACAGCGCTGTTGCTGCAATCTTTCCCGGAAAGCATAGGGTGCAGGTACAAGTCCTGTTTGGCACGAGAGTTTGGTCGCAACAAAACATCATGTGACAGCGTGACAGCATATGCCTTCCATACCAGCAGCTCTAGGCTTAAAACAAATGTCTAGGATATTGTTTTGAATAACATGAGTTTTAGTCCACACCCTCTGTCGTTTCTGATGGAGAAAACCCTTCAATTTATGGCAGCTTCTAATGACTACCTGGAGTCTTATACTGTGCTCGACATACTGCTGACTATGAACACCTTTGTCTGCCTCCCACGCATGAAAAAGGTCTACATGCATCTAGTTCATTGCCGCACAGGTACTGCTCCCGACTTCGAATGAGGCAGCAAAACGGAAGGTCTGGTCACAGACGCGATGAGCATCTCCTTCCTCATCATCTTCTGTTTGAACCAGAGCTAAGCCCTGAGCGCGTTATTACGGGAGTCAATTGGAATGCAGAGTTTCTCTCAAAACCGCGCTATAACGGGAGTAGCGTTGTATCCGACGCGTCCTAAGCGGAGTTGATTTGTATTGGCGTAAAGGCAAGCTGGCCGAGCCAGAGAAAATCTACGTTATATCGAGAGTCGCGTCTTATCCGGAAGCGTTATAACGGGAGGGGACTGTACTACATATACAAACTTGGAACAGAACTATTGCTTTACTTAATGATTTCAAAAACTAGCAAAAAAATAGTGTAATAATGTCAATCCATGAAGTCCATTTTCTAATCGCAGAATCACGTGGCTACTATAACATTGCCTTTAAACGCAGAATTGGTTTTAACAAGTAATTCGGGCAACAGAAGCTACTGTGCAAGCCCTTCAAAAGAGGAATAGAATTCTCCAATGTTTTGTGAGAAATCTGTACTCAAACAATAACTTTCAGGAAAAGGCACAATAGTGTGCAAGTGCAGCAGACGGATGTTTTATGCACTGAAACATTACCCTGATAAAGGATAAAGGATAAAGGACGGCGTTACTCAATCCCTTCTGGGATGCGCCAGCGCATTCTACTTCTACGAGATGTCGTGGAGGCGACATGAATGCGTATTTGGCCATACAATGACTTGCGGTGGCCAGCCGATGAACAAGTCAGCGCTTTATCCTTCCCAGACGAGTCTGGTACCAATTCACCGACACCGGAGGGTGGAAGGCTTGGTTGGCCTGGGCGGGAAATCCGAACCAGGAACCTGGTATCGGGTGCACGCGACAGTCGCGCCTCTTCCGACTGCGCCACACGCGCCCATTACCCTGATATACTGACTAACGGTATTACCCTGATATACTGACTAATGGTATTGCAATGAACGGATAATTCCCTGATGTTACGATGGCATATATTAATAGGTTCCGCCTTTTACCGATGAATACCAATCACTTTTTCCCAGTGGAAGCTTAGTGTGACTTTTGTTTACAAAGAAATCAGTTTCTGAAGCAATTCTGCACAGATTTTGAACAAGCTGAAGTCTTGCAATATTTCCATTTCCGTTCTCCGCATTCCGGCTTCCAGAGATTTTGAGCCTCTCCGTCCCGAATTGTCGCTGAAAGCGAGCACCTTCCTTCTCTAAGAAAAGTTCTCACTTTCGGTGACAAAACGGCAAACGCCCAGGCGTCAATTTAATTTTTACTAAAGTGTGAACAGATTTTCATCACTCCCCCACCTCCACCTTTTCATAGAGCGATAGGTTATTCAATCCTGTCGCAAGACCTTTCAAAACGAACGAGAGATCACATCATCCGGCTGCTTCTGCACTCCTAATTCTCTAGTCAAAACGATTGCCATATCAGTGACGATTACCTGGCGTTCGAAGTCTTGACACGAGTTCGGCAAGTTGCTAAGAATGCTGCTGGCTTCATCATCGTCCATTGAACAACCTTCATCATTCTGCGATGAAATAGTGGTATCTGAAACTGGAGCTGAATAACACACGAACAACTTACATTGAATTCAATAAGTATTTCAACAAAACCTGGGGAAAGACTTTGCGCATGTGCATCAAATGGCCTTTTGAAATTGTTGCGTATAGGTGTTCAACAAATAAATTCACTGGATCAGATTACATAAGAATCAGGATCGTCACTCTTATCAGTCAGCCTACTATATATAGAGTCCTATACAATACATGTCATGTTGATCAGAAAATCCTCAGCCGATTTTGTGGAGTTTCCAGAATTTTTTATTCGCGATCGGTAACCACGATCTACCACGTGATAGTTATAGATTATTCTAGGAGCTTCTCCGTGATAGGTATACACAGCTAGGGTGCCTTCCTAACTTTCCCGACGAGGTTAGCTCCATAGGAGCACCTTCAAGCCATCACCTTCTATGAGTGGCATCAAAGCAATGGACCGATGGCAGCCGTTCGACATAAGCAGCGCATTCGGAGGGGACGCCACTTCTATCAGATGTCTAGCGCTGGCAGTGTTTGGTCCTCAACGATTCCAACACGCATCGTGCCGTATAACACCCTCAAGGAGAAGACCTGCCGATCCAAGCCAAAGGATAACTCCACCCCCATGAAGCCTCCTTTGCTTTTTCTAGGATTCGCGAACAATAATAATAACAAGTTACATTTACGCCAATCAACTTCACAAACTGGCGAACGCTGTTCATGAAAAACTGACGAAGCGAGCCTCTCTCCACCTAGTCTGCGACAACGCTTGGCCCATTGAGCTTAATAGAGACTCCCGTGAAAAATTGACGGAGCTGGACTGAAACGCGATTCTCCCTAACCGTATTCGCCTGACATCACCTCTCTGGCTATCACTTATTTCGCCCCTCATTTCCTAGCGAAGAAAAATAGGCGCAATGATACCATATTTGAAGATGGTGGAAGTGCGGCCAGCGGTTCTTTTGACTCTCTAGTCTCCCGAATTCTGGGATAAGGGAATCGCTGACCCGCCCATTAGGTGGGAGATTACATTGACTAGCGGTGGTGGTTACATTGTTTGTAAAACGATTTAAAAAATCCCACTGTTCTGGAAAACGACACGAGTTCTATAATTGAATTGTATTTTCTAAACAAGAACGGCCAAATGTTATGAAACAAGTGAAGTGAAACAAGTGAAATCACAGGCATTATGGCGAAAGACAGAAGCAGAGATCAGCTCAGCTCCACCTAGTAGTACCTCTTTACAAGTGCTTAAAATACCCCATGATATTTGGGTACGCAATGGCACTTGTCGTTTCACCCCAATTACGGTTAGATTCCGCATCGAAACTCTTACAAACACCAGAAATACCGACAACAGTCGTGGGTACATAAAGGGACTTCTGGCCAAAAGTTTGCTGACATCTCAGAGTCCCAGCCAGGAACAAACGCGTAAAGTATGATGCTTTGAAAATCAGTGATACGTAAACTAAGTAGGCAGCTACAGCAGTCGATGTTTTGATTGGCCAACGCCCCCCCCCCCCCCTCTAGTACCAGGATGGACAAACGCCCGCTAAGTACCGAGTTTCATGGCGTCAGTACCACCTAAGAAAACTACGCAACGAAAGCGGAAATCAACGCACCATGTGTGGTCCTCGTATTGTTGTTGCCGCTCGGTGATGGACTATAGACAGGAGGCACAATCGTGTGAAGCGACGGCACGATGTGATGGAACGATGCCACTGTTGAGTGAAGCGACGTCTGCATTGGTGCTGCTCCAGCAACCGAAGTACCGGCCACGGTAAAGTGGACGGTATCATCGAACAGCAGAGCTCCAAACTGGCCGGAACCGCATGGTGCAGATGGAAAGGGTAGACTCGGATTTCCCGCAAACACCGACCCGAATGGTGTTGTTGGTGGACAGGGCAGACTCGGATTTCCACCAAACAGTCTCGATCCATCCATTACCATAAACTGGTTCGGTACCGTGCCCAGCCTGAAATCCTAACTGTAAGCGAGACCATGCGCTCTTGAACTGCAGCATTTGAGAAATGAATTACTCTTCTGCATACAGTAAATCCAAATTTTACTCCAAAAAGAGATGTCACACCACATCAATCCTAGCTCGATACATTAAGTGGCTACGCTTCTGCTAGACACCACACTCAAAACCGCAACCCAAAAAGTTGCAAATTCCGACCCATTTTCTAAATCTACAGGACTTTCTAAATCTACAGGGTAACGAAAACTAGGACCGGATTCGTCCTAGTCGGTAGGGGAAGAGGAACCCAAAAGATAACAGTTCCGTTCGTCTTCACGTGCCGCACCGCCACAACCCCTGAACTTACATGATCATGAAAAGAATGCGAAAAATGGCTGAAGATCTTGGTACAATTTAAGGGGGGGGGGGGCGAGAGGCAAAATTCCAGGTGCCCTCCCCTTCCCCTGCTAGGATAGATCCAATGTACCTACTCTACATTGTACCCGAACCGCAGTGTTCGGAGAACTGGATGATACGGATAATTTTGCGGCCCACAAATGTTCAAATGATTTGGATAAGAACAATTTTGCGGATTATGGATAACTGGGCAACCCACAGATATTCAGACTATCGAATGATGGCAATTTTGCGACCCCCAAAGAACTGGATCAGTCAGATCCGAAAATGATTCATTCGGTTCCAAAGCATCGTACCCACTTATTCAATCCCGCGCTAGGTATATTGTTTATTTCGAAAAGAATCTGTTGGACGTAATTTTACTTCGAAACGCATTAGGTCAATCTCGTTAATCAACGAAAAAGATTCCTTCGGGCATAAATTTCACGCATCGTTTATACTCCAGCTCCCTCCGAGGAATGGTAGGAGTACCACAGATAATAGAATAGCAAATGCGAAGACCGACATTAGCACCTTTTGCACTCTTCTCTAATACCTATGGAAGGCCGAAAGGGTACTATTGTACTTTTGGTACCCCACTTAATCTTGTTTAAAATAGGTCTACTAGGGGTAATCTGCCATGGGAAGAACGAATATCATAGTCGTTTATTGCGGAAATATCTTATAAGCCCGCTATATTAAGTTGGAATCGCCCAAGGCCTTGCGAAATAGCGGGCGCTGGTAAGAGACGCAGAGACTCCGCCCCCTACCAGCACGCATTCGCGGCCGTCTCGAGTGGGGGGGGGGGGGGTTACCATAGTATGCCGTGGCGCGCAGGCGTAGCGACTAGATACTCGCAGCGAATTAAATGCAGTCTTATCTCCTCGTTTCGATTACAGATTCGGTCTTATTTTCTTCCGAATAGGGCAAGAGAGGGACCTCTAGGATGAAGGCAATTTATCACGGGTGCCCTAGTGGGCCCACACCCCGGAGTCCCTTCCCCTGTCTAATTATGTGCTCTCCTCCGCGTGAGCGAAAGAGAACACACAACAGAGCTTTCGAGCCTTTTCGAGGCTTATGCCCTGGCTAACCTCTGCTGCAGGCAAGGAACGGCGAAGTAGTGCGCAGCGTTAGGAGGCGGAGTCTCTGCGTCTCTTATCAGCGCGCGCTTCTCGCAAGGCCTTAGGCAATTAGAGCTTAATATGACGGGCTTATAAGGCATTTCCGCAAAAAACGACTATGATACTCGTTATTCCCATGGCAGACTACCCCTAGTACACCTATTTTGAACAAGATTAAGTGGGGTACCAAAAGTACAATAGTACCGCCGAAAGTGGCTTCTGCTTGAAGGATACTTCGTTTTTCAGTAGATCAACAACGACGTCCTCAACTTCTTAGAAATTCCGTAGCACGTGAAAATCAGTTGACTTGAAAAATTTAGGAACCGTCCTAATGAAATCTCTGCAATGAGTCAAGAAAGCCTTCAATCACCTATGGTAGTCCCAACCATGAGCAGTAAGACGATAACCATGCGTCGTTGCTGTTCGGCGATCACGTAAACGCAGACTCAGCATCGTGGCGAAAAACTGCCGAAGTGAATGAGTATATACGTCGATACCCACAGTGGATGAGCGCAATACACCAAACAGCGAATTGCGTGCCCAAAATATGGCCATCCACTCTTAGGAGGATCCCACAACGAATGCAGGAATTCTTCTCAAGACCCCACGCCTCCAGTTCTAATAACGGCAATCGCGTAGAGAGCGGAGCAAAGCAGTGAATTCGCCCTTTTGGTACGAAGTATTTGGCCTGTCTCCTTTGGACCTGTTCATAGCGACGAGCGACGACAGTGACAAGGGCGACAGCAGCACCCGGGAAGTATGAACAGGCGATGGTGGCGCTGTGGAGCATAGTACAACCACACAAGGAAGCCTACGCAAAAGGCCATTGAAACTTAAGCACGTTCCTACTGATTATTTTTATTTTCTAAACTTCGATTGAAGCAATCACCCTATATGTCTACGGTAGATGAGGATCATAATAGTTTGCATCGCAGGTATGCAGTGCAAATTTTCTGTGAATCGGCATGAAAATCTAAAAGTACATAGAGATATGCTCCCCATCTAGGCGAACGGTACCACTCACTATCTATCGAGCACAAACTCGTTGAGGATACCATCCAGATAATGAAGCGGAAAATGCATTTCTACAAGGCCAAAAGCTCCCTCAGAGCTTCCTTTTTCACCAAAAAGGGCCTGCTCTGAGTTCTTAAGATTCGTAACAACCTTGAAAAACACAAGCTCCCTGACTTTTCACTATCAGGAGCGGGTCTGCCTATCTGGCATCAAGGAGTAATTTACACCCCATCCGAAGAATTTTGAATACTCCGCACGTATTAGTGCTATAAAGGCTCCCATGAGGTTCTAAATGCACGCTTACTGTTCGTGCCGTTTTGAAGGGATATTTGTTGTTGACTGTCTCATAAGTTTTATCACATAGCTGTTTTAAATGTTCGTGATAAATAAATAAAACTCGTACCAGTAAACACTAACTGCAAACTGACGGTGTTCTTTTAATTTTAGGTATTTTGTGAAAGAATGGACTACGACAGCTTGAAAAGAGAAACTTCCCAACCATAGAATTAGAACATCTACCTACTTTAAAACGGGCTCGACTTCTTCAGCATAGTATACATCTTGCTGCTGTTGTTTTTTGGCACAAGGGCGAAGGAGATGGGGAGGGATCAAGGTGCTTCAGGTGAATGAGTTTAGAGACCTTTTCGAGAATCTAACCTGAACCGTTTTCTCGAAGTGTCCTTCCTATTTAAGGAAGTCTATCCTGGAATTTTCGGACGCGTATTAGCGCAGACGAAGGAGGCGCCGACTGTCGCGTGCATGCGATTCCAGGTTCTTGGTCCGGATTTCCCGTTCAGGCCAACCAATTCTTCCATCTCTTTGCGGTCGGTAAATTGGCGCCAGAGTTCTCTAGGAAGGATAAAACACTGACATGTCCATCGGCTGGACAAATACGCATTCAAATTGCCTCGATGAGAATGCGTGGCGCATCCCAGAAGAGATTGACCACCGGCGTTCTTCACCCTTTTACAAGGGAATTTTACGTCTTCAGGGCTATAGGAATGGGAAGAGCACTTCCCTTTCCCACTCGTGCTGTGTTTTCCTTTAGCACAGACACAGAAACAAACGAAATCAAACACTAGTAACACATTAACTTCTTTACATAGCCGTTTTAGGTCGAAAGAAGTGGAGAAAAAGGCTAAACGATCTTCTAGCCCCTAAATGAAAAGAGGAGTGTTTTATGGAAGTCTAAGGAGGGAATCCACCCTTTTCCTCCTCCATATCATCCCGAGAAGATGACTAAAAGAGTTTCCAATGGAAACGATAAGCACCGCAAGGTGTACTCTCTCACCGTAGAATGACACCAAGCCTTAGGCTTATATTATATTTCGGCGACGCTGTAGTCGGCGACAGTGTTGCGCGGGCTGCTATGCACTGCGTAGCAGCCCGCGCAACACAGCGTCGTCGAAGTATAACATATGCCATATGCTTCGGCTATGTTAAAGCTATCAATCAGGAAAAAATGTAGGGTGCACTGCCCTCTCTAGAGTTGCACGCGAAGTTATCCAACTAGCAAAACATTTTCTCTTCCTTCTCAATTGGCATCCCTTCCTCACTGGAGCATACCGTTACCCCATTTTTCTTTCTTTCAGCAACAGAAGAACACCAAAGATCAAGTTTTTATTTATTTCTTCAATCATTATTTCGACTTTCTCAGTATCGCTATTTTTTCTTTTTTTTTACGGTTGGAGAAGGCGCGTGGTAGTGCAGTCGGAGGAGGCGCCGGCTGCCTCATGCACTCCCGCCCAAACCAACCCATCCTTCAGTCGGTGAACTGACTTCTCTAGGAGGACCAACAATTGATTTGCCTATCGCTTGCACACAACAGATCATTCTGTAGGCAAAATACGTATTCAAAATTTGCCCATGACATCCTGCAGAAGTAGAATGCTTGGCGCATACCTCAGAAAACTTAGATTACCGTAGCCTTTTACCCGCTTATCCTAACCTTTCAACAATGATAGTGTAAGATGGCCACTTTTACCCATTCTGCTGGCTCTGAGTTTGCATGCTCGAATAACTTCGCTCTAAACTTGAATCCGTTTTTTTTTCTGGAATGATCCCATATTACAAATTCCTATAAACCAAGAAGCGATTCGCAAGGCACAGCACTTTTGATAACCATAAAACACCTTCTGAACCAGCACTACTGACAATTTAAAAAAACCTGTATCCACGTGGCCAGTTGCCTCATGTGGAAGTAAACTTCTCCAACATAACAACGTACCCAGCAATAATGTTCTGGTTGGTGACGGTGTCGAAATCAGTCAAGGTGGACATTGTTTGCTCTGAACAGTGTGAGTAAACACTTAACATGTTAGGGAAGAAAATCAATCGACTAAACCACTAATCCCAAACTGACGATTATCGATACGGCATTTAGCAAACAACACACTCTATTCAACTGAACTCAACTTAGACCCACCGTTCGGTCGCTGAACATATGAATGAATGGCACATTCTGTTCGTTTCAGTTACCATAACAAGCAGGTCGCGCTCCTATTGAGCCTTAAATGTATGTGCTTCACGTTCGACGATCAATAACTGACAGTTTGAGACTAGCTATTGACAAGATCGAGAGGCAGGAAGTAGATGAAACCGGAGAGAAGCAACTCACGGAAGTCCGAGTCAGACCCTGTTCGGAACAAACAGCGGTAATCCTTGTCTGAAAAAGAGCCATCAGAACGGTGCAGCGGAATCACACCGACAGCAGACTCAACAGTTACGAAACGACGACGACCAGGACAGTCAGGAGGTGACACATCCGAACGGCAGCTGATGCACATGCGAAAAAGCCGAGCACAACTCGTTCGAACGTCGGCGCAAGAGTTGCGCGATGAATCGCGGAACGATGTCTCGATGTCTGAATGAGGGAAATCGTGCATGCCGTTGCGTCACGGCGATGATGACCTGGACTGGGAGCCGCGACGCAGCCGCGGCGCGGGTGTCGCGTGCGGAGCGGCCCCCTGCGACGGCGACGGCGGCGGCGGCCCGACGACGGAAGTCGGGGGGAGCCGCCGCTACCGCCGCCGTCTGCGCTGGGGGGCGACGACGTCGGTGCCCCCCCCCCCCCCCCCGCCACCACAATTGTTGATCGCGGAGTTGCCGAGCCGACGAAGTCGGTCTCCAGCTGCGTCCGCGCCGTGTTGCCGCCAGAACACGGTTCTGGCCGGCTGGCGTGAGGGTGCTGCGTTGTCGCGTGCATTAACGTCTCCTGCCCACTAACGAGACAAGGACGACCAGAGGACTTCAAGGACATTACTCCAAGGAGGGCTAAAGGCCGAAGCCTTCCTCGTACACATGCACGTACTTCCTTGGAAGGAATGCCGGCACTGGTTAAAAGTTCCGACTCCACCGACACGACTTCAGTCGAAAAAAAAAATTTGCTGAAACTTTGTCTAGGGTGGTTATCTGGGGTGCTGAGCACGAATCTGACACCCCAGATAACCACCCTAGATATTTTCACGATTCGGCCGGAGACCACCCCTACCGTCAGGCCTCGTGCATACTTCCGGTCGCCGCGATGAGTTCTGCAGAGCGACGCGAAAGAAATTGAACTTCTCAGTGCTCGTCGCATCGCTCATCGCTCTGCGACAGCGATCCGTTCAGGACCAACGGTAAACACCGCGCGCGGCGCTAAAAAGTATGCAATGCCCGCGATGGGCGTGGAAAGCCATCGCGCATGCCGACCGCCACTGTTGCGGCGGCCGCGGCGAAGTTCTCTTTGACTATTCGACCGCGTGCGACGGAATGGCTATGAACGGAGCGCCGCGATGGCATCGCGGCGATGAAAGTATGCCCCCGGCATTAACAAGGGTGGTCCAGGCAGGGCCACCTATTTCACTGAAACTTTATCTAGCGGGATTATTTGGGGTGCTGATCACGAATCTGAAATCCGTTTTTCACGGCTGGATAATGTAGATACAGGAAAGCACTGGATTACATTCTCAAAGTTTCTGCCGGTGATGGCAGGTAGAGGTTGGTATGGGTAAGTGGCCGGTTCATTGAGTTACGAAAGCCGCGATATTGGCGGGAAAAAAGGAAAGGAGTGGCTGCCGCTTCGAGTCGTTCGTTGAATACGCTACAACCATGGCACTTCAAGCTCTCCAAAGGAATCGACGTCAAGCCGAACAGTGTGTCTTCGGATTGAAAGACCCAAATAACCCCCCTAGACGAGGTTTCAGCGAAAAAATTTTTTTCGACCGAAGTCGTGTTGGTGGAGTCGAAACTTTTAACTAGTGCCGGAAGGCGACCTAGCTAGCGGCAGGTCTTTCAGCTGCGAAAGCGACGAAACGTGTAGATTCAGGTGTCGTACAGCATCCTTACTCGAGAAGGGCTATGGAGAAGGCCATTCGCTGCTCCTACTTCGAACTCTTCAATAACGGCGTCCATCTGACCCCATTCCATCTACCACGGAATGGATATGCTGTACCATGCCCTCATTTCCGAGATCCAACATTTATTTTATGCATACCACTTTCATTTGTATAGTTTTCATATCAAATTGGATACTATTTCAATCTAGCTTAAGGCTTTTGAAATCAAAGCTTCCGAATTGAAATGAGCTTCTTCTACATTAAACTAGAGACTTCAAAAAGGTTAAAATAATTTGTTGTTCAGGAACAATTTTAGTATAGCTTTCTTTGAGGTTTTCATTTATCTACCCAATAATTGAACACATTGGTTAAAATTTTATCAAATTTTTATTTGTTGAGAAAACTAACGGTTTAAAACTTGCTTTAAAGAGCAGGAAAGCGGCCATTTTTTAATGCCAAAAAAGAGCTTGCGCTATGCCATCTTGCAAGACGCCCGATTTTTATTCGAAAGATAGCAGAACCTCCATTTGCATGGAGTTTGACACCTGTTAATGATACAACAAAAACGATTGCGAAGAACACACATACCCTTGCCTTGATGGTTCATGTAAGTGGCATTTACGCTATAAATCAAGTAAAAGTTACGACAAACTTCTTGAGTGCATGGCCCGATGTGCCTGCTTTGCTGTGTTTTAAGGCAAATTTTGACTCATTATTTTTCTAAAAATAGAAATTTTATAAATTTAACGAAGTTTTTCTTGGACAAAAAGTTATTCTAACCATCTTATTGAGTCGGTAGCCTAACCTGCCTGAAGGCCATCTCGATTTAGAAGCGTTCGCTTTCATTCCGAAAGTGTTAGGCCAGCTTAGAAGTGTGCCCAATTTGGTTTGAAAACTGTCCAATTTAACGTAAAAATGTTATACTTAGATCAGAGTGTAACGTAAGCTGAAACGAAACAATGCAACAGCACAAAAACTTCAGAGTTACCGCAACATATTAAAATGAAGACATCAGCCGAATAAAACAGTGCATCAGCATGAACACGGCGTATGAAATAGTGGAGCACTCCACAGTTTTCTGCTTGAGACTACACTTTCCATAGGTTTGAAGAGAGCGTTTCCTTAGGTCTTCGTGCATATCAGATAAAAGTTTAAATAAGAGAAAAAGAGATCTATATGTAGGTCAGAAAGTTAAGAGATCTCTAGGTCAGAAAGTCAGCCCTCATTAGCGATTTAGCAACCGACACCATGAGCTTCGGCATACCTCTTACAGATCTCGTCAGCACTCCTTCGAAGAAATCCTTTCTATTTATCGGTCGGTTTTTCAGCGAGAATCTTTTACATTGTTATAATATCAGCAAACTTTCGTGCTAGTCAACGAAGATTCGTATTGCAACGCTCCCGCGGAATCAGAACCGTACTTCTGAATAACCTTAACTTCCACATAGTTACGATCAGCACAGTGTGCGGCTCCTCGGTTGAAGCATATTACAAAGTCCCGTTTCATTAAAATACCATCAGAGCTGTATTGCGTTGCCAGTTTGGAAACTCAGCACTAAATAGGGTCGACCTTGTTGGCCTTTCACCGAGGTGGAGGGGATAGCAGGCATTGGTGAAGCGCGACGCTACACTCATTCCACAGCCGATGGTGATGGGCGTTCTCTGTATGTCACTCGAAGCTGCTCGCTTTCCTGGAAGGCGATTAACACCGACACTCGAGCGCCGGCTTACGAAGATGCCATGTTACATCACGGTGTTGGTGCATGACTGTTCATGTTTCTGGAGATAATGCTACTGCTCCTGCGGAAGCAAACGCGCTCTACACAAGACATAGCGAGTGTGTGGTCCGTTTATACATCCGACGCCGAACAACGCCATGCCATACAAAGGGGGAAAATTGATCAATCAATGTGACCGCTCTGCACGCCATAGCGTCGCTCTACGTCGGAAGCATAACACTAGGTTGAATAGTCGTTCTCGAACGAATATATTCGAATAATTATTCGAATAATTTATTACGATAATTTATTCGAATAGTCGAATATTCAATATTTCTAGATTCTCGAATATTCGTTCGAATTCGAACATTGATGGTTTTAAAAGGATGAATATTGATGAATTCGAACATCGAATGTTATTCGAATATCGATTAATTTTTCAATTTTCAACCACAGAAACTGATTCCAACAAATTGCTCGACTATTTGAATATTTGAATAAACGAAAAAAGGGCTTATTCGATTTTCGAAGAAATTGATGAGCGAATAAATTCGGTCTCTCGAAAATTCTCGACACCGAATAAATCCGTTCCTTTACTCGTTCTAAAATTTTTGACACTGAATTTATTCGTTCATTCATTCGTTCCATAAAATTTCTCGAAAGCACAACTGCACTAGGAAAATTCTTTCAGGGAAAATTCTCGAAGTTCATGACTTCTTATTTCAAGTAATCATGACTTCGCTCGTTTGCCAATCGTTTCAGTTGATGTAAAAAATTTTACGCCTGGAGTATAGCAGCCAATAGAATCCGCTAGCAGGAATCTTTATGTTGTAAACAGTTGGACAGTTAAAACCCAACGTCGGCACCATTTTTGCGCCACTCTTGTCTTGGAGGATTCTCTTCCGAAAGCAGTCAAAGAAAAACGTGAAATGAACGCTGAGAAAGCATACATACAATACCGCTCGCGCCGCACGGTCAAAAGTGGGCGAAAAAAACGCCAACATAGCGTCGCAAAGCGTCGCATGCTCATAACTCCTTCAGTTTTAGGTTTCTTGAATAAAGGTTGGCACCATTCGATTCGCCTCTTTGAGATTTACACAAATATGTGTAAAACTTTACCGGAACACCCGTATTTTCGCCGTGGGTGGTCCAAAATTGACTGGACGGGCGATTAGAGCAGCTTATTTCCCAGGATATGCGTGCTTTCGGAGTATCTCAAAGATGGCGTACGTCGCCAGTGCTCTGTCATGCCAGGAATGCCCCGAGAGTGCGCCGTGCACAACGCACACAGAACCTAACCTATCAATCGAGTGGGCGAGCGCATGTCCCCTGCGCTTCTATCTTCTCTCACTGGGAACTGCGACGTTTTCAAGACTATTTCGAGCCGTTTGGAGAATGTTATCAGAAATTCCCCGCCACCCCACTCAGGATTAGCTCCATTCTGTCCCAGCGAAACTTTGGTGTGCGCCGTGAACAATGCGTACAGAATCGAACCTTTCAATCGAGGGGGGGGGGGGGGACAGCTTGTAGACTGAGCGTTTGGGGAGTTTCATCAGAAATTTTCTGGCGCCCTACTCAGGAGTTGCTCCAAGGCTGTCCCAGCAGGCCTTTGAAGTGCGCCGTGAACAATGCATACGGATTCGAACCTTTCAATCGAGGGGGAAACCGCCCGCAAATTGCACGCATGGGCGTGTTCGGAGCGCAATAGCTCTGACGGGTTGTAACCTTTCAGGCTGCAGCTTGTAGGTTTTGTAGGCAGTCGAACGTTCTTTTCGTACGCCAAAGTAGAATGGTTTAGCCGAGGAGGGGACAATGTTATAGGGGTGCGAAAATGCAGGTGAGGATTGTGTGAAGCATTTTTTCGATTTTCCGTGGACCACAGCGAGAAGATGCGGCGAGCTATACATGAACAGAGCGCCTAAGGTACTTTACGACGATATGCTCATAGCTCCTCAGTTGCCTCAACTGCCTTAGCCTCGGCTGGCGTTTTACGAGCGGCAAAAGCTAGCGGTTAGAGTTTCTTGCGCCGCTACTCGCCCTGATTTTGAGCCTTCGACGCTCCCAATGGAACCGTTCTTTTCTCCCTGAAAAGCGCTAATCGAGAACGGTGTCAATTTCGACCGATTTTGGAAACATCAATTTTTTGACTGTTTAGCATCGAGGACGAGGCCGGCGGCGGAACAACGATGACGTCATCGAAAAAAGGTTGTCTTCTACTTGGGCCATGCTTGATACCATTCGATTGAGCTTTTCATGCTGAATTGAATGGTGTCATTTATAGTGGGAAACACTGTAATCTGGGCGAGAAACAGCGCGGAGAGCGTCTGCCGTTGTTGCGCTAAATTGCACGCGCGGGGCGTGTTCGGAGCACAATAACTCTGTCGAGTTCGAATCGTTTCGGCCTCCAACTTGTGTGTGTTGTAGGCAGTAGAACGATATATAAGTATACTAAAGTAGAATGGCTTAGCTTAGGAGCGGGCAATGTTACAGCGGTGGCGAAAATGCAGGTTAGGCT